>JAECXP010000221.1:0-600000 GCA_018152965.1 Scaptomyza pallida
GAGTTTGTCCTAACTGATTGTTGAGAGACCCACAGCCTAAACGAAAAGAGGTAGAAGGCAGAAATTTTCACCAAATATTCCATTCAGGTTGTAAGTGAGCACTAAGAAAGGATTTTGAATTTGGACCACTCCTTCAAGTACCTCCTTAACACTTAAGTCCTTTTTTTCTCAACTTTTGTACTAGAGCTATGCTTTAAAATTAATCAATTCTTACAAAACTTGGTCACGACATGGAGGCGTGTAAAAAAATTATGGATGCAAAATTTGGACCCGATCCGACAACTCCTTGGGGCATCTCCCATACACTTATGTTATGGAGCGTGCTTATCTATATATATAAAAGAGTTTGTCCTGACTGATTGTTGAGAGACCCACAGCCTAAACGAAAAGAGCTAGAAGGCTGAAATTTTCACCAAATATTCCAATCAAGTTGAAAGTGAGCACTAAGAAAGGATTTTGAATTTGGACCACTCCTTCGAGTACCTCCTAAGCACTTAAGTCCTTTTTTTCCCAACTTTTGTACTAGAGCTATGCTTTAAAATTAATCAATTCTTACAAAACTTGGTCACGACATGGAGGCGTGTAAAAAAATTATGGATGCAAAATTTGGACCCGATCCGACAACTCCTTGGGGCACCTCCCATACACTTATGTTATGGAGCGTGCTTATCTATATATATAAAAGAGTTTGTCCTGACTGATTGTTGAGAGACCCACAGCCTAAACGAAATGAGGTAGAAGGCAGAAATTTTCACCAAATATTCCAATCAAGTTGAAAGTGAGCACTAAGAAAGGATTTTGAATTTGGACCATTCCTTCGAGTACCTCCTAAGCACTTAAGTCCTTTTTTTCCCAACTTTTGTACTAGAGCTATGCTTTAAAATTAATCAATTCTTACAAAACTTGGTCACGACATGGAGGCGTGTAAAAAAATTATGGATGCAAAATTTGGACCCGATCCGACAACTCCTTGGGGCACCTCCCATACACTTATGTTATGGAGCGTGCTTATCTATATATATATAATAGTTTGTCCTGACTGATTGTTGAGAGACCCACAGCCTAAATGAAAAGAGCTAGAAGGCTGAAATTTTCACATAATATTCCATTCAGGTTGAAAGTGAGCACTAAGAAAGGATTTTTAATTTGGATTAAATTTTGAACAACTCAATTAATTGCATTAATCACTTTACCTCATTCCAACACTCTGGCGCCTCATTGTCGCACAAGCTGTGAGTTTCAACGCCGCCGAGGTTTCAAACAAAAAAAATAAAAAAAATGACCCATTCCACTTTTTGTCTCTCTCCGTTATTCTCTTTTCTTCTTTGTGCCTTTGACAATTGTTTTTTCGAATTAAGTAGCATTTGTTGTTGTTGTTGTTAGTAAGTGTTGTTGTTGCTTCTTTTTGTTGGTATCATTGATTTAAAACAAATCAATTAAAACATAATTTGTTTTTGTACACCAGAACATGTTACGCGATTGGTTTTACCTACATACTTGCTAATTATCAAACAAAACTTAACACACAAATACCTATTGCCATTGTTGTTTTGATATTATTTTCAAACTGACATTTGTAACTTTAGTTGGTGTTGCAAATGCACATATGTACATACATACACATGTATGTACGTGCATTTTCATTGTTTAGTACCTACATACATATGTATTAACAAAAATGCAAGTGCATATATTGGTTAATGCACGCACACATTGTTGCATCTGTATCAAGCTAATCTATATATATAAAAGAGTTTGTCCTAACTGATTGTTGAGAGACCCACAGCCTAAACGAAAAGAGGTAGAAGGCAGAAATTTTCACCAAATATTCCATTCAGGTTGTAAGTGAGCACTAAGAAAGGATTTTGAATTTGGACCACTCCTTCAAGTACCTCCTTAACACTTAAGTCCTTTTTTTCTCAACTTTTGTACTAGAGCTATGCTTTAAAATAATCAATTCTTACAAAACTTGGTCAGGACATGGAGGCGTGTAAAAAAATTATGGATGCAAAATTTGGACCCGATCCGACAACTCCTTGGGGCACCTCCCATACACTTATGTTATGGTGCGTGCTTATCTATATATATAAAATAGTTTGTCCTAACTGATTGTTGAGAGACCCACAGCCTAAACGAAAAGAGGTAGAAGGCAGAAATTTTCACCAAATATTCCAATCAGGTTGAAAGTGAGCACTAAGATAAGGTACTAAGGTACTCCTTCGAGTACCTCCTAAGCACTTAAGTCCTTTTTCCCAACTTTTGTACTAGAGCTATGCTTTAAAATTAATCAATTCTTACAAAACTTGGTCACGACATGGAGGCGAGTAAAAAAATTATGGATGCAAAATTTGGACCCGATCCGACAACTCCTTGGGGCACCTCCCATACACTTATGTTATGGAGCGTGCTTATCTTCTATATATATAAAAGAGTTTGTCCTGACTGACTGATTGTTGAGAGACCCACAGCCTAAACGAAAAGAGCTAGAAGGCTGAAATTTTCACCAAATATTCCAATCAGGTTGAAAGTGAGCACTAAGAAAGGATTTTGAATTTGGACCACTCCTTCGAGTACCTCCTAAGCACTTAAGTCCTTTTTTTCCCAACTTTTGTACTAGAGCTATGCTTTAAAATTAATCAATTCTTACAAAACTTGGTCACGACATGGAGGCGTGTAAAAAAATTATGGATGCAAAATTTGGACCCGATCCGACAACTCCTTGGGGCACCTCCCATACACTTATGTTATGGAGCGTGCTTATCTATATATATAGAACAAGTTTGGTGAAAGGTATAGAAATTTCGGATTTTAGAAGGTGGACGGTATCAGTGGGGGCGTGGCGTTTTGATGCATAGTTTTGTTAGACTTCAGCATCTACCTTCCCATCAAATTTTGTGAGTATAGCTTTAAAACTGTGGGAAATACAGTCATTTTCGATTATAACTGAAGGGGGGCTGGGGGCGGAAGAGGTGGGCGTGGCATCCAAACTTTTTATGTAGTTTTTTGAGGAATGCCATCGGCTATCTTGCCCCTTAATTTGGTGACTATAGCTTCTAAAATGTGGGACATATATATGTTTGATCGATTTGCACATCGAGGGGTATCGATTTGTTATCGATTTCTCAGGCCCCTGAGGTCGCAGAGCCAAATTTAACACTTTTTCTGACGAAGGTATTGACCAAGATGTTCGCAAAGTTGCAAAGCTCTAGCTTTAAGGGTGTTGAAAAAAAGTTGCGCTCAAGCGGACGGGCGGACGGACGGACGGACAGACACCTTGACGGACATTGCATAAGCCCAATATAATATGATACCTTTGGTATCAAAGTAAAATGACGAGTCTGATTCTTAACCTCAATAGTAGCGTGAAAAAGAGAATATTAAATATTTTGCTAATATGTTGTTAAACATTAACTAATTTATTTTATATATATTAAAATTTTGAAAAACTATTGGCGCAGCGAAGCAAGCGGGTCACTTACTAGTCTATATATATAAAAGAGTTTGTCCTGACTGACTGATTGTTGAGAGACCCACAGCCTAAACGATAAGAGCTAGAAGGCTGAAATTTTCACCAAATTTTCCATTCAGATTGAAAGTGAGCACTAAGAAAGGATTTTTAATTTGGATCACTCCTTCAAGTACCTCCTGAACACTTAAGCCCTTTTTTTCCCAACTTTTGTACTAGACCTATGCTTTAAAATTAATCAATTATTACAAAACTTGGTCAGGACATGGAGGCGTGTAAAAAATTTATGGATGCAAAATTTGGACCCAATCCGACAACTCCTTGGGGCACCTCCCATACACTAATGTTATGGAGCGTGCTTATCTATATATATAAAAGAGTTTGTCCTGACTGACTGATTGTTGAGAGACCCACAGCCTAAACGATAAGAGCTAGAAGGCTGAAATTTTCACCAAATTTTCCATTCAGATTGAAAGTGAGCACTAAGAAAGAATTTTTAATTTGGATCACTCCTTCAAGTACCTCCTGAACACTTAAGCCCTTTTTTTCCCAACTTTTGTACTAGAGCTATGCTTTAAAAATAATCAATTATTACAAAACTTGGTCAGGACATGGAGGCGTGCAAAAAATTTATGGATGCAAAATTTGGACCCAATCCGACAACTCCTTGGGGCACCTCCCATACACTAATGTTATGGAGCGTGCTTATCTATATATATAAAAGAGTTTGTCCTGACTGACTGATTGTTGAGAGACCCACAGCCTAAACGATAAGAGCTAGAAGGCTGAAATTTTCACCAAATTTTCCATTTAGATTGAAAGTGAGCACTAAGAAAGGATTTTTAATTTGGATCACTCCTTCAAGTACCTTTTGAACACTTAAGCCCTTTTTTTCCCAACTTTTGTACTAGAGCTATGCTTTAAAATTAATCAATTATTACAAAACTTGGTCAGGACATGGAGGCGTGTAAAAAATTTATGGATGCAAAATTTGGACCCGATCCGACAACTCCTTGGGGCACCTCCCATACACTAATGTTATGGAGCGTGCTTATCTATATATATAAAAGAGTTTGTCCTGACTGACTGATTGTTGAGAGACCCACAGCCTAAACGATAAGAGCTAGAAGGCTGAAATTTTCACCAAATATTCCATTCAGATTGAAAGTGAGCACAAAGAAAGGATTTTTAATTTGAATTACTCCTTCAAGTACCTCCTGAACACTTAAGCCCTTTTTTTTCAACTTTTGTACTAGAGCTATGCTTTAAAATTAATCAATTATTACAAAACTTGGTCAGGACATGGAGGCGTGTAAAAAATTTATGGATGCAAAATTTGGACCCGATCCGACAACTCCTTGGGGCACCTCCCATACACTAATGTTATGGAGCGTGCTTATCTATATATATAAAAGAGTTTGTCCTGACTGACTGATTGTTGAGAGACCCACAGCCTAAACGATAAGAGCTAGAAGGCTGAAATTTTCACCAAATTTTCCATTCAGATTGAAAGTGAGCACTAAGAAAGGATTTTTAATTTGGATCACTCCTTCAAGTACCTCCTGAACACTTAAGCCCTTTTTTTCCCAACTTTTGTACTAGAGCTATGCTTTAAAATTAATCAATTATTACAAAACTTGGTCAGGACATGGAGGCGTGTAAAAATTTTATGGATGCAAAATTTGGACCCGATCCGACAACTCCTTGGGGCACCTCCCATACACTAATGTTATGGAGCGTGCTTATCTATATATATAAAAGAGTTTGTCCTGACTGACTGATTGTTGAGAGACCCACAGCCTAAACGATAAGAGCTAGAAGGCTGAAATTTTCACCAAATTTTCCATTCAGATTGAAAGTGAGCACTAAGAAAGGATTTTTAATTTGGATCACTCCTTCAAGTACCTCCTGAACACTTAAGCCCTTTTTTCCCAACTTTTGTACTAGAGCTATGCTTTAAAATTAATCAATTATTACAAAACTTGGTCAGGACATGGAGGCGTGTAAAAAATTTATGGATGCAAAATTTGGACCCGATCCGACAACTCCTTGGGCACCTCCCATACACTAATGTTATGGAGCGTGCTTATCTATATATATAAAATAGTTTGTCCTGACTGATTGTTGAGAGACCCACAGCCTAAATGAAAAGAGCTAGAAGGCTGAAATTTTCACATAATATTCCATTCAGGTTGAAAGTGAGCACTAAGAAAGGATTTTTAATTTGGATTAAATTTTGAACAACTCAATTAATTGCATTAATCACTTTACCTCATTCCAACACTCTGGCGCCTCGTTGTCGCACAAGCTGTGAGTTTCAACGCCGCCGAGGTTTCAAACAAAAAAATAAAAAAAATGACCCATTCCACTTTTTGTCTCTCTCCGTTATTCTCTTTTCTTCTTTGTGCCTTTGACAATTGTTTTTCGAATTAAGTAGCATTTGTTGTTGTTGTTGTTAGTAAGTGTTGTTGTTGCTTCTTTTTGTTGGTATCATTGATTTAAAACAAATCAATTAAAACATAATTTGTTTTTGTACACCAGAATATGTTACGCGATTGGTTTTACCTACATACTTGCTAATTATCAAACAAAACTTAACACACAAATACCTATTGCCATTGTTGTTTTGATATTATTTTCAAACTGACATATGTATTAACAAAAATGCAAGTGCATATATTGGTTAATGCACGCACACATTGTTGCATCTGTAGCAAGCTAATCTATATATATAAAAGAGTTTGTCCTGACTGATTGTTGAGAGACCCACAGCCTAAACGAAAAGAGCTAGAAGTCTGAAATTTTCACCAAATATTCCAATCAGGTTGAAAGTGAGCACTAAGAAAGGATTTTGAATTTGGACCACTCCTTCGAGTACCTCCTAAGCACTTAAGTCCTTTTTTTCCCAACTTTTGTACTAGAGCTATGCTTTAAAATTAATCAATTCTTACAAAACTTGGTCACGACATGAAGGCGAGTAAAAAAATTATGGATGCAAAATTTGGACCCGATCCGACAACTCCTTGGGGCACCTCCCATACACTTATGTTATGGAGCGTGCTTATCTATATATAGAACAAGTTTGGTGAAAGGTATAGAAATTTCGGATTTTAGAAGGTGGACGGTATCAGTGGGGGCGTGGCGTTTTGATGCATAGTTTTGTTAGACTTCAGCATCTACCTTCCCATCAAATTTTGTGAGTATAGCTTTAAAACTGTGGGAAATACAGTCATTTTCGATTATAACTGAAGGGGGGCTGGGGGCGGAAGAGGTGGGCGTGGCATCCAAACTTTTATGTAGTTTTTTGAGGAATGCCATCGGCTATCTTGCCCCATAATTTGGTGACTATAGCTTCTAAAATGTGGGACATATATATGTTTGATCGATTTGCACATCGAGGGGTATCGATTTGTTATCGATTTCTCAGGCCCCTCAGGTCGCAGAGCCAAATTTAACACTTTTTCTGACGAAGGTATTGACCAAGATGTTCGCAAAGTTGCAAAGCTCTAGCTTTAAGGGTGTTGAAAAAAGTTGCGCTCAAGCGGACGGGCGGACGGGCGGACGGACGGACGGACAGACACCTTGACGGACATTGCATAAGCCCAATATAATATGATACCTTTGGTATCAAAGTAAAATGACGAGTCTGATTCTTAACCTCAATAGTAGCGTGAAAAAGAGAATATTAAATATTTTGCTAATATGTTGTTAAACATTAACTAATTTATTTTATATGTATTAAAATTTTGAAAAACTATTGGCGCAGCGAAGCAAGCGGGTCACTTACTAGTCTATATATATAAAAGAGTTTGTCCTGACTGACTGATTGTTGAGAGACCCACAGCCTAAACGATAAGAGCTAGAAGGCTGAAATTTTCACCAAATTTTCCATTCAGATTGAAAGTGAGCACTAAGAAAGGATTTTTAATTTGGATCACTCCTTCAAGTACCTCCAGAACACTTAAGCCCTTTTTTTTCCCAATTTTTGTACTAGAGCTATGCTTTAAAATTAATCAATTATTACAAAACTTGGTCAGGACATGGAGGCGTGTATAAAATTTATGGATGCAAAATTTGGACCCGATCCGACAACTCCTTGGGGCACCTCCCATACACTAATGTTATGGAGCGTGCTTATCTATATATATAAAAGAGTTTGTCCTGACTGACTGATTGTTGAGAGACCCACAGCCTAAACGATAAGAGCTAGAAGGCTGAAATTTTCACCAAATTTTCCATTCAGATTGAAAGTGAGCACTAAGAAAGGATTTTTAATTTGGATCACTCCTTCAAGTACCTCCTGAACACTTAAGCCCTTTTTTTCCCAACTTTTGTACTAGAGCTATGCTTTAAAATTAATCAATTCTTACAAAACTTGGTCACGACATGAAGGCGAGTAAAAAAATTATGGATGCAAAATTTGGACCCGATCCGACAACTCCTTGGGGCACCTCCCATACACTTATGTTATGGAGCGTGCTTATCTATATATATAGAACAAGTTTGGTGAAAGGTATAGAAATTTCGGATTTTCGAAGGTGGACGGTATCAGTGGGGGCGTGGCGTTTTGATGCATAGTTTTGTTAGACTTCAGCATCTACCTTCCCATCAAATTTTGTGAGTATAGCTTTAAAACTGTGGGAAATACAGTCATTTTCGATTATAACTGAAGGGGGGGCTGGGGGCGGAAGAGGTGGGCGTGGCATCCAAACTTTTTATGTAGTTTTTTGAGGAATGCCATCGGCTATCTTGCCAAATAATTTGGTGACTATAGCTTCTAAAATGTGGGACATATATATGTTTGATCGATTTGCACATCGAGGGGTATCGATTTGTTATCGATTCTCAGGCCCCTCAGGTCGCAGAGCCAAATTTAACACTTTTTCTGACGAAGGTATTGACCAAGATGTTCGCAAAGTTGCAAAGCTCTAGCTTTAAGGGTGTTGAAAAAAGTTGCGCTCAAGCGGACGGGCGGACGGACGGACGGACAGACACCTTGACGGACATTGCATAAGCCCAATATAATATGATACCTTTGGTATCAAAGTAAAATGACGAGTCTGATTCTTAACCTCAATAGTAGCGTGAAAAAGAGAATATTAAATATTTTGCTAATATGTTGTTAAACATTAACTAATTTATTTTATATATATTAAAATTTTGAAAACTATTGGCGCAGCGAAGCAAGCGGGTCACTTACTAGTCTATATATATAAAAGAGTTTGTCCTGACTGACTGATTGTTGAGAGACCCACAGCCTAAACGATAAGAGCTAGAAGGCTGAAATTTTCACCAAATTTTCCATTCAGATTGAAAGTGAGCACTAAGAAAGGATTTTTAATTTGGATCACTCCTTCAAGTACCTCCTGAACACTTAAGCCCTTTTTTTCCCAACTTTTGTACTAGAGCTATGCTTTAAAATTAATCAATTATTACAAAACTTGGTCAGGACATGGAGGCGTGTAAAAAATTTATGGATGCAAAATTTGGACACGATCCGACAAATCCTTGGGGCACCTCCCATACACTAATGTTATGGAGCGTGCTTATCTTCTTCTATATATATAAAATACTTTGTCCTGACTGACTGACTGATTGTTGAGAGACCCACAGCCTTAACGATAAGAGCTAGAAGGCTGAAATTTTCACCAAATATTCCATTCAGATTGAAAGTGAGCACTAAGAAAGGATTTTTAATTTGAATTACTCCTTCAAGTACCTCCTGAACACTTAAGCCCTTTTTTCCCAACTTTTGTACTAGAGCTATGCTTTAAAATTAATCAATTATTACAAAACTTGGTCAGGACATGGAGGCGTGTAAAAAATTTATGGATGCAAAATTTGGACACGATCCGACAAATCCTTGGGGCACCTCCCATACACTAATGTTATGGAGCGTGCTTATCTATATATATAAAAGAGTTTGTCCTGACTGACTGATTGTTGAGAGACCCACAGCCTAAACGATAAGAGCTAGAAGGCTGAAATTTTCACCAAATTTTCCATTCAGATTGAAAGTGAGCACTAAGAAAGGATTTTTAATTTGGATCACTCCTTCAAGTACCTCCTGAACACTTAAGCCCTTTTTTTCCCAACTTTTGTACTAGAGCTATGCTTTAAAATTAATCAATTATTACAAAACTTGGTCAGAACATGGAGGCGTGTAAAAAATTTATGGATGCAAAATTTGGACCCGATCCGACAACTCCTTGGGGCACCTCCCATACACTAATGTTATGGAGCGTGCTTATCTTCTTCTATATATATAAAATACTTTGTCCTGACTGACTGACTGATTGTTGAGAGACCCACAGCCTTAACGATAAGAGCTAGAAGGCTGAAATTTTTACCAAATATTCCATTCAGATTGAAAGTGAGCACTAAGAAAGGATTTTTAATTTGGATCACTCCTTCAAGTACCTCCTGAACACTTAAGCCCTTTTTTTTCCCAACTTTTGTACTATGCTTTAAAATTAATCAATTATTACAAAACTTGGTCAGGACATGGAGGCGTGTAAAAAATTTATGGATGCAAAATTTGGACCCGATCCGACAACTCCTTGGGGCACCTCCCATACACTAATGTTATGGAGCGTGCTTATCTATATATATAAAAGAGTTTGTCCTGACTGACTGATTGTTGAGAGACCCACAGCCTAAACGAAAAGAGCTAGAAGGCTGAAATTTTCACCAAATATTCCAATCAGGTTGAAAGTGAGCACTAAGAAAGGATTTTGAATTTGGATTAAATTTTGAACAACTCAATTAATTGCATTAATCACTTTACCTCATTCCAACACTCTGGCGCCTCATTGTCGCACAAGCTGTGAGTTTCAACGCCGCCGAGGTTTCAAACAAAAAAAATAAAAAAATGACCCATTCCACTTTTTGTCTCTCTCCGTTATTCTCTTTTCTTCTTTGTGCCTTTGACAATTGTTTTTCGAATTAAGTAGCATTTGTTGTTGTTGTTGTTAGTAAGTGTTGTTGTTGCTTCTTTTTGTTGGTATCATTGATTTAAAACAAATCAATTAAAACATAATTTGTTTTTGTACACCAGAATATGTTACGCGATTGGTTTTACCTACATACTTGCTTATTATCAAACAAAACTTAACACACAAATACCTATTGCCATTGTTGTTTTGATATTATTTTCAAACTGACATTTGTAACTTTAGTTGGTGTTGCAAATGCACATATGTACATACATACACATGTATGTACGTGCATTTTCATTGTTTAGTACCTACATACATATGTATTAACAAAAATGCAAGTGCATATATTGGTTAATGCACGCACACATTGTTGCATCTGTATCAAGCTAATCTATATATATAAAATAGTTTGTCCTGACTGACTGACTGACTGATTGTTGAGAGGCCCACAGCCTAAACGATAAGAGCTAGAAGGCTGAAATTTTGACATTATATTCCATTCAGGTTGAAAGTGAGCACTAAGAAAGGATTTTTAATTTGGATTAAATTTTGAACAACTCAATTAATTGCATTAATCACTTTACCTCATTCTACTACTCTGGCGCCTCATTGTCGCACAAGCTGTGAGTTTCAACGCCGCCGAGGTTTCAAACAAAAAAAACTAAAAAAATGACCCATTCCACTTTTTGTCTCTCTCCGTTATTCTCTTTTCTTCTTTGTGCCTTTGACAATTGTTTTTCGAATTAAGTAGCATTTGTTGTTGTTGTTGTTAGTAAGTGTTGTTGTTGCTTCTTTTTGTTGGTATCATTGATTTAAAACAAATCAATTAAAACATAATTTGTTTTTGTACATTAGAATATGTTACGCGATTGGTTTTACCTACATACTTGCTAATTATCAAACAAAACTTAACACACAAATACCTATTGCCATTGTTGTTTTGATATTATTTTCAAACTGACATTTGTAACTTTAGTTGGTGTTGCAAATGCACATATGTACATACATACACATGTATGTACGTGCATTTTCATTGTTTAGTACCTACATACATATGTATTAACAACAATGCAAGTGCATATATTGGTTAATGCACGCACACATTGTTGCATCTGTATCAAGCTAATCTTCTATATATATAAAATAGTTTGTCCTAACTGACTGACTGATTGTTGAGAGGCCCACAGCCTAAACGATAAGAGCTAGAAGGCTGAAATTTTCACATAATATTCCATTCAGGTTGAAAGTGAGCACTAAGAAAGGATTTTTAATTTGGATTAAATTTTGAACAACTCAATTAATTGCATTAATCACTTTACCTCATTCTACTACTCTGGCGCCTCATTGTCGCACAAGCTGTGAGTTTCAACGCCGCCGAGGTTTCAAACAAAAAAATAAAAAAATGACCCATTCCACTTTTTGTCTCTCTCCGTTATTCTCTTTTCTTCTTTGTGCCTTTGACAATTGTTTTTCGAATTAAGTAGCATTTGTTGTTGTTGTTGTTAGTAAGTGTTGTTGTTGCTTCTTTTTGTTGGTATCATTGATTTAAAACAAATCAATTAAAACATAATTTGTTTTTGTACACCAGAATATGTTACGCGAGTGGTCTTATCTACATACTTGCTAATTATCAAACAAAACTTAACACACAAATACCTATTGCCATTGTTGTTTTGATATTATTTTCAAACTGACATTTGTAACTTTAGTTGGTGTTGCAAATGCACATATGTACATACATACACATGTATGTACGTGCATTTTCATTGTTTAGTACCTACATACATATGTATTAACAACAATGCAAGTGCATATATTGGTTAATGCACGCACACATTGTTGCATCTGTATCAAGCTAATATTCATATATACGAGTTGATAAAATCAAAACAAATGAGTTTTTTTCTTTTCTTCTTTGTGCCCATGACAATTGATTTACGACCCCAGCAGCGTTTGTTGTTGTTGTAAGTGTTGTTGTTGCTTCTTTTTGTTGGTATCATTGATTTAAAACAAATCAATTAAAACATAATTTGTTTTTGTACACCAGAATATGTTACGCGATTGGTTTTACCTACATACTTGCTAATTATCAAACAAAACTTAACACACAAATTCCTATTGCCATTGTTGTTTTGATATTATTTTCAAACTGACATTTGTAACTTTAGTTGGTGTTGCAAATGCACATATGTACATACATACACATGTATGTACGTGCATTTTCATTGTTTAGTACCTACATACATATGTATTAACAACAATGCAAGTGCATATATTGGTTAATGCACGCACACATTGTTGCATCTGTATCAAGCTAATCTTCTATATATATAAAATAGTTTGTCCTAACTGACTGACTGATTGTTGAGAGGCCCACAGCCTAAACGATAAGAGCTAGAAGGCTGAAATTTTGACATTATATTCCATTCAGGTTGAAAGTGAGCACTAAGAAAGGATTTTTAATTTGGATTAAATTTTGAACAACTCAATTAATTGCATTAATCACTTTACCTCATTCTACTACTCTGGCGCCTCATTGTCGCACAAGCTGTGAGTTTCAACGCCGCCGAGGTTTCAAACAAAAAAAACTAAAAAAATGACCCATTCCACTTTTTGTCTCTCTCCGTTATTCTCTTTTCTTCTTTGTGCCTTTGACAATTGTTTTTCGAATTAAGTAGCATTTGTTGTTGTTGTTGTTAGTAAGTGTTGTTGTTGCTTCTTTTTGTTGGTATCATTGATTTAAAACAAATCAATTAAAACATAATTTGTTTTTGTACATTAGAATATGTTACGCGATTGGTTTTACCTACATACTTGCTAATTATCAAACAAAACTTAACACACAAATACCTATTGCCATTGTTGTTTTGATATTATTTTCAAACTGACATTTGTAACTTTAGTTGGTGTTGCAAATGCACATATGTACATACATACACATGTATGTACGTGCATTTTCATTGTTTAGTACCTACATACATATGTATTAACAACAATGCAAGTGCATATATTGGTTAATGCACGCACACATTGTTGCATCTGTATCAAGCTAATCTTCTATATATATAAAATAGTTTGTCCTAACTGACTGACTGATTGTTGAGAGGCCCACAGCCTAAACGATAAGAGCTAGAAGGCTGAAATTTTCACATAATATTCCATTCAGGTTGAAAGTGAGCACTAAGAAAGGATTTTTAATTTGGATTAAATTTTGAACAACTCAATTAATTGCATTAATCACTTTACCTCATTCTACTACTCTGGCGCCTCATTGTCGCACAAGCTGTGAGTTTCAACGCCGCCGAGGTTTCAAACAAAAAAATAAAAAAATGACCCATTCCACTTTTTGTCTCTCTCCGTTATTCTCTTTTCTTCTTTGTGCCTTTGACAATTGTTTTTCGAATTAAGTAGCATTTGTTGTTGTTGTTGTTAGTAAGTGTTGTTGTTGCTTCTTTTTGTTGGTATCATTGATTTAAAACAAATCAATTAAAACATAATTTGTTTTTGTACATTAGAATATGTTACGCGATTGGTTTTACCTACATACTTGCTAATTATCAAACAAAACTTAACACACAAATACCTATTGCCATTGTTGTTTTGATATTATTTTCAAACTGACATTTGTAACTTTAGTTGGTGTTGCAAATGCACATATGTACATACATACACATGTATGTACGTGCATTTTCATTGTTTAGTACCTACATACATATGTATTAACAACAATGCAAGTGCATATATTGGTTAATGCACGCACACATTGTTGCATCTGTATCAAGCTAATCTTCTATATATATAAAATAGTTTGTCCTAACTGACTGACTGATTGTTGAGAGGCCCACAGCCTAAACGATAAGAGCTAGAAGGCTGAAATTTTCACATAATATTCCATTCAGGTTGAAAGTGAGCACTAAGAAAGGATTTTTAATTTGGATTAAATTTTGAACAACTCAATTAATTGCATTAATCACTTTACCTCATTCTACTACTCTGGCGCCTCATTGTCGCACAAGCTGTGAGTTTCAACGCCGCCGAGGTTTCAAACAAAAAAATAAAAAAATGACCCATTCCACTTTTTGTCTCTCTCCGTTATTCTCTTTTCTTCTTTGTGCCTTTGACAATTGTTTTTCGAATTAAGTAGCATTTGTTGTTGTTGTTGTTAGTAAGTGTTGTTGTTGCTTCTTTTTGTTGGTATCATTGATTTAAAACAAATCAATTAAAACATAATTTGTTTTTGTACACCAGAATATGTTACGCGAGTGGTCTTATCTACATACTTGCTAATTATCAAACAAAACTTAACACACAAATACCTATTGCCATTGTTGTTTTGATATTATTTTCAAACTGACATTTGTAACTTTAGTTGGTGTTGCAAATGCACATATGTACATACATACACATGTATGTACGTGCATTTTCATTGTTTAGTACCTACATACATATGTATTAACAACAATGCAAGTGCATATATTGGTTAATGCACGCACACATTGTTGCATCTGTATCAAGCTAATATTCATATATACGAGTTGATAAAATCAAAACAAATGAGTTTTTTTCTTTTCTTCTTTGTGCCCATGACAATTGATTTACGACCCCAGCAGCGTTTGTTGTTGTTGTAAGTGTTGTTGTTGCTTCTTTTTGTTGGTATCATTGATTTAAAACAAATCAATTAAAACATAATTTGTTTTTGTACACCAGAATATGTTACGCGATTGGTTTTACCTACATACTTGCTAATTATCAAACAAAACTTAACACACAAATTCCTATTGCCATTGTTGTTTTGATATTATTTTCAAACTGACATTTGTAACTTTAGTTGGTGTTGCAAATGCACATATGTACATACATACACATGTATGTACGTGCATTTTCATTGTTTAGTACCTACATACATATGTATTAACAACAATGCAAGTGCATATATTGGTTAATGCACGCACACATTGTTGCATCTGTATCAAGCTAATCTATATATATAAAATAGTTTGTCCTAACTGACTGACTGATTGTTGAGAGGCCCACAGCCTAAACGATAAGAGCTAGAAGGCTGAAATTTTGACATAATATTCCATTCAGGTTGAAAGTGAGCACTAAGAAAGGATTTTGAATTTGGACCACTCTTTCGAGTACCTCCTGAGCACTTAAGTCCTTTTTTTCTCAACTTTTGTACTAGAGCTATGCTCAAAAATTAATTAATTGTTACGAAACTTTGTCAGGACATAACAGGGTCTAAAAAAGTTATGGATGCAAAATTTGGACCCAATCCGACAACTCCTTGGGGCACCTCCCATACACTAATGTTATGGAGCGTGCTTATCTATATATATAAAATAGTTTGTCCTAACTGACTGACTGATTGTTGAGAGGCCCACAGCCTAAACGATAAGAGCTAGAAGGCTGAAATTTTCACATAATATTCCATTCAGGTTGAAAGTGAGCACTAAGAAAGGATTTTTAATTTGGACCACTCCTTCGAGTACCTCCTGAACACCTAAGTCCTTTTTTTTCTCAACTTTTGTACTAGAGCTATGCTTTTAAATTAATTAATTGTTACGAAACTTGGTCAGGACAAGCTGTGAGTTTCAACGTTTTGTTTTTTTGTTATTTCTTATTTGTTTTTTATAACGAGCCATTTGCGCGAAAATAATTAATCTTGAACATCTTTGTATAGTGTTTGATTTGCTTACTTGCTGCTTATGTAACTCAGACGTAACGTCGTACCACACAAACATTGTTGATATACATTTTCGACCAATTAAGTAAAGCACATATGTAAGTTTGTATGTATTTGTAACGTATGGGGGTTTTGGGTATAAAAAGGCAGGCAGAAGGGGTAGGCGCGACATTCAAATTTGTGATGCATATCTGTGGCGGATGGTCCCTTCTATCTCTTAATCAAGTTTGGAGAGTCTTGCGCAAAAACTGAGAAAGATATTTTGGTGGGCGGTATAAGTGGGCGTGGCATCCAATATTGCACATTTGTTACGGATGTCACTAACAATGTTTCCAAGTTTGGTGACTCTAGCGCAAAATCTGGGAAAGATATAGAAATTTCAGATTTTACGAGTTGGGTGGAAAAGGTGGGCGTGGCGTATAAAACTTTGATGTAGATCGGTTACGGATGTCGCTAACAATGTTCATACCAAATTTGAAGAGCCTAGGTCGAAAACTGAGAGAGATATAGCGGTGGGCGGTATAAGTTGGCGTGGCATCCAAAATTTGTATGCACACCAGTTACGGATGTCACTACCAATATTCATACCGAATTTGGTGAATCTAGCTTAAAAACTGGCGAAGATACATGCCTTCCGGTTTTAGGGCGGTGGGGCATGTCCCGTTGTTTGGGAGCGTGGAATTCAAAGTTTTCATGCATATCTGTGTCAAATGTCAGCATCCACCTTCATGTCAATTTTGGTGCCTATAGCTTGAAAACTGTAGAAGATACAGGCATTTTTGTTTATAATTGGAGCGGGACTGGGGGCGGAATAGGTGGCCGTGGCATCCGTGGCTGGGGGCGGAAGAGGTGGGCGTGGCATCCAAACTTTCGATGCAGTTTTTGAGGAATGTCATCGGCTATCTTGCCCACAAATTTGGTGACTCTAGCTGCTAAAATGTGAGATATATATATATGTGTTTCATCGATTTGCACTTTGAGGTTTCGATTTGTTATCGATTTCCCAGGCCCCTGAGGTCGTAGAGCCAAATTTAACACATTTTCTGACGAAGGTATGTACCAAAATATTTGCAAAGTTGCAAAGCTCTAGCTTCAAGCGTGTTGAAAAAAGTTGCGTTCAAACGGACGGACGGGCGGACGGACGGACAGACACCTTGACGGGCATTGCATAAACCCAATATAATATGATACCTTTGGTATCAAAGTATAAAGACGCGTCTGATTCTCAACCTCAATGGTGGCGTGAAAAAGAGAATATTTAATACTTTGCTAATATGTTGTTAAACATTAACTAATTTATTTATTTTATATGTATTGCTAAAATTTTGTAAAAACTATCGGCGTAGCGAAGCAAGCGGGGCACTTACTAGTATACATATATACGAGTTGATAAAATCAAAACAAATGAGTTTTTTTCTTTTCTTCTTTGTGCCCATGACATTTGATTTACGACCCCAGCAGCGTTTGTTGTTGTTGTAAGTGTTGTTGTTGCTTCTTTTTGTTGGTATCATTGATTTAAAACAAATCAATTAAAACATAATTTGTTTTTGTACACCAGAATATGTTACGCGATTGGTTTTACCTACATACTTGCTAATTATCAAACAAAACTTAACACACAAATACCTATTGCCATTGTTGTTTTGATATTATTTTCAAACTGACATTTGTAACTTTAGTTGGTGTTGCAAATGCACATATGTACATACATACACATGTATGTACGTGCATTTTCATTGTTTAGTACCTACATACATATGTATTAACAACAAGTTAAAACGTTGCAGTCGGACGCATCCGACTGCGATATACTTTGATACCAGTTTACATAGCTGTGTTAAGGATTCTGAGTGCGAATAGTAATATATAAGGGTTTTGGGTATAAAAATCAGGCAGAAAGGGTAGGCATGACATTTATCTGTGGCGGATGGCACTTTCTATCCCCCTACCAAGTTTGGAGACTCTAGCGCAAAAACCGACAAAGATATAGAGGTGGGCGGTATAAGAGGGCGTGGCATAAAAAATTTGTATGCACTCCTGTTACGGATGTCACAACCAATGTTCATACCAAATTTGGTGACTCTAGCCCAAAAACTAAGAAAGATATAGAGGTGGGCGGTATCAGTGGGCGTGGCATCCAAAACATTGATGCAGATCTGTTAAGGATGTCACTACCAATGTTCATACCAAATTTGGTGACTCCAGCTTAAAAACTGGCGAAGATACATGCATTTCGGTTTTTTTTTGAGCGGTGGAGCATGTCCCGTTGTTGGGGGGCGTGGGCGTCCAATGTTTTGATTCATAACTTTGTCAGATGTCAGCATCTACCTTCATCTCAATTTTGGTGGCTATAGCTTCAAAACTGTAGAAGATACAGGCATTTTTGTTAATAATCGGAGAGTGGCTGGGGGCGGAATAGGTGGGCGTGGCATCCAAACTTTTGATGCAATTTTTTGAGGAATGTCACCAGCTATCTTGCCATCAAATTGTGTGACTCTAGCTGCTAAAATGTGGGATATATATGTGTTTTATCGATTTGCACTTCGAGGTGTATCGACTTGTTATCGATTTCCCAGGCCCCCTGAGGTCGTAGAGCCCTAGATTTAAAACTTTGTCTGACGAAGACATGTACCAAGATATTTGCAAAGTTGCAAGGCTCTAGCTTTAAGGGTGTGGAAAAAAGTTGCGTTCATACAGACAGACGGACGGACGGACGGACGGACGGACGGACGGACAGACACCATGACGGACATTGCACAAACCCAATATACTATGATACCTTTGGTATCAAAGTATAAAAATGCAAGTGCATATATTGGTTAATGCACGCACACATTGTTGTATCTGTAGCAAGCTAATCTATATATATAAAAGAGTTTGTCCTGACTGACTGATTGTTGAGAGACCCACAGCCTAAACGAAAAGAGCTAGAAGGCTGAAATTTTCACCAAATATTTCAATCAGGTTGAAAGTGAGCACTAAGAAAGGATTTTGAATTTGGATTAAATTTTGAACAACTCAATTAATTGCATTAATCACTTTACCTCATTCCAACACTCTGGCGCCTCATTGTCGCACAAGCTGTGAGTTTCAACGCCGCCAAGGTTTCAAACAAAAAAAATAAAAAAATGACCCATTCCACTTTTTGTCTCTCTCCGTTATTCTCTTTTCTTCTTTGTGCCTTTGACAATTGTTTTTCGAATTAAGTAGCATTTGTTGTTGTTGTTGTTAGTAAGTGTTGTTGTTGCTTCTTTTTGTTGGTATCATTGATTTAAAACAAATCAATTAAAACATAATTTGTTTTTGTACACCAGAATATGTTACGCGATTGGTTTTACCTACATACTTGCTAATTATCAAACAAAACTTAACACACAAATACCTATTGCCATTGTTGTTTTGATATTATTTTCAAACTGACATTTGTAACTTTAGTTGGTGTTGCAAATGCACATATGTACATACATACACATGTATGTACGTGCATTTCCATTGTTTAGTACCTACATACATATGTATTAACAAAAATGCAAGTGCATATATTGGTTAATGCACGCACACATTGTTGCATCTGTATCAAGCTAATCTATATATATAAAAGTGTTTGTCCTGACTGACTGATTTTTGAGAGACCCACAGCCTAAACGAAAAGAGCTAGAAGGCTGAAATTTTCACCAAATATTCCAATCAGGTTGAAAGTGAGCACTAAGAAAGGATTTTGAATTTGGATTAAATTTTGAACAACTCAATTAATTGCATTAATCACTTTACCTCATTCCACCACTCTGGCGCCGCATTGTCGCACAAGCTGTGAGTTTCAACGCCGCCGAGGTTTCAAACAAAAAAAAATAAAAAAAATGACCCCTTCCACTTTTTGCCGTCTGTAGATGTGTCTCTCTCCGTTATTCTCTTTTCTTCTTTGTGCCTTTGACAATTGTTTTTCGAATAAAGTAGCATTTGTTGTTGTTGTTGTTAGTAAGTGTTGTTGTTGCTTCTTTTTGTTGGTATCATTGATTTAAAACAAATCAATTAAAACATAATTTGTTTTTGTACACCAGAATATGTTACGCGAGTGGTCTTATCTACATACTTGCTAATTATCAAACAAAACTTAACACACAAATACCTATTGCCATTGTTGTTACTTTCAAACTGACATTTGTAACTTTAGTTGGTGTTGCAAATGCACATATGTACATACATACACATGTATGTACGTGCATTTATCATTATTTAGTACCTGCATACATATGTATTAACAAAAATGCAAGTGCATATATTGGTTAATGCACGCACACATTGTTGTATCTGTAGCAAGCTAATCTATATATATAAAAGAGTTTGTCCTGACTGACTGATTGTTGAGAGACCCACAGCCTAAACGAAAAGAGCTAGAAGGCTGAAATTTTCACCAAATATTCCAATCAGGTTGAAAGTGAGCACTAAGAAAGGATTTTGAATTTGGACCACTCCTTCGAGTACCTCCTAAGCACTTAAGTCCTTTTTTTCCCAACTTTTGTACTAGAGCTATGCTTTAGAATTAATCAATTATTACAAAACTTGGTCACGATATGGAGGCGTGTAAAAAAATTATGGATGCAAAATTTGGACCCGATCCGACAACTCCTTGGGGCACCTCCCATACACTTATGTTATGGAGCGTGCTTATCTATATATATAAAATAGTTTGTCCTAACTGATTGTTGAGAGACCCACAGCCTAAACGAAAAGAGGTAGAAGGCAGAAATTTTCACCAAATATTCCAATCAGGTTGAAAGTGAGCACTAAGAAAGGATTTTGAATTTGGACCACTCCTTCAAGTACCTCCTTAACACTTAAGTCCTTTTTTTCTCAACTTTTGTACTAGAGCTATGCTTTAAAATTAATTAATTGTTACGAAACTTGGTCAGGACATGGAGGCGTGTAAAAAAATTATGGATGCAAAATTTGGACCCGATCCGACAACTCCTTGGGGCACCTCCCATACACTTATGTTATGGAGCGTGCTTATCTATATATATAGAACAAGTTTGGTGAAAGGTATAGAAATTTCGGATTTTCGAAGGTGGACGGTATCAGTGGGGGCGTGGCGTTTTGATGCATAGTTTTGTTAGACTTCAGCATCTACCTTCCCATCAAATTTTGTGAGTATAGCTTTAAAACTGTGGGAAATACAGTCATTTTCGATTATAACTGAAGGGGGGCTGGGGGCGGAAGAGGTGGGCGTGGCATCCAAACTTTTTATGTAGTTTTTTGAGGAATGCCATCGGCTATCTTGCCCCTTAATTTGGTGACTATAGCTTCTAAAATGTGGGACATATATATGTTTGATCGATTTGCACATCGAGGGGTATCGATTTGTTATCGATTTCTCAGGCCCCTGAGGTCGCAGAGCCAAATTTAACACTTTTTCTGACGAAGGTATTGACCAAGATGTTCGCAAAGTTGCAAAGCTCTAGCTTTAAGGGTGTTGAAAAAAGTTGCGCTCAAGCGGACGGGCGGACGGACGGACGGACAGACACCTTGACGGACATTGCATAAGCCCAATATAATATGATACCTTTGGTATCAAAGTAAAATGACGAGTCTGATTCTTAACCTCAATAGTAGCGTGAAAAAGAGAATATTAAATATTTTGCTTATATGTTGTTAAACATTAACTTATTTATTTTATATATATTAAAATTTTGAAAAACTATTGGCGCAGCGAAGCAAGCGGGTCACTTACTAGTCTATATATATAAAATAGTTTGTCCTAACTGATTGTTGAGAGACCCACAGCCTAAACGAAAAGAGGTAGAAGGCAGAAATTTTCACCAAATATTCCAATCAGGTTGAAAGTGAGCACTAAGAAAGGATTTTGAATTTGGACCACTCCTTCAAGTACCTCCTTAACACTTAAGTCCTTTTTTTCTCAACTTTTGTACTAGAGCTATGCTTTAAAATAATCAATTATTACGAAACTTGGTCAGGACATGGAGGCGAGTAAAAAATTTATGGATGCAAAATTTGAACCCGATCCGACAACTCCTTGGGGCAACTCCCATACACTTATATTATGGATATATATAAAAGAGTTTGTCCTGACTGATTGTTGAGAGACCCACAGCCTAAACGAAAAGAGGTAGAAGGCAGAAATTTTCACCAAATATTCCATTCAGGTTGTAAGTGAGCACTAAGAAAGGATTTTGAATTTGGACCACTCCTTCAAGTACCTCCTTAACACTTAAGTCCTTTTTTTCTCAACTTTTGTACTAGAGCTATGCTTTAAAATAATCAATTATTACGAAACTTGGTCAGGACATGGAGGCGAGTAAAAAAATTATGGATGCAAAATTTGGACCCGATCCGACAACTCCTTGGGGCACCTCCCATACACTTATGTTATGGAGCGTGCTTATCTATATATATAGAACAAGTTTGGTGAAAGGTATAGAAATTTCGGATTTTCGAAGGTGGACGGTATCAGTGGGGGCGTGGCGTTTTGATGCATAGTTTTGTTAGACTTCAGCATCTACCTTCCCATCAAATTTTGTGAGTATAGCTTTAAAACTGTGGGAAATACAGTCATTTTCGATTATAACTGAATGGGGGGCTGGGGGCGGAAGAGGTGGGCGTGGCATCCAAACTTTTTATGTAGTTTTTTGAGGAATGCCATCGGCTATCTTGCCCCTTAATTTGGTGACTATAGCTTCTAAAATGTGGGACATATATATGTTTGATCGATTTGCACATCGAGGGGTATCGATTTGTTATCGATTTCTCAGGCCCCTGAGGTCGCAGAGCCAAATTTAACACTTTTTCTGACGAAGGTATTGACCAAGATGTTCGCAAAGTTGCAAAGCTCTAGCTTTAAGGGTGTTGAAAAAGTTGCGCTCAAGCGGACGGGCGGACGGACGGACGGACAGACACCTTGACGGACATTGCATAAGCCCAATATAATATGATACCTTTGGTATCAAAGTAAAATGACGAGTCTGATTCTTAACCTCAATAGTAGCGTGAAAAAGAGAATATTAAATATTTTGCTAATATGTTGTTAAACATTAACTAATTTATTTTATATATATTAAAATTTTGAAAAACTATTGGCGCAGCGAAGCAAGCGGGTCACTTACTAGTCTATATATATAAAAGAGTTTGTCCTGACTGACTGATTGTTGAGAGACCCACAGCCTAAACGAAAAGAGCTAGAAGGCTGAAATTTTCACCAAATATTCCAATCAGGTTGAAAGTGAGCACTAAGAAAGGATTTTGAATTTGGATTAAATTTTGAACAACTAAATTAATTGCATTAATCACTTTACCTCATTCCAACACTCTGGCGCCTCATTGTCGCACAAGCTGTGAGTTTCAACGCCGCCGAGGTTTCAAACAAAAAAAATAAAAAAAATGACCCATTCCACTTTTTGTCTCTCTCCGTTATTCTCTTTTCTTCTTTGTGCCTTTGACAATTGTTTTTCGAATTAAGTAGCATTTGTTGTTGTTGTTGTTAGTAAGTGTTGTTGTTGCTTCTTTTTGTTGGTATCATTGATTTAAAACAAATCAATTAAAACATAATTTGTTTTTGTACACCAGAATATGTTACGCGATTGGTTTTACCTACATACTTGCTAATTATCAAACAAAACTTAACACACAAATACCTATTGCCATTGTTGTTTTGATATTATTTTCAAACTGACATTTGTAACTTTAGTTGGTGTTGCAAATGCACATATGTACATACATACACATGTATGTACGTGCATTTTCATTGTTTAGTACCTACATACATATGTATTAACAAAAATGCAAGTGCATATATTGGTTAATGCACGCACACATTGTTACATCTGTATCAAGCTAATATACATATATACGAGTTGATAAAATCAAAACAAATGAGTTTTTTTCTTTTCTTCTTTGTGCCCATGACAATTGATTTACGACCCCAGCAGCGTTTGTTGTTGTTGTAAGTGTTGTTGTTGCTTCTTTTTGTTGGTATCATTGATTTAAAACAAATCAATTAAAACATAATTTGTTTTTGTACACCAGAATATGTTACGCGATTGGTTTTACCTACATACTTGCTAATTATCAAACAAAACTTAACACACAAATACCTATTGCCATTGTTGTTTTGATATTATTTTCAAACTGACATTTGTAACTTTAGTTGGTGTTGCAAATGCACATATGTACATACATACACATGTATGTACGTGCATTTTCATTGTTTAGTACCTACATATATATGTATTAACAAAAATGCAAGTGCATATATTGGTTAATGCACGCACACATTGTTGTATCTGTAGCAAGCTAATCTATATATATAAAAGAGTTTGTCCTGACTGACTGATTGTTGAGAGACCCACAGCCTAAACGAAAAGAGCTAGAAGGCTGAAATTTTCACCAAATATTCCAATCAGGTTGAAAGTGAGCACTAAGAAAGGATTTTGAATTTGGATTAAATTTTGAACAACTAAATTAATTGCATTAATCACTTTACCTCATTCCAACACTCTGGCGCCTCATTGTCGCACAAGCTGTGAGTTTCAACGCCGCCGAGGTTTCAAACAAAAAAAAATAAAAAAAAGGACCCATTCCACTTTTTGTCTCTCTCCGTTATTCTCTTTTCTTCTTTGTGCCTTTGACAATTGTTTTTCGAATTAAGTAGCATTTGTTGTTGTTGTTGTTAGTAAGTGTTGTTGTTGCTTCTTTTTGTTGGTATCATTGATTTAAGACAAATCAATTAAAACATAATTTGTTTTTGTACACCAGAATATGTTACGCGATTGGTTTTACCTACATACTTGCTAATTATCAAACAAAACTTAACACACAAATACCTATTGCCATTGTTGTTTTGATATTATTTTCAAACTGACATTTGTAACTTTAGTTGGTGTTGCAAATGCACATATGTACATACATACACATGTATGTACGTGCATTTTCATTGTTTAGTACCTACATACATATGTATTAACAAAAATGCAAGTGCATATATTGGTTAATGCACGCACACATTGTTGCATCTGTATCAAGCTAATCTATATATATAAAAGAGTTTGTCCTGACTGACTGATTGTTGAGAGACCCACAGCCTAAACGAAAAGAGCTAGAAGGCTGAAATTTTCACCAAATATTCCAATCAGGTTGAAAGTGAGCACTAAGAAAGGATTTTGAATTTGGATTAAATTTTGAACAACTAAATTAATTGCATTAATCACTTTACCTCATTCCAACACTCTGGCGCCTCATTGTCGCACAAGCTGTGAGTTTCAACGCCGCCGAGGTTTCAAACAAAAAAAAATAAAAAAAATGACCCATTCCACTTTTTGTCTCTCTCCGTTATTCTCTTTTCTTCTTTGTGCCTTTGACAATTGTTTTTCGAATTAAGTAGCATTTGTTGTTGTTGTTGTTAGTAAGTGTTGTTGTTGCTTCTTTTTGTTGGTATCATTGATTTAAAACAAATCAATTAAAACATAATTTGTTTTTGTACACCAGAATATGTTACGCGATTGGTTTTACCTACATACTTGCTAATTATCAAACAAAACTTAACACACAAATACCTATTGCCATTGTTGTTTTGATATTATTTTCAAACTGACATTTGTAACTTTAGTTGGTGTTGCAAATGCACATATGTACATACATACACATGTATGTACGTGCATTTTCATTGTTTAGTACCTACATACATATGTATTAACAAAAATGCAAGTGCATATATTGGTTAATGCACGCACACATTGTTGCATCTGTATCAAGCTAATATACATATATACGAGTTGATAAAATCAAAACAAATGAGTTTTTTCTTTTCTTCTTTGTGCCCATGACAATTGATTTACGACCCCAGCAGCGTTTGTTGTTGTTGTAAGTGTTGTTGTTGCTTCTTTTTGTTGGTATCATTGATTTAAAACAAATCAATTAAAACATAATTTGTTTTTGTACACCAGAATATGTTACGCGATTGGTTTTACCTACATACTTGCTAATTATCAAACAAAACTTAACACACAAATACCTATTGCCATTGTTGTTTTGATATTATTTTCAAACTGACATTTGTAACTTTAGTTGGTGTTGCAAATGCACATATGTACATACATACACATGTATGTACGTGCATTTTCATTGTTTAGTACCTACATACATATGTATTAACAAAAATGCAAGTGCATATATTGGTTAATGCACGCACACATTGTTGTATCTGTAGCAAGCTAATCTATATATATAAAAGAGTTTGTCCTGACTGACTGATTGTTGAGAGACCCACAGCCTAAACGAAAAGAGCTAGAAGGCTGAAATTTTCACCAAATATTCCAATCAGGTTGAAAGTGAGCACTAAGAAAGGATTTTGAATTTGGATTAAATTTTGAACAACTAAATTAATTGCATTAATCACTTTACCTCATTTCAACACTCTGGCGCCTCATTGTCGCACAAGCTGTGAGTTTCAACGCCGCCGAGGTTTCAAACAAAAAAAATAAAAAAAATGACCCATTCCACTTTTTGTCTCTCTCCGTTATTCTCTTTTCTTCTTTGTGCCTTTGACAATTGTTTTTCGAATTAAGTAGCATTTGTTGTTGTTGTTGTTAGTAAGTGTTGTTGTTGCTTCTTTTTGTTGGTATCATTGATTTAAAACAAATCAATTAAAACATAATTTGTTTTTGTACACCAGAATATGTTACGCGATTGATTTTACCTACATACTTGCTAATTATCAAACAAAACTTAACACACAAATACCTATTGCCATTGTTGTTTTGATATTATTTTCAAACTGACATTTGTAACTTTAGTTGGTGTTGCAAATGCACATATGTACATACATACACATGTATGTACGTGCATTTTCATTGTTTAGTACCTACATACATATGTATTAACAAAAATGCAAGTGCATATATTGGTTAATGCACGCACACATTGTTGCATCTGTATCAAGCTAATATACATATATACGAGTTGATAAAATCAAAACAAATGAGTTTTTTACTTTTCTTCTTTGTGCCCATGACAATTGATTTACGACCCCAGCAGCGTTTGTTGTTGTTGTAAGTGTTGTTGTTGCTTCTTTTTGTTGGTATCATTGATTTAAAACAAATCAATTAAAACATAATTTGTTTTTGTACACCAGAATATGTTACGCGATTGGTTTTACCTACATACTTGCTAATTATCAAACAAAACTTAACACACAAATACCTATTGCCATTGTTGTTTTGATATTATTTTCAAACTGACATTTGTAACTTTAGTTGGTGTTGCAAATGCACATATGTACATACATACACATGTATGTACGTGCATTTTCATTGTTTAGTACCTACATACATATGTATTAACAAAAATGCAAGTGCATATATTGGTTAATGCACGCACACATTGTTGTATCTGTAGCAAGCTAATCTATATATATAAAAGAGTTTGTCCTGACTGACTGATTGTTGAGAGACCCACAGCCTAAACGAAAAGAGCTAGAAGGCTGAAATTTTCACCAAATATTCCAATCAGGTTGAAAGTGAGCACTAAGAAAGGATTTTGAATTTGGATTAAATTTTGAACAACTCAATTAATTGCATTAATCACTTTACCTCATTCCAACACTCTGGCGCCTCATTGTCGCACAAGCTGTGAGTTTCAACGCCGCCGAGGTTTCAAACAAAAAAAAATAAAAAAAATGACCCATTCCACTTTTTGTCTCTCTCCGTTATTCTCTTTTCTTCTTTGTGCCTTTGACAATTGTTTTTCGAATTAAGTAGCATTTGTTGTTGTTGTTGTTAGTAAGTGTTGTTGTTGCTTCTTTTTGTTGGTATCATTGATTTAAAACAAATCAATTAAAACATAATTTGTTTTTGTACACCAGAATATGTTACGCGAGTGGTCTTATCTACATACTTGCTAATTATCAAACAAAACTTAACACACAAATACCTATTGCCATTGTTGTTTTGATATTATTTTCAAACTGACATTTGTAACTTTAGTTGGTGTTGCAAATGCACATATGTACATACATACGCATTTATCATTATTTAGTACCTGCATACATATGTATTAACAAAAATGCAAGTGCATATATTGGTTAATGCACGCATACATTGTTGTATCTGTAGCAAGCTAATCTATATATATAAAATAGTTTGTCCTAACTGATTGTTGAGAGACCCACAGCCTAAACGAAAAGAGCTAGAAGGCTGAAATTTTCACCAAATATTCCAATCAGGTTGAAAGTGAGCACTAAGAAAGGATTTTGAATTTGGACCACTCCTTCGAGTACCTCCTAAGCACTTAAGTCCTTTTTTTCCCAACTTTTGTACTAGAGCTATGCTTTAGAATTAATCAATTGTTACGAAACTTGGTCAGGACATGGAGGCGTGTAAAAAAATTATGGATGCAAAATTTGGACCCGATCCGACAACTCCTTGGGGCACCTCCCATACACTTATATTATGGATATATATAAAAGAGTTTGTCCTGACTGATTGTTGAGAGACCCACAGCCTAAACGAAAAGAGGTAGAAGGCAGAAATTTTCACCAAATATTCCATTCAGGTTGTAAGTGAGCACTAAGAAAGGATTTTGAATTTGGACCACTCCTTCAAGTACCTCCTTAACACTTAAGTCCTTTTTTCTCAACTTTTGTACTAGAGCTATGCTTTAAAATTAATTAATTGTTACGAAACTTGGTCAGGACATGGAGGCGTGTAAAAAAATTATGGATGCAAAATTTGGACCCGATCCGACAACTCCTTGGGGCACCTCCCATACACTTATGTTATAGAGCGTGCTTATCTATATATATAGAACAAGTTTGGTGAAAGGTATAGAAATTTCGGATTTTCGAAGGTGGACGGTATCAGTGGGGGCGTGGCGTTTTGATGCATAGTTTTGTTAGACTTCAGCATCTAACTTCCCATCAAATTTTGTGAGTATAGCTTTAAAACTGTGGGAGATACAGTCATTTTCGATTATAACTGAAGGGGGGCTGGGGGCGGAAGAGGTGGGCGTGGCATCCAAACTTTTTATGTAGTTTTTTGAGGAATGCCATCGGCTATCTTGCCCCTTAATTTGGTGACTATAGCTTCTAAAATGTGGGACATATATATGTTTGATCGATTTGCACATCGAGGGGTATCGATTTGTTATCGATTTCTCAGGCCCCTGAGGTCGCAGAGCCAAATTTAACACTTTTTCTGACGAAGGTATTGACCAAGATGTTCGCAAAGTTGCAAAGCTCTAGCTTTAAGGGTGTTGAAAAAGTTGCGCTCAAGCGGACGGGCGGACGGACGGACGGACAGACACCTTGACGGACATTGCATAAGCCCAATATAATATGATACCTTTGGTATCAAAGTAAAATGACGAGTCTGATTCTTAACCTCAATAGTAGCGTGAAAAAGAGAATATTAAATATTTTGCTAATATGTTGTTAAACATTAACTAATTTATTTTATATATATTAAAATTTTGAAAAACTATTGGCGCAGCGAAGCAAGCGGGTCACTTACTTAACTTTAGTTGGTGTTGCAAATGCACATATGTACATACATACACATGTATGTACGTGCATTTTCATTGTTTAGTACCTACATACATATGTATTAACAAAAATGCAAGTGCATATATTGGTTAATGCACGCACACATTGTTGCATCTGTATCAAGCTAATATACATATATACGAGTTGATAAAATCAAAACAAATGAGTTTTTTTCTTTTCTTCTTTGTGCCCATGACAATTGATTTACGACCCCAGCAGCGTTTGTTGTTGTTGTAAGTGTTGTTGTTGCTTCTTTTTGTTGGTATCATTGATTTAAAACAAATCAATTAAAACATAATTTGTTTTTGTACACCAGAATATGTTACGCGATTGGTTTTACCTACATACTTGCTAATTATCAAACAAAACTTAACACACAAATACCTATTGCCATTGTTGTTTTGATATTATTTTCAAACTGACATTTGTTACTTTAGTTGGTGTTGCAAATGCACATATGTACATACATACACATGTATGTACGTGCATTTTCATTGTTTAGTACCTACATACATATGTATTAACAAAAATGCAAGTGCATATATTGGTTAATGCACGCACACATTGTTGTATCTGTAGCAAGCTAATCTATATATATAAAAGAGTTTGTCCTGACTGACTGATTGTTGAGAGACCCACAGCCTAAACGAAAAGAGCTAGAAGGCTGAAATTTTCACCAAATATTCCAATCAGGTTGAAAGTGAGCACTAAGAAAGGATTTTGAATTTGGATTAAATTTTGAACAACTAAATTAATTGCATTAATCACTTTACCTCATTCCAACACTCTGGCGCCTCATTGTCGCACAAGCTGTGAGTTTCAACGCCGCCGAGGTTTCAAACAAAAAAAATTAAAAAAAATGACCCATTCCACTTTTTGTCTCTCTCCGTTATTCTCTTTTCTTCTTAGTGCCTTTGACAATTGTTTTTCGAATTAAGTAGCATTTGTTGTTGTTGTTGTTAGTAAGTGTTGTTGTTGCTTCTTTTTGTTGGTATCATTGATTTAAAACAAATCAATTAAAACATAATTTGTTTTTGTACACCAGAATATGTTACGCGATTGGTTTTACCTACATACTTGCTAATTATCAAACAAAACTTAACACACAAATACCTATTGCCATTGTTGTTTTGATATTATTTTCAAACTGACATTTGTAACTTTAGTTGGTGTTGCAAATGCACATATGTACATACATACACATGTATGTACGTGCATTTTCATTGTTTAGTACCTACATACATATGTATTAACAAAAATGCAAGTGCATATATTGGTTAATGCACGCACACATTGTTGCATCTGTATCAAGCTAATCTATATATATAAAAGAGTTTGTCCTGACTGACTGATTGTTGAGAGACCCACAGCCTAAACGAAAAGAGCTAGAAGGCTGAAATTTTCACCAAATATTCCAATCAGGTTGAAAGTGAGCACTAAGAAAGGATTTTGAATTTGGATTAAATTTTGAACAACTCAATTAATTGCATTAATCACTTTACCTCATTCCAACACTCTGGCGCCTCATTGTCGTACAAGCTGTGAGTTTCAACGCCGCCGAGGTTTCAAACAAAAAAAAATAAAAAAAAATGACCCATTCCACTTTTTGTCTCTCTCCGTTATTCTCTTTTCTTCTTTGTGCCTTTGACAATTGTTTTTCGAATTAAGTAGCATTTGTTGTTGTTGTTGTTAGTAAGTGTTGTTGTTGCTTCTTTTTGTTGGTATCATTGATTTAAAACAAATCAATTAAAACATAATTTGTTTTTGTACACCAGAATATGTTACGCGATTGATTTTACCTACATACTTGCTAATTATCAAACAAAACTTAACACACAAATACCTATTGCCATTGTTGTTTTGATATTATTTTCAAACTGACATTTGTAACTTTAGTTGGTGTTGCAAATGCACATATGTACATACATACACATGTATGTACGTGCATTTTCATTGTTTAGTACCTACATACATATGTATTAACAAAAATGCAAGTGCATATATTGGTTAATGCACGCACACATTGTTGCATCTGTATCAAGCTAATATACATATATACGAGTTGATAAAATCAAAACAAATGAGTTTTTTTCTTTTCTTCTTTGTGCCCATGACAATTGATTTACGACCCCAGCAGCGTTTGTTGTTGTTGTAAGTGTTGTTGTTGCTTCTTTTTGTTGGTATCATTGATTTAAAACAAATCAATTAAAACATAATTTGTTTTTGTACACCAGAATATGTTAGGCGAGTGGTCTTATCTACATACTTGCTAATTATCAAACAAAACTTAACACACAAATACCTATTGCCATTGTTGTTTTGATATTATTTTCAAACTGACATTTGTAACTTTAGTTGGTGTTGCAAATGCACATATGTACATACATACACATGTATGTACGTGCATTTATCATTATTTAGTACCTGCATACATATGTATTAACAAAAATGCAAGTGCATATATTGGTTAATGCACGCATACATTGTTGTATCTGTAGCAAGCTAATCTATATATATAAAATAGTTTGTCCTAACTGATTGTTGAGAGACCCACAGCCTAAACGAAAAGAGCTAGAAGGCTGAAATTTTCACCAAATATTCCAATCAGGTTGAAAGTGAGCACTAAGAAAGGATTTTGAATTTGGACCACTCCTTCGAGTACCTCCTAAGCACTTAAGTCCTTTTTTTCCCAACTTTTGTACTAGAGCTATGCTTTAGAATTAATCAATTGTTACGAAACTTGGTCAGGACATGGAGGCGTGTAAAAAAATTATGGATGCAAAATTTGGACCCGATCCGACAACTCCTTGGGGCACCTCCCATACACTTATATTATGGATATATATAAAAGAGTTTGTCCTGACTGATTGTTGAGAGACCCACAGCCTAAACGAAAAGAGGTAGAAGGCAGAAATTTTCACCAAATATTCCATTCAGGTTGTAAGTGAGCACTAAGAAAGGATTTTGAATTTGGACCACTCCTTCAAGTACCTCCTTAACACTTAAGTCCTTTTTTTCCCAACTTTTGTACTAGAGCTATGCTTTAAAATTAATTAATTGTTACGAAACTTGGTCAGGACATGGAGGCGTGTAAAAAAATTATGGATGCAAAATTTGGACCCGATCCGACAACTCCTTGGGGCACCTCCCATACACTTATGTTATGGAGCGTGCTTATCTATATATATAGAACAAGTTTGGTGAAAGGTATAGAAATTTCGGATTTTCGAAGGTGGACGGTATCAGTGGGGGCGTGGCGTTTTGATGCATAGTTTTGTTAGACTTCAGCATCTAACTTCCCATCAAATTTTGTGAGTATAGCTTTAAAACTGTGGGAGATACAGTCATTTTCGATTATAACTGAAGGGGGGCTGGGGGCGGAAGAGGTGGGCGTGGCATCCAAACTTTTTATGTAGTTTTTTGAGGAATGCCATCGGCTATCTTGCCCCTTAATTTGGTGACTATAGCTTCTAAAATGTGGGACATATATATGTTTGATCGATTTGCACATCGAGGGGTATCGATTTGTTATCGATTTCTCAGGCCCCTGAGGTCGCAGAGCCAAATTTAACACTTTTTCTGACGAAGGTATTGACCAAGATGTTCGCAAAGTTGCAAAGCTCTAGCTTTAAGGGTGTTGAAAAAGTTGCGCTCAAGCGGACGGGCGGACGGACGGACGGACAGACACCTTGACGGACATTGCATAAGCCCAATATAATATGATACCTTTGGTATCAAAGTAAAATGACGAGTCTGATTCTTAACCTCAATAGTAGCGTGAAAAAGAGAATATTAAATATTTTGCTAATATGTTGTTAAACATTAACTAATTTATTTTATATATATTAAAATTTTGAAAAACTATTGGCGCAGCGAAGCAAGCGGGTCACTTACTAGTCTATATATATAAAAGAGTTTGTCCTGACTGACTGATTGTTGAGAGACCCACAGCCTAAACGATAAGAGCTAGAAGGCTGAAATTTTCACCAAATATTCCATTCAGATTGAAAGTGAGCACAAAGAAAGGATTTTTAATTTGAATTACTCCTTCAAGTACCTCCTGAACACTTAAGCCCTTTTTTTCCCAACTTTTGTACTAGAGCTATGCTTTAAAATTAATCAATTATTACAAAACTTGGTCAGGACATGGAGGCGTTTAAAAAATTTATGGATGCAAAATTTGGACCCGATCCGACAACTCCTTGGGGCACCTCCCATACACTAATGTTATGGATCGTGCTTATCTTCTTCTATATATATAAAATAGTTTGTCCTGACTGACTGACTGATTGTTGAGAGACCCACAGCCTTAACGATAAGAGCTAGAAGGCTGAAATTTTCACCAAATTTTCCATTCAGATTGAAAGTGAGCACTAAGAAAGGATTTTTAATTTGGATCACTCCTTCAAGTACCTCCTGAACACTTAAGCCCTTTTTTTCCCAATTTTTGTACTAGAGCTATGCTTTAAAATTAATCAATTATTACAAAACTTGGTCAGGACATGGAGGCGTGTAAAAAATTTATGGATGCAAAATTTGGACCCGATCCGACAACTCCTTGGGGCACCTCCCATACACTAATGTTATGGAGCGTGCTTATCTATATATATAAAAGAGTTTGTCCTGACTGACTGATTGTTGAGAGACCCACAGCCTAAACGATAAGAGCTAGAAGGCTGAAATTTTCACCAAATTTTCCATTCAGATTGAAAGTGAGCACTAAGAAAGGATTTTTAATTTGGATCACTCCTTCAAGTACCTCCTGAACACTTAAGCCCTTTTTTTTCCCAACTTTTGTACTAGAGCTATGCTTTAAAATTAATCAATTATTACAAAACTTGGTCAGGACATGGAGGCGTGTAAAAAATTTATGGATGCAAAATTTCGACCCGATCCGACAACTCCTTGGGGCACCTCCCATACACTAATGTTATGGAGCGTGCTTATCTATATATATAAAAGAGTTTGTCCTGACTGACTGATTGTTGAGAGACCCACAGCCTAAACGATAAGAGCTAGAAGGCTGAAATTTTCACCAAATTTTCCATTCAGATTGAAAGTGAGCACTAAGAAAGGATTTTTAATTTGGATCACTCCTTCAAGTACCTCCTGAACACTTAAGCCCTTTTTTTTCCCAACTTTTGTACTAGAGCTATGCTTTAAAATTAATCAATTATTACAAAACTTGGTCAGGACATGGAGGCGTGTAAAAAATTTATGGATGCAAAATTTGGACCCGATCCGACAACTCCTTGGGGCACCTCCCATACACTAATGTTATGGAGCGTGCTTATCTATATATATAAAATAGTTTGTCCTGACTGATTGTTGAGAGACCCACAGCCTAAATGAAAAGAGCTAGAAGGCTGAAATTTTCACAAAATATTCCATTCAGGTTGAAAGTGAGCACTAAGAAAGGATTTTTAATTTGGATTAAATTTTGAACAACTCAATTAATTGCATTAATCACTTTACCTCATTCCAACACTCTGGCGCCTCATTGTCGCACAAGCTGTGAGTTTCAACGCCGCCGAGGTTTCAAACAAAAAAAATAAAAAAAATGACCCATTCCACTTTTTGTCTCTCTCCGTTATTCTCTTTTCTTCTTTGTGCCTTTGACAATTGTTTTTCGAATTAAGTAGCATTTGTTGTTGTTGTTGTTAGTAAGTGTTGTTGTTGCTTCTTTTTGTTGGTATCATTGATTTAAAACAAATCAATTAAAACATAATTTGTTTTTGTACACCAGAATATGTTACGCGATTGGTTTTACCTACATACTTGCTAATTATCAAACAAAACTTAACACACAAATACCTATTGCCATTGTTGTTTTGATATTATTTTCAAACTGACATTTGTAACTTTAGTTGGTGTTGCAAATGCACATATGTACATACATACACATGTATGTACGTGCATTTTCATTGTTTAGTACCTACATACATATGTATTAACAAAAATGCAAGTGCATATATTGGTTAATGCACGCACACATTGTTGCATCTGTAGCAAGCTAATCTATATATATAAAAGAGTTTGTCCTGACTGACTGATTGTTGAGAGACCCACAGCCTAAACGAAAAGAGCTAGAAGTCTGAAATTTTCACCAAATATTCCAATCAGGTTGAAAGTGAGCACTAAGAAAGGATTTTGAATTTGGACCACTCCTTCGAGTACCTCCTAAGCACTTAAGTCCTTTTTTTCCCAACTTTTGTACTAGAGCTATGCTTTAAAATTAATCAATTCTTACAAAACTTGGTCACGACATGAAGGCGAGTAAAAAAATTATGGATGCAAAATTTGGACCCGATCCGACAACTCCTTGGGGCACCTCCCATACACTTATGTTATGGAGCGTGCTTATCTATATATATAGAACAAGTTTGGTGAAAGGTATAGAAATTTCGGATTTTAGAAGGTGGACGGTATCAGTGGGGGCGTGGCGTTTTGATGCATAGTTTTGTTAGACTTCAGCATCTACCTTCCCATCAAATTTTGTGAGTATAGCTTTAAAACTGTGGGAAATACAGTCATTTTCGATTATAACTGAAGGGGGGCTGGGGGCGGAAGAGGTGGGCGTGGCATCCAAACTTTTTATGTAGTTTTTTGAGGAATGCCATCGGCTATCTTGCCAAATAATTTGGTGACTATAGCTTCTAAAATGTGGGACATATATATGTTTGATCGATTTGCACATCGAGGGGTATCGATTTGTTATCGATTTCTCAGGCCCCTCAGGTCGCAGAGCCAAATTTAACACTTTTTCTGACGAAGTTATTGACCAAGATGTTCGCAAAGTTGCAAAGCTCTAGCTTTAAGGGTGTTGAAAAAAGTTGCGCTCAAGCGGACGGGCGGACGGACGGACGGACAGACACCTTGACGGACATTGCATAAGCCCAATATAATATGATACCTTTGGTATCAAAGTAAAATGACGAGTCTGATTCTTAACCTCAATAGTAGCGTGAAAAAGAGAATATTAAATATTTTGCTAATATGTTGTTAAACATTAACTAATTTATTTTATATATATTAAAATTTTGAAAAACTATTGGCGCAGCGAAGCAAGCGGGTCACTTACTAGTCTATATATATAAAAGAGTTTGTCCTGACTGACTGATTGTTGAGAGACCCACAGCCTAAACGATAAGAGCTAGAAGGCTGAAATTTTCACCAAATATTCCAATCAGGTTGAAAGTGAGCACTAAGAAAGGATTTTTAATTTGGATTAAATTTTGAACAACTCAATTAATTGCATTAATCACTTTACCTCGTTCCAACACTCTGGCGCCTCATTGTCGCACAAGCTGTGAGTTTCAACGCCGGCGAGGTTTCAAACAAAAAAAATAAAAAAATGACCCATTCCACTTTTTGTCTCTCTCCGTTATTCTCTTTTCTTCTTTGTGCCTTTGACAATTGTTTTTCGAATTAAGTAGCATTTGTTGTTGTTGTTGTTAGTAAGTGTTGTTGTTGCTTCTTTTTGTTGGTATCATTGATTTAAAACAAATCAATTAAAACATAATTTGTTTTTGTACACCAGAATATGTTACGCGATTGGTTTTACCTACATACTTGCTAATTATCAAACAAAACTTAACACACAAATACCTATTGCCATTGTTGTTTTGATATTATTTTCAAACTGACATTTGTAACTTTAGTTGGTGTTGCAAATGCACATATGTACATACATACACATGTATGTACGTGCATTTTCATTGTTTAGTACCTACATACATATGTATTAACAAAAATGCAAGTGCATATATTGGTTAATGCACGCACACATTGTTGCATCTGTATCAAGCTAATCTATATATATAAAATAGTTTGTCCTGACTGACTGATTGTTGAGAGGCCCACAGCCTAAACGATAAGAGCTAGAAGGCTGAAATTTTCACAAAATATTCCATTCTCGGTGAAAGTGAGCACTAAGAAAGGATTTTTAATTTGGACCACTCCTTCGAGTACCTCCTGAACACTTAAGTCCTTTTTTTCTCAACTTTTGTACTAGAGCTATGCTTTTAAATTAATTAATTATTACGAAACTTGGTCAGGACAAGCTGTGAGTTTCAACGTTTTGTTTTTTTGTTATTTCTTATTTGTTTTTTATAACGAGCCATTTGCGCGAAAATAATTAATCTTGAACATCTTTGTATAGTGGTTGATTTGCTTACTTGCTGCTTATGTAACTCAGACGTAACGTCGTACCACACAAACATTGTTGATATACATTTTCGACCAATTAAGCAAAGCACATATGTAAGTTTGTATGTATTTGTAACGTATGGGGGTTTTGGGTATAAAAAGGCGGTCAGAAGGGGTAGGCGTGACATTCAAATTTGTGATGCATATCTGTGGCGGATGGTACCTTCTATCTCCTCATCAAGTTTGGAGAGTCTAGCGCAAAAACTGAGAAAGATATTTTGGTGGGCGGTATAAGTGGGCGTGGCATCCAATATTGCACATTTGTTACGGATGTCACTAACAATGTTTCCAAGTTTGGTGACTCTAGCGCAAAATCTGGGAAAGATATAGAAATTTCAGATTTTACGAGTTGGGTGGAAAAGGTGGGCGTGGCGTATAAAACTTTGATGTAGATCGGTTACGGATGCCGCTAACAATGTTCATACCAAATTTGAAGAGCCTAGGTCGAAAACTGAGAGAGATATAGCGGTGGGCGGTATAAGTTGGCGTGGCATCCAAAATTTGTATGCACACCAGTTACGGATGTCACTACCAATATTCATACCGAATTTGGTGAATCTAGCTTAAAAACTGGCGAAGATACATGCCTTCCGGTTTTAGGGCGGTGGGGCATGTCCCGTTGTTTGGGAGCGTGGAATCCAAAGTTTTCATGCATATCTGTGTCAAATGTCAGCATCCACCTTTATGTCAATTTTGGTGCCTATAGCTTGAAAACTGTAGAAGATACAGGCATTTTTGTTTATAATTTTAGCGGGACTGGGGGCGGAATAGGTGGCCGTGGCATCCGTGGCTGGGGGCGGAAGAGGTGGGCGTGGCATCCAAACTTTCGATGCAGTTTTTGAGGAATGTCATCGGCTATCTTGCCCACAAATTTGGTGACTCTAGCTGCTAAAATGTGAGATATATATATATGTGTTTCATCGATTTGCACTTTGAGGTTTCGATTTGTTATCGATTTCCCAGGCCCCTGAGGTCGTAGAGCCAAATTTAACACTTTTTCTGACGAAGGTATGTACCAAAATATTTGCAAAGTTGCAAAGCTCTAGCTTCAAGCGTGTTTAAAAAAGTTGCGTTCAAACGGACGGACGGGCGGACGGACGGACAGACACCTTGACGGGCATTGCATAAACCCAATATAATATGATACCTTTGGTATCAAAGTATAAAGACGCGTCTGATTCTCAACCTCAATGGTGGCGTTAAAAAGAGAATATTTAATACTTTGCTAATATTTTGTTAAACATTAACTTATTTATTTATTTTATATGTATTGCTAAAATTTTGTAAAAACTATAGGCGTAGCGAAGCAAGCGGGGCACTTACTAGTCTTCTATATATAAAAAATAGTTTGTCCTGACTGACTGACTGATTGTTGAGAGACCCACAGCCTAAACGATAAGAAATTTTCACCAAATATTCCATTCAGATTGAAAGTGAGCACTAAGAAAGGATTTTTAATTTGGATCACTCCTTCAAGTACCTCCTGAACACATAAGCCCTTTTTTTCCCAACTTTTGTACTAGAGCTATGCTTTGAAATGAATCAATTATTACGAAACTTTGTCAGGACATAGAAGGGTGTAAAAAAGTTATGGATGCAAAATTTGAACCCAATCCGACAACTCCTTGGGGCACCTCCCATACACTAATGTTATGGAGCGTGCTTATCTATATATGTATATAAAATAGTTTGTCCTAACTGACTGACTGACTGATTGTTGAGAGACCCACAGACAAACGATAAGAGATAGAAAGCTGAAATTTTCACATAATATTCCATTCAGGTTGAAAGTGAGCACTAAGAAAGGATTTTGAATTTGAACCACTATTTCGAGTACCTCCTGAGCACTTAAGTCCTTTTTTTCCCAACTTTTGTACTAGAGCTATGCTCTAAAATTAATTAATTGTTACGAAACTTTGTCAGGACATAGAAGGGTCTAAAAAAAATATGGATGCAAAATTTGGACCCAATCCGACAACTCCTTGGGGCACCTCCCATACACTAATGTTATGGAGCGTGCTTATCTATATATATAAAATAGTTTGTCCTAATTGACTGACTGACTGATTGTTGAGAGACCCACAGCCTAAACGATAAGAGATAGAAGGCTGAAATTTTCACATAATATTCCATTCAGGTTGAAAGTGAGCACTAAGAAAGGATTTTGAATTTGAACCACTCCTTCGAGTACCTCCTGAGCACTTAAGTCCTTTTTTTCTCAACTTTTGTACTAGAGCTATGCTCTAAAATTAATTAATTGTTATGAAACTTTGTCAGGACATAGAAGGGTGTAAAAAAGTTATGGATGCAAAATTTGAACTCAATCCCACAACTCCTTGGGGCACCTCCCATACACTAATGTTATGGAGCGTGCTTATCTATATATATAAAATAGTTTGTCCTGACTGACTGATTGTTGAGAGACCCACAGCCTAAACGATAAGAGCTAGAAGGCTGAAATTTTCACCAAATTTTCCATTCAGATTGAAAGTGAGCACTAAGAAAGGATTTTTAATTTGGATCACTCCTTCAAGTACCTCCTGAACACTTAAGCCCTTTTTTTTCCCAACTTTTGTACTAGAGCTATGCTTTAAAATTAATCAATTATTACAAAACTTGGTCAGGACATGGAGGCGTGTAAAAAATTTATGGATGCAAAATTTGGACCCGATCCGACAACTCCTTGGGGCACCTCCCATACACTAATGTTATGGAGCGTGCTTATCTATATATATAAAATAGTTTGTCCTGACTGATTGTTGAGAGACCCACAGCCTAAATGAAAAGAGCTAGAAGGCTGAAATTTTCACAAAATATTCCATTCAGGTTGAAAGTGAGCACTAAGAAAGGATTTTTAATTTGGATTAAATTTTGAACAACTCAATTAATTGCATTAATCACTTTACCTCATTCCAACACTCTGGCGCCTCATTGTCGCACAAGCTGTGAGTTTCAACGCCGCCGAGGTTTCAAACAAAAAAAATAAAAAAATGACCCATTCCACTTTTTGTCTCTCTCCGTTATTCTCTTTTCTTCTTTGTGCCTTTGACAATTGTTTTTCGAATTAAGTAGCATTTGTTGTTGTTGTTGTTAGTAAGTGTTGTTGTTGCTTCTTTTTGTTGGTATCATTGATTTAAAACAAATCAATTAAAACATAATTTGTTTTTGTACACCAGAATATGTTACGCGATTGGTTTTACCTACATACTTGCTAATTATCAAACAAAACTTAACACACAAATACCTATTGCCATTGTTGTTTTGATATTATTTTCAAACTGACATTTGTAACTTTAGTTGGTGTTGCAAATGCACATATGTACATACATACACATGTATGTACGTGCATTTTCATTGTTTAGTACCTACATACATATGTATTAACAAAAATGCAAGTGCATATATTGGTTAATGCACGCACACATTGTTGCATCTGTAGCAAGCTAATCTATATATATAAAAGAGTTTGTCCTGACTGACTGATTGTTGAGAGACCCACAGCCTAAACGAAAAGAGCTAGAAGTCTGAAATTTTCACCAAATATTCCAATCAGGTTGAAAGTGAGCACTAAGAAAGGATTTTGAATTTGGACCACTCCTTCGAGTACCTCCTAAGCACTTAAGTCCTTTTTTCCCAACTTTTGTACTAGAGCTATGCTTTAAAATTAATCAATTCTTACAAAACTTGGTCACGACATGAAGGCGAGTAAAAAAATTATGGATGCAAAATTTGGACCCGATCCGACAACTCCTTGGGGCACCTCCCATACACTTATGTTATGGAGCGTGCTTATCTATATATATAGAACAAGTTTGGTGAAAGGTATAGAAATTTCGGATTTTAGAAGGTGGACGGTATCAGTGGGGGCGTGGCGTTTTGATGCATAGTTTTGTTAGACTTCAGCATCTACCTTCCCATCAAATTTTGTGAGTATAGCTTTAAAACTGTGGGAAATACAGTCATTTTCGATTATAACTGAAGGGGGGCTGGGGGCGGAAGAGGTGGGCGTGGCATCCAAACTTTTTATGTAGTTTTTTGAGGAATGCCATCGGCTATCTTGCCAAATAATTTGGTGACTATAGCTTCTAAAATGTGGGACATATATATGTTTGATCGATTTGCACATCGAGGGGTATCGATTTGTTATCGATTTCTCAGGCCCCTCAGGTCGCAGAGCCAAATTTAACACTTTTTCTGACGAAGTTATTGACCAAGATGTTCGCAAAGTTGCAAAGCTCTAGCTTTAAGGGTGTTGAAAAAAGTTGCGCTCAAGCGGACGGGCGGACGGACGGACGGACAGACACCTTGACGGACATTGCATAAGCCCAATATAATATGATACCTTTGGTATCAAAGTAAAATGACGAGTCTGATTCTTAACCTCAATAGTAGCGTGAAAAAGAGAATATTAAATATTTTGCTAATATGTTGTTAAACATTAACTAATTTATTTTATATATATTAAAATTTTGAAAAACTATTGGCGCAGCGAAGCAAGCGGGTCACTTACTAGTCTATATATATAAAAGAGTTTGTCCTGACTGACTGATTGTTGAGAGACCCACAGCCTAAACGATAAGAGCTAGAAGGCTGAAATTTTCACCAAATATTCCAATCAGGTTGAAAGTGAGCACTAAGAAAGGATTTTTAATTTGGATTAAATTTTGAACAACTCAATTAATTGCATTAATCACTTTACCTCGTTCCAACACTCTGGCGCCTCATTGTCGCACAAGCTGTGAGTTTCAACGCCGGCGAGGTTTCAAACAAAAAAAAATAAAAAAAATGACCCATTCCACTTTTTGTCTCTCTCCGTTATTCTCTTTTCTTTCTTTGTGCCTTTGACAATTGTTTTTCGAATTAAGTAGCATTTGTTGTTGTTGTTGTTAGTAAGTGTTGTTGTTGCTTCTTTTTGTTGGTATCATTGATTTAAAACAAATCAATTAAAACATAATTTGTTTTTGTACACCAGAATATGTTACGCGATTGGTTTTACCTACATACTTGCTAATTATCAAACAAAACTTAACACACAAATACCTATTGCCATTGTTGTTTTGATATTATTTTCAAACTGACATTTGTAACTTTAGTTGGTGTTGCAAATGCACATATGTACATACATACACATGTATGTACGTGCATTTTCATTGTTTAGTACCTACATACATATGTATTAACAAAAATGCAAGTGCATATATTGGTTAATGCACGCACACATTGTTGCATCTGTATCAAGCTAATCTATATATATAAAATAGTTTGTCCTGACTGACTGATTGTTGAGAGGCCCACAGCCTAAACGATAAGAGCTAGAAGGCTGAAATTTTCACAAAATATTCCATTCTCGGTGAAAGTGAGCACTAAGAAAGGATTTTTAATTTGGACCACTCCTTCGAGTACCTCCTGAACACTTAAGTCCTTTTTTTCTCAACTTTTGTACTAGAGCTATGCTTTTAAATTAATTAATTATTACGAAACTTGGTCAGGACAAGCTGTGAGTTTCAACGTTTTGTTTTTTTGTTATTTCTTATTTGTTTTTTATAACGAGCCATTTGCGCGAAAATAATTAATCTTGAACATCTTTGTATAGTGGTTGATTTGCTTACTTGCTGCTTATGTAACTCAGACGTAACGTCGTACCACACAAACATTGTTGATATACATTTTCGACCAATTAAGCAAAGCACATATGTAAGTTTGTATGTATTTGTAACGTATGGGGGTTTTGGGTATAAAAAGGCGGTCAGAAGGGGTAGGCGTGACATTCAAATTTGTGATGCATATCTGTGGCGGATGGTACCTTCTATCTCCTCATCAAGTTTGGAGAGTCTAGCGCAAAAACTGAGAAAGATATTTTGGTGGGCGGTATAAGTGGGCGTGGCATCCAATATTGCACATTTGTTACGGATGTCACTAACAATGTTTCCAAGTTTGGTGACTCTAGCGCAAAATCTGGGAAAGATATAGAAATTTCAGATTTTACGAGTTGGGTGGAAAAGGTGGGCGTGGCGTATAAAACTTTGATGTAGATCGGTTACGGATGCCGCTAACAATGTTCATACCAAATTTGAAGAGCCTAGGTCGAAAACTGAGAGAGATATAGCGGTGGGCGGTATAAGTTGGCGTGGCATCCAAAATTTGTATGCACACCAGTTACGGATGTCACTACCAATATTCATACCGAATTTGGTGAATCTAGCTTAAAAACTGGCGAAGATACATGCCTTCCGGTTTTAGGGCGGTGGGGCATGTCCCGTTGTTTGGGAGCGTGGAATCCAAAGTTTTCATGCATATCTGTGTCAAATGTCAGCATCCACCTTTATGTCAATTTTGGTGCCTATAGCTTGAAAACTGTAGAAGATACAGGCATTTTTGTTTATAATTTTAGCGGGACTGGGGGCGGAATAGGTGGCCGTGGCATCCGTGGCTGGGGGCGGAAGAGGTGGGCGTGGCATCCAAACTTTCGATGCAGTTTTTGAGGAATGTCATCGGCTATCTTGCCCACAAATTTGGTGACTCTAGCTGCTAAAATGTGAGATATATATATGTGTTTCATCGATTTGCACTTTGAGGTTTCGATTTGTTATCGATTTCCCAGGCCCCTGAGGTCGTAGAGCCAAATTTAACACTTTTTCTGACGAAGGTATGTACCAAAATATTTGCAAAGTTGCAAAGCTCTAGCTTCAAGCGTGTTTAAAAAAGTTGCGTTCAAACGGACGGACGGGCGGACGGACGGACAGACACCTTGACGGGCATTGCATAAACCCAATATAATATGATACCTTTGGTATCAAAGTATAAAGACGCGTCTGATTCTCAACCTCAATGGTGGCGTTAAAAGAGAATATTTAATACTTTGCTAATATTTTGTTAAACATTAACTTATTTATTTATTTTATATGTATTGCTAAAATTTTGTAAAAACTATAGGCGTAGCGAAGCAAGCGGGGCACTTACTAGTCTTCTATATATAAAAAATAGTTTGTCCTGACTGACTGACTGATTGTTGAGAGACCCACAGCCTAAACGATAAGAAATTTTCACCAAATATTCCATTCAGATTGAAAGTGAGCACTAAGAAAGGATTTTTAATTTGGATCACTCCTTCAAGTACCTCCTGAACACATAAGCCCTTTTTTCCCAACTTTTGTACTAGAGCTATGCTTTGAAATGAATCAATTATTACGAAACTTTGTCAGGACATAGAAGGGTGTAAAAAAGTTATGGATGCAAAATTTGAACCCAATCCGACAACTCCTTGGGGCACCTCCCATACACTAATGTTATGGAGCGTGCTTATCTATATATGTATATAAAATAGTTTGTCCTAACTGACTGACTGACTGATTGTTGAGAGACCCACAGACAAACGATAAGAGATAGAAAGCTGAAATTTTCACATAATATTCCATTCAGGTTGAAAGTGAGCACTAAGAAAGGATTTTGAATTTGAACCACTATTTCGAGTACCTCCTGAGCACTTAAGTCCTTTTTTTCCCAACTTTTGTACTAGAGCTATGCTCTAAAATTAATTAATTGTTACGAAACTTTGTCAGGACATAGAAGGGTCTAAAAAAATATGGATGCAAAATTTGGACCCAATCCGACAACTCCTTGGGGCACCTCCCATACACTAATGTTATGGAGCGTGCTTATCTATATATATAAAATAGTTTGTCCTAATTGACTGACTGACTGATTGTTGAGAGACCCACAGCCTAAACGATAAGAGATAGAAGGCTGAAATTTTCACATAATATTCCATTCAGGTTGAAAGTGAGCACTAAGAAAGGATTTTGAATTTGAACCACTCCTTCGAGTACCTCCTGAGCACTTAAGTCCTTTTTTTCTCAACTTTTGTACTAGAGCTATGCTCTAAAATTAATTAATTGTTATGAAACTTTGTCAGGACATAGAAGGGTGTAAAAAAGTTATGGATGCAAAATTTGAACTCAATCCCACAACTCCTTGGGGCACCTCCCATACACTAATGTTATGGAGCGTGCTTATCTATATATATAAAATAGTTTGTCCTAACTGACTGACTGACTGATTGTTGAGAGACCCACAGACAAACGATAAGAGATAGAAGGCTGAAATTTTCACATAATATTCCATTCAGGGTGAAAGTGAGCACTAAGAAAAAATTTTGAATTTGAACCACTCCTTCGAGTACCTCCTGAGCACTTAAGTCCTTTTTTTCTCAACTTTTGTACTAGAGCTATGCTCTAAAATTAATTAATTGTTACGAAACTTTGTCAGGACATAGAAGGGTGTAAAAAAGTTATGGATGCAAAATTTGAACCCAATCCGACAGCTCCTTGGGGCACCTCCCATACACTAATGTTATGGAGCGTGCTTATCTTCTATATATAAAAAATAGTTTGTCCTGACTGACTGACTGATTGTTGAGAGACCCACAGCCTAAACGATAAGAAATTTTCACCAAATATTCCATTCAGATTGAAAGTGAGCACTAAGAAAGGATTTTTAATTTGGATCACTCCTTCAAGTACCTCCTGAACACATAAGCCCTTTTTTTCCCAACTTTTGTACTAGAGCTATGCTTTGAAATGAATCAATTATAACGAAACTTTGTCAGGACATAGAAGGGTGTAAAAAAGTAATGGATGCAAAATTTGAACCCAATCCGACAACTCCTTGGGGCACCTCCCATAAAGTGAGCACTAAGAAAGGATTTTGAATTTGAACCACTCCTTCGAGTACCTCCTGAGCACTTAAGTCCTTTTTTTCTCAACTTTTGTACTAGAGCTATGCTCTAAAATTAATTAATTGTTACGAAACTTTGTCAGGACATAGAAGGGTCTAAAAAAGTTATGGATGCAAAATTTGAACCCAATCCGACAACTCCTTGGGGCACCTCCCATACACTAATGTTATGGAGCGTGCTTATCTATATATATAAAATAGTTTGTCCTAACTGACTGACTGACTGATTGTTGAGAGACCCACAGCCTAAACGATAAGAAATTTTCACCAAATATTCCATTCAGATTGAAAGTGAGCACTAAGAAAGGATTTTTAATTTGGATCACTCCTTCAAGTACCTCCTGAACACATAAGCCCTTTTTTTCCCAACTTTTGTACTAGAGCTATGCTTTGAAATGAATCAATTATAACGAAACTTTGTCAGGATATAGAAGGGTGTTTACAAAAGTAATGGATGCAAAATTTGAACCCAATCCGACAACTCCTTGGGGCACCTCCCATAAAGTGAGCACTAAGAAAGGATTTTGAATTTGAACCACTCCTTCGAGTACCTCCTGAGCACTTAAGTCCTTTTTTTCTCAACTTTTGTACTAGAGCTATGCTCTAAAATTAATTAATTGTTACGAAACTTTGTCAGGACATAGAAGGGTCTAAAAAAGTTATGGATGCAAAATTTGGACCCAATCCGACAACTCCTTGGGGCACCTCCCATACACTAATGTTATGGAGCGTGCTTATCTATATATATAAAATAGTTTGTCCTAACTGACTGACTGACTGATTGTTGAGAGACCCACAGCCTAAACGATAAGAGATAGAAGGCTGAAGTTTTCACATAATATTCCATTCAGGTTGAAAGTGAGCACTAAGAAAGGATTTTTAATTTGGATTAAATTTTGAACAACTCAATTAATTGCATTAATCACTTTACCTCATTCCACCACTCTGGCGCCTCATTGTCGCACAAGCTGTGAGTTTCAACGCCGCCGAGGTTTCAAACAAAAAAAAAATAAAAAATGACCGTCTGTTGATGTGTCTCTCTCCGTTTTTCTCTTTTCTTCTTTGTGCCTTTGACAATTGTTTTTCGAATTAAGTAGCATTTGTTGTTGTTGTTGTTAGTAAGTAATGTTGTTGCTTCTTTTTGTTGGTATCATTGATTTAAAACAAATCAATTGAAACATAATTTGTTTTTGTACACCAGAATATGTTACGCGATTGGTTTTACCTACATACTTGCTAATTATCAAACAAAACTTAACACACAAATACCTATTGCCATTGTTGTTTTGATATTATTTTCAAACTGACATTTGTAACTTTAGTTGGTGTTGCAAATGCACATATGTACATACATACACATGTATGTACGTGCATTTTCATTATTTAGTACCTACATACATATGTATTAACAAAAATGCAAGTGCATATATTGGTTAATGCACGCATACATTGTTGTATCTGTAGCAAGCTAATATACATATATACGAGTTGATAAAACAAATCAATTGAAACATAATTTGTTTTTGTACACCAGAATATGTTACGCGATTGGTTTTACTTACATACTTGCTAATTATCAAACAAAACTTAACACACAAATACCTATTGCCATTGTTGTTTTGATATTATTTTCAAACTGACATTTGTAACTTTAGTTGGTGTTGCAAATGCACATATGTACATACATACACATGTATGTACGTGCATTTTCATTATTTAGTACCTACATACATATGTATTAACAAAAATGCAAGTGCATATATTGGTTAATGCACGCATACATTGTTGTATCTGTAGCAAGCTAATATACATATATACGAGTTGACAAGCTAATCTATATATATAAAATAGTTTGTCCTAACTGACTGACTGACTGATTGTTGAGAGACCCACAGCCTAAACGATAAGAAATAGAAGGCTGAAATTTTCACATAATATTCCATTTAGGTTGAAAGTGAGCACTAAGAAAGGATTTTTAATTTGGATTAAATTTTGAACAACTCAATTAATTGAATTAATCACTTTACCTCATTCCACCACTCTGGCGCCTCATTGTCGCACAAGCTGTGAGTTTCAACGCCGCCGAGGTTTCAAACAAAAAAAATAAAAAAATGACCCATTCCACTACTGCGCACAAGCTATTGCGGCCGAATTTACAAAAACAAAACAAATGACCCATTGCACTTTTGCCGTCTGTAGATGTGTCTCTCTCCGTTATTCTCTTTTCTTCTTTGTGCCTTTGACAATTGTTTTTCGAATTAAGTAGCATTTGTTGTTGTTGTTGTTAGTAAGTGTTGTTGTTGCTTCTTTTTGTTGGTATCATTGATTTAAAACGAATCAATTAAAACATAATTTGTTTTTGTACACCAGAATATGTTACGCGATTGGTTTTACTTACATACTTGCTAATTATCAAACAAAACTTAACACACAAATACCTATTGCCATTGTTGTTTTGATATTATTTTCAAACTGACATTTGTAACTTTAGTTGGTGTTGCAAATGCACATTTGTACATACATACACATGTATGTACGTGCATTTTCATTATTTAGTACCTACATACATATGTATTAACAAAAATGCAAGTGCATATAGTGGTTAATGCACGCATACATTGTTGTATCTGTAGCAAGCTAATCTATATATATAAAATAGTTTGTCCTGACTGACTGACTGATTGTTGAGAGACCCACAGCCTAAACGATAAGAAATTTTCACCAAATATTCCATTCAGATTGAAAGTGAGCACTAAGAAAGGATTTTTAATTTGGATCACTCCTTCAAGTACCTCCTGAACACATAAGCCCTTTTTTCCCAACTTTTGTACTAGAGCTATGCTTTGAAATGAATCAATTATTACAAAACTTGGTCAGGACATGGAGGCGAGTAAAAAAGTTATGGATGCAAAATTTGGACCCAATCCGACAACTCCTTGGGGCACCTCCCACACACTAATGTTATGGAGCGTGCTTATCTATATATATAAAATAGTTTGTCCTAACTGATTGTTGAGAGGCCCACAGCCTAAACGATAAGAGCTAGAAGGCTGAAATTTTCACATAATATTTCATGCAGCTTGAAAGTGAGCACTAAGAAAGGATTTTTAATTTGGATTAAATTTTGAACAACTCAATTAATTGCATTAATCACTTTACCTCATTCCACCACTCTGGCGCCTCATTGTCGCACAAGCTGTGAGTTTCAACGCCGCCGAGGTTTTAAACAAAAAAAATAAAAAAATGACCCATTGCACTTTTGCCGTCTGTAGATGTGTCTCTCTCCGTTATTCTCTTTTCTTCTTTGTGCCTTTGACAATTGTTTTTCGAATTAAGTAGCATTTGTTGTTGTTGTTGTTAGTAAGTGTTGTTGTTGCTTCTTTTTGTTGGTATCATTGATTTAAAACGAATCAATTGAAACATAATTTGTTTTTGTACACCAGAATATGTTACGCGATTGGTTTTACCTACATACTTGCTAATTATCAAACAAAACTTAACACACAAATACCTATTGCCATTGTTGTTTTGATATTATTTTCAAGAAGACTTTTGTAACTTTAGTTGGTGTTGCAAATGCACATATGTACATACATACACATGTATGTACGTGCATTTTCATTGTTTAGTACCTACATACATATGTATTAACAAAAATGCAAGTGCATATATTGGTTAATGCACGCATACATTGTTGTATCTGTAGCAAGCTAATATTGTATATACGAGTTGACAAGCTAATCTATATATATAAAATAGTTTGTCCTAACTGACTGACTGACTGATTGTTGAGAGACCCACAGCCTAAACGATAAGAAATAGAAGGCTGAAATTTTCACTTAATATTCCATTTAGGTTGAAAGTGAGCACTAAGAAAGGATTTTTAATTTGGATTAAATTTTGAACAACTCAATTAATTGCATTAATCACTTTACCTCATTCCACCACTCTGGCGCCTCATTGTCGCATAAGCTGTGAGTTTCAACGCCGCCGAGGTTTCAAACAAAAAAATAAAAAAATGACCCATTCCACTACTGCGCACAAGCTATTGCGGCCGAATTTACAAAAAACAAAACAAATGACCCATTGCACTTTTGCCGTCTGTAGATGTGTCTCTCTCCGTTATTCTCTTTTCTTCTTTGTGCCTTTGACAATTGTTTTTCGAATTAAGTAGCATTTGTTGTTGTTGTTGTTAGTAAGTGTTGTTGTTGCTTCTTTTTGTTGGTATCATTGATTTAAAACGAATCAATTAAAACATAATTTGTTTTTGTACACCAGAATATGTTACGCGATTGGTTTTACTTACATACTTGCTAATTATCAAACAAAACTTAACACACAAATACCTATTGCCATTGTTGTTTTGATATTATTTTCAAACTGACATTTGTAACTTTAGTTGGTGTTGCAAATGCACATATGTACATACATACACATGTATGTACGTGCATTTTCATTATTTAGTACCTACATACATATGTATTAACAAAAATGCAAGTGCATATAGTGGTTAATGCACGCATACATTGTTGTATCTGTAGCAAGCTAATCTATATATATAAAATAGTTTGTCCTGACTGACTGACTGATTGTTGAGAGACCCACAGCCTAAACGATAAGAAATTTTCACCAAATATTCCATTCAGATTGAAAGTGAGCACTAAGAAAGGATTTTTAATTTGGATCACTCCTTCAAGTACCTCCTGAACACATAAGCCCTTTTTTCCCAACTTTTGTACTAGAGCTATGCTTTGAAATGAATCAATTATTACAAAACTTGGTCAGGACATGGAGGCCAGTAAAAAAGTTATGGATGCAAAATTTGGACCCGATCCGACAACTCCTTGGGGCACCTCCCACACACTAATGTTATGGAGCGTGCTTATCTATATATATAAAATAGTTTGTCCTAACTGACTGACTGATTGTTGAGAGGCCCACAGCCTAAACGATAAGAGCTAGAAGGCTGAAATTTTCACATAATATTTCATGCAGCTTGAAAGTGAGCACTAAGAAAGGATTTTTAATTTGGATTAAATTTTGAACAACTCAATTAATTGCATTAATCACTTTACCTCATTCCACCACTCTGGCGCCTCATTGTCGCACAAGCTGTGAGTTTCAACGCCGCCGAGGTTTCAAACAAAAAAAAATAAAAAAAATGACCGTCTGTAGATGTGTCTCTCTCCGTTATTCTCTTTTCTTCTTTGTGCCTTTGACAATTGTTTTTCGAATTAAGTAGCATTTGTTGTTGTTGTTGTTAGTAAGTAATGTTGTTGCTTCTTTTTGTTGGTATCATTGATTTAAAACAAATCAATTGAAACATAATTTGTTTTTGTACACCAGAATATGTTACGCGATTGGTTTTACCTACATACTTGCTAATTATCAAACAAAACTTAACACACAAATACCTATTGCCATTGTTGTTTTGATATTATTTTCAAACTGACATTTGTAACTTTAGTTGGTGTTGCAAATGCACATATGTACATACATACACATGTATGTACGTGCATCTTCATTATTTAGTACCTACATACATATGTATTAACAAAAATGCAAGTGCATATATTGGTTAATGCACGCATACATTGTTGTATCTGTAGCAAGCTAATATACATATATACGAGTTGATAAAACAAATCAATTGAAACATAATTTGTTTTTGTACACCAGAATATGTTACGCTATTGGTTTTACTTACATACTTGCTAATTATCAAACAAAACTTAACACACAAATACCTATTGCCATTGTTGTTTTGATATTATTTTCAAACTGACATTTGTAACTTTAGTTGGTGTTGCAAATGCACATATGTACATACATACACATGTATGTACGTGCATTTTCATTATTTAGTACCTACATACATATGTATTAACAAAAATGCAAGTGCATATATTGGTTAATGCACGCATACATTGTTGTATCTGTAGCAAGCTAATATACATATATACGAGTTGACAAGCTAATCTATATATATAAAATAGTTTGTCCTAACTGACTGACTGACTGATTGTTGAGAGACCCACAGCCTAAACGATAAGAAATAGAAGGCTGAAATTTTCACATAATATTCCATTTAGGTTGAAAGTGAGCACTAAGAAAGGATTTTTAATTTGGATTAAATTTTGAACAACTCAATTAATTGCATTAATCACTTTACCTCATTCCACCACTCTGGCGCCTCATTGTCGCACAAGCTGTGAGTTTCAACGCCGCCGAGGTTTCAAACAAAAAAAATAAAAAAATGACCCATTCCACTACTGCGCACAAGCTATTGCGGCCGAATTTACAAAAACAAAACAAATGACCCATTGCACTTTTGCCGTCTGTAGATGTGTCTCTCTCCGTTATTCTCTTTTCTTCTTTGTGCCTTTGACAATTGTTTTTCGAATTAAGTAGCATTTGTTGTTGTTGTTGTTAGTAAGTGTTGTTGTTGCTTCTTTTTGTTGGTATCATTGATTTAAAACGAATCAATTAAAACATAATTTGTTTTTGTACACCAGAATATGTTACGCGAGTGGTCTAATCTACATACTTGCTAATTATCAAACAAAACTTAACACACAAATACCTATTGCCATTGTTGTTTTGATATTATTTTCAAACTGACATTTGTAACTTTAGTTGGTGTTGCAAATGCACATATGTACATACATACACATGTATGTACGTGCATTTTCATTATTTAGTACCTACATACATATGTATTAACAAAAATGCAAGTGCATATAGTGGTTAATGCACGCATACATTGTTGTATCTGTAGCAAGCTAATCTATATATATAAAATAGTTTGTCCTGACTGACTGACTGATTGTTGAGAGACCCACAGCCTAAACGATAAGAAATTTTCACCAAATATTCCATTCAGATTGAAAGTGAGCACTAAGAAAGGATTTTTAATTTGGATCACTCCTTCAAGTACCTCCTGAACACATAAGCCCTTTTTTTCCCAACTTTTGTACTAGAGCTATGCTTTGAAATGAATCAATTATTACAAAACTTGGTCAGGACATGGAGGCGAGTAAAAAAGTTATGGATGCAAAATTTGGACCCAATCCGACAACTCCTTGGGGCACCTCCCACACACTAATGTTATGGAGCGTGCTTATCTATATATATAAAATAGTTTGTCCTAACTGATTGTTGAGAGGCCCACAGCCTAAACGATAAGAGCTAGAAGGCTGAAATTTTCACATAATATTTCATGCAGCTTGAAAGTGAGCACTAAGAAAGGATTTTTAATTTGGATTAAATTTTGAACAACTCAATTAATTGCATTAATCACTTTACCTCATTCCACCACTCTGGCGCCTCATTGTCGCACAAGCTGTGAGTTTCAACGCCGCCGAGGTTTTAAACAAAAAAAATAAAAAAAATGACCCATTCCACTTTTACCGTCTGTAGATGTGTCTCTCTCCGTTATTCTCTTTTCTTCTTTGTGCCTTTGACAATTGTTTTTCGAATTAAGTAACATTTGTTGTTGTTGTTGTTAGTAAGTGTTGTTGTTGCTTCTTTTTGTTGGTATCATTGATTTAAAACAAATCAATTGAAACATAATTTGTTTTTGTACACCAGAATATGTTACGCGATTGGTTTTACCTACATACTTGCTAATTATCAAACAAAACTTAACACACAAATACCTATTGCCATTGTTGTTTTGATATTATTTTCAAACAGACTTTTGTAACTTTAGTTGGTGTTGCAAATGCACATATGTACATACATACACATGTATGTACGTGCATTTTCATTATTTAGTACCTACATACATATGTATTAACAAAAATGCAAGTGCATATATTGGTTAATGCACGCATACATTGTTGTATCTGTAGCAAGCTAATATTGTATATACGAGTTGACAAGCTAATCTATATATATAAAATAGTTTGTCCTAACTGACTGACTGACTGATTGTTGAGAGACCCACAGCCTAAACGATAAGAAATAGAAGGCTGAAATTTTCACTTAATATTCCATTTAGGTTGAAAGTGAGCACTAAGAAAGGATTTTTAATTTGGATTAAATTTTGAACAACTCAATTAATTGCATTAATCACTTTACCTCATTCCACCACTCTGGCGCCTCATTGTCGCACAAGCTGTGAGTTTCAACGCCGCCGAGGTTTCAAACAAAAAAAATAAAAAAATGACCCATTCCACTACTGCGCACAAGCTATTGCGGCCGAATTTACAAAAACAAAACAAATGACCCATTGCACTTTTGCCGTCTGTAGATGTGTCTCTCTCCGTTATTCTCTTTTCTTCTTTGTGCCTTTGACAATTGTTTTTCGAATTAAGTAGCATTTGTTGTTGTTGTTGTTAGTAAGTGTTGTTGTTGCTTCTTTTTGTTGGTATCATTGATTTAAAACGAATCAATTAAAACATAATTTGTTTTTGTACACCAGAATATGTTACGCGATTGGTTTTACTTACATACTTGCTAATTATCAAACAAAACTTAACACACAAATACCTATTGCCATTGTTGTTTTGATATTATTTTCAAACTGACATTTGTAACTTTAGTTGGTGTTGCAAATGCACATATGTACATACATACACATGTATGTACGTGCATTTTCATTATTTAGTACCTACATACATATGTATTAACAAAAATGCAAGTGCATATAGTGGTTAATGCACGCATACATTGTTGTATCTGTAGCAAGCTAATCTATATATATAAAATAGTTTGTCCTGACTGACTGACTGATTGTTGAGAGACCCACAGCCTAAACGATAAGAAATTTTCACCAAATATTCCATTCAGATTGAAAGTGAGCACTAAGAAAGGATTTTTAATTTGGATCACTCCTTCAAGTACCTCCTGAACACATAAGCCCTTTTTTTCCCAACTTTTGTACTAGAGCTATGCTTTGAAATGAATCAATTATTACAAAACTTGGTCAGGACATGGAGGCGAGTAAAAAAGTTATGGATGCAAAATTTGGACCCAATCCGACAACTCCTTGGGGCACCTCCCACACACTAATGTTATGGAGCGTGCTTATCTATATATATAAAATAGTTTGTCCTAACTGATTGTTGAGAGGCCCACAGCCTAAACGATAAGAGCTAGAAGGCTGAAATTTTCACATAATATTTCATGCAGCTTGAAAGTGAGCACTAAGAAAGGATTTTTAATTTGGATTAAATTTTGAACAACTCAATTAATTGCATTAATCACTTTACCTCATTCCACCACTCTGGCGCCTCATTGTCGCACAAGCTGTGAGTTTCAACGCCGCCGAGGTTTTAAACAAAAAAAATAAAAAAATGACCCATTCCACTTTTACCGTCTGTAGATGTGTCTCTCTCCGTTATTCTCTTTTCTTCTTTGTGCCTTTGACAATTGTTTTTCGAATTAAGTAGCATTTGTTGTTGTTGTTGTTAGTAAGTGTTGTTGTTGCTTCTTTTTGTTGGTATCATTGATTTAAAACGAATCAATTAAAACATAATTTGTTTTTGTACACCAGAATATGTTACGCGATTGGTTTTACTTACATACTTGCTAATTTTCAAACAAAACTTAACACACAAATACCTATTGCCATTGTTGTTTTGATATTATTTTCAAACTGACATTTGTAACTTTAGTTGGTGTTGCAAATGCACATATGTACATACATACACATGTATGTACGTGCATTTTCATTATTTAGTACCTACATACATATGTATTAACAAAAATGCAAGTGCATATAGTGGTTAATGCACGCATACATTGTTGTATCTGTAGCAAGCTAATCTATATATATTAAATAGTTTGTCCTGACTGACTGACTGATTGTTGAGAGACCCACAGCCTAAACGATAAGAAATTTTCACCAAATATTCCATTCAGATTGAAAGTGAGCACTAAGAAAGGATTTTTAATTTGGATCACTCCTTCAAATACCTCCTGAACACATAAGCCCTTTTTTTTCCCAACTTTTGTACTAGAGCTATGCTTTGAAATGAATCAATTATTACAAAACTTGGTCAGGACATGGAGGCGAGTAAAAAAGTTATGGATGCAAAATTTGGACCCAATCCGACAACTCCTTGGGGCACCTCCCACACACTAATGTTATGGAGCGGGCTTATCTATATATATAAAATAGTTTGTCCTAACTGATTGTTGAGAGGCCCACAGCCTAAACGATAAGAGCTAGAAGGCTGAAATTTTCACATAATATTTCATGCAGCTTGAAAGTGAGCACTAAGAAAGGATTTTTAATTTGGATTAAATTTTGAACAACTCAATTAATTGCATTAATCACTTTACCTCATTCCACCACTCTGGCGCCTCATTGTCGCACAAGCTGTGAGTTTCAACGCCGCCGAGGTTTTAAACAAAAAAAATAAAAAAAATGACCCATTCCACTTTTACCGTCTGTTGATGTGTCTCTCTCCGTTATTCTCTTTTCTTCTTTGTGCCTTTGACAATTGTTTTTCGAATTAAGTAGCATTTGTTGTTGTTGTTGTTAGTAAGTGTTGTTGTTGCTTCTTTTTGTTGGTATCATTGATTTAAAACAAATCAATTGAAACATAATTTGTTTTTGTACACCAGAATATGTTACGCGATTGGTTTTACCTACATACTTGCTAATTATCAAACAAAACTTAACACACAAATACCTATTGCCATTGTTGTTTTGACATTATTTTCAAACAGACTTTTGTAACTTTAGTTGGTGTTGCAAATGCACATATGTACATACATACACATGTATGTACGTGCATTTTCATTATTTAGTACCTACATACATATGTATTAACAAAAATGCAAGTGCATATATTGGTTAATGCACGCATACATTGTTGTATCTGTAGCAAGCTAATATACATATATACGAGTATATACATACACATGTATGTACGTGCATTTTCATTATTTAGTACCTACATACATATGTATTAACAAAAATGCAAGTGCATATATTGGTTAATGCACGCATACATTGTTGTATCTGTAGCAAGCTAATCTATATATATAAAATAGTTTGTCCTAACTGACTGACTGATTGTTGAGAGGCCCACAGCCTAAACGATTAGAGCTAGAAGGCTGAAATTTTCACATAATATTTCATGCAGCTTGAAAGTGAGCACTAAGAAAGGATTTTTAATTTGGATTAAATTTTGAACAACTCAATTAATTGCATTAATCACTTTACCTCATTCCACCACTCTGGCGCCTCATTGTCGCACAAGCTGTGAGTTTCAACGCCGCCGAGGTTTCAAAAAAAAAAATAAAAAATGACCCACTCCACTATTTCCGTCTGCGCACAAGGTATTGCGGCCGATTATACACAAAAACAAAACAAATCACCCATTCCACTTCTGCCGTCTGTAGATGTCTCTCCGTTATTCTCTTTTCTTCTTTGTGCCTTTGACAATTATTTTTCGAATCAAGTAGCATTTGTTGTTGTTGTTGTTAGTAAGTGTTGTTGTTGGGCTCGCAATGCTTCTTTTTGTATGTGTCATTGATTTAAAACAAATCAATTAAAACATAATTTGGTTTTGTGCACCAGAATATATAACGCGAGTGGTTTTACCTACATACTTGCTAATTATCAAACAAAACTTAACACACGAATACCTATTGCCATTGTTGTTTTGTAAAGTATGGGGGTTTTGGGTATAAAAAGGCAGGCAGAAGAGGTAGGCGTGACATTCAAATTTGTGATGCACATCTGTGGCGGATGGCACCTTCTATCTCCCTATCAAGTTTGGAGACTCTAGCGCTAAAAATGAGAAAGATATTGAGGTGGGCGATATAAGTGAGCGTGGCATCCAATATTGCACAATTGTTACGGATGTCACTAACAATGTTTCTACCAAATTTGGTGACTCTAGCGTAAAAGCTGGGAAATATATAGAAATTTCAGATTTTACGAGGTGGGTGGAAAATTTGGACGTGCAATATAAAATTTTGATGTAGATCGGTTACGGATGTCACTAACAAGGTTTCTACCAAATTTGGTGACTCTAGCCCAAAAACTATAAAAGATAAAGAGTTTTCAGATTTTAGGAGGTGGGCGGTATACGTGGGGCATGCCATCCAAAATTTTAATGCATATCTTTGTAAGATCTACCTTCCTATAAAATTTCATGAGTATTGCTTTTAAACTGTGGGATATACAGTCATTTTCGATTATAACTGAAAGGGGGGCTGAGGGCGGAAGAGGTGGGCGTGGCATCCAAACTTTCGATGCCGTTTTTGAGGAATGTCACCAGCTATCTTGCTATCAAATTTGGTGACTATATGCTAAGATGTGTGATATATATGTATTTTATCGATTTGCACATCGAGGTGTATCGATTTGTATCGATTTCCCAGGCCCCTGAGGTCGTAGAGCCGAATTTCACACTTTGGCTGACGAAGGTATGTACCAAGATATTTGCAAAGTTGCAAAGCTCTATCTTTAAGGGTGTTGAAAAAAGTTGCGTTCAAACGGTCGGGCGGACGGACGGACGGACAGACACCTGGACGGACATTGCATAAGCCCAATATAATATGATACCTTTGGTATCAAAGTAAAATGACGCGTCTGATTCTTAACCTCAATTGTGGCGTGAAAAAGAGAATATTAAATATTTTGCTAATATGTTGTTAAGCCTTAACTAATTTACTTATTTTATATGTATTGCTAAAATTTTGTAAAAACTATCGGCGCAGCGAAGCAAGCGGGTCCCTTACTAGTGTATATATAAAATAGTTTGTCCTGATTGTTGAGAGGCCCACAGCCTAAACGATAAGAGCTAGAAGGCTGAAATTTTCACATAATATTCAATGCAGCTTGAAAGTGAGCACTAAGAAAGGATTTTTAATTTGGATTAAATTTTGAACAACTCAATTAATTGCATTAATCACTTTACCTCATTCCACCACTCTGGCGCCTCATTGTCGCACAAGCTGTGAGTTTCAACGCCGCCGAGGTTTCAAACAAAAAAAAATAAAAAAATGACCCATTCCACTTTTTGCCGTCTGTAGATGTGTCTCTCTCCGTTATTCTCTTTTCTTCTTTGTGCCTTTGACAATTGTTTTTCGAATTAAGTAGCATTTGTTGTTGTTGTTGTTGTAAGTGTTGTTGTTGCTTCTTTTTGTTGGTATCATTGATTTAAAACAAATCAATTAAAACATAATTTGTTTTTGTACACCAGAATATGTTACGCGAGTGGTCTTATCTACATACTTGCTAATTATCAAACAAAACTTAACACACAAATACCTATTGCCATTGTTGTTTTGATATTATTTTCAAACTGACATTTGTAACTTTAGTTGGTGTTGCAAATGCACATATGTACATACATACACATGTATGTACGTGCATTTTCATTATTTAGTACCTACATACATATGTATTAACAAAAATGCAAGTGCATATATTGGTTAATGCACGCATACATTGTTGTATCTGTAGCAAGCTAATCTATATATATATAAAATAGTTTGTCCTGATTGTTGAGAGGCCCACAGCCTAAACGATAAGAGCTAGAAGGCTGAAATATTCACATAATATTCAATGCAGCTTGAAAGTGAGCACTAAGAAAGGATTTTTAATTTGGATTAAATTTTGAACAACTCAATTAATTGCATTAATCACTTTACCTCATTCCACCACTCTGGCGCCTCATTGTCGCACAAGCTGTGAGTTTCAACGCCGCCGAGGTTTCAAACAAAAAAATAAAAAAAATGACCCATTCCACTTTTTGCCGTCTGTAGATGTGTCTCTCTCCGTTATTCTCTTTTCTTCTTTGTGCCTTTGACAATTGTTTTTCGAATTAAGTAGCATTTGTTGTTGTTGTTGTTGTAAGTGATGTTGTTGCTTCTTTTTGTTGGTATCATTGATTTAAAACAAATCAATTAAAACATAATTTGTTTTTGTACACCAGAATATGTTACGCGAGTGGTCTTATCTACATACTTGCTAATTATCAAACAAAACTTAACACACAAATACCTATTGCCATTGTTGTTTTGATATTATTTTCAAACTGACATTTGTAACTTTAGTTGGTGTTGCAAATGCACATATGTACATACATACACATGTATGTACGTGCATTTTCATTATTTAGTACCTACATACATATGTATTAACAAAAATGCAAGTGCATATATTGGTTAATGCACGCATACATTGTTGTATCTGTAGCAAGCTAATCTATATATATAAAATAGTTTGTCCTGATTGTTGAGAGGCCCACAGCCTAAACGATAAGAGCTAGAAGGCTAAAATTTTCACATAATATTCAATGCAGCTTGAAAGTGAGCACTAAGAAAGGATTTTTAATTTGTAACAAATTTTAACAACTCAATTAATTGCATTAATCACTTTACCTCATTCCACCACTCTGGCGCCTCATTCTCGCACAAGCTGTGAGTTTCAACGCCGCCGAGGTTTCAAAAAAAAAAAAAAACAAATCACCCATTCCACTTCTGCTGTCTGTAGATGTGTCTCCGTCATTCTCTTTTCTTCTTTGTGCCTTTGACAATTGTTTTTCGAATTAAGTAGCATTTGTTGTTGTTGTTGTTGTTGTTAGTAAGTGTTGTTGTTGCTTCTTTTTGTTGGTATCATTGATTTAAAACAAATCAATTAAAACATAACTTGGTTTTGTACACCAGAATATGGTACGCGATTGGTTTTACCTACATACTTGCTAATTATCAAACAAAACCTAACACACAAATACCTATTGCCATTGTTGTTTTGATATAATTTTCCAACTGACATTTGTAACTTTAGTTGGTGTTGCAAATGCACATATGTACATACATACACATGTATGTACGTGCATTTTTCATTATTTAGTACCTACATACATATGTATTAACAAAAATGCAAGTGCATATATTGGTTAATGCACGCATACATTGTTGTATCAGTAGCAAGCTAAATGAAAGCAATAAACAATAAACATAAACAAAACTAACAAATAGGATCATAAGAAATGTAATCTATATATATAAAATAGTTTGTCCTGATTGTTGAGAGGCCCACAGCCTAAACGATAAGAGCTAGAAGGCTGAAATTTTCACCAAATATTTCATGCAGCTTGAAAGTGAGCACTAAGAAAGGATTTTTAATTTGGATTAAATTTTGAACAAATCAATTTATTGCATTAATCACTTTACGTCATTCCACCACTCTGGCGCCTCATTGTCGCACAAGCTGTGAGTTTCAACGCCGCCGAGGTTTCAAACAAAAAAAATAAATAAAAAATGACCCACTCCACTATTTCCGTCTGCGCACAAGCTATTGCGGCCGATTATACACAAAAACAAAACAAATCACCCATTCCACTTCTGCCGTCTGTAGATGTCTCTCCGTTATTCTCTTTTCTTCTTTGTGCCTTTGACAATTGTTTTTCGAATCAAGTAGCATTTGTTGTTGTTGTTGTTAGTAAGTGTTGTTGTTGGGCTCGCAATGCTTCTTTTTGTATGTGTCATTGATTTAAAACAAATCAATTAAAACATAATTTGGTTTTGTGCACCAGAATATATAACGCGAGTGGTTTTACCTACATACTTGCTAATTATCAAACAAAACTTAACACACGAATACCTATTGCCATTGTTGTTTTGTAAAGTATGGGGGTTTTGGGTATAAAAAAGGCAGGCAGAAGAGGTAGGCGTGACATTCAAATTTGTGATGCACATCTGTGGCGGATGGCACCTTCTATCTCCCTATCAAGTTTGGAGACTCTAGCGTTAAAAATGAGAAAGATATTGAGGTGGGCGATATAAGTGGGCGTGGCATCCAATATTGCACATTTGTTACGGATGTCACTAACAATGTTTCTACCAAATTTGGTGACTCTAGCGTAAAAGCTGGGAAATATATAGAAATTTCAGATTTTACGAGGTGGGTGGAAAATTTGGACGTGCAATATAAAATTTTGATGTAGATCGGTTACGGATGTCACTAACAAGGTTTCTACCAAATTTGGTGACTCTAGCCCAAAAACTGAAAAAGATAAAGAGTTTTCAGATTTTAGGAGGTGGGCGGTATACGTGGGGCGTGGCATCCAAAATTTTAATGCATATCTTTGTTGAATCTACCTTCCTATCAAATTTCATGAGTATTGCTTTAAAACTGTGGGATATACAGTCATTTTCGATTATAACTGAAAGGGGGGCTGAGGGCGGAAGAGGTGGGCGTGGCATCCAAACTTTCGATGCAGTTTTTGAGGAATGTCACCAGCTATCTTGCTATCAAATTTGGTGACTATATGCTAAGATGTGTGATATATATGTATTTTATCGATTTGCACATCGAGGTGTATCGATTTGTATCGATTTCCCAGGCCCCTGATGTCGTAGAGCCGAATTTCACACTTTGGCTGACGAAGGTATGTACCAAGATATTTGCAAAGTTGCAAAGCTCTATCTTTAAGGGTGTTGAAAAAAGTTGCGTTCAAACGGACGGGCGGACGGACGGACGGACAGACACTTGGACGGACATTGCATAAGCCCAATATAATATGATACCTTTGGTATCAAAGTAAAATGACGCGTCTGGTTCTTAACCTCAATGGTGGCGTGAAAAAGAGAATATTAAATATTTTGCTAATATGTTGTTAAACCTTAACTAATTTACTTATTTTATATGTATTGCTAAAATTTTGTAAAAACTATCGGCGCAGCGAAGCAAGCGGGTCTCTTACTAGTCTATATATATAAAATAGTTTGTCCTAACTGATTGTTGAGAGACCCACAGCTAGAAGGCTGAAATTTTCACCAAATATTCCAATCAGGTTGAAAGTGAGCACTAAGAAAGGATTTTGAATTTGGACCACTCCTTCGAGTACCTCCTAAGCACTTAAGTCCTTTTTTTCCCAACTTTTGTACTAGAGCTATGCTTTAGAATTAATCAATTCTTACAAAACTGGGTCACGCCATGGAGGCGTGTAAAAAAATTATGGATGCAAAATTTGGACCCGATCCGACAACTCCTTGGGGCACCTCCCATACACTTATGTTATGGAGCGTGCTTATCTATATATATAAAATAGTTTGTCCTAACTGATTGTTGAGAGACCCACAGCTAGAAGGCTGAAATTTTCACCAAATATTCCAATCAGGTTGAAAGTGAGCACTAAGAAAGGATTTTGAATTTGGACCACTCCTTCAAGTACCTCCTTAACACTTAAGTCCTTTTTTTCTCAACTTTTGTACTAGAGCTATGCTTTAAAATTAATTAATTGTTACGAAACTTGGTCAGGACATGGAGGCGTGTAAAAAAATTATGGATGCAAAATTTGGACCCGATCCGACAACTCCTTGGGGCACCTCCCATACACTTATGTTATGGAGCGTGCTTATCTATATATATAAAAGAGTTTGTCCTGACTGACTGATTGTTGAGAGACCCACAGCCTAAACGAAAAGAGCTAGAAGGCTGAAATTTTCACCAAATATTCCAATCAGGTTGAAAGTGAGCACTAAGAAAGGATTTTGAATTTGGATTAAATTTTGAACAACTCAATTAATTGCATTAATCACTTTACCTCATTCCAACACTCTGGCGCCTCATTGTCGCACAAGCTGTGAGTTTCAACTCCGCCGAGGTTTCAAACAAAAAAAAATTAAAAAAAATGACCCATTCCACTTTTTGTCTCTCTCCGTTATTCTCTTTTCTTCTTTGTGCCTTTGACAATTGTTTTTCGAATTAAGTAGCATTTGTTGTTGTTGTTGTTAGTAAGTGTTGTTGTTGCTTCTTTTTGTTGGTATCATTGATTTAAAACAAATCAATTAAAACATAATTTGTTTTTGTACACCAGAATATGTTACGCGAGTGGTCTTATCTACATACTTGCTAATTATCAAACAAAACTTAACACACAAATACCTATTGCCATTGTTGTTTTGATATTATATTTCAAACTGACATTTGTAACTTTAGTTGGTGTTGCAAATGCACATATGTACATACATACACATGTATGTACGTGCATTTTCATTATTTAGTACCTACATACATATGTATTAACAAAAATGCAAGTGCATATATTGGTTAATGCACGCATACATTGTTGTATCTGTAGCAAGCTAATCTATATATATAAAATAGTTTGTCCTAACTGATTGTTGAGAGACCCACACCTTTAGTTGGTGTTGCAAATGCACATATGTACATACATACACATGTATGTACGTGCATTTTTCATTATTTAGTACCTACATACATATGTATTAACAAAAATGCAAGTGCATATATTGGTTAATGCACGCATACATTGTTGTATCTGTAGCAAGCTAATCTATATAATTAAATAGTTCTTCGTGTGATTATTTAAAAAAAAACTTTATTTATTTTAAACAATACAACTTAGAATTTATTTGAGTATAGATTGGTTTATTATAATGTAAGAATAAATTGAGTTTGAACAAGTTGTTCAATACTCAAGACCAAAACTAAAACTGATTTCTTAAATTTGGTGTCGTGCAAAGCAAACCTCGGTTTGAGTCTTTGAGTGGAGTCTTTTTTGAGAAAATGCTTATGATTGCAATCCCACGCTTGTGGTTGAGTGAGAGTCACTCCTATCAATTATTTACGTTAAAAAAATGCTCATACCGAAATATGCTTAGGTTTACGATCTCACGCTTATGGCGTGATTTTAGATTTATGTTTATGTCTAGTGCGTTTGTGGCATTACGCATGATTTACAAATGTACTTAGGTTCTAGTTTTATGTCTGAACCGTTTCCTGTGTTAGGATTTAGGGTGTAATATGATCAGGGTGCGTGCTTAATGTATAAGGGTGCGATCTTATGTGAAACATATTTGAGGTATCAATATGTGTGCATATTAGATATCTCACTCGCCCACACTTAGAAATTTGCGTCACGTTAATTTGTTCCTATTTTAGGATACAAGGCGGGTTGATCTTGTTCGACATTCGGTAATTCAAATTGGTCATTACTTATTTCCTGTTCTTTAGGTTTACTATATTTTACAATAAGTGTTTTAGGTAGGCTTTTGAACTTATAGATTAAGTATAATAATATGCTTAATATCGTAATTGTTAATAATGTAAATGTTACTGTTTGAAATGTATTATAATATTTTGTGTGTTGCAATATTAATTCTTTAGTTTGGATATAAGACAATGGTTCAAGTTTAGTTACGTTATTGCTTACATAGATATTTTGTGTGAAGTCTAATCTTGAATTGATTATTGAAATTTCATTTATTTGTAGTTCACAATTATAAATTTTTATAATATTATTTCCTTTAATTTTAATTACATTGTTCGTACAATTTTGATTGATGATTGATTCAGGAAAATTCCAAGTTAATACAATGTTTGGTTCTACATAATTTGTTTGAAAATTCTTACTTGTTTTAGTGTATTTGCATTCTGTTTTCGTTTGTTTAACAATTCCTATTATACAATTATTCATTATTTTTTTTTTGTAGTTGTGCCATATACTTTATTATTATTTATAAAATATTTTTCTTGAATATTTTCTGTTAAAATATTATCATTCTCATCTGGGTAAGGTATTATTTCGAAAATAGGTGTTTTACTAATTGTTTGTGGAATATGTGATATTATGTAAATTTCTTTTGTATCAGTTTTTAACCAAGTGGATGTTTTAATATTAAGAATTTTGTCTGGTGTAACATGCAATAAGTAATCGTGTTTGAGTAATTTAGGGTTGAAAATACCTAATCTTGTTAGTTGCATTCCCATTTGTATGTCTTCTATATATTCAGTAAAATGTTCTAAATTGAAAATTAGTAAATCGAATTTCTTGTGCTTTTCTTCTTTTGTTTTAAATGTATTCATGGTCTCAATTGCTTTGTTAATAGTTTCTATTACTTTGTTTAATTCATTGACTTGTACGCTATTTTCTGCTAAGTTATTTATTTTTTGTTCTAGTTCGTCGTCTTGTGTTTTGTTTTATGATTATATGTGTATAAAATAATTTCGAATTTTGTTTGTTTATTTTCTATGTTTGAGTCACTGTTAATGATTCGAAGTTTTTCATTGATTGTTTTGTGAAATCTTTCCACGTCTGCAATACCGTTCTTACTTGTAGTTATACTGATGTTTACTTTTTCTGCTTTCAACCATTGTTGTAATGCTGCACATATGAATGCTGAATCTTTGTCTGCTTTAATTTCGATTGGTTTACCCATTAAGTTGAAAATTTTTAAAATAGCACGTTTAGTTTCTAACCAATCTCTGCTGTTAACTTCTACTAGTGTTGCAAATTTGGAATATATATCAATACATGATAAAAACTGTTTGTTATCTACTATGTAAAAATCCATTACGTATTTTTCTCTGATAAAATTTGATTCTGGAGTTAACTCGAAACTTAATTTTGTGTTTCTATGTTCTGTTTTTGAAATGTTACATATTTGACATTCATTTATAATATTTTGAATTATATTTTGATAATCTGGGTAATAATAATTTTCTTTAAACCAATTTATTGTTTTTTCTATTCCTGGGTGTAGTAATTCGTTATGATTTGTTAGTATTATCTCTTTGAACTCGGCATATGTTTGTAAGTCTTGTAATTTTAAATTACTCTTCATTGCTTTTATTTTGGTTTCTGGATTGATTATTTCAATGTAGGCGTTTTGAAAAATTGGAAAATCATTGTCGTTGTGAAAATATAAGACACTGTTTTTAGTACATAAATATTCTTTTATAATTTCTTTTGCTTTTTCAATAGTCATTTGTGTGTATGTGATTTTTATATTTTTCTTATGAAAGTAATTGGTTACTTCTGTCTTATTGTCCGAACCTTTGATTAATTCAATTTGTCTATTGTAGTAATTTAATGGTCTTTCTGTAATCTGAATACAATTTTGATTGTCTTCTTGGGCACTATGTATAGTTGCACAAGTTTTCTCGTTCGACTCTTCTCCTAATAGATTTTCGTCAAGTTGTATACGTGACAATGCATCTGCTACGTGATTTTCTTTACCTGGTACATACTTGATTGTGTAATCGAATTCATTTAACTTTATTTTCCAGCGTTGGAGTTTCATATTGGGTTCTTTTATATTGTTTAACCATACTAATGGTTTATGATCACTTAAAATTTCAAATTGTCTGCCATATAAATAAGTTCTAAATGTTTTTGTTGCCCAAACTATTGCTAATAGTTCCTTTTCTATTGCTGAGTAATTTTCCTCATGTTTGTTTAGTGTTCTACTAGCGAAACACACTGGTTTATGATTTTGAGTCAATACTGCTCCTAATGCTACATTGCTAGCATCTGTTGTAAGACAAAATGGTTTATTATAATCTGGATGGGTAAGGATTGGGTCTGAAGTTACAAGTAGTTTTAACTTTTCAAAAGCTGCAATATATGATTCCTCTTTTATGTCTATTTTTGCTCCTTTTTTTAGTTTTAATGTCATAGGCTTAACAACGTTTGCGAAATTTGGAATGAATTTCCTATAAAATCCACATAAACCTAAAAATTGTTTAATTTGTGTCGGAGTCTTAGGTATTGGGTAATTTCTAACTGCGATAATTTTAACAATATGTAACAATATGTCCTAGAAATTCTGTTTCCTTTTTTAGAAATTCACACTTGTCTAATTGCAATTTTAAGTTGGCTTCCCTTAATCTTGTGAATACCTTTGTTAGTGATAAAATATGTTCTTCCAATGAAGTGGAGTAAATTATAATATCATCTAGATAAACCAAACAACCTTTGTAGATTAAATCTTCCAATAAGTTGTTCATGCAACGTTGAAAAGTTGCTGGTGCATTTTTTAGACCAAACGGCATACGAGTATATTCGTAATGCCCATGTTTAGTGGAAAACGCTGTCTTAGGTATGGATTTTGGATCCATTTGGATTTGGTGATAGCCTTTTGCTAGATCGAGAGTTGTGAAATATTGGCATCGGCCAAGTTTATCTAAAATTTCATCCATTATTGGAATGGGAAATCTATCACTGATTGTGGCTTCGTTTAAGTATCTGTAGTCTATTACTACTCTATATTTTTTCTTACCAGAGGCATCCATCTTTTTGGAATTACCAAAACTGGCGAATTGTAAGGGGAATAAGATTTTCTTATAATACCCTGCTCTAACATTTCTTTGACTTGTTTGTCAATTTCTTCGTGCTGACTATGCGATAATGCATACGGTCTCTTATAAATAGCATCTTGATGCCTTGTTATTATCGAGTGTTTTATAGTACTAGTGAAAGTCAAATTATCGCCTTCGTGGTACTGAATATCTCGAAATTTATGTAATATTTTTGTAACTGCATTTTTCTCTTCCTCATTGAGATGATCTAACCGAAATTCGTTGGATTCTCTTAATTCTTCTTCTATTGCAAATGCTAAATGCAAATCTCTTTCAGAAGGTGGATCTAAACATTCTGGTCCTGTTTCTTCTTCTAAATTAATGTTGGTATCATATTTAAATACGAACCTATATTCTCCTAAAATTACTGCTCCTTCTTCATAATCAAGCTTGGCTTTGCAAGCTTCCAAATAGTTTCTTCCTATTAATATGTCATAATGATTTGAAAATTTGTGTAAATAAAATTTTTGTTTTGTCGGATTAAGTTTGCATGTGCCTATTGTTATACTTTCTGTTAATTCAATATTTCCGTTGATTGTGTGAACGTTTAATTGTTCTTTATCAATTTTAAAGTCTAAAAGTTTTTATTCATAATATTAATTGAAGAACCTGTATCTATTACGCATCTAAGTGGTATATCATTCATAATGATGATTATGAATGGATTTTTGTTCTTTATTGTTCCGAGGCTTGTGCTTGAAAATTTTCGGATGTGTCCATTTTTGACACTCCGCTATTACTCTCTCTTTGCCTCTTTTGAGGTTGGTTGTTGAATGGGGGTGCTTGTGCATTATAGTTTCTATTTTGCGAATAATTCATGGGATTCTGTTGTCTACCTTGTTGGAGTTTGTAATGAAATTCGTTTAATTTTTGTCTGTCTTCCTGTTGGGTGTACTGTCTGTTAGTTTGGTTGTAGTGGTTATTTTGATTTCGATAAGGGTTGTTATTGTAATTGTTTTGATAGTTACGGTTAGGTGATGTTTGGTTAGTGGGGTAATATGTTGGTTTTTGGTTATAATTTTCTTGATACTTTCTACCATGATAGTTTTTTGTTGAATTATTATCTTTATTATCTTTGAGTTTTTCAACCACACTATTTTCATATAAACCTTCCCTTTGAGCTGCTACTTTTAACATGTGGCTAGTTGTTATATCATACCTAGCTAAAATCATGAAAATTCTATCTGGTATTTTTCTTTTTATGACATCTTTAATTGTGTTGTTCATAGCATTTGTGTAGACAATTGTGTTATTGACATTATTATCTAAGGCTAACTTATTAGTAATCACATATGATTTTTGTTCTAAATCTTCGACAAACTTACGGAGATTCCCTTGGTAACTGGTGTTGTAAAGTTGACGTAAAAGTTCCTCCACCGGCGTCTGAGTGGTGTATTCCTCGATGATAGCTCTTTTTAATTCGCCCCAATTGTTTGCATGTGAAAGCTGTGAAATCCTTTGGGCTTCTCCTATTACCTGCAATTCTATTGCCCCATATAGAATGCTTTGTTGACGTTGGTTAGTTGTGGGATATAGTTGTAGTATGAACTCCGTCCTCCTGATGAACGCGCTCAATTCTTGCTTGATTCCGGAGAACTGAGGCACTTGCCGGATTTGCGACAATGCCTGGTTCAATTCCGCGTCACTTAATACGACTGCCATTTTTCCTTAGTTGTTTTGCTGATTAATTAAATTTTTTTTGTATTTTTTGTGGTTTTGTATTTTTATTGTTTTGTAATGTTGGTTGTTTTGTAACTTTTGTTGTTTTGTAATGTTGGTTGTTTTGTAACTTTTGTTGTTTTGTAATGTTTGTAGTTTTGTAACTTTTGTAGCTTAATCTAATTAAACACTATTAAATGTGTTAGTTTCACGATAGGTTCTTTCGCGGATTAGTTTATTGTTAAGTATCGCAAATTTTTTTTTTTTTTTGCACTTTACTCTAATCCTACCGGCTGCGCCAATTAAATAGTTCTTCGTGTGATTAATTAAAAAAAACTTTATTTATTTTAAACAATACAACTTAGAATTTATTTGAGTATAGCTGGTTTATTATAATGTAAGAATAATAAATTGAGTTTGAACAAGTTGTTCAATACTCAAGACCAAAACTAAAACTGATTTCTTAAATTTGGTGTCGTGCAAAGCAAACCTCGGTTTGAGTCTTTGAGTGGAGTCTTTTTGAGAAAATGCTTATGATTGCAATCCCACGCTTGTGGTTGAGTGAGAGTCACTCCTATCAATTATTTACGTTAAAAAAATGCTCATACCGAAATATGCTTAGGTTTACGATCTCACGCTTATGGCGTGATTTTAGAGTTATGTTTATGTCTAGTGCGTTTGTGGCATTACGCATGATTTACAAATGTACTTAGGTTCTAGTTTTATGTCTGAACCGTTTCCTGTGTTAGGATTTAGGGTGTAATATGATCAGGGTGCGTGCTTAATGTATAAGGGTGCGATCTTATGTGAAACATATTTGAGGTATCAATATGTGTGCATATTAGATATCTCACTATATATATAAAATAGTTTGTCCTGATTGTTGAGAGGCCCACAGCCTAAACGATAAGAGCTAGAAGGCTGAAATTTTCACATAATATTTCATGCAGCTTGAAAGTGAGCACTAAGAAAGGATTTTTAATTTGGATTAAATTTTGAACAAATCAATTTATTGCATTAATCACTTTACCTCATTCCACCACTCTGGCGCCTCATTGTCGCACAAGCTGTGAGTTTCAACGCCGCCGAGGTTTCAAACAAAAAAATAAATAAAAAATGACCCACTCCACTATTTCCGTCTGCGCACAAGCTATTGCGGCCGATTATACACAAAAACAAAACAAATCACCCATTCCTCTTCTGCCGTCTGTAGATGTCTTTCCGTTATTCTCTTTTCTTCTTTGTGCCTTTGACAATTGTTTTTCGAAGCAAGTAGCATTTGTTGTTGTTGTTGTTAGTAAGTGTTGTTGTTGGGCTCGCAATGCTTCTTTTTGTATGTGTCATTGATTTAAAACAAATCAATTAAAACATAATTTGGTTTTGTGCACCAGAATATATAACGCGAGTGGTTTTACCTACATACTTGCTAATTATCAAACAAAACTTAACACACGAATACCTATTGCCATTGTTGTTTTGTAAAGTATGGGGGTTTTGGGTATAAAAAGGCAGGCAGAAGAGGTAGGCGTGACATTCAAATTTGTGATGCACATCTGTGGCGGATGGCACCTTCTATCTCCCTATCAAGTTTGGAGACTCTAGCGTTAAAAATTAGAAAGATATTGAGGTGGGCGATATAAGTGGGCGTGGCATCCAATATTGCACATTTGTTACGGATGTCACTAACAATGTTTCTACCAAATTTGGTGACTCTAGCGTAAAAGCTGGGAAATATATAGAAATTTCAGATTTTACGAGGTGGGTGGAAAATTTGGACGTGCAATATAAAATTTTGATGTAGATCGGTTACGGATGTCACTAACAAGGTTTCTACCAAATTTGGTGACTCTAGCCCAAAAACTGAAAAAGATAAAGAGTTTTCAGATTTTAGGAGGTGGGCGGTATACGTGGGGCGTGGCATCCAAAATTTTAATGCATATCTTTGTTGAATCTACCTTCCTATCAAATTTCATGAGTATTGCTTTAAAACTGTGGGATATACAGTCATTTTCGATTATAACTGAAAGGGGGGCTGAGGGCGGAAGAGGTGGGCGTGGCATCCAAACTTTCGATGCAGTTTTTGAGGAATGTCACCAGCTATCTTGCTATCAAATTTGGTGACTATATGCTAAGATGTGTGATATATATGTATTTTATCGATTTGCACATCGAGGTGTATCGATTTTTATCGATTTCCCAGGCCCCTGATGTCGTAGAGCCAAATTTCACACTTTGGCTGACGAAGGTATGTACCAAGATATTTGCAAAGTTGCAAAGCTCTATCTTTAAGGGTGTTGAAAAAAGTTGCGTTCAAACGGACGGGCGGACGGACGGACGGACAGACACTTGGACGGACATTGCATAAGCCCAATATAATATGATACCTTTGGTATCAAAGTAAAATGACGCGTCTGGTTCTTAACCTCAATGGTGGCGTGAAAAAGAGAATATTAAATATTTTGCTAATATGTTGTTAAACCTTAACTAATTTACTTATTTTATATGTATTGCTAAAATTTTGTAAAAACTATCGGCGCAGCGAAGCAAGCGGGTCTCTTACTAGTCATTTTATAATTAAGAAAAGTTGTAAACTAATAATAAAAAAAGGAATTGGAAATTTTAGAATTAGATGAAGAAACATTAGTAATTAAGAATGCAAATAACATAACACTAAAGCAAAATTGTAACAATAAAGAAATTAAAATCAAAAATAATGTCCTAACTCAGTTTGCGAATTGCACAATTAACATTGAAAATAATTACTTCACTAATATATACGAACAAGATAATGAAATAACACTTTACGAAAAAAGAAAAGAGATGCAAAATTTTACAAAACAAGTCACGTTTGAGGAAATAGTAAAGAAAAATAACATCAATTTGCTCAATATTAAAAATTTAAACACACATAAAAAATATAACATATTTTTGGAATACAGTTATAGCAATATTAATAATCATTCTGATTGCAATTATTATATTGAAACATAAGAAGATAAAAATTCATTTAAATACTAGTAGAATTCAGGAGAAATCTTATCTAAAAGGGGGAGAAGTTATGTATAATCCCTCTAATAAGAATATGTCAAATAAGAATAATACAAGTATACAAGTACAAGAGTTGTTGAACTCTTTATATTCGTAATAAGTTAACAACAACAAGAAATGCAAGAATTGCAAACTTTGGCAATAACAGGAAATGTACCTGCACATGCCATCAAGTAGGTCATTAGCCAGACGTTTGTGTCAGCAATAATATTAAAGTAAACTAAGCTTTCATGTAAACTAATCGAAACAATAAAATTCAGTTTGATTCTCGAAGCTTAAAGATACAGACTTGTGTCTTTATGCTGATAATAAATATATTTTTTTATATAACCGCGATCACCCTTACAAAATTCGGGCACGATCAGGCATGCTGTTAACTGTTCTGCTTGCGATTTCTTTGTGTGTTTGGTGCTTTGGTTTGTGTCTGTGGACGGACGTAAAAGTGCATATGAAAAGCTTTACGAAAAATTTAATTTCTTCGATAATTTATCTGAAATAGATACAACCGAATTAAAAAATCTTGCCAATAAATAAGTCGACAAGTATCCTGACGATTTAGAAGAGACATTAGGCAACGAATGTATTCATTTATATTACCAACTTAAAGATTCTTCAGGAAATTCGGAAGATGTACAGTCTGCACAAAATATATGCAATGTATTACACTCACGTAGTCTTCCAAATGTTAATATTGCTTTACGTATTTTTTTGAGTATTCCAGCTACAAATTGATCAGGAGAAAGATGTTTTTCTACTTTAAAAAGAGTAAAAATCTATTTACGTGCCTGTATGGGTCAAGATAGACTTAATGCTCTTGCATTATTGTCTATTGAAGCTCAACTAGTTCAAGAAATTGAGTATGATGATATGATATAATTGATATTTTTGAGCGTACCAAAAGCCAGGAAAAAGAAATTTTAAAATTGCTAAAAAATGAAATTATTTAGTTATCCGGTGGTGGTGGTGGTGGTGGTGGTAGTAGTGGTGGTGTTGATAAGTACTTATAGTAAGTGGTAAGTTGATCTGTGTAAACTATGTGGATTGTACATTTGAAGTGAAATTCACCAGTCTGTCCATAGTTTCAGATGCCTAGAGGACGACGTGCGAACATCGGCTGCCGCACAAGACATGCAAGCCAGCAGAAGAGTATAGACAGAACTTACGCGACGAAAGACTAAATAAAATAAGAGAAAATGCCCGATTGATACAACGCGAGAGTATACGAAGATCATTGGCATCATACAATCGCCTGGCATTCCAATATGATCCCATTGCGAACTACAGTGACGATTTGCAATGCGTTAAAGTTCAAAAGAGAAATGGGTGGATCGGCGCAAGTGAAAAATTTAACTGGATCCATTACTTACACCACAACAGCCACTGAAAACATTGTTCGATGGAAGTGATCCCGATTCACGAAATGTTTAAAAAAACGAAGGGGGCGTAACGGAGTTCGCCAGGTTTTCTAGTTACTTATATATCTGAAATATTTATTAGTTATAGTTAAAAATTATATTCTAACGAAATAAAGTTATTTTAAATTTAGAATAAAAACATTGTATAAAAATTTATTGAATTTATTCTAACATTAAGGGCGGCGCGATAAACAGGGCCTAGGGCGGCATCAAGCCCAAATCCGTCACTGACAAGACCAAATAGCTGAAAATAAGAAACACAAGAATGGTACGCACGAATCAAGTGCCAAGGCGATAACGCATCGAAAAGACTACAACACAACGTCGTTAGTATTTATCACGACAAAGAGGCATCTACCTTTGGTAAGCTCACAGGAGTTTATTTGAGGCCACGCAATGCGGCTCCACTGGTTATGATAGCCCACATAGGGGCTCACAGGAGTTTGGCTCATCCGCTGCACCACGCAAGATTTTATTTGAGGCCACAAAAGGAGGCTCCATTGGATATGATGGCCCACATCGGGACTCACAGGAGTTTGGCTCATCCGCTGCACCACGTAAGATGTTACACGGGGCTGCACAAGGCGGCTCGATTAGTTTTGGTTTATATTCGAACACGCAGGAGGTTGGCTCATCCGCTGCACCACGCAAGATGTTATTTGAGCCCACGCAAGGCGGCTCCATTAGTTTTGATGGCTTATATGAAGGCATTGCTGGAGGAAGACGCATAGACGCATGTTTGCAGCGATTCTGGATTACCACAAGATGGAAACTCTAAGAATGAACAGGGTGAGTCTATCTATATTGGCATTTGGGTCGTGATGCATTTGGTATGGTAAACAGCAATGAATTAAGCAATGGTTTAACTCGCAATTTGGGCAAACGAGAGGCTAAAGAACAGGTCGAGGGCATGTTAAGTGATCCAGCGAATGTGGAGTACAAAGGCTTCTTATAAGAAGTCAATTGGAAAAAGTTTCGGAGATACCACCTATAAATGAAAATCGCCTAGCTAAGATTGTTTCGTTTGCATCCAAGGTGGAAAATTTAGTCATTTATTTGCAGTCAGCTAGAGCGGAGCATCATTTTAGTATCCCCGTGCTGCTTAGCGACCTGATTAACAAGTTACCAATGAGAGCTAGAGTTGAGTGGGGAAGGTATGCTTGCTCCGTTTACCCATCTGCTAATATTCAGCACTTTTTTTAAACGACTTGGCTGTGGGCATTGCTCAGGCAATGGACTCCTCTGCAACAGGTAAACAATACGAAAAGGAAGAGAGGCGATCCAATCAGAAGACCCTGTTACAAACGACACGCCAGGTTGATAAATCAAATTTAGAGTCCGGATGTTTGGTTTGTAAAGGTAACCACACGATAGAAAAATGTGAACAGCTGGAAAATGAAGATTCACAAGAAAGATGGAACAAAATAAAGAAGGCACGCTTGTGTTTCGGTTGTTTGGGCACGGGACATAGCTGGAGATATTGCAGGCAGAAACAAAAATGTGGAATTGATGGATGCAAATCTAACCATTATCGAATGCTTCATAACAAAATTGACTCGAATAGCAAAAATGACGAGAGGATTGGCTCAGCAATTGTAAATACAATTAAGGCAGCTAGTTCAAAATATTTGTTCAAGGTTGTGCCAGTGGAGATTTGAGGACCTACATTAATTAGTGTTAGTACATATGCCTTCCTGGATGAGGGATCCTCAGCAACTCTAATGAATGAAATCCTGGCTAAAAGTGTAGGCACCAAGGACACTAAAGAAATATTGACATTGAACTGGATCGGTAGTACTACAAAAGAATGCAGGTCGATGAGATTTAGTATTAAAATTCGAGGCGTGAACGACAACAAGAAATGGAAATACTGTGCCTGATATAAACTTGCCAAAGCAGAATTTTAATGCAAAGACTTTACGCTCCAAATACAAACAGCTAACTCGTCTTCGTATTAATGATTATTGTTATGCAGAACCTTTGACATTAATTGGAATAGATAACTGTCGTCTTACAAAAACGATAAAGAGCTTCAGCCTGGTTGATGATATTATAGCTGCCAAGACCCCATTGGGCTGGTTAATCAATGGCTGTTCAGAAAATAGCCTGTCATCAGGGTCTGTGCCGCTGACAGCGGTATTTCACGCACATGAAAGGGGCAAGATAAATGATGAGGTACACCAAATAATGTCTGAATATTTCTCCACAGAAGATTTTGGAGTCAAGGTCCCGATTAAGCCCTTAGAATCAAGAGAAATTATAAAAGCTAGAAAACTTTTGGCGGACACAACAATAAACTTAGGAGGCGTCTACGAAACTGGATTGTTACGGACTGAAGATGACGTGCAGTTGCCCGATAGATATGATAAGGCTTTAAATAGATTAAAAGCAGTCGAATGCAAATTGAGAAACCCAGACCAATATAAAAAATATGAGGACGCGATCATAGACTTTGTAAAAAAGGGATACGCAGCGCGAATGTCATGGTCAGAAGCGGAAACAACAGGACCCCGTACTTGGTATTGGAGTTGTCAATGTAAACAAACCAAAAAAGATGCGACTTGTTTTCGATGCTGCGGCCACTGTGGAGGGAGTATCCTTAAACTCCAAGTTGTTAAAGGGACCAGATGAGAATCCGGCACTAACGAAAATTTTATTTCAGTTTCGTCAAGAAACAACAGCTGTGTGTGCCGACATAAAGGAAATGTTCCTTCAAGTCAGGGTAAAGAAATCCGATCAGGACTCACTACGTTTTCTTTGGCGTCAAGATGGGAAAATTGAAGTCTTCAAGATGCAAGTTATGATATTCGGTGCAACCTGTTCCCCCTGCAGTGCACAACATGTAAAGAATATAAATGCGCGGAGTGACACTAACTGCCGGGACGAAGTCATTAAAGCCATTGTTTCGAAGCATTACGTCGATGACATTGTGGCAAGATTTGGGTCCGAAGATGAAGTTTACATCATAAGCAATGCAGTCAGAGAAGTTCATAAGCGTGCACATTTTGAGCTTCGAGGATTTGTGTCTAATTCTGATGAAGTTCAACGCAAACTAAATGAGATAACCAACGGAAGTGATGCTGAGGCAACCGTTTAACTAGATAGCAAGTCTGTAGACAAAATACTGGGAATGTTTTGGGCCAGTCAACAAGAGAGCTTCATCTTTGACCTGCAAATGAATCGAGTGGACAAGGACATAGTCAAGGGGACAAAGCGTCCAACTATAAGGCAACTGCTTAGTTTAGTCATGTCCGTGTATGACCCATTTGGCATGCTAGCAGATCTAATGATATATGGCAAAATACTGGTACAGGATATGTGGCGTGTAGATGTACATTGGAATGAGTTAACACCAGATGGTTAGTACGAACGTTTTCGCCATTGGATGCAGCAACTAGAGGAGGTAAAGCTGTTCAGGGTACCACGCTGCTACTCTATTAAATTTTATGCCCATATTGAACTGCACGTATTCGTCGATGCAAGTGAGCAAGCCTTTGCAGCTGTGGCGTACTGGCTGATCGTATCCAGTCAGTCCACTGAAGTATCGTTTGTGGCGGGGAAGACCAGATTCGCTCCCCTTAAGATGCTATCAGTTCCAAGGCTTGAGCTGCAGGCTGCAGTTCTAATCACAAGGCTAAAAGCTATAGTTTTGGAAAGCCACGACGTACAGGTGAAGCGAACAATAATGTGGTCGGATTCATAAAAAGTAATTACATGGATACGATCCGGTCACCGCAAATATAAGCAATTCGTAGCACATTCATAAAAAGTAATTACATGGATACGATCCGGTCACCGCAAATATAAGCAATTCGTAGCACATCGGATAAGCGAGATTCTGGAATCAACAGAGGAAAACGACTGGCTGTGGCTCAATCCTGCAGACAAGGGCACCAGGACAGTAAAGAGTATGACGTATACGCCGCAAAAGGTTTGGACAAAGGGGCCAGAATTTCTGCTGAATGCTTAGACGGCATGGCAGTCTCAAAAACTAAAAGAATTCATTGAAGACACAACAGAAGTAAATAAAGTATTTTTGGCCATGGTACCCGAGCCGATATTAGATATCGGTCGATACTCAAGCTATCTCCGCCTAAAGTGCACAACGGGATATGTGGGTTCATAAATCAACTGCGGACCACAAAGAGATTGGAAGTCAAAGGTGAACTATCGTTTGAAGAACTTCGGCGAGCTGACATATGCATGTCTTCTATATATATAAAAGAAAGTCGTGTCAGTTACAGCACTTATAACTCAAGAACGGCAAAACAGATTTGGGTGAAAATTGGTAGGGAGGTAGCTTAGAGCCAGGAGAAGGTTTTCGACAAACAAAATTCAGGAAACTGTTTAACAGGAATGCAGGAAAACCGGGAAAGTTTTTTACACCCTTAACAAAAATCCCTAATCAAGTAACTATTCGATTACATGTCGTTACATTGTTTGACAGCTTCTAATTGTAATCTGTTCAGTTTTGAGGTTAAAGTTATTCGTTTGTTAACAGTTCAATTGGAAACACGTTTATTGTGCAAACTTTTATTGAATTTCAACAGCAACCATTTGTCTTGAAGGTGGTAAGTTGATCAGTGTAAACTATGTGGATTGTGCATAGTCTAAAATGCCTCGAAGACGACGTGCGAACATCGGCCACCGCACGAGACATGCAAGCCAGCAACAAGTGTATACACAGATTATAATTGGTTGTATGCGTTTAATCTTTTACTTTGCAAGTCGGCATAAAGCCGCCTTCTCGAATGATATTAGCTCCAAATGAAGTCATGCGAAAGCAATTATTGTATTCAAGGATGTGTTGGAAAAAATGGTTGGAATCGGGATCACTTCCATCGAACAATGCTTTCAGTGGGTGTTGTGGTGTAAGTAATGGATCCAGTTTGACTTTTCCACTTGCGCAGCACAATCCCGCCGTTTCTCTTTTAAACTTAAGCGCATTGCAATACCAGTCGTCATTGGTCCAATAACTAAACTGTCATCATCACTGTAGCTCGCAGTGGGATCATATTGGAATGCCAAGCGATTGTGTGGTGCCAATGATCTTCGCGTACTCTATCGGTCATTTTCTTTTATTATGTTTTGGCTTTCTTCGCTTAAGTTCTGTCTTTACACTTCTTGCTGTTACTTAATGAAATAAAAATATTGCTTTTCAAAAATTTCATTTTTCATATTTTAATCCCCAAACGAAATGTAAAAAAAAAACGGGGTGGCGTAACGGAGTTCGCCGGGTTTTCTAGTGTGTGAATAGTTTGCCACACATTATATCTGTCTGTAGGCTCGGACAATGTGAATTGACCAACATATGTTTCAACAAACAAAACATTGTTAAAACTATATTGCATCTTAGTCATTGCAACTCTACATCAAGATCTTTCTTCTATCCAACTAATTTATGTTTCTCATGATTCCCTATAGACTAAGCAATGAAATGCGTCTGTGGAAATCTGCTAAAACTGTATATATACATCTTTCCAGTAGATATGTTGCCGGGCTCTCTTAGGTGGGTGCAAATTTCCGTCTGTCCCATGCACAATAAGCCAATAGATATCCCCCTGAAACATATGCCCCACCTCAAGTTGTTTTCAAATCATTTCCACCAAAACTCGGTGATCTACCAAACTACCAATTGAATGCGTCAGTGTACGACTTTCACTGTACAGTTTAACTAAATACTCATTGCCATGCACACTTAAGTCACACTATCACTTAAGTGATATATAAATATATATAAAATAGTTTGTCCTGACTGACTGACTGACTGACTGATTGTTGAGAGACCCACAGTCTAAACCAGTGGTGCCCAAACGTTGCTTACGACGGAGCAAATTTCAATACATTCAAAAGAAAACACCAATACTAGTAAAGAAATTTTTTTTTTATTTCAATGGATACACGGAAAAAAATAGGGTGATACATTTTTACGTGATTTTTACTTGTCAAATGACGCGCCGACAATGCAATAACTAAAAGCATAATACAATTTCTTCAAGTGGATGCTCGTCACCAAAGCAACAACAAAATGTTCATGAAATTTTATGACCCAACAACAACCACATGCAAGTCCCGTTACTTTGCTCAAATGCACATGACGAATAGAGATAAGAAAACGAAAGTGAAAAATTGTTTTTGGAATTAGCATTGGCGCATGCCGACAGCCGTGTACATGTACGCATTTGCTCGCCTATGCTTCGGAACCAATTACAAAAACAAAGGAGCCATAAGAGCAATGGGCTGGGCACCTCTGGTCTAAACGATAAGAGGTAGAAGGCTGAAATTTTCACCAAATATTCCATTCAGGCAGAAAGTGACCACTAAGAAAGGATTTTTAATTTGGACCACTCCTTCGAGTACCTCCCATACAAATCAATTTTTTGCATTAATCACTTTACCTCATTCCACCACTCTGGCGCCTCATTGTCGCACAAGCTGTGAGTTTCAACGCCACCGCCGAGTGTACAAAAACAAAACACATGACCCATTCCACTTCTGCCGTCTGTACAAGCGATGGCCAGCGAGTTTACAAAAACAAAACACATGCGCTGTGTATGTGTCTCCGTTATTCTCTATTCTTCTTTGTGCCTTTGACAATTGATTTACGACCCCAAAACCGTTTGTTGTTGTTGTAAGTGTTGTTGTTGGGCTCGCAATGCTTCTTTTTGTTGGTATCATTGTTTTAAAACAAATCAATTAAAACATAACTTGGCTTTGTACACCAGAATATGTTACGGGGGTGGTTTTACCTACATACTTGCTAATTATCAAACAAAACTTAACACACAAATACCTATTGCCATTGTTGTTTTGATATAATTTTCAAACTGACATTTGTAACTTTGGTTGGTGTTGCAAATGCACGAATGTACATATGTACATACATACACATGTATGTACGTACATTTTTCATTATTTAGTACATACATATATTTTTGTATCTAGGCTAGCATCTGATACCTCCTCAGAAGATGTTTGTGCGTATATTAAAAGTAATATCGACTCCCCGTTGATTGTTGTTGAAAAGTTTAAATTTAAACACGCTCGTAACATATCTTCGTTCAAGTTGAGTGTGCCGCCTGAACTTTTCTCGACAATTAGTTCTGAAAAGTTTTGGCCGCCGAACATTCTCGTGAAAGAGTATGTTAACAGGCGAAATAGCAATAACACTAACAGTAATACTAGTAGTGCCATCCCGATTAGTTACTCACTTCCTTCTACGTCTGTATCAAAAAAACTAACTGAAGTAATTAGTCTATCCTATCAAAATGTAAGAGGCCTTAATACTAAACTTTCAAAACTTTACGTTAATAGCCTATCCTTTGATTCACAAATAGTTGCTCTTACTGAAACCTGGTTAAAACCTGATATTTCTGATTACTCTGTTTTTCCAAATAAATATAACTTATACCGATGTGATCGCACAACCCGTAAGGGTGGTGGGGTTCTCATCGCTGTTGATTCCTGCATTTCTTCTGAACAAATTCAATCCAATGATCTTCCGGATACAGAGTTTGTATGTGTTAGAATATCTTATGGTAGTCGTTCACTTTTTATTACATGTTCCTACATTCCTCCTAATTGTGATACTAACATTTATTCGTCCCATTTAAATGCTTTGCAACATGTTTCGTCCTTATTGTTAGACATGGATCATCTAATTGTGGTTGGTGATTTTAATCTGCCAAATGTGGGATGGTCTGCGTGTGACTCATCTTCCACACAATTACCAACCACATCTGATGATTTTATAGATGGTATCCTGGAGTTGGGGCTATCACAAGTAAGCGATATACTTAATTGTAGTGGTAGAATGTTAGACTTAGTATTTGTTTCTGATGTTGATTGTTGTAAGGTAAACAGAGTACCCCCCTTAGTGCAGCCGGAAGACTCTTACCATCCAACTTTAGAACTTTCCCTCGAAATACTTAACTCTAACTCTAATACTTATATTTCTGCAAAATCACGTTGTTTCCGTAAGACTAACTTCACTAAATTAAATCAACTTTTGAATGCAACTAATTGGTCTCAGCTTTATTCCTGTAGTGATTTAGAAACTGCCATTGCCATATTTTATGAGACCTTGAATTCGCATTTGGACAGATGTGTTCCCCTCTGTCACTCCTCAAGTGATAACAAACCACCTTGGTTTACAAGGGAATTATCAAAACTAAAAAATGTGAAGACAAGATCTTATAAAAAATTCCGAAAATCGGGAAATACTATTGACTTATCAACCTATATTATAGCAAAGTCTAATTTTCTCTCTGTTAACTCATCCTGCTATAATAACTATCTTAATAAATGTAGAATGAATTTCTCTCGAGATCCTAAACAGTTTTATAAATTTGTTAACTCTAAACGTAAATCCTCCAGCCTGCCATCCTCAGTTTTTCTTGATAATACGAAAGCAAGTACGGATCAGGCTGTGGCCGATCTATTTGCTGAATATTTTCAATCAGTTTATTCTTTGAGTTCTCATAGTTCCAGTAATACTTATCCCTTCCAAATTCAAACATCAAATTGCATATTTGCCCCGGTCTTAACTGAGTGTTCGCTGTTAAGTGACCTAAACCTGATCAAACCTGGCTTCTCGCCTGGTCCTGATGGAGTGCCCGGTTGTGTACTTAGATATTGTGCTGATACACTATGCAAACCTTTACTAAAATTATTCAAATTGTCTGTTGAATCTTCAGTATTCCCTGATATGTGGAAGCAATCTTTTATTATTCCACTTCATAAAAATTCTTCCAAGTCCAATGTTAAAAATTATAGGGGGATTTCGAAATTGTCTGCCATTCCGAAAGTCTTCGAAAAACTTATTTGCTCCAAATTGCAACACTCATGTAGTGCAATTATTTCGCCTTATCAACATGGTTTCGTAAAGCGTAGATCTACTACCACCAACCTTCTAGAATTTACATCGCTTGTTATTAAAGGATTTCAAAGCAAAATGCAAACTGATGTCATTTATACCGATTTTAGTAAGGCATTTGATTCTGTTAGTCATCAACTTTTGCTTCATAAATTAAACATTATTGGGCTCCCAACTAATCTCCTTTCTTGGCTTTCCGAGTACTTGTGTGGCCGTACACAAAAAGTTCTCTTTAAATCATCTGTCTCTAAACCAATTTATGTATCATCAGGTGTCCCCCAAGGTAGTCACCTTGGGCCTTTATTATTTAATCTCTTTATTAATGATCTTCCTGCAGTAATATCTAACTCGCACGTGTACATGTTTGCGGATGACGTTAAATTATGTTTGTCCTATAATGAACCTTCTCTCAGTAACTTACTACAGTCTGATCTTAGTGCACTATCTGATTGGTGCAACTTTAACCAACTTAACTTAAATTGTTCTAAATGTAAAGTAATGTCTTTCTGTAGAAGTACTCCTCATACTGCTCAGTACTTGCTTGATGGCTCACCACTCGATCGCGTATTAGAAATGAAGGATTTGGGTATTATTCTTGACCCAAAATTAAAGTTTGATTCTCATATATCGTGCATGGTTAATAAAGCCATCAGTGTCGTTGGTTTCATCAAGCGGTGGTCGAAAGAGTTTAACGATCCCTACACTACTAAAACACTTTATACATCCCTAGTGCGTCCCATCCTTGAATATGGATCTTGTGTGTGGTCTCCGCAATACAAGATTCATCAGGATAGAATCGAATCTGTTCAGAAGAAATTTCTTTTATTTGCACTTAGAAGTTTTAACTGGGTTCCCGGAGTTGATTTGCCTTCGTATTCAAGTAGACTTCTGTTAATTAACCTTCCTTCTCTTTTAAACCGTAGAACTATGCATGGAGTTTTATTTGTTACTAATCTGCTCAATGGTGAAATCGACTCACCTTCTTTATTAAGTCGAATAAACTTATCTGTCCCTATTAGATCTTCTCGTAACTTTGTACCTATTAACCTTGATCGTTGCTCTACTAACTATCTAATGCATGAACCGTTTCGAGTAGTGTGCGCAGACTACAATAAGATGTTTTCACTTGTTTCCTTTGAGGCCTCCATTCCCATACTAAAAAGATCCATACTGCTTTACTTATCTAGTCATAGTCACTAATCACTAATCTTATGATCTGATTGGGTTTTTCTGGGTTTTTCCCAATCCTTGCAACAAATGTTGGATCATTAAATTAAATTTTTGTTAACTCCCCAGAATATTTTAATTTTTAAACTTTTTCATTTCATTTCAGTTTGTTTACTGATTTAATTTTAAATTTTGTTCATTAATCTTAAACATTTTTGTAGCTTAAGCTCTACTTTTAATTTGATTTAATTTTAATTTTTATGTCGACTGATATTAGTTGACAATAAATAAATAAATAAATAAATATATATTAAAAAAAATGCAAGTGCAAGTATTGGTTAATGCACGCATACATTGTTGTATCTGTAGCAAGCTAAATGAAAGCAATAAACATGTTCACCAAATATAGACAGTGCTAAAACAAACACTAACAAATAGGATCTTAAGAAATGTAATCTATATATATAAAAGACTTTGTCCTGACTGACTGATTGTTGAGAGACCCACAGCCTAAACGAAAAGAGTTAGAAGGCTGAAATTTTCACGAAATATTCCATTCAGGTTGAAAGCGAGCACTAGGAAAGGATTTTTAATTTGGACCACTCCTTCAAGTACCTCCTGAACTTTTAAGGTCTTTTTTCCCATTTTTTGTACTAGAGCTATGCTTTAAAATTAATCAATTATTACAAAACTTGGTCAGGACATGAAGGCGTGTAAAAAAATTGTGGATGCAAAATTAGGACCCGATCCGACAACTCCTTGGGGCACCTCCCATACACTTATGTTATGGAGCGTGCTTATCTATATATATAAAATAGTTTGTCCTGACTGACTGAATAGAATCTTAAGAAATGTAATCTACATGTACATAAATACACAAGCTGGGAGTTTGACCGCGAGCGAGTTTAAAAAAACAAAACACATGAGTTTTTTTCTTTTCTTCTTTGTGCCTTTGACAACTGATTTACGACCCCAGAACCATTTGTTGTTGTTGTAAGTGTTGTTGTTGGGCTCGCAATGATTCTTTTTGTTTGTATCTGTTGGGCTATGGAGCTTTTTCTCTAGCCGTAGATTACCGAAATTGAACAATTTGTTTTGTTTGTTAATAATAATTATTAATATAGTTTATTTAAGTTTATATTAGCAGGCAGGCTCGAATTTGCCTCTGCTATTTAACGAACAATGTTTGTATGCAAATCGATCCGAAGTGATCGATGCGCAGAGATAGTGAACTTGAAAGGTTAGCGATCAAATTATAACTAATTTGGCTTTGCCAAAGCCGAATACAAAAAGGGCATGCAATGCAAGATAACTAATAAGCGGTTAACATAGAATGAGCATGCAATTGCATGTAATTAACATTAGCTATATGTATAAGAGCAGCTGTTGCTGCTTATGGTGCGGTGATGCTGCCGTTATTTGGCTGCATAGCCAAACATTCTTCCCCCGTTGAGAGACTACGGCTTTCAACAACATCCTGTTTATGTAGGACGCACAGCTTTCGAACAGCCCGCTTAGTTGTTCCGGTGGCAGTCCTGAGAGTAGCTACACGTGCCACGCCATCATCTCCAGTTACCAGCTCGATGACCCTTGCCAGTGGCCACTTTAGTGGAGGTAGGTTTTCGTCTTTGACCAGAACAACATCGTTGACGCACAGATTGGCCTGTACGCCATTTTGAGCGTTGATTCAGGAGCGTCAGATATTCCTCTCGCCAACGGCGCCAGAACATTTGCTGGTAGTAAGAGATCCTCTGCCAGCGATCCAATCGATTAAGGTTTAGCCCTGTGAGATCAGGTTCAGGAAACAAGGCCAGTGGAGCTGTACCCAGAAAATGTGCTGGTGTCAACACATCGAGGTCTGTAGGATTTTCTGAAATGGGAACTAAAGGTCTAAAGTTAATTACGGCAGCGATATGCCATAGAAGAGTGCGAAGGTCATCTAGTGGGTGTATAGAAGGGCCAACAGTTCTATAGAAGTGATGCTTTGCCGTCTTAACTGCTGCCTCCCAAATACCGCCAAAATGGGGCGACCGAGGTGGAATAAAGCGCCATTCAATATTGTCCAGCAAGCAAAAGTCGTTGACAGCCTGCTGATGTTTGCTGCTAAGGAACAACTGCTGTAACTCCGACAACTCGTTTTTGGCGCCAACGAAGTTAGTGGCGTTATCCGACCAAATGCGATAAGGTTTACCATGAGTTAGTATAAACCGTCTTAGTGCGCATAAAAATGATCCTGTGGACAAATCGCTTACAAGCTCGAGATGCACAGCCTTCGTTGCGAAACATATAAAAACGCAGACGTAGCATTTTACAGCTGCGCGATTCCGAACATCGCTTTTGTAGAAAAATGGGCCACAGAAGTCGATGCCCGTTACAGTAAAAGCGTGCGCTCCAGTCACTCGATCCTTGGGTAAATCAGCCATGATATGCTCAGCCAAGCGTGGTTTGGCTTGAAAACACATCGTGCATTTGGCCACAACTAATGAGACTGTCTTGCGTCCTCCAATGGGCCAGTACTGCAGTCGAATGTGCGCAAGAAGCGAGCGAGGTCCAGAATGCAGAGTGCTGCAATGATAATGTATTATTATTGCGCGAGTTACTGGATGCTGTCTTGGTAATATTGCAGGGTGCTAAGCCTCAAAGTTTAAAGCCGAATTCTTTAAACGACCACCAACACGAAGCACTCCATTGCCATCAACAAACGGTGCCAGAGACACCAATAAGCTGGATGATGGCACTTGAAGACCGTTCTTTAAACGGCTGTAGTCCTCAGACAAGTGCGACATTTGAATATAACGAATCAGCATTCGTTCACCTCGGCGCACATCATCTCCGATGAGTCCAGGGCACTTCATGCGATGACAAAACTTGTATACGTGAGAAAATACATGTTTGAGCTTTTCCCAGGAGTAAGCATATTTGCAGTTTGCAGCAAGATCTTGTAACGTACCCACTTTGGTTAGACACTAATAAATGTACAGTAGCCGAATAGATTTATCTAGCTCCTAAGATGTCGTAGAGCCACGTAGACCCCGGCCTTCCGTAAAAGTGGTACTTCCTGAGTTTTGTTAAAAGAGAAGAAGATCGATTGGGACACGACTAGCAAAACAGCCTGTGGGGGGGGTTCTTGACCTTTTCAATCTTCAACCTCAGGTTACATAATAATTTAAAAAAATGTCCCTTGCCATTATGTATGATGCTAACACGAAAAAAATAATAACACTCAACTAAGACCACAAAAAGATACATTGCAGCAATAGACACACTTCGATTTAGCATGACTGCAATGCACCGACTGCACTGTTGTTATTGCAGCAGCGTGTCACAACCCTCCCTACCGTTGAGTTTTCCGCACGCGAACATTTTCCTGAAAACTCCCAAATTTGGTTACCCTGTTACCACCCCACCTTCACATCACTTCAAGGAAAGAAGAAATTTACTTAGCAATCCATATTAAATTTATTCATTATTAGTTCTATTCACTGTATTAAAGTTCATCTTATTAACATTAATAAACTTCATTTTATTTCATTTTTGTTTATCTTCAATACTAAAATTGCTGTTTGTTTATTAAAATTATTTAACCTATATCCTATAAATTTTAACTAAAAGGTTTTCTAAATGTGCGTAAAATTTACGTCTGCACAAGTTTTCCTTTTTTCTGAGTTCATTGTACTAATTTTAATGTAAACAAAGCATATATAATTATTTTTTTAAAATTTTCTTAAACGGGCGGTTATTGTGTTTCTTATACCTGTATTTAATATAATATCGGGGAAAAAAAAATACAATATATATATAAAAGGTTTGAACTTTTATCAATAAATAAATTAAACAAAAACATTAATTTTAATCAGGTTAAATAAGTTTGTAAATCTCGCAGACACTCAGCTGTTATTAACGTAATAAACGTTTGCATGTAAAACGACAAGAGCATATAAATCTCAAACAGAAAAGAATACGCAAGCAGTGCATTTAAGTTTACACTCAAAGCGACAGCGAAATATGCTCAATTTATATTAGCATGCGTGAGCACCTGCTATTGCACTCAAACGTTAGCGAGAGCATCACTTTTTGCATAGCATAAAGAATGCAGACAATGCGTACAGCGATTGCTCAAAGCATAACAATGATAATTGCTGAACCAAATTTTTTTGCCGTGCTTATCTACGCATAATCCGATAATACACTTCTCTATAATGAGTCGGTATGCCTGTTCGCTTACTTACTAACGCACTTTGGTTAAGCAACTATGTTAAATATTTATTTTTCACTCATTTAGGTTCAAATGTTTCTTTTGTAATAGTTATAATGATTGTTGTTTTCACTCACCCCATTACCAGATGTCGATGAAGGCCTCCACGATGATCCAGTTTATTGGTTTTTATTAAGTGTTTAACGTAGGGTATTTTTAAGGTTAAGGTTAAGGTTTTTTTTTTTTGTTATTTTATTTGAGTATTTGCATGTTTTATTTTGTGCTAAAAAGTTACACGCACGCTTTGCGTATCGTTTGCTGTTCACTCATTTTTCGTTCTTTTATATTGTCACTGCTTGTATGTGAGATTCACTCAATTGTTTAATTTTAATATGTTCTCTGTTCATAGCCGATTTTAGAAATGTTTGTTCTTTTAACTCACAGGTATAAGATTAACACAATTTGCCGCACTACTTTTTTAATATTTTAGGTTTTAGATTGATTTTAGAACTAATTGTTCTTAGATTTTTCGATTTTTTTACAAAATTTTAACTTTGAGCTTTTGTGCTCGTTTTTCTGCTGCTGCTTTGGTGGAAGTTATTAAAACGTCTGACTGCCTCTCTGACGTTGCGCTCAATCCCCTTTGGATCGTTTACGGCGAATTGGTAGCTAAGTGCAGCAAAGCCAGCTGACCACTTGCTAAGCTCCCAAAACGTCTTGCTGCTCCAGATCTCCCAGAGACACACACCCACGCAAAACAATTGTTGTAGTTAATGCCAAACTTGTACAACAATTTGCGCTTATGTGGCCGAATATAATTAGATAAAATATAGGGAATCTGCCCTTGCAAATCTAACCAAAATTAATGAAAATTAAAAACCTTGAATTTTCTCTACTCGTACGCCCGAAATATTTACCTTCGCAACAAGTGCATGGAAGCTTCACTCCAAAAAGCGTAAAACAAATCAATATTTCGCAATGATGCGATAACGCAAAGAAGATTTGCCTTTTTATTAAATTGCAGGCGTGGCGTGACTTTAAATTGAGTTTAATTTCAGCAGTCACATACGTCCTTCTCGATCAGTAGTCAGAATTGAAAAGAACATTATGTGCCACCGGATCTAACCACAAGCCTTGTCAGCGTTAGCCTCTACCTTCGTACTTTTACCGAACCTTCACACGCAAAGTTGCATTGCCTTGATCGTCGATTGCAACATTGGTGCTGGTCTTAGCTAATTTGAATATCGTAAGCCAAGCATAACGTTTATTTAAATAAAATTTTAAAGAAGAAGAAAAAAATCGCTCAGTTTGTTTCCCCAACAAAATATAAATATCCGAGTACTCTACAAGCCTGGATAATCAGCCAGGTTTTTAACCTAGGGCGGATTAGCCTGAAAAAACGAAAAACGAAAGAGTACTATTACTGACGAATATCTTTGGCGTGAAACGTGCCAACCAGCTGTCCCTTTAAATCTTCTAACACATAAGTGGAATTTCCCATCTTTTTTCGCACTCGTGCTTTAACGTAAAGAGGGCATAATTTTGCGGAAATGTTTTTCTCAAAATTACTCTGAGTAAAATTCCTGCGGAATACTTCTTGTCCTACCGAAAAATTAACTTCTTTTGATCTCAAATTATATTGTTTGGATTGTTGCTCATAAGCGTCAGATAATTTATGTTTGATTTTATCCCTTAATAAGGTAAGTTTATCTTCTTGCTTAAGTGGTGAAATAGATTCATTTACCAAGTTTAAAATTCTAATCAATTTATATGTCGATCCATGAGTAATCATATGAAATCCAAAAATGGCATAATAAGGTGACATACCAATACTTTGATGACAACCATTTCGCAACGCACAACTAATGCTGGCAATATTTTTGTCCCAGTCTCTTTGATCAGAAGTCAAATATGCTCGTATAGCAGAAATTATTGATCTGTTAACGCGTTCAGAAGCGTTTGCTTGCGGCGAGTATAAAGCAGTGAAAAGATGCTTAATACCGAAAAATTCTAAAAAACTTTTAAACTCCTTTGCCGTAAATTGCTTTCCATTATCACTGATGATAATCTCAGGCACTCCGTAACTGGAAAATATACTATTCTGTAAAAATTTGATAATATTTATTGACGAAAATTTTTTCAAAGGACAAAGCCAATGAAATTTCAAAAAAATGATCTAAGACAATTAACAAGCCTATATTTCCTTGTCGACTCCTTGGATACGGTCCCAACAAATCAATGTACTATCTTTGAAAGGGTCTATCAGATTCAACTTGATTTCCCATTGGCAGTCGCAAAACATAATTGGGTGCTTTAGTGGTCTTACAAATCTCACAATTCCTCACATAATCTCTGATTTGTTTAACCATTCCTGGCCAATAAAAATGTCGCCTCACCAAGTCAATAGTTTTGCTCATACCTCCATGAGCTGATTCTACACTATCGTGTACGCGAACAATAACCCCATGAGTCAGACTTGTTGGTAACCACAGTTTCCACATTGATAACTGACTTGCCTCAGTTCCATCATCGTGTTCAGTCCTTATGTAAACAAAGTTATCTACTATTTTTACGTCTGGATATTTCTCTAATTCTGCCTGAATTCTTGATTGTAACTCTTTATATTCGGTGTCTTGAAAATTTGGTGAATTCATATCTACAAGAGGGCCATGACACTCTATGCTAGCGATTTCATCATTGTATAAGCGCGACAGAGCGTCTGGTACGATATGATCTCTTCCCTTGCGATGACTAATAGAAAAGTGATACCCCTGCAGCTGCATTGCCCATCTCGCAAGTCGACCTTTCAAATTTGGCTGCTTCATAAGCCAAACGAGGCTCGCATGATCAGTGATCACTTCAAATTCCTGTAACTCAAGATAACATCTAAACTTGTCAATTGCAGTTAACGCAGATAAACATTCCCTTTCCGTCACACTATAGTTTCTTTGTGCAGTATTTAATTTCTTGCTCATGTAGGCGATTGGTTTTTCTTCGTCATTTGAATCGCGTTGTGTCAACACAGCACCGATTCCATAATCGCTTGCATCGCAGTGCAAATAAAATTTTTGAGAAAAATCTGGATTTTGCAAAACTGGCGCAGAAGTGAGCAGAACCTTAAGTTTTTGAAATGCTTCTTGAGCGTCTTCCGTCCAGGTAAGCTTTTTCTTGTTGGCTATTAATTGCGTAATAGGGTGAGCGATGTCAGAAAAATTTTTAATAAATCTACGGTACCAACCTGATAATCCTAGAAATCCTCGCAGTTGCCGTAGTGATTTTGGAACAGGCCATGCCAAAATTGATTCGATTTTGTCAGTGTCTGTTGCAATACCACCATTTCCAATAACATATCCCAAATACTTTGTTTGAGTAACGCAAAATTTACTTTTTATAATATTCAATGTTAAGTTAGCTCTTATAAATTGATTCGCTATCGTCTTCAAAATTTCTAAATGCGATTCAAAGGTATCTGACACAACGACTACATCGTCTAGATAGCCAAATACGCAATGTTTTAACTCTGCTGGTATCAATTTATCCATCAGTCTACACATGGTTTGCGGAGCGTTGCATAATACAAAAGGCATAACTTTAAATTGATATAGCGGACGACCTGGTACTGTAAAAGCTGTAATTGCACGAGAAGTTTCTGATAAGCCTATTTGCCAGTACGCATCCTTTAAATCTAACTTTGTAATTATATTGGCTTTTGGCAGCCTTGCAAAAATTCCATCAATATTTGGGAGAGGATATGCATCTTTCTTGCTTACTTCATTAATCTTTCTTGCATCCAAGCAGAGCCGAATTTTTCCCGGTTTAATTACCATCCTCATGGGTGAACTCCACGCACTAGATGATGGCTCAATTATTCCTAACTCAAGCATACGATCAACCTCTTGAAATAATAACTTTTCAACTGCAGGAGAAACTGGATAAAACCGCTGCTTGACTGCTTTTGCGTCTCCGATATCGATTTCATGCGTCACCAAGGAAGTGTGGCCAAGGCCTTGTTTTTCAAAATTTGGAAATAATTCTATCACATCGTTTAGTTGCCGATGCTGTAACGTAGTCAAAGGGTATCTTTGATTATCCTCACGATTCAAAACATCTGATGTAGTAGTTTCAAGACTTGATACTAAAGCTGGTGCTAAATTAAAGACTTTCCAAAAATCTATACCCAAAATTAATCTTTTATCCAATGACGGAATTATGAATAATTTAAGGTCGTTACTCGTTCTATTGTATTCAATTTTTACTTTAATATATCCATGAGCTGCGTGTGCTTTGCCATCAGCAGTTCTAATACTAGATGCAATGCCCTTAAATTCTGAATATTTACTCCAATCTATTTGAGCCAGATCTGACCCTATACAACTTATATTAGCTCCTGTGTCTAGGAGACCAAGCTCTTCAAAATCTAAAAAGTTTACTGTTGCATAAAAACGTCCATCCCTTTCACAATTGATAATTGAAGATACCAGTAATTTACGATTTTTCTTGACTTCTTGCCAATACTGACCTGCACGATTCTTTTGCTTTTTCGCCTTGCTAGAAAGCTTTTCTCCAAATATTTTTTCTCGAGCTGCTTCATATGTTGCCCTACGTTCTTGATATGTTTTGGTTACGAATTTGTTTTGAATGTCCGGAATATTTCTATCTTTTTGTGGTTTACAAATAGTAATTGCTTGTTGAATAGGAAGTAGTTGTTCAGTTTCTAAATCTGCTTGTGAACTAACTACTGAGTTTTCTGTTTTAGAAATTAATTTGGGACCATTCGATTGCGTTGTTCGAATGGGCCCTCCCTGAGGTTTTTCGGCTTTTTGTTTAGACAGGTGTTGCACTGCGGCTTATAAATGTTTTTTGCACCACACCCGTAGCAAAACACATTTCTTGCCTGCAAACACATATCCCAACAGTGTCCCTCCTGATCACAATTCCAACATATTAACGTTCGTTTAATATGTTGTACCGCGTCAACTTCAGTACCCCCACTTTCTTCTTCGAGTTCTAAGTCCTCGCCTACTTCGAGTATTGCCACTTGCTTTCTGCCTGCATAAGGATTAGTTACCTTCTTCTGCGATTTTAGATTAGCTTGCTCTGCTATCAAATTTTCTTGCATCCGACACATTTTCCTTAATTGCCCTACCGACGTAATTTCTTCGTAAAGTATTTTATGTCTTATTTCCATGCGTAAGTTTCGAATAAGGAGTTTTATTAAACGAGATTCTTCGATCGGAATGGTCAATCTTGTAGCGATATTCATGACGTTATCATAGAATTCGTCGAAAGACTCTGCGTTTTCTTGCTTTCGCGCACGCATTTCCTCCTCAATCTCGTCATCAGTTTTGAAATCCCCAAATTGTCTTTTAAGAGCTGTGCAAAATTCTTGCCAATCAATCACACTATTTTCCTTGCGATATTGCCAATACCACTCCCTTGCTTTTCCTGCTAAGAGACTGTGTAAATTCTTGCAAATTGACCCACACCCGTAGCAAAACACATTTCTTGCCTGCAAACACATATCCCAACAGTGTCCCTCCTGATCACAATTCCAACATATTAACGTTCGTTTAATATGTTGTACCGCGTCAACTTCAGTACCCCCACTTTCTTCTTCGAGTTCTAAGTCCTCGCCTACTTCGAGTATTGCCACTTGCTTTCTGCCTGCATAAGGATTAGTTACCTTCTTCTGCGATTTTAGATTAGCTTGCTCTGCTATCAAATTTTCTTGCATCCGACACATTTTCCTTAATTGCCCTACCGACGTAATTTCTTCGTAAAGTATTTTATGTCTTATTTCCATGCGTAAGTTTCGAATAAGGAGTTTTATTAAACGAGATTCTTCGATCGGAATGGTCAATCTTGTAGCGATATTCATGACGTTATCATAGAATTCGTCGAAAGACTCTGCGTTTTCTTGCTTTCGCGCACGCATTTCCTCCTCAATCTCGTCATCAGTTTTGAAATCCCCAAATTGTCTTTTAAGAGCTGTGCAAAATTCTTGCCAATCAATCACACTATTTTCCTTGCGATATTGCCAATACCACTCCCTTGCTTTTCCTGCTAAGAGACTGTGTAAATTCTTGCAAATTGACCCAAAATTGCTGTTAAGAAAATCATGAGTAAATGATCGAACTCTATACAAAAACTCATCAACTGGAAGTCCTTTTGCTGAACCATCGAACTTTAAATTCCAACTTTGAATCAGGTTGGTTACTTTCTCCGGTCCCATAAAACCATGATTATCATTATAAATCCCATTGCTAGAATTTCTATGCCTAAAATCTGGTTGTGGAATTTGGTTATTGGATTCCATTGCCCTCAACCTGGACTGTGTATTATTGATAGACAAAGCTGCTTGTTAGTGTCTATAACTGCTTCTAGCCGATTGATTAGATCTTCTATACTCACCTCGCTGACTCGAGGTCTAACCTGAAAAGATGCTTCACTAAGTGTGTGAGCGTTTCCCATTGGTAATGTTTTTGGTCTGCCTTTACCCTTCTTATTTGCAGTTCTATTTAGTTGCTCTTGTGTATGTGCCCTAGTATTATGTACCCTAGGAATAGTTCCCGTACTTTTTGATGATTCTATTACCGAGTTTTCTGCAGTCGAACCCACTTGTACCTTTCTAATATCATTTGGATGTACTAACCTTTTACAGGTAAAGCACTCCTTATTATCTTCAACATATGCTAAAATGCAAGCCATATGAAAGCTGTGGTCACATGGTGCTATGCCACACTCCTCATTGTATCCTACTTTTTGCGTACAGATATTACATTCAAATTCTGCCTGACCCATTGTTGTACGTTGATCTGTTGAACGGGATGTCTCTCTTGGCGAATGTGAAACTGTAGCCATTGTAAATTGTTTTTAAATATTTTTTCTTTTTTATTTATCTTTTTGTTTGTTTTTAAACTTATAAGAAATAATTAATTTCTTACTTAAATCAGATGATTTAATTTCTTGATTAACAAGTATACCAAAAAAATTAATTTGTTGTTTATTTCTTCCTATCCGTGATTGTTTTGGAAGGGGGTAACAGTTGTTTTGATTTATAAATGTGCTTAATTGATTGTTGAAATGATAGAACAAATAAAAGACTAGAATGATAAACTCCAATTAAACGAAGTGTAAGCTGCAACTATGCTGTTGTATGATCGTACAGACTTTCGAACTATTCCAAAAGTTCTGTATTCGACACATACTAGCTTCTATGCGATTCTTATTCAACTTTTCGCTTAATAAAATTTTTCTCTTTCTACATTTTTTACGATTACACTGTTGTGTTTTTGCTCAATTACTATTCATACAATGCAGTTTATTTTCGAATCAAATCCAAAAACAAATTCTGCACGAACTGTACGTAGTATTTGTGCTTCACACCGAAAACAAGTCACATCAGTTCACATAGTAATCCGCGAAATTACCACATTACTGATTATGCTTTTAATAGTAAACTTTGTTTGCTTAAAATCAGGCTTTATGCAGGATAGCTTTATGTAACGCTAGAATAACGGTCACTGCCATCGTCTACTTCACTACTATCGACTAACCTACACCTTATCTGGAGGCACTCTTAGTTTTTTTTTTTTTTTTTTTTTTTTATAACACATAAAAGAAAATAGATTTAGCTTGGAACTATAGAAAACCGTAAAAACTTTAAACAGTCCATAGACAGACTGTCTTCTGAGCCTCACGTTGCTGGGCGCCAACTATGTAACGTACCCACTTTGGTAAGGCACTAATAAATGTACAGTAGCCGAATAGATTTATCTAGCTCCTAAGATGTCGTAGAGCCACGTAGACCCCGGCCTTCCGTAAAAGTGGTACTTCCTGAGTTTTGTTGAAAGAGAAGAAGATCGATTGGGACACGACTAGCAAAACAGCCTGTGGGGGGGTTCTTGACCTTTTCAATCTTCAACCTCAGGTTACATAATAATTTAAAAAATGTCCCTTGCCATTATGTATGATGCTAACACGAAAAAATAATAACACTCAACTAAGACCACAAAAAAGATACATTGCAGCAATAGACACACTTCGATTTAGCATGACTGCAATGCACCGACTGCACTGTTGTTATTGCTGCAGCGTGTCACAACCCTCCCTACCGTTGAGTTTTCCGCACGCGAACATTTTCCTGAAAACTCCAAAATTTGGTTACCCTGTTACCACCCCACCTTCACATCACTTCAAGGAAAGAAGAAATTTACTTAGCAATCCATATTAAATTTATTCATTATTAGTTCTATTCACTGTATTAAAGTTCATCTTATTAACATTAATAAACTTCATTTTATTTCATTTTTGTTTATCTTCAATACTAAAATTCCTGTTTGTTTATTAAAATTATTTAACCTATATCCTATAAATTTTAACTAAAAGGTTTTCTAAATGTGCGTAAAATTTACGTCTGCACAAGTTTTCCTTTTTTCTGAGTTCATTGTACTAATTTTAATGTAAACAAAGCATATATAATTATTTTTTTAAAATTTTCTTAAACGGGCGGTTATTGTGTTTCTTATACCTGTATTTAATATAATATCGGGGAAAAAAAAATACAATATATATATAAAAGGTTTGAACTTTTATCAATAAATAAATTAAACAAAAACATTAATTTTAATCAGGTTAAATAAGTTTGTAAATCTCGCAGACACTCAGCTGTTATTAACGTAATAAACGTTTGCATGTAAAACGACATGAGCATATAAATCTCAAACAGAAAAGAATACGCAAGCAGTGCATTTAAGTTTACACTCAAAGCGACCGCGAAATATGCTCAATTTATATTAGCATGCGTGAGCACCTGCTATTGCACTCAAACGTTAGCGAGAGCATCACTTTTTGCATAGCATAAAGAATGCAGACAATGCGTCTACACTTCTCTATAATGAGTCGGTATGCCTGTTCGCTTACTTACTCACGCACTTTGGTTAAGCAACTATGTTAAATATTTATTTTTCACTCATTTAGGTTCAAATGTTTCTTTTGTAATAGTTATAATGATTGTTGTTTTCACTCACCCCATTACCAGATGTCGATGAAGGCCTCCACGATGATCCAGTTTATTGGTTTTTATTAAGTGTTTAACGTAGGGTATTTTTAAGGTTAAGGTTAAGGTGTTTTTTTTTTTTGTTATTTTATTTGAGTATTTGCATGTTTTATTTTGTGCTAAAAAGTTACACGCACGCTTTGCGTATCGTTTGCTGTTCACTCATTTTTCGTTCTTTTATATTGTCACTGCTTGTATGTGAGATTCACTCAATTGTTTAATTTTAATATGTTCTCTGTTCATAGCCGATTTTAGAAATGTTTGTTCTTTTAACTCACAGGTATAAGATTAACACAATTTGCCGCACTACTTTTAATATTTTAGGTTTTAGATTGATTTTAGAACTAATTGTTCTTAGATTTTTCGATTTTTTTACAAAATTTTAACTTTGAGCTTTTGTGCTCGTTTTTCTGCTGCTGCTTTGGTGGAAGTTATTAAAGCGTCTGACTGCCTCTCTGACGTTGCGCTCAATCCCCTTTGGATCGTTTACGGCGAATTGGTAGCTAAGTGCAGCAAAGCCAGCTGACCACTTGCTAAGCTCCCAAAACGTCTTGCTGCTCCAGATCTCCCAGAGACACACACCCACGCAAAACAATTGTTGTAGTTAATGCCAAACTTGTACAACAATTTGCGCTTATGTGGCCGAATATAATTAGATAAAATATAGGGAATCTGCCCTTGCAAATCTAACCAAAATTAATGAAAATTAAAAACCTTGAATTTTCTCTACTCGTACGCCCGAAATATTTACCTTCGCAACAAGTGCATGGAAGCTTCACTCCAAAAAGCGTAAAACAAATCAATATTTCGCAATGATGCAATAACGCAAAGAAGATTTGCCTTTTTATTAAATTGCAGGCGTGGCGTGACTTTAAATTGAGTTTAATTTCAGCCGTCACATACGTCCTTCTCGATCAGTAGTCAGAATTGAAAAGAACATTATGTGCCACCGGATCTAACCACAAGCCTTGTCAGCGTTAGCCTCTACCTTCGTACTTTTACCGAACCTTACACACGCAAAGTTGCATTGCCTTGATCGTCGATTGCAACATTGGTGCTGGTCTTAGCTAATTTGAATATCGTAAGCCAAGCATAACGTTTATTTAAATAAAATCTTAAAGAAGAAGAAAAAAATCGCTCAGTTTGTTTCCCCAACAAAATATAAATATCCGAGTACTCTACAATCTTCAGTATTGACAGTCGCAATGAGAACTTTCTTTTTCAATTCTGGCAGTGTCTTAATGGCGAGACAGGATTCTGGCCATTCATTTTTGTCCCTTGTGAGAAACTCTTGTCCATGAGCCCAGAGTGATGACTCTATCAGTTCACTAGGAAGCGCTCCTCGGGATAAAATGTCAGCAGGGTTGGCCTTGGTGGGTACATAGCGCCATTCCATGCCGGCAGTAATATCTTGGATTAAAGAAATTCGATTAGATGCAAATATTTGAAATCGAGAGGGCTCATCTCGTATCTATGATAAGACCACTGCAGAATCAGACCAACAATAAAAAGGACAATGGAACAAGTCCATTTGCTTAAGTTCTTGCATAAGTTGTGCCAGCAAAATTGCCCCACATAGCTCCAGCTTAGGCACCGTGAGGGTTTTTAAAGGAGCAACACGAGATTTGGCACAAAAAAGATGCACTTCTCGCTTTCCCTGAGTGATAGAGACAATATAGATGCATCCACCATATGCTTCTATGGAAGGAGAATCCATGTACACCTATAGCGCCCCTATGAAGCTGTGCCAACCGTGGAAACTTCAATTGCTGCGTGCTGCCAATATCAGACGACAAACTAAACCACGATGAGTTAAGTGCTGCAGGAAGACTCTCATCCCAATCCACCTTTTCTCTCCAGAGCTTCTGCAAAAAGAGTTTAGCCTTTGTTATGACCGGGCATATAAGGCCGAGAGGGTCATAAAATCGCGCGATTGCCGACAGAACAGATCGTTTAGTTGGCTTCAAAGAAGACCGAATTGGCGAAAATGAGAACAGCAAAGTGTCAGACACAGGATACCACGCGAGGCCAAGCGTTTTTGTAATGTCACTGCCATCATCAAACTTAAGAAATGTGTCCCTATCCGAATCTGGTATTTTTTGCAGCAAGGATGAGTCGTTTGAGCACCACTTCCGAATTTTGAAGTTGCCACGATCCAGTAAACCCGTAACTTGGCCTAATACATCCAGCTCTTCAGGAACAGAGTTGCCACCAGTGATCAAATCATGAACATAGAAATCGCGTTTGATTATTTTTGAACCAATGGGAACGATGCCTGCTCATCAGATGCAAGCTGCTGCATGGCACGAACCGAAAGAAATGATGCAGATTTTGTGCCGTACGTAACGGTGTCCAACTTGTACACTTGCACCCTTTGATGAGCTGAGTCCCGCCACAAAATGCACTGCAAGTAGCTGTCAGATTCATCCATCCTGACGCACCGGTACATTTTACAGATGTCTCCCGTTAAAGAACTGGAAATGTTCTAAACTGCAGCAAAGTTTTAAAAGCTTCGGCTGTAACGTTGGACCTGCCATAAGCAGCTCGTTTAGGGAATATCCTGATTATGAACTAGCAGACCAGTCGAAAACAACACGAAGTTTTTTTGATGTACTTTCCTCCTTGAGGACGCAATGATGTGGCAAAAAATACTTGCAGAGACTTATGGAATCTTCTGGAACCAGCAATCGCGAAAAATTGGCAACAAAATGATGCTCGCAATCCTGTTCTTCCTTTGTGTATTTGTAGCTAGACTCTCCGTAACCTTCAATCTCCCAAAAACGGCGCACAACCTCGTCCATATTCGTGTCAGATTCTATATTGGCGCTTTCAGTAGATTGACTAGCTAACAAGACTGAATTTTGGCGCATATGCTTCCCACCGGAGACTATCCATCCAAATCGAGTTTTCTGGAGAAGTGGGAGGTTTGAAGAATAATCCTGCTCCAATCAGCAAGTCTATCTTACGAGATCTATAAAATTCTGGATCTGCCAGGCGAATATTTGCGGGTATGTTCCAAGTTTCTGGGCTTAATGTTAAGCTTGGTTGATTCTCAGTTATTGCTGGAGCCACTAAAGCTGTGATGTTTGTTTGATATTCTGAGCTTAGAGATTTTAAATGCACATCAACTGAGAATCCTTCTGAGCGAAAATTGGTTTGGCCTAATCCGCTTACAATAGCTGTTGATTTGGTTCGCCTAAGCTGCAATTGATGAGCTAAAAATGTGGTAATTATGTGCAATTGCGACCCAGAATCGAGCAATGCACGGCATGGTACCCATTGGCCAGAGCGATTCCTTATATTGACAACAACAGTGGCAAGAAATACAAGATCTGGGTTTCGTTGCTGAGCTAACAGAGAAGTAGAGTGCGGCGGAACAGATTGGCTGCTAAACGATGTTTCATTCTGAGGACGAGTAAGTGAAGCATTCACAGCGCATTGGGTACGCGGCACTGTAGATTGCGAGTTCAGATGTAACAAGGTGTGATGTTTGCTGCCACATGTGCGGCAGGCACCTAAATTACAATTTCGCATCTGATGTCCCTTTTTTTAAAAAGTTTAGGCAAAGTGATAATCTCTTAGCTTCTCTTAAGCGGTTCTGGGGCGTTAGATTCGCAAATTGTGGGCACGAGTAAATGGAGTGATTAGCGTTTTGGCAAGATACGCAAACATTTGTTGATGAGTTAGTGGCAATTTACGAGCTTCTACTGAGGTTAGTCTTTTTGTTCAGTCCCACCTGAGAATTTACTGCGCATGAATCAGTTGCATGCTCCACATTTTCCATCTTTAAACAGCACATGTGGGAATCTCATCACTCGATGCTGATTCTTCCCACTTGGCCTGTGTAACCTTGTCCAACCTCTGCAAGATTGAGTGCACGATGATGCTATCAGCGATTTGCTCGATAGTGCCCAAAGATTCCAATGCACGAAGATTTGCATTGATAACATGCGAAAGCTCCCGCAGCTTCACTGCCGACACCGACTCTACCTTCTGAAGCCTGACAATGTGTGCCTGAAATGTGAAACGTTTATTATTAAATCGTTTATGCAACAATTCTTTTGCCACTGCATAGTTAGCATTGCTGATTTCCAGAGATCTAATGGTATCCAGCGCTGCTCCCCTCAAACACGTCCGCAGATGCTGAAGCTTCTCGATGTCTGACAGCTGGTTGTCCTGATCTATAATGGTTGAAAACATTGACATGAAATCCGAATATTCAGTGTAGCCGCCGCTAAACTCGGGCAACTTAAGTTCAGGTAAACAATTGCGTTTCGTGAATGTCGTGTTTTGCGCCTCCTCTGGCATTGATGTATCACCTCGAACTGTAAAACAAGCTTGCACTTGATGAGTACGTTTATTTAATTCGCGGCGTATATTGGATTTTACCACAACAATAAGCTCTTCAAAGTCTTCGCGTAACTGGCTACCGATTTCATTAAAATTAGCCTCCTCATCATCGTCATGAATTAACACAAATGACGTTTCAGTCTTGTCAATAAGCTCTAAACGCACTTCTAACTGCTCGTCGGGCATTTGGCTTAATTGCTGCGAACTTAATGCACTTGAAATCTTTTTAGCATGACTATAAATCGATTGAGCTTTCCGCTTTAAAAATTCGGATTTATTTTCAAACGTTAAAACTGTTTCATTATGTGCCATTGCTCCGACTTAGCTTTCAGCAACACGTAAAGTAAACAAACTAAGATTAAAGGTGTTTGTAAGAATGTATGTATGTCAACCGCGTTTGACAACAGCTGTACAAAAAAAAAAACAAAGCAACAGAAAGTTAAAGTCAATCACCTTTGGCTAACGGAGCTCTAGAATATGCACTTGACAACAGCTGCACAAAATAGCAAGCACGAGAGATTAGGCGAACGAAATTAGGCAAAGCGACGGCGCACTTGACCTTCGGTAAGCAACGAAAGTTAAAGGGTTATTCAACTTTGGCTAACGGCGCCAACGTTGTAGAAAGCGTAAGCAGCGATTCGATTACACTTGCTGGTGCGTTAGTTAACTGCAAAGCAACTGACCAATGTGTTATTGTTTATGTTTATTGCGAACAACGTTTGGTTATTTCTATAAAGTGGTTATGCGATTTTAACGAAATGTATTAGAGTAACGAATCACGTCTGGGTCACCAAAATGTTGGGCTAGGGAGCTTTTTCTCTAGCCGTAGATTACCGAAAATGAACAATTTGTTTTGTTTGTTAATAATAATTATTAATATAGTTTATCTAAGTTTATATTAGCAGGCAGGCTCGAATTTGCCTCTGCTATTTAACGAACAATGTTTGTATGCAAATCGATCCGAAGTGATCTAGTGAACTTGAAAAGTTAGCGATCAAATTATAACTACTTTGGCTTTGCCAAAGCCTGTAACGAACAATTGCTACAGTCTGGTGGGGGATTTTTGGTTTCTCTTGCGATGTCGTCGGATTCTAGGATTTCAGCTAGCAAATCAGTCTTGGCGGGGTTCGTCGGATCGCAAGCAGAAAGTTCACCGCCAGCTATTTTTTTTTTTTTTTTTAATCAAATTATCAATATTGTTTATATTTTTAATCAGAAAGCCTGGTTTTATTACACAAAACAATTTACACCACAATATACTAAGAACGACCATAAACGGGACACCCTGTATTTGCTCACTCGACGCAGGTATTCTTGGGTTCGATGGACTGCTGGATGTTCTCGCAGTCCGGCTCTGATACCCACCCTTCCATGAGTTTTCCACTTGTTGCCGTTAAAATTTAAAGAAAACTCCCAATGTTTGTTTATGCAACCAAAACCCTTCAGGGAAACATCAACTCAATTCTTTAATTCATTATAAAATTTTATTGACTATAAAAATATATTTAAGTTTCCCACCAACAAAAAAATTTTCACAAACAACAATCATTGTTGTTGCATACTATTCTCAGCGGGTTTTAATTTATCCTTATAAAAAGGAATTTTTAAAGGTGCTCTTCATCAAATAGTATGCCTAACAAACCAAAACGTTGTTGGAGAAAACAAAAAAATTTTTGTTCTCGGCATACCATGTGCCACCTAATGTTAACAAAACTATAATGGTTACTTATTAGAAAACTTAAAAACAAACATTTTTTTTTCAGTGTATTCCTCGAATGCTATTATGTCCTAATCCTCATTCTTAACAACTAAATGTTATGATACTAATTTTTATTTAATAATGTTCATTTACTTTTCTAATATTTAATACTTTCTCTTAATAAAACCAATGACTACTGGCGCTTCTGACTACCCTTACTGTGCCTCATATTGCGTAGTCAGCTGTGTTGGTTTTTAGGTGTATACGGTTTGAGTGGTTTGTTTTTCCAAGTACAATGCCCCTGCACTCAAGCTCCAAGAGTTTCACTCAAAAGCTTAGCTCTAATATTTAAACAAAACAACACCATAAAACTCAATGCTGCCCTTTATACACCTGCACGAATAGTTATCATATACTCTCAATGTTCTCGAATTTTTTCCCTCTCTTTAGTTGTACTCAATTTTTTTCCCTGTTTCTTTTTTTTTTCCTTCTTTCAATAATTAATATTTTTTTAAATGTTTTTTTCTTCTTTCACTATTTAATAACTTTTAAATTTCGTTTTTGTTCGTCTCAAACTAGATTTTTAAATTTTTGTTCGTTTCAAACTAGATTTTAAATTTTTAAGTGTTATTTCTCACTTGCACACAATAAAATAGATATAAAATATATTTTCCTTTCCAGGCTTGTACTCACCCCTCTCTGCAACGATGAAGGCCTTCTCGCTGTGCGAGGTGTTGTTGTTGTTGTTGATGCCACTGTTTTAAATTAGGATTAAAAAAATATATATTTATACTTTTCACTGTGGCGCTGCGATTTGCCTCTCACTACTCTATTTTTTTTTCGTTAGCTTTTTTTTCTTCTTTTTCTTTTCTCTTTTTGGTTATATTTTAATTTTCTTTCAACATTTTGTTTTACACCTCACTGTTTTACTTTTGCTAATTTAGTTTAATTTTTCTGTTAGTACACTTTTCTCACTTTTGGTTTTCTTTCGTAGTTTTTCTTTGCCCATGTGCTTTTTCGTTATACTCTTTGGGGATTTGCTTGCCCTGTATTTTTTCAGAATTTTTCTCTTCACTCACTTTTTTCACTTATTTTTCGTTTTAAGGTTATGGCACTCCAAAAAAAAAAAATGTAAATTATTAACCTATTTATACCTAAATCAATGTCTTTTCGAGTTTTTTTCCTCTTTTTTCCTGTTCTTTTAGGTTACGGATGTTTTTTTTTTCTAGAATTTTTCCACTTTTTGACTTTTTTCCCGGATTTTATGTTGTGTTTTTTTTTTTTTTTTTTTTTTCTGCCCGTAGCTGCGCTTGTTTTCCGCAGCTTACTCGCGCGGCGAAGGTTTTATCGATCACTACTTCTTAGGTCGACAGCTTTCAGTGGCCTTTGCTGATCTCTTTCCAGTGTGGAATCGCTGCCTCGCTTGCTGGAAATCTCTAATCACCACTATGCGAGCTTTTTCGTCTGCACTGAGGCAAATTTCGAGTCGTTCGCTGCCTAATAAGAATAAAGAAAGTTTTTGGGTTGTTCCATTGTTAGTTACTACCAACTGTCGAACACCATGCCCTTTTGGCCAAAGAATGCTTACCCCGAGTTTCGGGTGGGTAACCCTAACTACAAATTCGATGCTTGCAGTTCTTTTCCTGCTTTTTTTTTTTTTTAAAATTTGATACTTGTTCTTTTAAATGCGTATTAACGCCGAACAAAAAACAACTCACTTGCTTAGCCCCAGCGTGTAATTTTAGGTTAAGTACGATTTCTCGTCTATGTACGTGATTACTTTGCAGTCTATTCCAATCAAAAAGACTGAGTGTCTTAAGCCTAGCTCCTTATATACCCCTTTCCGAGCGGATATTGCCAACTGTCACTTGAATCCTCTCTTAAAACCAAACTCACCACTACCAGGGCTGGCCTCTTCGTTCAGTTTGCACCGTTGCATTTGCAGTGGTCGTAACGAGTGTTTTTGGGCGCGAAGCCTGCATTTTCAAATTCTTGACGCTTTATTTTTATTTTTATATCTTTATTCTTTTTTTCAATTTACCGAAATATCGTGCCCCTTACAAGCCGAATACAAAAAGGGCATGCAATGCAAGATAACTAATAAGCGGTTAACATAGAATGAGCATGCAATTGCATGTAATTAACATTAGCTATATGTATAAGAGCAGCTGTTGCTGCTTATGGTGCGGTGATGCTGCCGCTATTTGGCTGCATAGCCAAACAGTATCATTGATTTAAAACAAATCAATTAAAACATAACTTGGTTTTGTACACCAGAATATGTTACGGGTATGGTTTTACCTACATACTTGCTAATTATCAAACAAAACTTAACACACAAATACCTATTGCCATTGTTGTTTTGATATTATTTTCAAACTGACATTTGTAACTTTAGTTGGTGTTGCAAATGCACATATGTACATACATACACATGTATGTACGTGCATTTTCATTATTTAGTACCTACATACATATGTATTAACAAAAATGAAAGTGCATATATTGGTTAATGCACGCATACATTGTTGTATCTGTAGCAAGCTAATCTATATATATAAAATAGTTTGTCCTAACTGACTGACTGACTGACTGATTGTTGAGAGGCCCACAGCCTAAACGATAAGAGCTAGAAGGCTGAAATTTTGACATAATATTCCATTCAGGTTGAAAGTGAGGATTTTGAATTTGGACCACTCCTTCGAGTACCTCCTGAGCACTTAAGTCCTTTTTTTCTCAACTTTTGTACTAGAGCTATGCTTTTAAATTAATTAATTGTTACGAAACTTTGTCAGGACATAACAGGGTCTAAAAAAGTTATGGATGCAAAATTTGGACCCAATCCGACAACTCCTTGGGGCACCTCCCATACACTAATGTTATGGAGCGTGCTTATCTATATATATAAAATAGTTTGTCCTAACTGACTGACTGACTGATTGTTGAGAGACCCACAGCCTAAACGATAAGAGCTAGAAGGCTGAAATTTTGACATAATATTCCATTCAGGTTGAAAGTGAGCACTAAGAAAGGATTTTGAATTTGGACCACTCCTTCGAGTACCTCCTGAGCACTTAAGTCCTTTTTTTCTCAACTTTTGTACTAGAGCTATGCTTTTAAATTAATTAATTGTTACGAAACTTTGTCAGGACATAACAGGGTCTAAAAAAGTTATGGATGCAAAATTTGGACCCAATCCGACAACTCCTTGGGGCACCTCCCATACACTAATGTTATGGAGCGTGCTTATCTATATATATAAAATAGTTTGTCCTAACTGACTGACTGACTGATTGTTGAGAGACCCACAGCCTAAACGATAAGAGCTAGAAGGCTGAAATTTTGACATAATATTCCGTTCAGGTTGAAAGTGAGCACTAAGAAAGGATTTTGAATTTGGACCACTCCTTCGAGTACCTCCTGAGCACTTAAGTCCTTTTTTTCTCAACTTTTGTACTAGAGCTATGCTTTTAAATTAATTAATTGTTACGAAACTTTGTCAGGACATAACAGGGTCTAAACAACTAAGAAGGCTCTAGTCGAGAAATCCCGACTAGGACATACCCTTAACCCGATAGGTAATGCTTACAGTAACTTGTGTGTATTTATTCAGTGACCAATATAACCAAACTTCAAACTGCGATATCTCTGGTGTTTCTTAACCGATTTTAATCAAATTTTTTAAATGTTCATTATTTTATCCATAGTTTCAAACCTTATTTTCAGAATTTTGAAATTCATTATTTTGTTGTTATCGATCACATGTGTATATCGAAAACCAGAAGTGTTATCGAAAATTTAAAACAAACTTGATCTGCCTATGGTATAGGAGAGCTTAAGTTTCAAGTTTGAAGTCTCTATCTCTTATAGTCTCTGAGATCGGCGCGTTCATACAGACAGACGGACGGACGGACAGACGGACAGACAGACATGGCTAGATCGACTCGGCTGTTGATGCTGATCAAGAATATATATACTTTATGGGGTCGGAGATGCTTCCTTCTGTCTGTTACATACATTTGCACAAAACCATTATACCCTTATTTACCCATTTTATGGGTTAAGGGTATAAAAAGTTATGGATGCAAAATTTGGACCCAATCCGACAACTCCTTGGGGCACCTCCCATACACTAATGTTATGGAGCGTGCTTATCTATATCTATATATATATTGTTTGTCCTGACTGACTGACTGAATGTTGAGAGACCCACAGCTTAAACGATAAGAGCTAGAAGGCTGAAATTTTCAAAAAATATTCCATTCTCGGTGAAAGTGAGCACTAAGAAAGGATTTTTAATTTGGACCACTGCTTCGAGAACCTGCCAAAATCTAATTGCATTTCACTAATCACTTTACCTCATTCCACTATTCTGGCGCCTCATCGTCGCACAACCTGTGAGTTTCAACGCCGCCGTGTGTACAAAAACAAAATACATGACCCATTCCACTACTGCCGTCTGCGCACAAGCTATTGCGGCCGCATACACAAAAACAAAACAAATCACCCATTCCACTTCTGCCGTCTGTAGATGTGTCTCTCTCCGTTATTCTCTTTTCTTCTTTGTGCCTTTGACAATTGTTTTTCGAATTAAGTAGCATTTGTTGTTGTTGTTGTTAGTAAGTGTTGTTGTTGCTTCTTTTTGTTGGTATCATTGATTTAAAACAAATCAATTAAAACATAATTTGTTTTTGTACACCAGAATATGTTACGCGATTGGTTTAACCTACATACTTGCTAATTATCAAACAAAACTTAACACACAAATTCGTATTGCCATTTTTTTTTTGATATAGTTTTCGAGCTGCCATTTGTATCTTTGGTTGTTGTTGCAAATGCACATATGTACATACATACACATGTATGTACGTACATTTAACATTCTTTTGTACATACATATATATAACAAAAAATGCAAGTGCAAATATATATGTATATACAGTTCAAAAACAAACGCACTAACAAATAGAAACTTATAAAAATGTAATCTGCATACATATGTATGTTTATTTAATGCAAAAAAGTTGTATAGATATGTACATATGTACATACATTCAATTTGTATTTGTTTTTTATAGCGAGCCCTTTGTGCGAAAATAATTAATCTTGAACATCTTTGTATAGTGGTAGATTTGCTTACTTGCTGCTTATATAACTCAGACGTAACGTCGTACCACACAAACATTGTTAATATACAATTTCGAACAAGCAAGCAAAGCACATATGTAAGTTTGTATGTATTTGTATCCTATGGAGGTTTGTGAATAAAAGGCAGGCAGAAGGGGTAGGCGTGACATTCAAATTTGTGATGCATATCAGTGGCGGATGGCACCTTCTATCTCCCTATCAAGTTTGGAGGCTCGAGCGAAAAAACTGAGAAAGATATTGAGGTGGGCGGTATATATATATATGTATAAAACTTTGATGTAGATCGGTTAAGGATGTCACTAACAATGTTTCTACCAAATTTGGTGACTCTAGCCCAAAAACTGAAAAAGATATAGAGATTTCGGATTTTAGAAGGTTAGCGGTATCAGTGGGGGCGTGGCGTTTTGATGCATATCTTTGTAAGACTTCAGCATCTACCTTCCCATCAAATTTTGTGAGTATAGCTTTAAAACTGTGGGAAATACAGTCATTTTCGATTATAACTGAAGGGGGGCTGGGGGCGGAAGAGGTGGGAGTGGCATCGAAACTTTTTATGTAGTTTTTTGGGGAATGCCATAGGCTATCTTGCCCCTTAATTTGGTGACTATAGCTTCTAAAATGTGGGACATATATATGTTTCATCGTTTTGCACATCGAGGTATCGATTTGTTATCGATTTCCCAGGCCCCTGAGGTCGTAGAGCCAAATTTAACACTGTCTGACAAAGGTATGTACCAAGATGTTCGCAAAGTTGCAAAGCTCTAGCTTTAAGGGTGTTGAAAAAAAAATGCGTTCAAACGGTGGGGCGGGCGGGCGTACGGACGGACAGACACCATGACAGACATTGCATAAACCCAATATAATATGATACCTTTGGTATCACAGTAACACTAACAATGTTTCCAAGTTTGGTGACTTAAGCGCAAAAACTGGGAAAGATATAGAAATTTCAGATTTTACGAGCTGGGTAGAATAGGTGGGCGTGGCATATTAAACTTTAATGAAGATCGGTTACGGATGTCACTAACAATGTTTCTACCAAATATGGTGACCCTAGCCCAAAAACTGGAAAAGATATATAGTTTTCAGATTTTAGAAGGTGGGCGGTATCAGTGTTTTGATGCATATCTTTGTAAGACTTTAGCATCGAGGGGTATCGCTTTGTTATCGATTTCCCAGGCCCCTGAGGTCGTAGAGCCAAATTTAACACTTTGTCTGACGAAGGTATGTACCAAGATGTTTGCAAAGTTGCAAAGCTCTAGCTTTAAGGGTGTTGAAAAAAGTTGCGTTCAAACGAACGGACGGACGGACGGACAGACACCTTGACGGACATTGCATAAGCCCAATATAATATGATACCTTTGGTATCAAACGGTTTTGACAAAGGGGCCAGAATTTCTGCTGAATGCTGAGACGGCATGGCCGTCTCAAGAACTAAAAGAATTCATTGAAGACACAACAGAAATAAGTAAAGTGTTTTTTGCCATGGTACCCGAGCCGATATTAGATATCGGTCGATACTCAAGCTATCTCCGCCTAATAGCCTATTCACACTATCGTACATCAATAGGAACGATGAGAAGATGTGAAACTCGTGTTCACATTGCAACATCTTACATCTAACATCAACTGTCATCTTCTATTGTAAAAGTGACAAGCAAGTGTGTGTTGTATTTATTGTGCGTTGTATTTTGATAAATAAAAAACATTTATTAAATATGAATAACAATAAAAAAGAATTATCAATAAAGATAGCCACTCAACAGCAGAGTATGTTTGTTGAGCTTGTTGGTATTTTAAAAGTGGCGGGTGAGGATGATTCCAACGAAGCGGAGAAATTTGAGCCATTGACTGCAATGCCTCAGCGAATTTGGATGCATGTGAGTAAAAATAAATATTTAAATTGAAAGAAAACAGTAACTATTCCAAATTTTTCAGAAACGGTTTGGGCGCTTTTGGGAAAAGAACATTCCCGAAAATGATGAAGCCTTTTTTAAAGAAAGCTTAAGAATGGAAAGGGCGTCTTTTTCTTTATTGGTACAAAGGTTGGGAGTTTTGAAAAAAAAGACACGCCCTTTCGGTATGCTATCCCGCATGACAAGCGCATAGCTATCGCGCTATACACTTTGGGGAGTGCGGCGGAGTACCGGACTGTGGCAAGGCTGTTTGGTGTTTCCCCAAATAGCGTGTGCAACATCCTGCATGAATTTTGCACAGCATTCATTGCAGAGTTTGCCGCAGAATATCTGCCAAAAGATTTCTTAACAGAAAATATCGTGGATGAATGCGTTGCTGGGTTTAATGCCCTTGGATTTCCACAATGTATTGGAGCAATTGGTAAATATAGTTGATTAGTATAGTCAATGTCAAACTGGACCGTATTCAAAGCTCAAATTGGGAGACTAATTCCCGAACAGCCTCCTTCGGGACACCCATCCCCCGAGCATACAGAGATGCTCACTCAGAAACTCACGGAGGCATGCATGTCCGCCCTCAACATGTCATGTCCCCTGAGTAAACCAAGAGGGAAAAGAAAACCACCATGGTGGTCCCCGGAAATAGGTGAGCTTCGTAAGACATCACGTAAGCTCTTCAATTATGCAAAGCGAAGTGGAGACGACCAATCTTGGGATCTCTACAAAGCCAGCCTTGCAACTTTTAAAAAGACACTTAGACAGGCTAAACGCCTTTCGTGGAAAAACTTCTGCTCCTCAATTGAAAACACTACTGATGCCGCAAGGCTCAGAAAGGTTCTCTCCAGTACTCAGACAACCGTTGGGTTCCTTAAGAAACCAGACGACTCGTGGACAACGACCAGTTCGGAGTCTCTAGAACTTCTTATGGAAACCCACTTTCCCGGTTGCTCAGTCGAGTTACCACTTGTCTTAGCCAGAGAATTTCAAGGGCACTTAGCAACCGATTTTTCTCCAAAGACATCATCACATGGACTATACAAAGTTCCTCGCCCTTCAAATCACCAGGACCTGACGGCATCATTCCAGCCCAATTGCAGCAAGCAGGGGCAACTGCCGTTAACTGGATTCATAAAATCTTTAAAGATATCCTAGCGACAGGCTTGATTCCCAAGACATGGCTGGAATCCAAAGTCGTCTTCATTCCAAAAGCAGGTAAAGCCTCACATACGACCCCGAAGGATTTTCGCCCCATTAGCCTGACATCCTTTCTACTTAAAACGCTAGAAAGGGTTTTGGGCTTACACATCAGAAACTCGATCAAGACAGATCATTTCTCTCAAGCACAACATGCTTACCAGAAAGGTAAATCAACCGAGACAGCGCTTCACGCTGTTGTCTCTACAGTTGAAAAGGCTCTCTACCAAAGAGAGTACTGTCTCATAGCCTTCCTAGACATAGAGGGCGCGTTTAATAACGTTGTACCAGAGGCGATCACCGAGGCGCTATCGAATTTGGGGGTCGAGCATCGCATCGTGGATCTGATTGATCAACTTCTCAAACGAAGAATCGTCAGAGCCACTTTGGGGTCCTCGACTATCTCCAGGTTCGTAAGAAGAGGCACCCCACAAGGAGGTGTCCTCTCCCCTCTCCTATGGAATGTGGCAGTCAACAGTCTGCTGCGCTCCATGGAGGGTAGGGGCGGCAAGGTGATCGCCTATGCAGACGATGTCGCTATTGCTTTCTCGGGAAAATACCCCCAAACACTGTGCACTGCACTTCGAACCCTGTCCACCTGGACCACGTCAAAGGGTCTCGGACTAAACCCAGCTAAAACTGATTTAGTCCTATTTACTAGGAAATATAAGATTCCTCCACTCAAACCTCCAACAATAAACGGGGTGCAACTTGCTTTTAGCAAATCGGCCAAATACTTAGGGCTCACTTTAGATAGTAAACTAGACTGGAATCTCAATACAGAGGAACGTGCTAAGAAAGCCTCGGTCGCTCTATATACCTGCAAAAAGTCCATTGGACTGAAATGGGGAATGGCACCCCGCATATCGCTGTGGCTGTACACAGCTATCGTAAGGCCTATCCTGCTGTACGGAGTATCAGTATGGTGGCCAGCATTGTCAAAGAAAACAACAGTCCATAAGCTCGGCAAAGTACAGCGAGCCGCAGGACTGACAACAACAGGAGCTCTCAGAACGACCCCAACTGAGACTCTAGACAACATTCTAAACCTTCTACCAATCGACCAAATGGGGAAGTTAGTAGCAACTCTCTCCGCCCTACGCATGAGTGTGGCCCGAAATGACCTACGGTCACTCCAATATCCTTGTGGGAAACCAACTTATCCCCTCAAACACGGACTACTGCTGTCCTCGGGAATTCCCTAGAACTACTTTTAAAGTAATTATCCCCCCAAGGGAAAACTGGTGCTTAGGCACTCCAGGGCCGACAAACTCTATCAGAATCTTCACGGATGGCTCTAAGCTAGACGACCGAGTTGGGGGAGGCGTCTTTTGCGAAGAGCTATCCATTAGTAAATCTTTTAGCCTCCCTGATCATTGCAGTGTCTTCCAAGCCGAAATCAATGCAATACAGGAGGCACTTCTATGCCTCGCTGAAAAAGAGTGCTCAGCAGAAAACATATGCATCTTCTCTGATAGCCAGGCTGCTATCAAAGCCCTACATTCGATATCATCAAACTCGATATCCGTCACAAACTGCCGAAAATCTCTTCAAGAGATGGCTGAGCAGTTCGAGCTTTACCTAATTTGGGTGCCCGGACATGAGGGCATCGCGGGCAATTGTAAGGCGGTCGAGCTGGCAAGGCAAGGAACTACTTTGCCTCTCCTCACAGACAAGGAGGGCATGGGTATTCCCATGGCCAGCTGCAAGCTAAGAGTTCTTTCACATTTTGAACTTGAAGCTAATAAAAGGTGGCAACTCAATAATGCAACGGCTAGGATTGCTAGGAAAACCTGGCCAACGCGCTGTAGAAAGCGTTCTTCTGGCCTAATCAACTTAAACAGATTAGGCTGTGCTGCTGTAATAAGGGCAATTACGGGACATTGGCTAGTAGGGACTCACGCAGCGAGACTTCTAGCCCCTTTCAATGATTTCTGCAGAAGCTGTCGAGACGAGGAGGAGGAGGAAACGGTTTCCCACCTTTTCTGCGACTGTCCGGCACTCTGCAAGACCAGAAATCGCCACCTCGGCTCCTTTTTCTTAACGGACCTCTCCCAACTAGCGGATATAAGCCCGAAAAATATCCTGTCTTTTATAAGAGCCTCGGGCTGGGACCACGCCAACGAAAGCGGTGTTACACACTCTGCGTCTGGGTAGACGGTTTTTGGACGCAGTCCAAACGCGGCACCACAACGGGCCAACTCTGGCCTACGTGAGTGGGGGGTCTTTTCCTCTCACTACCGCTCTAACCTAACCTAACCTATAGTCAATGTCATTAGATTTATTTAATTTTAATTATTTAGATGGATGCCATATTGAAATAAAGCCGGCTGCAGAAGAGGCCGCAGGCCATTACAATTATAAAGGGTGGTACTCAATTATTTTGTTTGCATGTGTGGATTATCGGTTAGTACCTATACGTTCAATATTATATATGTTTTTTTGCTAAAAGTTATTATTTTATTATAAAGTTATAGATTTGTCTATGTCAACGTTGGATGTCCAGGACGCTGCAGTGATTCGACAATTTACAGAAACTCTGACCTAAAGCAAATTGTTGAGTCGTCACCCTTTATACAAAGAAAGTCGAAAGAAATCTACGGCACACAAGTTCCACTGGTTTTATTTGGCGATTCAGCATTTAAATTTTCGAGAACAGTGATGAAACCATATGCAATTTCAACAACAGCCTCGGAGTCACAAAAGACATTTAATTACCATTTGTCAAAGGCCAGGCGGGTTGTTGAAATTGCATTTGGCCACTTAAAGGCGAGATTTCGTCGCATCGGCAAAGGGCTGGATAGCCGCCCCAAAAACAATGCGTCCATCATAATGTGCTGCTGCATTTTACACAATCTACTCAACACGCATAACAGCGAAATAAATGCAAGTTGGAGTGATGCTGTTCAGCGTGTTCAGCCAGATCAATCAAATCTTGCATCAGATTATGAATCTCATGTGGAGGTTATTAGATCTGCCATTGCAAACTCAATGATGCCCAATTAAAAACAAAATTTGAAATAAATAATAAATGACAACTTAAGTTTTTCATTTTTAGCAATTTATTAAACAAAAACAACAACAAAAAGTAACTTTCACACAGCATTGCAAAAGGAGCAAAACGCTTATGTGCGTCAAACTATTTTAAATATTTTCAACAGACTTACCTTGCTCAATGCCCGCCATGTTTAATTTGCCATTCATTTACGTTGACATTGCGTTGTGAATGTCAATTTTTTAGTGGTGGAGTCAAAACTATCGAAACTAAGTAAAGAAAAACACTTGGAATAGAAACATTTGTGAGGAAGGTCAAATGATGCCCTCCCCCACATTTTTATATAGTTAATATGTACCTAGCTCAGAATATGAATAGTTGAAGATTGCCAGGAAGGCCCTTTATTGTTTAATATTAATACAATAAGCTGTAAGAAATAATTGTTAAGATCTATAATGTACGATACCAACCAATAGTATAATAGTCAATAAGCAACGTCGGATTCAAAACAGAACGGCCATTAGAAGCAGAGTGGCCAGATAATGCGAAAGCACTAAGCAGAGCTTTCGACCCTCAACACGCGATCCACCAAACTACAAAAGCTCGATTGGATCGGCGAAGAAGGGCCGAGCGTGAGCCGCGAATGAGAGGCCAGTCTAGCATCGAAAGTGCGTGGAAGCGAGAGTGAAAAGAGAAACGTGTAAGAGCAAACAGTAAGCAGCGCCGAGGGAGGATATACTGAAGAACCAGAGAGAAGAACAAATTACGAAGAGGGTTTGAAATGAATACGTGAGTAAGATAATCACACCTGTATATTAGATTTAAACCCCCTTCCCGCTAAGACTAACGCGTGGCTTGTACCGCGGCTTAAGTATATATATATATATATATAGAGAGAATAAAGTGAAGAATAGTAACATAAAACGCGTGGTTACTCTGTGTAGTACAGTATCTGATACCCTGTGATTCAAGTCCACAGAGGCACGTGTTCTATCAACGATAAGGTGCAGAGGCGATTGAGGCAATAACCCAATCCACACCCTCGCCAGCTAATTTACCAGACGACACCCGTGAGGCTAGCCCGCGGTGGCGTAAGGTAAGCTTAGCGATCGGATAAGGTAGCAATTGTGGTGTCGGCCCGGTTGATACCCTAACTGATCAGTAGTTGACAGGACACGACTTTACGTCGGATCACTATTTGACTCTTCTTAACGCTATACTTTGGGTTTCAGCAAGTTATAAATTACTTGTAACCAGCCTTGGCCAGACTGAGATCTGTTCCTCGGAAATTCACTACTTTACACATTTCCTGAGGATGTTGGAATATTCTGAGACAATTTGGCACGGCTTGTTTATGCGTAACATCATTGATGTAAGATGTTAGATGTAAAATGTGCTCTAGTGTGAATTGGCTATAAGGGTGTATTTACACTAGTTGACAGACAAGTCATTATTGACATCAATTAAGTCAACCCTAGTGTAAACAACTGTCAACCTGGTCAACTGTTGCGTTGCCAATAGATTGACAACACGAAAAACAACAGTTGACGCTTTGAATATAAATAAAGTCTAAACACTTTGAGTCAATAGTAAATGTTACAATTGACGCGATGACCAAATTTATTCAACCATATTTATTTATTTCGATGTTTCATTATCGAAAGTAGATTCGGTTCGGTTACGGACGATAGCTTATGACAAAGTTTACAATATTTCAATATCGAAAGTAGAGTTGATTCGGTTGCGGGAGATAGCTACCGCTGAATAGTTTTTGGTGGTTATCCTTCTCTACTGTGTGTTTTTCTGTGCGAAACAATGGAGAAATTAGGTTATGTTGATGTGGAATACGTTGATTTAACACCAATAAATAAAATCACACATTGTGGTCGGACGAGCAGTGCTACACCTTAATACAGTTATTGGAAGAAAGACCTAATTTGTAGGATTTCACCAGCGGTGTTTACAAAAATCGCAACAAACGGGAGACTTCATGGGAAGAAATTGCAAATGCTCTTCAATTCCCAAAAGAAGAAGTATCCAATAAATGGAATTTGTTGCGCCAGCAATTTCGTGTAAGTAAAAATCATTTTATTTTCATGTAATTATTAATATTTTATTAAATGCAATGCAATTTATTAAAGAATGCTCATAATAAGGTTCGGTCGACTAAAAGTGGTCAGGCTGCTGCTGCTCGGAAGCCGCCAAATAATTTACTATTATATTTAATTATTTAATTAATTAATTAATTAATAATTTTACTGTGCTATGCTCTTCTTGCAAGCAATACTTAGTGTTGACTCTGGATCGCGAACATCAAGTTATGTAAGTTTTTAATTTTTATACTTGACTTTAATTTTTATACTTTTTGCTGTAATGCTAGTTCGTCCGGTGTTTGCTGATTGCAGATCCAATAAGCTGTTGCCTTCTGCTCGCCATTTACCTGGTACAAATTCACCATTCAGCTCCTTGTCAAAATCAATTGAGCTCGTGTACACACTCTTTCTTTCAATTAAAAAATTGTGAAGAACGGAAATGGCTAACACAATCTTTGTGGCATTTGCGGGTTGAAGATCAATTGTCCTGCAAAGAATTCTGAATCGTGCTGCGCAAATTCCGAAAACATTTTCAATGATTCTACGCGCGCTGGACAGCCGATAGTTAAAAACTCTTTGATTGGCATCAGAATATATGTCTTGAGTGGGAAAACATCATCACGACAATTACGTACGGCATTGGCTCGGATACATTTCGTAGTGGCTTCGGGTCAGGCAAGTTTAGCGTGTTTTGCTCCAAAGCTTTTGATAATGTGCAACTGAAATACAATAATAATTAATGTATATTTTATATAATACAATAATATTATTATCTCTGCCAATACCGTGCAAAAACACCAGCAGGTGAATTTATATTCGCCGTCAGCCATTGTCATTAAAACTATACTACTAGTTTTTTTGTAGTTAAAATACTTGGAGACACTTTTTGTCGGTGCTTGTATTGCGACAAGCTTTCCATCTAGAGCACCAATACAATTCGGGAAAATCCATCGTTTTTCAAAAACAGTTGCGATTGTTTTCCATTCAACAGCAGTCGTAGGCATCTAAAATAAACAAAAACTAATTTAAAGTGTTTTTTATAGACAATGAATAAAGCTTGTCACAGCTAGACTCCACGCTTGAGGAAATTGATTACTTTAATGAGATGCCTTCGTCAACGTCACCTTCGTCAAACTCGTCATCGACCATAATTAAGGCAGCACCAAAGCGTCGATTAGTCGATACTGACAGCAATGTGCAACGAACTGCTTTATTAAAGCAAGCTTGCGAAATTTTAGCCACCACCAAAGAGAATGACGAGTTTGAGCTCTGGGCAAAACAGTTGCAGCAACTCTACGCAACTATCCAGATGCCACCGCCGTGCGCTCGGCTATGTCTAAAATTAATAGCATATTGGTATCTATCGAAGCCAGAGATTTGGATAAATCCAATATTTAAATTAATCAATTTAAGCTGTTTAAATTGTTTTCTTTGAATGAAATTAATAAAAAAAATTGTTACCTTAAGAAAGTCATCTTTTAATGTTTGGTAAATGGCATGCTGTGCATGCTGTCCCCGGTGGCCAAATTGCGAAGCCTCACGGTGAGCAGTTCTTCGGCAGATATCGCTTTGCATAGTCTTGTGTCCGCTTTTTGAATTGATGGCTTTACACGTTCAAGAATAAAATCAAAATCGTTTGGGCTCATTCGGACAAAGTCCTTAAACCAATCAGGAGTGTTAGATCAAAAAATTTTTTCAAATGATAGAAAAAAACCAGATTCATCGCGTTGACCTTTTAAGTTAATTTAGCTCTTGCTCTTGCTCAGTTTCGTCCTCAAGAGCTAAAATCACAATCAATGCACTTACTTTTCTCTTCAAAACTGATGCCATTGTACATCAAAGCAAGAAAATTACATATTAATCAGTTTTTAAAAACATTTTCATGAGTACTTACCAGTATTTTTAATTAAATGCAATATCACATACACAATGTTGATTAATGTGACTTTCGATACACAATATAACGTAAAACAAAAAATGAATTCACAACGCTAACGTCAAAAAATCTGCATCGAAACAGGTAAAGTAAATAAAAAAAAAAAACAATAGTGGAAGTAATGCATCAGTGCAACCAAAGTGCAACCCAAATAGAATGGTTTTTCATTTTCACAATTTTGTCTTTTCGTGTATGATGCACCGAACGAACAATATTTTCTATTATCGACAATTGGCGCTGTAAAGTAGTGATTTGCCGAGGTACAGATCTCAGTCTGGCCAAGGCTGGTTACAAGTTATTTATAACTTGCTGAAACCCAAAGTATAGCGTTTATGAAGGGTCAAATAGTAATCCGAAGTAAAGTCGTGTCCTGTCAACTACTGATCAGTTAGGGTATCAACCGGGCCGACACCACAATTGTTACCTTAGCCAATCGCTAAGCTTACCGTACGCCACCGCGGGCTAGCCTCACGAGTGTCGTCTGGTAAATTAGCTGGCGAGGGTGTGGATTGGGTTATTGCCTCAATCGCCTCTGCACCTTATCGTGGATAGGACACGTGCCTCTGTGGACTTGAATCACAGGGTATCCGACACTGTACTACACAGAATAACCACGCGTTTTATGTTACTATTTTCCACTTTATTTTCTCTATATATATACTTAAGCCACGGGACAAGCCACGCGTTAGTCTTAGCGGGAAGGGGGGCCTAAATCTAAGATACAGATGTGATTCTCTAACTCACGTATTAATTCCAAACCCTCTTCTTATTCTGATCTTTCCTCCGGTTTGCTCCTGGTTGCTCTTACGCGTCTCTTCTTTTGTTCTCGTTCACGTTTGCTTTGTACTCGCGTCTGCGCAGAACTTAGCACTCCCGCCCACGTTTAGGGTTCGCACTCGGCCGTCACATCTCTGCGTTTTGCCCTTCCACGCACTTTCGATGCTCGTACCAGACTGTCCCGCTGCATATTCGCGGCTCACGCTCGGCCCTTCTTCGCCGATCCACTCGAGCTTTTGTAGTTTGGTGGATCGCGTGTTGAGGGTCGAAAGCTCTGCTTAGCGCTTTCGCATCATCTGGCCACTTTGCTTCTAATGGCCGTTCTGTTTTAAAACCGACGTTGCTTATTGACTATTATACTATTGGGTGGTATCGTACATTATAGATCTTAACAATTATTTCTTACAGCTTATTATATTAATATTTAACAATAAAGGGCCTTCTTGGCAATCTTCAACTATTCATATTCTCATTCATATTCTGAGCTAGGTACATATTAACTATATAAAAATGTGGGGGAGGGCATCATTTGGCCTTCCTCACACCCCCCTTTCTCCACTAGGGTGATGATTACTCTCCCGTCGGCGTGTGCTGTTACGTTAAATACGTCGGCTCCTCCTATCACCCTGAATCGCGCCCTGCGTGACCCTGGGGATTGCCTGCGTCTCAAGAGTTCGTCTTGTATTTCCGCTACCGCGGCTTTGGTCAAAATGCTATCGCCTGGGTACACCGTCCAATTTTCCGGGATTGTCGTGTACAACCAGGGGGACCAGTCCTTGGTCATGTCCTCCTGTCTAAACGGGCATACGAAATTTCCCACCTCCGCTTCGAGGCCTTCGTCAAACAACTCGATGCCCTCGTGCGGCTCCGGGGTTGGGGACGCACGGGCTGACACCTCTGGGGCTAGGGAAGCTACACCCTCTTCTGCTTTGTCCTCCTCGTTGTCTTTTCCGGCCATCGACGCCACCGTCGATTGCTCCAAGTCGGGGTAGTGTGGAGGGGATGGCGGCTCTTCGACGCGCGGTTGTGGGGCCTGCGCGTCCTCCTTCTCGATTACTGCCGTGGTCGTCTCCACCCTCATCAGTCCTACTGTCCCGTCCACTCGGTACGCCGTTACTTGTTCTGAACGGTAAATCGTGTGGCGGTACGTCGGCGGGCTGTCCTCGCGTTCCTGCCTCTGGTAGGTGGGATGGTTTCTGCGGGGATCCCTCGGATATTGCTCTTGCTGCCCACCCTGGTTGCAGTCTTCTTCGTCGCTGGTTAAGCCGGCATCTTCCACGCGGACACTCGGCGGGGCTTCGCTGCTGCTTTCCTCCGTACTTGTCGTCTCCTCGTCCGACGGGCTTTCCTCGCCGGACGGTACCTCTTCGTCGCTGCTGATGACTACGATATCGTCGCTCATTTTCCTGTGAAGTAAAATTTGAATCGTTATTAATCTATTCCCTTTGTATGTTTTGGTTGGAGAGAAAAAAAATTTGTTAGATTTGGGAGTGTGTTATTTTTTTTTTTTTTCCACTCTATTCGTCTCTTCTCATTTCCGACTTGGTTTATGACGTTTTTCGCTCTGTGTCCAGGTCTTGTCCTTCTTCCACTTGGTATTCCTCGTAGTCGTCGCCTTCCTGATAGAATGGTTTTAGCTGGGCTATGCTTGCGACTCGGCACTTACGCTGTCCTACCTTCAGCAATCGTACAATGTTTGGTGACACAAACTTCTTTACGAGGAAGGGGCCATCGTATTTGGGAGCGAGTTTTGCCGCAAACCCGTCGCTAGCCTTCGATAGTTGGTGTGTCCTCAGTAACACCAACGTGTTGAGCCCGGCCGCCACTCTCTTCGTCTGCGGTTGTAATTCCGCCACTCGTTCGTTTTCTTGATGATCCTTTGCTCGGCAACGTTGGACACACCCTGGAGTTCATCAAAGAGAGCCAATTCCGACCTTAATAATTTCTGTATTCCGGGTTCCAAATCCGCCGGCCACTCCTGTTCGTCTTCGGCCACGTTGTCTGGCAGCGTTGTGGCAGGTATTGTAGTATCTGTCCCGTGTTCTCCTACTTCGTCTGGTATCTGTTTCTCAGCGCCCGGCGCTGTATCCTTTCCTGTGTTGGTGATGGTTCCTACGGTTACGTCTGGCTGCCGCGTTTCCTGGACTTCCCCTGTTTCCCTCTGCTTCCCGCTAGTGTATTCTTGCCTTATAGCTGACTCGGGTTCTATTCTGACCCTGTCGCCGTCCGTGTTCCGCGCCTTCTCGGCTTCCAATATCAGCCCCGCGTTCCCGCACTGTATGGTCGTCCCCACCAGGCTTAAAAAATCTATTCCCAATATTAGGTTATCTAGCATCGAAGGCATCACGAGCATGTCCGTCGTGACCTCGGCCCCCGCTAAACTAACCTTTCCCCTGAATAATTCTTTCACCTCCAATGTCGACCCATCTGCTAAGCGAATCTTCGCGTTGGCTGTCAATACTTCACATACATTATTTAACCCTCGGGAAAATTCCTCACTTATGAAACTTCTGGTTGCCCCTGAATCCACCGTTGCTGTCGCTACCTGGTCCCCGACCTTAACTGTAGCGACTATCCTCCCATCCTCCACTCTTAAAGGGTATTCTAGTTTCGGGACTGCTTCGAGTCGGCACTCAACTGATCCCGTCCCAGCTGGTGCCGTGGCTCGTTTCCCGCCCCGGGCCTATGACAACACTCGCTTGTTCTGACTCCTTGGGTACCACACTCCCTACAAAACTGCACTCGCGGATTAGGACACTCTCTGGCAAAGTGCCCCGCCTGCGAACAGTTATAGCACACTCGTTTATTCAAGGGCGTCCTAGGCATCTCGTGACTCAGCATTCGATTCGTTATTACCCCCGTTTCGCTACGCGGTGCTGTAACTGGCTCCTCAATCCTCGCAACTGGCTGTGGTGGCGATCTGAACGGATTATAGTGTTTCGGGACAGTCCGCGCGCCGTAACCTGCCGCCGCATCTCTCCGATCCCGTTCCTCCAGGGTCTCGTATTCTGCCGCCAACTGGGTTAGTTCCTCCAATGTTTTGAACTCGCGCCTGCGAATATTTCGTCGATAGTCTGACGTCAAGTTTTCATACACCCTATATAGCTCCTGCTCTGCCGTATACCTAGCGTGTCGCATCATCCTTCGGAGGTCAATCATGTACTCCCTAAAGCTCTCTCCGGCACGCTGTCGGCGGATCCTGATATCATCCTCGAGTCGTTGATAATATTCCGGCGGAAGGAAGAAGTCTAAAAATGCGCTCCTAAAAGTGGCCCATGTGGCGTCCATCAACTGACTGACAGAAAACCACCCCGCGGCCAGGTCTGTTAGCGCTTCACTTATTGCCCGTGGTAATCGCTCCAGACTGATCTCGTACATACTTGCTCGCTTTTCAATCTCCTCGACGAATACAAGTGGGTCCGTATACCCATTGAACCTAACACCCCACTTGCGGACCAGTTCTGGTACAACCACGCTGTTTCTATGGCTGTAACATCCCACTTCTGCATGTCGGTAGCCCGCCGGCTCGACCTGACTATGAACCACCGGTGTACTAGCAGGTGACTGGACATGGATACGAGGGATGGATTCTTTTTGTCACCATTGGGTTTAACGTTGTGCTGTTGTGGATGTCCCGGTTCGACGAGAGTACAGTTGTCGCCGTTCCAGCCCAACCCGATGGGATTGCCACATCGGATTCCGATTTCTGTCGTAGTCTTCGGCCTACGACAGGTTTATCGGTCTGGATTGGCGACGTCTGAAACTTCGCGAAACGTAACTCCCAGTCAGCCAAACGTGTCCACACCTCGTTCGTATGCCCGTCTCTTTTATAAATTCGCATACTGTTTTTCGGTAGTCCGACACTGTTGCGCATTTCCCCAAACCTAACTCCTCAGAAATATATTCTAAATCCTCCTTCCGGCAGTCGTAGACCCATTGTCGGCCCACCCCTGGGTTGGTGCAGCCTCCAGGCTCTATGCCGGCAGATTCGCTGACTGGTGGTTTCTCCATCGCAGATTATTATTCAAAAAATTTTCTAAAATTTTAACGAAACCGAAAAAAAAATTTTTTTTTTTCCCCAAAATCTCCGTTGTATTATGTGTGTAAAAAAAAATTCTCCAGAATTTATTGAAACCCAAAAAAAAAAAAAATTTTCTCCAAACTCGCAGTTGTATTATGTGTGAAAAAAAAATTCCCCAAAATTTATTTAATGACAGCCAGAAAAAATATTTTTTTTTTCTCTTATGTTGTTATACATTTATTTTTATTTATTTAATTTTATTTATTTATTTTAGCTTTCATTTATTTTTATTTTTGTTGTCGACCCAAAAAAAAAAATAAATTTTATAGAATTTCCGAAACACTTTTACAATATCCCGCGACCCACAGTGCAGCCAATCCGTTCACTTATTTCTTTTCTAATAATTGCCAAGACGACTTTTAATAAACCTAACAGTGTTCACTTTTGTCGGTGTCGTCCCACTGTGCCTTATTTTCCTCCTGAGTCAACCGCTTTGACTTCTCAAAATTATAGGCACCCTGTGCTGCTCGCATCGACGTGAGAGTTTTCCGTTAGGTGATCGGCTCACCCGTTTTGCCGTCAAGTTCGCTGCGTTCACCGACGGTCGCCAGCAGCAATGACTTACACGGTTCCGTTAAGTAATCGGCGCGCACGTTTTCACCGTCTCGTTCGCTGCGACTCAAATCTTTGTCGACCGCGTGGACTCAAGCAAGGCCCGTTACCTTATCGCCACTTACGTTTTCTTTGCTATTCTGCAGCTGCAGCCTATTCAACACGCCTTACACACTCTGTTCGCCGTGATCCCGTTGGTTCTATCGCTTCGCCCGTTTTCGTTTTCTTTCGTTGTGCCGCGACAATTGCACAAAATCTCGCGGTTCGAATGCCGTTTTCATCCACCGTTTTACATGCGCGTAGTAAAACAGGGTATCACCGGGTATATGCGTACTCTACCCGAATCGCAATTTGCGCACTTTTTAGCGATGTTACTGGGGGCTTTAATCCTAGTCTACACCACCCGCTAATATTTTGCGTCCCTGCTCGGGCGCCACTTGTAAAGTAGTGATTTGCCGAGGTACAGATCTCAGTCTGGCCAAGGCTGGTTACAAGTTATTTATAACTTGCTGAAACCCAAAGTATAGCGTTTATGAAGGGTCAAATAGTAATCCGAAGTAAAGTCGTGTCCTGTCAACTACTGATCAGTTAGGGTATCAACCGGGCCGACACCACAATTGTTACCTTAGCCAATCGCTAAGCTTACCGTACGCCACCGCGGGCTAGCCTCACGAGTGTCGTCTGGTAAATTAGCTGGCGAGGGTGTGGATTGGGTTATTGCCTCAATCGCCTCTGCACCTTATCGTGGATAGGACACGTGCCTCTGTGGACTTGAATCACAGGGTATCCGACACTGTACTACACAGAATAACCACGCGTTTTATGTTACTATTTTCCACTTTATTTTCTCTTATATATACTTAAGCCACGGGACAAGCCACGCGTTAGTCTTAGCGGGAAGGGGGGCCTAAATCTAAGATACAGATGTGATTCTCTAACTCACGTATTAATTCCAAACCCTCTTCTTATTCTGATCTTTCCTCCGGTTTGCTCCTGGTTGCTCTTACGCGTCTCTTCTTTTGTTCTCGTTCACGTTTGCTTTGTACTCGCGTCTGCGCAGAACTTAGCACTCCCGCCCACGTTTAGGGTTCGCACTCGGCCGTCACATCTCTGCGTTTTGCCCTTCCACGCACTTTCGATGCTCGTACCAGACTGTCCCGCTGCATATTCGCGGCTCACGCTCGGCCCTTCTTCGCCGATCCACTCGAGCTTTTGTAGTTTGGTGGATCGCGTGTTGAGGGTCGAAAGCTCTGCTTAGCGCTTTCGCATCATCTGGCCACTTTGCTTCTAATGGCCGTTCTGTTTTAAAACCGACGTTGCTTATTGACTATTATACTATTGGGTGGTATCGTACATTATAGATCTTAACAATTATTTCTTACAGCTTATTATATTAATATTTAACAATAAAGGGCCTTCTTGGCAATCTTCAACTATTCATATTCTCATTCATATTCTGAGCTAGGTACATATTAACTATATAAAAATGTGGGGGAGGGCATCATTTGGCCTTCCTCACAGCGCAAATATTTTTCGTTTCTTCCAAATCAATTCCATAATTGCTCATTGAAATTTTACAAAAATAAAAAAAAAAAAACAATTACAAACAAATCGCTCTGTGCTCTATGAGATACCAGAATGAAGTAACAAAATGATTCAAATAAAACATTATATTCCAGAGAGCCAACAAATCAACATTTCGATATTTCAAGTGTTGTTATATTCCAGAGAGCCAACCAATCGCAATTTTGATAATTTTGCAGCACTGGGCTTGTATTTGATGATTTGAAAATTTTCTAGCTCAATGCAAGGCGCCATCTGTGTTTAATTTCAAGTGCACCGAATGCATTATTTAATCTTTTTGTAAACGATTTGTAAACCCAATTACATTGTTAGCACAAAACATTTCAATTTACCCAATTTTCTCACTCTGACCAGTCCGCAATCTATCATGTTTATCTAATTAATTTAATATTTTAATAGCCAAGGTGGTGAATAGCAAAGAAAAAAACTATAAATGAAAAACACCTTGGTTTCTCTATCAAACAGAAAAATTAAATATATGTAAATGACTGAAAATTCATTGCTTGCTTGAAACAATTGACAGCAACTAACTTTAACAAATGTGGATACCAACTAGTTTAAATACTTGTCAGTTTTATCATCAACTCGTTGGCATTTAGCACGTTGCTCAACATGTAAAGTAGTTGACAGCCCGGTTTTTTTCTCAACTTAATCAACTAGTATAAACACAAATATTGTGTTGAGCTTGGCTGACAGTTGTTGATAGAGTGAAAATTGACGCTGTGTCAACTAGTGTAAATGAACTATTAGCACTTTGTAAAATAGTACAGTCTCAAAAATTTACGGACGAGATAAGAAACCTGCAAGAAACTGGCTGGGTACCCAGCAGTAGTATGATATATTCACTGTCGCCAAAATTGGATGAGCATGGTGTGGTAGTAGTAAGTGGCAGACTGGATCGTGCAACCTTTATGCCACAAAGAGCACGACATCCTATAATAATGCCAAAAAAGAATATTTTGACAAACTTGATTATACAATTTTATCATAAAAAGTATTACCACCAAAACGATGAATTGATAGTTAACGAGATTCGGCGCAAATTCTGGATAATTGACTTGCGCTGCGCTGTGAAACGAGCTAAGTCATTGTGTCAATACTGCAAGAACAAGAATGCGAAGCCGGAGTCGACGATCATGGGGCAATTGCCAAGCGATAGAGTCAGACCTTACTATCGGCCATTTACGTTCACAGGACGGACTTGACTATTTCGGGCCAGTTATCGTTACCATTGGTCGCCGACACGAAAAACGATGGATGGCCCTATTCACTTGTCTAACAGTGAGAGCAACACATTTAGAATTGGCCGAGGATTAGTCGGCTGACGAATGCATAGTTGCCATAAGAAACTTTGTCAACAGGCGACGCATCCCAAGTGTAATCAGGTCGGATATGGGCACCAACTTTGTAGGAGTAAATAATCAACTCAGAAACCTAAAGGATTTGTTTGACTGGGATTATATAAATACCGAGCTAGCAACAAAGGATATCAAATGGGAATTTAACTGCCCGGCCAATCCTAGTTCAGGTGGATGTTGGGAGCGTTTGGTGCGGTCAACAATGCGAGTGCTTGCAGTAACACTTAAGGAACATGCTCCCAGGCTGGAGACATTGCGGATAGAAGCAGAAAATATTATCAACAGCTGGCCATTGACTCAATTTCCGGTCAACATTGATGATCCTGAACCGTTAACGCCTAATCACCTTTTACTGGGAACAATATACTCCACACAATCTCCGCAAGAAGTCACAAATGTATGCCTACGAAAACAATATCGTAAAGCTCAGCAATTAAAAGACAACTTTTGCCGACTTTGGATACATGAATACTTGCCAACGCTTACCAAGCAGGAATTCTTAAGCGACCGGTTTCAAAATTGGCCGTACTAGACGTAGTTGGTAAAATGTTGAAGTCATTTTACCGTGGGTGGAATGTTACTGTTTTCATTTAATTTGAATTTAACCGCGAATGCATATCGATACCAGTGCCCTGAACATGAAGACAGGCAGCCCTATTTTTTGATTAACATCCATCATAATCGATATTTTGTATGCGATATTTTCATTTTGTTACCGATATTTTTTTGTGATATGCTGCAGTCGCTAGAAAAACGCGATCAAGTAAAGTTGAATGCACGGCATGGCATAAAATGCAATATTAATAAACACACACACTTTTTAGTTTACGCAATATCAGTATTATTAGTGTATTTATTCTGTGCTTCTGTTAATGGTATTTTGCATGCGCACGTAACAAATCTGCATCAAAGTTTTGGATACCACGCCCACCTTTACCGACCACCTTCTAAAATCTGAAAGCTCCATATCTCTCTCAGTTTTTGCGCTAGAGTCACCATTTGGTGGGAACATTGTTAGTGACATTCGTAACAGATCTGCATCAAAATTTTGGATGCCACGCTCACTTATACCGCCAATCTCTATATCTATATATTTCTATTTGCACACAGAATCATTAACATAGCTATATAAACTGGTATCAAATAATATCGCAGTTGGTTGCGTCCGACTGCAACGTTTTTTATGTTTTATTTATTACGAATAATTTTTTGTTTTGCCGCTCTTAGTTTTGCCTATGAATGAATACTCTTCTTTACCCTGGCGGACGGCGAAATAATACTACGGCAGGGTGTTATTCTTTAAACTTTGGACTTGCTATTGGCGAAAGACGAATATTTTGATCGGGCGAATTGTTGTAAAAATCAACAAACTTGAATGCCCTTACGTTAGGATCAGCTAAGCTGCCGTCGCGACTCATACTAAAAAAAGGCAAAAAATGAGCAGGATTTTATTTTTTAAATCTATTTAAGGAACATGTACGGTGAAATTAGTGAAATTCCCATCGCGGGATCGCGCAGGAGTTGGAAGTTCTAGTCTATGAAAGACTCAACATTTTTCAAATTCGTCTTACCTTTTAGCCGATTTTTAAACTAAATAAAATACTCAGGTGCAAATATAAAGGTCGTGTAAAGCAAAATTTTTTTATTAAACTATTGTACTTTAATACAAAAAAAATTCCAAAAAAAAAGCACGCACAACTTTAATTTTATCACTTAAACTTTTGTGATCGATGCAAGCTTGCAAAATTGTTTTTGCATGCTGTTCAATAGCATGACTTTGATAGCTGCTATCATGCCAACCATATGTTTTCGTTCTCTTTTATGCTTATTTTCGTAACAATTGGGGTTTTTTATAATAAATAACAAAATATTATCAATTTTGAAGAACATTTTTTTTTTTTCACTTCTGCGCCTAGATTGTCTAAATCTGACACTGTGCGTCGGCTAGCCAGCACGGCACGAGGTAACTTTCTAGCAACGCCAGTGCTGATCATTTTTGGCAATTAAAGGTAGAATAATTTATTATTACTTACACTTGCATAACATCACGGACTCTATTCCAATGTCGATCACGCATATTTGGATTTTTTAAAGCTGTTATTAAAGGCAGTGTACGCCGAAAACTGTCGATTGATTTTGTGGTGGCCTCTAACATTTCCCAATGGCGATCATAATACATTTTATTTAATATAGTAAATTCCTTATACAAGCTAAGAGCCTTATCCTCCATCTCATCAATATTTATTTTCCAAAAACTACCACTTCTCCAGTCCTCCCAACTCGTTCGCCAGGTAAGGATGAGCTGCCATATATTTTGTACAATTTTAACTTCGTTATTAAGCTGTTGAAGATCTAAGTTCTCAGGCTGATTGACATTAAATACCGATAGGTCACTTTTCAAACTTTCCTCGAACTTAATGCAATCTCTTACTTTAAGTAATATAATTCTTAAAAATTTAAGAGCAATTTTTGGATTTCTGTAAAGCGAGAGAGTTATTGATAAAATTATATTGAATTTTTTAGTATAAAGCATTACATGTTAACAGCTGTTGGAAGTTTTAAATAAAAATCATCCAAAAATTCCTTAAGAATAGTTTTAAATTGTTCAGCCTGATGTAACAAAATTTTTTTAAATTCATCGCGTGTATTATCCAGCATCTCATCAGCATCTCCCAATTTTTTAATATAATCTTGCCATGCAGCTTGTAGATTTTCAACTTGCTGCCGAATTTTGTCAGGAATGTCGACCTGATACTTATCTATGAGAGTAAAAAGGTCCAGCACGTTAGGAAAAGTAGCTTGCTTAAGAGGTGCTTCTTTAATTAAACGTTCAAAATAGTCTTTTGCAGCAAGTGACTCTTTTAGTGTTCTTGGTGACATCATAATTTTTTTACTGTTGCGACGCATATACCGATATATTCCTTAAGAAATATCAGATTAATTATATGCTACTATTATATATTTTCTTTCTTACCTTGTATCAAGTAAAATGAATGCGTTAAGAGTATTTTAATGTTTAATGTTTGCCACTTCTCTATGTAGTCAAGAATGGAGTTTTTAATATAATTTTGGTTCATCAGTATGAAATATACATGCGATATAGCATCCACAAAGGATACTTCATCGGCCAAAGTACTATAGTATTTAATAAAAGATTCAAAAACATCTGCTGAAAGATCTGTTGCTTTAACTCGTTTTATGAATGTTCTCTCTGTCGTTTCCCACAAAGGGCGGTGACAGCCCCAAAAGGAAATATATCTGTCAACTTCCTCCCGCTGATGATTCACTTCAGCTTCCAAATTTAAAATAAGCTCTATACACTCACTATCTTCTCGAAAGGCTTTTGCGAATGGGATGGATAGGTGTTCTTTGGGCAATTTCATTTTACTGCCAATTCTTGGAAACTGTTGAAGAATACTTTGCATTTTGCAAACTATTCCTTTAATTAATACGGAGACGGTCTTCATATTAGGATTCAAGTTGATACGCCTGTCCTTTATGTCAGACTCCATAACAAGAACGGGAGATGCTGCTATATCCGTTTCCCGGTGTAGAATAGAGCAAATAATACTGAGAGAATTTCGGGCACTTGTCAAGAAAGCGGTAGCAAGCATATCATCTATTATATTAACGTAATTGTACCATTCAACAGCCATCTGAAAATAAAATATATAATATTATAAGGCATACTAGAAAACCCGGTGATCTCCGTTACGCCACATCTTTTTTTTAAAAACATTTCGTTTGGGGATTAAAAGTTGAGTAAAATTATTGTTGGATTGGGAATATGTATCGATAGTTAAGTAGCCTATTCTGTTATAATTTTGCATACGATAGGGAAGCTATCGTGAGTCTTTTATTTTTAAGCGATACACACAAGAGAGTGAATAGTCGTCATCGAGAGCTGCGAAGCGTATGTTAAAATCACTCAGGCCCAATTTCTCAATGTCCGGTTAGGTAAACTATCTGACGTTTAGTCAAATTTGAGTTTCTCAATGTCCGGTTAGGAGTAAATGAAAAACAAACTAACCGGAAGGCTGGGTCGCGTTTAAAATTTAAGCTGATTTTTTGTCACGATATATCGTTAAGAATTATCGTAAGGCAAACAGCTGTCCCTTGAATTGTTTATTTATTTTGTAATAAAATCACAATGGCATCAATGAATGTTTTATGTCTATGCATTTCACTGAACTGGATGATGCCAAATGTGTACAGCGGCTCAGGCTTACAAAATCTACGTGCAAAATCATTCTTGCAAGGATTGTAAATCAATTGCATTGCCATAATAATAGGTAAACAATTAAGTTCTTTTGTGCTTAAGTTAATCATATGTGGGATTTTAAACAGAAATCATTAAATGTTGCCAGAAAACAGCAAAAGTCAGCTAAACTGCTCACTTTGTATGCCATAATTTGTATATATGTGGCAACGCTGTTAAGGCGATAGTTACTTATCGATGAAGGGTAAATTTGGCTTTGAGAAAACCAAATCGTTTAACTCTACCATTAAATTAAATTTGCGTTTAGCTAAACGAAAATTTAACAGGACATTGAGAAATTGGGCCTCAATCAAGTAAATTTAAATTTAAATTTTTTTATTTTTTTCAACCAAGAAGTGGTTAAGAACTTATTTATAAGAACATTTGTCAAACGTTTTACTTATTGAAAAAAATACCCAATACTAAAACAAGTAAAAACGTTGCAGTCGGACTCAACCGACTGCGATATACTTCGATACCAGTTTACATAGCTTTTTTAAGGATTCTGTGCGCAAATAGTAATATAGGGGTGTTTTGGGTAAAAATTTCAGGCTGAAATCCAAATTTGTGATGCATATCTGTGGCAGATGGCAACTTCTATCCTCCTTGCAAAAGATGAGAAAGATTGGGCGTGGCATCCAAAACATTGATGCAGATCTGTTACGGATGTCACTAACAATGTTCATACCAAATTTGGTGTGCATATTGTTGGTCAAATTTGGTAACTCTAGCCAAAAAACTGAAAGAGATTTAGAGTGTTCAAATTTTGGAAGGTGGGCGTGTCATCCAAAATTTTGATACATTACTTTGTCAAATGTCAGCATCTATCTTTATACAAAATTTGGTGGCTATAGCTTCAAAACTGTAGAAGATACACACATTTTTTTTATAATTGGAGGGGGGCTGGGGGCGGAAGTGGTGGGAATGCCATCAACTGTCTTGCCCAAAATTTGGTGACTCTAGCTGCTAAAATGTGAGATATATATTATATATGTTTGCACATCGAGGTGTATCAACTTTTTATCGATTTCCCAGGCACCCTAAAGTCGTAGAGCCTTAAATTGTCTGACGAAGGCATGTACCAAGATAATTGCAAAGTTGCAAGGCTTTAGCTTAAAAGGAGTCGAAAAAAGTTGGGTTCATACGGGTGGACGGACGGACAGACAGACGGACGGACAGACATCATGACGGACATTGCACAAACCCAATATACTATTCTGATACCTTTGGTATCAAAGTATAAAAACAATTTTTAAATCTTACAAATTTTGGGGGATTAATTTCAAAAGACAAAAAGTAAACAAAAAATAGTAGTATGCGTTTGTCAAATAGATACATTTTTGACGCGTAAATTGTGAAATTGCAATCTCAGCATAGCCAAAGAGTTTGGCGAGACGGCAATGTATGAGTAAGACGGCAGCGATCAAGCGTACAAGATGCAACTGGAGCGAAAGACCAGAGAGACGTGACGACTCAAGACGGCAGATATTTTGGTCTAACGGTGACAGCAAACTGCAAAACGCATATGTATATATGTACATACTTTGTACTACATAGACGGCGATAGATTGTTCAAGGCAACGTTACGGTGAACGCAGCAAGCTGAACGAAGAGAAGAACAAGGAAAAGCAAAGCCGAACGACGGCAGCGACTTTTGTCTAACGGAGACGGGCGAACGCATACATAGACGGCGGCGAATTGTTCGAAGGTTCTAGGCTGCGCTAAGGTGAACGCAAAAAGAAGAACAAAGAGAAGAACATCATTCAAGGCGAAGACGAGCGACTTTGTCTAACGGAGATGGGCCAAAGAAAGCTGCACAACGCATACATAGACGGCGGCAAATTGTTCGAAGGTTCTAGGCTGCGCTAAGGTGAACGCAGTAAGTAGAACAGAGAGAACAAATTTCAAAGCGAAGGCGAGCAGGCGGCAGTAACTGAAGACGGCAGGCAAGCTACAAAACGCATCGACGACAGCTGATTGTTCGAGAGAGCGAACAAAAACACGGCGAAACTTTGGAAGATATTGACAATGGTAATGAAAACGAGGCTAGATCAGTCTGTCAATTACAACACATCCAGATTTACTCTGGCCGAGTTTGAAGACGTTGCTGTGACAGTGGGATGGAACGACCTGCAAAAATATATATCTGCTAAACAACTTTTATATGGGGCAGCCAAGCTCTTTATTAGAAGTTTATCTGGTGTTCAAGGATGGATCAAAATTAAAGCAGTGTAGCAGGAAAAGTTTGGAAAGGATTTTTGTTCTGCAGATATTTAAAAAAATGTTGAGATGCCGACGCAAAACATCGAACGAGGCCTATCTAGAATATTTATTCAGTTTGATTGAAATATGTACCCCAATAAAATTAGAAGAAGAGAGTCTAATAATTTACTTCATTGACGGTATTCCAGATAGTAAGACGAATAAAGCAGGCCTGTATGAACAAATACTTTAAAAGAATTGAAAAAGAGATTGCAACATACGAGAAAATAAGGGGCAAAGGAGCTGATAAAGAAGAACTCGAGTCAAATAAGGGGAAAAGTAGCTGATATAAAGAGCACAAGTCAAATAAAGCTAGAGACAAAAAAAGTGCAAGCAGGAAAACATTTGTGCAGAAGAGGGCCACATTGCTAAAGATTTTAAAACAGAGGTAAAGTGCTATAGATGCAAAAAAAAAAGTGGAATATATCTACCCAATGTCCAGAAATTAAAAACACAGCGGGAAGAACAGAGTCAACAAATGTTTTAGAAGTAAAGTATCCCACAGAGGGACTTATCTATAAAGCTGTAGTCGCCATGAATATTTCATTCGTTGCAATGATTGATTCTGGGTGTGACTTATGCTTCATTTACACTAGTTGACTTAGCGTCAATTTTCACTCTATCAACAACTGTCAGCCAAGCTCAACACAAAATTTGTGTTTATACTAGTTGACTGAGTTGAGAAAAAATCCGGGCTGTCAACTAATTTTCGTGTTGGGCAACGTGCTTAATGTCAACGAGTTGATGATGAAATTGATAAGTATTTAAACTAGTTGGTATCCACATTTGTTGAAGTTAGTTGCTGTCAATTATTTTAAGCAATGAATTTTCAGGCAATGCCTGACATATTTTTAATTTTTATGTTTGATAGAGCAACCAAGGTGTTTTTCATTGATAGTTTTTTTTCTTTGCTATTCACCACCTTGAGTATTAAAGTATATTAATTATTAATAGTTGTGTTTTTGATAGAAAAACATAATAGATTGCGACTTGATCAGGGTGAGAAAATTGCTGAAAATTAAATGTTTTGTGTTTACTTTGCAAATTGGGTAGATGGCGTTTATGGTTTACAAATAGATTTAAAAATGCATTCGGTGCACTTGAAAATTAAACACAGATGGCGCTTTTCATAAAGATAGAACCAGTGCTGCCAAATTATTATTGCTTCGTCATCAAATACAAGCTCATTGCTGCAAAATTATCGAAATTTCGATTGGTTGGCTCTCTGGAATATATTTGGCCACCGGGGACAGCATGCACAGTTTAAGCTTTTTGTTTAAGATTTCTTCCCATGAAGTCTCCCTTTTATTGCGATTTTTGTATGCACCGCTGGTGAAATCCCACAAATTAGTCCTTTCTTCAACTAAGTTAATTAAGGAGTAGCACTGCTCGTCCGACCACAATGCTACCGTCTTTCTGGCGCGTGATGTTTTATTTATCGGTGTTAAATCAACATATTCAACATGAACATCATCTAAATTCTACATTGTTTTGCACAGAAAAATAAATAGCACAATGTCACTCACAGAAAAACACACACTAGAGAAGGACAACTGCCAAAATACCTATCGCCCGCAACCGAATCAACTCTACTTTCGATATTGAAAAATCGTTTAATAAAGGGTCATAAGCTATCGCCCGCAACCGAATCAACTGTACTTTTGATATTGAAATACATATCGTTAAATAAAGTTGGTCATATGCTATCGCCCGCAATCGAAACGAATCTACTTTCGATATTGAAATATCGAAATAAATAAATATCTTTGAATAAATTTGGTCAACACAAAGCAAATGAATGAACATGAAGTCAATTTGATTTTGTGTAGTCAACACGTCAATTGTGACATCAACTATTGACTCAAAGTGTTTAGACTTTGTTTACATTCAAAGCGTCAACTGTTGTTTTTCGTGTTGTCAAACTATTGTCAACGCAACAGTTGACCAGGTTGACAGCTGTTTACACTAGGGTTGACTAAATTGATGTCAATGTTGACTTGTCAGTCAACTAGTGTAAATACACCTTTATGCTTGATGAGGGAGGATTTATTTCTTAAATTTAAAAATGTCGAGCTTAAAAAAGAAATAAGACATCTGAAAGGTATAGGACAAGGAGCGCTGACAACTATTTGATGTTGTGAGTTAAGGTGTATTTACACTAGTTGACAGATAATTCAACATTGACATCAATTTAGTCAACCCTAGTGTAAACAACTGTCAACCTGGTCAACTGTTGCGTTGCCAATAGATTTACAACACGAAAAACATCATCATCTGAATATAAAAAAAGTATAAGCACTTTGCGTCAATGGTTGATGTCACAATTAACGCGTTGACAACACAAAATCAAATTGACTTCATGTTCATTCATTTTTTCTTTGTGTTGACCAACTTTATTCAACGATATTTCAATATCGAAAGTAGAGTTGATTCGGTTGCGGTAGATAGCTACCGCTGAATAGTATTTTGGTGGTTGTCCTTCTCTACTGTGTGTTTTTCTGAGCGAAACAATGGAGAAGTTAGGTTATGTTGATGTGGAATACGTTGACTTAACACCAATAAATAAAATCACACGCGCCAGAAAGACGGTAGCATTGTGGTCGGACGAGCAGTGCTACACCTTAATACAGTTAGTGGAAAAAAGACCTAATTTGTAGGATTTCACCAGCGGTGTTTACAAAAATCGCAACAAAAGGGAGACTTCATGGGAAGAAATTGCAAATGCTCTTCAATTCCCAAAAGAAAAAGCATCCAATAAATGGAATTTGTTGCGCCAGCAATTTCGTGTAAGTAAAAATCATTTTATTTTCATGTAATTATAAATATTTTATTAAATTGTTATGAACCGGCCTTTTACTCCCAACACTGTATCGATAGCCAGCTAGCAAATCGGTGACCCAGGGATGGATACGACCTCGATACGGTGTGGACCGGGTAACAAAATTTATATTTTTATTCAAAAAACAAACATCTAACGGAAAAGCGGCTAATTTCCACAGAATCGGACAATTTTCGGACATGCAAGGTAAAAAGATGTAAACATTTACCCCCAATGCGCCCTCCCTACCTATGAGCCGGATTTGCAATATATTGCCGACTCCCTAGAACACAACAACACTAACAACAACAACTACAACTTACCCCCACATCACCACATCTTCATCCCACCCACACATAGACAATTACTCACACATATTTATATAAACAATACAGACTTATATTTATTCATATTAAATTATACATTGTTTCCTTAAATTAAATTTACTTTATATAAATAGAAAAAAGAATAATGCAGTTAAATAAATAAATTATAAAAAATAAACATATACTACTAAACGCAAAACATAAAAACAATAAACAAAAACGTAAAAAGAATAAATAAATAATAAATTAAATAAATAATATAAATGAAGAATGAATCAAATGATAATAAATAAATAAATAAATAGGGGCAGTATAAATAAATAAATAAATAAATGCTAATGCGCCTCTTCAAAACGGCTGCGAGCCACTGTGCCTGTAGTGGCGGCTGACTGAGTGTGAGTGTGAGTGTGGGTTTGCGCACAGCTGGCGCAGAGGCAGTTATAACAGCTGCTGGGATTATTTAAACTTTCGAGTGGAAATAAAAACCTGGTGACCACCCAGACGGGTTGGCCAATCCTCGTCCGGTGGTCTCGCTGGATATTCTCGGCCGCTCGGGGTATAGTGCCAGTAGTGTAATGCTGGAAGTGGTGATCTGCCTATAGAAAAAAATAAATGTCTACACAAACTATCTTTATTCACTATTGCGCACTCCTACCTGTTGTGTATCAACACTTTTTCTTTTACAAAAAAAAAAAAAAACAACACCACTCTCCCACTTGCACCCTTTTTTTTTAGCTTTTAATTTTCTGCGGCTGGCACTTGTTCGTTCCTTCTCATGCCCTTTCCTCTTCTTATAGTCTTAAGCCATTCACGCTCACTCGCAGGTGCCAATCGAGTATCTTTGCCAGCACGACTATCCAGCCCTTGTTCGACAACCACAAACATCGATTGCACTTCGCCGACCATAACAAAATGCAATGCAATTTATTAAAGAATGCTCATAATAAGGTTCGGTCGACTAAAAGCGGTCAGGCTGCTGCTGCTCGGAAGCCACCATATAAATTTTACTGTGCTATGCTCTTCTTGCAACCCATACTTAGTGTTGACTCTGGATCGCGAACATCAAGTTATGTAAGTTTTTAATTTTTATACTTGACTTTAATTTTTATACTTTTTGGCTTGCTGTAATGCTAGTTCGTCCGGTGTTTGCTGATTGCAGATCCAATAAGCTGTTGCCTTCTGCTCGCCATTTACCTGGTACAAATTCACCATTCAGCTCCTTGTCAAAATCAATTGAGCTCGTGTACACACTCTTTCTTTCAATTAAAAAATTGTGAAGAACGGAAATGGCTAACACAATCTTTGTGGCATTTGCGGGTTGAAGATCAATTGTCCTGCAAAGAATTCTGAATCGTGCTGCGCAAATTCCGAAAACATTTTCAATGATTCTACGCGCGCTGGACAGCCGATAGTTAAAAACTCTTTGATTGGCATCAGAATATATGTCTTGAGTGGGAAAACATCATCACGACAATTACGTACGGCATTGGCTCGGATACATTTCGTAGTGGCTTCGGGTCAGGCAAGTTTAGCGTGTTTTGCTCCAAAGCTTTTGATAATGTGCAACTGAAATACAATAATAATTAATGTATATTTTATATAATACAATAATATTATTATCTCTGCCAATACCGTGCAAAAACACCGGTAGGTGAATTTATATTCGCCGTCAGCCATTGTCATTAAAACTATACTACTAGTTTTTTTGTAGTTAAAATACTTGGAGACACTTTTTGTCGGTGCTTGTATTGCGACAAGCTTTCCATCTAGAGCACCAATACAATTCGGGAAAATCCATCGTTTTTCAAAAACAGTTGCGATTGTTTTCCATTCAACAGCAGTCGTAGGCATCTAAAATAAACAAAAACTAATTGAAAGTGTTTTTTATAGACAATGAATAAAGATGCATAAGCTTTTCACAGCTAGACTCCACGCTTGAGGAAATTGATTACTTTAATGAGATGCCTTCGTCAACGCCACCTTCGTCAAACTCGTCATCGACCATAATTAAGGCAGCACCAAAGCGTCGATTAGTCGATACTGACAGCAATGTGCAACGAACTGCTTTATTAAAGCAAGCTTGCGAAATTTTAGCCACCACCAAAGAGAATGACGAGTTTGAGCTCTGGGCAAAACCGTTGCAGCAACTCTACGCAACTGTCCAGATGCCACCGCCGTGCGCTCGGCTAAGTCTAAAATTAATAGCATATTGGTATCTATCGAAGCCAGAGATTTGGATAAATCCAATATTTAAATTAATCAATTTAAGCTGTTTAAATTGTTTTCTTTAAATGAAATTAATAAAAAAATTGTTACCTTAAGAAAGTCATCTTTTAATGTTTGGTAAATGGCATGCTGTGCATGCTGTGCGAAACAATGTAGAAGTTAGGTGAAAAAATTGTTGATGTGGAATGCGTCGATATAACATTAATAAATAATACCACACGCGCCAGAAAGATGGTAGCAATTTGGTCGGACGAGCAATGCTACAAATTAATGCAGTTAGTGGAAGAAAGACCAAATTTTTGAGATTACATTTATTTTATTAAATGCAATGCAATTTATTAAAGAATGCTCATAATAAGGTCCGTTTGACTAAAAGTGGTCAGGCTGCTGCTGCTCGGAAGCCGCCAAATAAATTTAACTGTGCTTTGCTCTTTTTGCAACCCATACTTAGTGTTGACTCCAGAGAGCCAACCAATCAACATTTCGATAATCTATATATATAAAATAATTTGTCCTGACTGACTGACTGATTGTTGAGAGACCCACAGCCTAAACGATAGAGCTAGAAGGCACTAAGAAAGGATTTTTAGTTTGGACCATTCCTTCGAGTACCTCCTAAACACTTAAGTCCTTTTTTTTCCCAACTTTTGTACTAGAGCTATGCTTTAAAATTAATCAATTATTACGATACTTGGTCAGGACATGGAGGCGTGTAAAAAAATCATGGATGCAAAATTTGGACCTGATCCGACAACTCCTTGGGACACCTCCCATACACTTATGTTATGGAGCGTGCTTATCTATATCTATACTAGATGACCCGGCAAACGTTGTTTTGCCACATAAATAATTTCTTAGTATTTTCTAGTGTAGACAAAAAATAGCTTACTTATTGTAAGTATGTAAGAATGTGGTATATGCGTGAAATAGGCATGGAGCGCTTTGAACGATGAGGGAATATAAAAATAACAAAAGGCAAACATTATTTTTAAGTTATTATAATTTATTCCTTAAAATTATGTCATTAATTAAACAATTACGACAGTAACACTATTAAACAATATCAATCTCTTAATGCCAGGCCCGTGCGCAGAATTCGTTTATGGGGGGGGGGGTTTTGACATATGTGTATCATGTTAGGTTATGAAGTTATAAAAAAAGAATAAGAAACTTTTCTTATAAATGAAGACATTTTATTGTGTCTTGACTTGATATTCACTTTTCGGAACTTTAGGAATAACTTTATCTTGATTACATTCACCCACGTCCTATCAATAAACAAAAGGTATCTTCAATACTATAAACTGTAGCACAATAACCTGCAAATCCTTGCTGTGATTGATAATCTACTGAAATCAACAGCATTCGATACTTACATTTTTGTGTTCAATCCGCGGTTTTTTACACAAAAACCGACGAATGTCCATGGTAAAAAATATAAGGATCGAAAATCAATCAATGTCAATACATGTCCGCACAGCTCGAACAGCTGACTATTTGCATTCACAACCACGATGGTTGCATTCACAATGACACTGATAATAGGAGGTAAAAAAGGTGGGAAAATTCAAAAACAAATGTGCACAAGATCGAGAAAGTTGAGAATGTGTAAACAAAAATTGACAACAAAATATTAATTATCAAATCGGTTTGACTTTCGTAGAATAAGGACTATTGCTAGTGGAAAATTATGTGGAAAAATTCTCTATGGGGGAGGGTTAGAACCCCAAAACCCCCCCTGCGCACGGGCCTGCTTAATCCAGTATAGCAAAAAAAAAAATTTCCCATACAAAATCGTCGTAGCGGGAATGGTTTTTTTTGGCTGCGTGTTTTCTAGGTATCAAGTAACGTAGCAAAAATACTAAACTTCTTATCGATATGGGTTGACCCACCATTTGTGCTGTCGGCGTTGACGGTTCCGATGCTTTTCTTCCTCGCTCGTTTTCGCTGGTGTTTTATCAGGATTATCAGTATCGAGCATTTCTTATACTGCGGCCTATGAAAGCTCCTCTGCGTCTTGCAGGCATTTTAAAAATTTACGATTTAAAAAGTTAAAAAAAAACTGTTTTTATTTATATGACGAATTTAATATTTAGTTTTTTTTTAAATTTTTTCGTAACTTTATTTTAGTTGCTTGCGTACAAACGCTCACCGGATAACTAAAGAATTTCATTTACACGTTGAATAGAATTATTTTTCCTACTGAATTTTAAATGTAGCCTACTAAGATTTAGCAAAACACAGCTCTAGGGCTGGTTCAACTCTAGCATGGCTGTTTTAAACTACACCTAACATTTAGGGGGATGAAAAATAGATGGGGGACTATTCTCATTGATACCGGATAAGCACAAAAATTTTTATCAAAATCGGTCAAGCCGTTTTGGAGGAGTATCTCCACGAAAACTGTGACATGAGAATTTTATATATATACAGACAGATATATAAAATAGTTTGTCATGACTGACTGACTGATTGTTGAGAGACCCACAGCCTAAACAATAAGAGCTAGAAGGCTGAAATTTTCACCAAATGTTCCATTCATGTTGAAAGTGAGCACTAAGAAAGGATTTTTAATTTGGACCACTCCTTCGAGTACCTCCCATACAAAGCAAGGTCCTGCGTTTATCATTTCACCTCATTCCAGCACTCTCAAGCTGTGAGTTTCAACGCCACCGAGTTTACAAAAACAAAACACATGACACATTCCATTTCTGCCGTCTGTACAAGCGATCGCCAGCGAGTTTACAAAAACAAAACACATGCGCTGTGTATGTGTCTCCGTTATTCTCTTTTCTTCTTTGTGCCTTTGACAATTGATTTCCGACCCCAGTACCGTTTGTTGTTGTTGTAAGTGTTGTTGTTGGGCTCGCAATGCTTCTTTTTGTTGGTATCATTGATTTAAAACAAATCAATTAAAACACAAGAAATAGGGGTGGGCGGTATAATTGGGCGTAGCATAAAAAATTTTATGCATTTTATGCATTTTATGCAGACCTGTTACGGATGTCACAACCAATGATTATACCAAATTTGGTGAATCTAGCTCAAAAACTGAGAAAAATATAGAGGTGGGCGGTATAAGTGGGCGTCGCATCCAAAACATTGATGCAGATCTGTTACGGATGTTACTTGTAATGTTCATACTAAATATGAAGAGCCTAGCTCGAAAACTGAGAAAGATATAGAGGTGGGCGGTATAAGTGGGCGTGGCATCCAAAAATTTGTATGCACACCTATTACGGATGTCACTACCAATGTTCATACTAAATTTGGTGACTCTAGTTTAAAAACTAGCAAAGATACATGCCTTTCGATATATTTTAGGGCGGTGGGGAATGTCAAGTTGTTTGGGGGCGTGGCATCCAATGTTTTGATGCATTACTTTGTCAGATGTCAGTATCTACCTTCATGTCAATTTTGGTGGCTATAGCTTCTAAACTGTAGAAAATACAGTCATTTTTGTTTATAATTTAAGAATGGGTGGGGCCGGAATAGGTGGGCGTGGCATCCAAACTTTTGATGAAGTTATTTTTGGGAATGTCACTAGCTATCTTGCCATAAAATTTGGTAACTTTAGCTTAAAAACTGGCGAAGATACATACATTCCGTTTTTTATTAGGGCGGTGTGGCATTTCCACTTGTTTGGGGGCTTGGCATCCAAAGTTTTGAATCATAACTTTGTCAGATGTAAGTATCTACCTTCATGGCAATTTTGGTGGCTATAGCTTCAAAACTGTAGAAGATACAGGCATTTTTATTTTGGTAAATCTAGCTGCACAAATGTGGGAAATACTTGTGTTTTATCGATTCGCACATCGTGGTGTATCGACTTGTTATCGATTTCCCAGGCCTCCTGAGGTCGTAGAGCCCTAGATTTAGCACTTTGTCTGACGAAGACATGTACCAAGATATTCATATTCATATTCATATTCATATTCATATTCTTAACTATATAAAAAATGTGGAGGAGGGCATCATTTGGCCTTCCTCACACCCCCCCTTTCTCCACTAGGGTGATGTTTACCCTCCCGTCGGCGTGTGCTGTTACGTTAAATACGTCGGCTCCTTCCATCACCCTGAATCGCGCCCTGCGTGGCCCTGGGGATTGCCTGTGTCTCAAGAGTTCGTCTTGTATTTCCGCTACCGCGTCTTTGTTCAAAATGCTATCGCCTGGGTACACCGTCCACTTCTCCGGGATTGTCGTGTACACCCGGTGGAACCAGTGCTTGGTCGTGTCCTCCTGTCTAAACGGGCATACGAAATTTCCCACCTCCGCTTCGAGACCTTCGTCAAACAACTCGATGATCTTGTCGGGCTCCGGGGTTGGGGATGCACGGGCTGACACCTCTGGTGCTAGGGAAGCTACACCCTCTTCTGCTTTGTCCTCCTCGTTGTCTTTTTCGGCCATCGACACCATCGATTGCTCCAAGGCGGGGTAGTGTGGAGGGGATGGCGGCTCTTCGACGCGCGGTTGTGGGGCCTGCGCGTCCTCCTTCTCGATGACTGCCGTGGTCTCCACCCTCATTAGTACTACTGCCCCGTCCACTCGGTTCGCCATTACTTGTTCTGAACGGTAAATCATGTGGCCGTACGTCGGCGGGTTGTCCTCGCGTTCCTGCCTCTGGTAGGTGGGATGGTTTCTGCGGGGATCCCTCGGATATTGCTCTTGCTGTCCACCCTGGTTGCAGTCTTCTTCGTCGCTGGTTGAGCCGGCGTCTTCCACGTGGACACTCGGCGGGGCTTCGCTGCTGCTTGCCTCCGTATTTGTGTTCGTCTCCTCGTCCGACGGGCTTTCCTCGCCGGACGGTACCTCTTCGTCGCTGCTGATGACTACGATATCGTCGCTCATTTTCCTGTGAATTAAAATTTTAATCGTTATTAATCTATTCCCTTTGTATGTTTTGGTTAGAAAAAAAAATTAGAGTTGGGAGTGTGTTATTTTTTTTTTCTTCTTTCACAAAACTCTAGTCGACTCTTCTCATTTTCGACTTGGCTTATGACGTCTTTCGCTCTGTATCCAGGTCTTGTCCTTCTTCCACTTGGTGTTCCTCGTAGTCGTCGCCTTCCCGATAGAATGGTTTTAGCTGGGCTATGCTTGCGACTCGGCCTTTACGCTGTCCTACCTTCAGCAATCGTACAATGTTTGGTGACACAAACTTCTTTACGAGGAAGGGGCCATAGTATTTGGGAGCGAGTTTTGCCGCAAACCCGTCGCTAGCCTTCGATAGTTGGTGTGTCCTCCGTAACACCAACGTGTTGAGCCCCGGCCGCCACTCTCTTCGTCTGCGGTTGTAATTCCGCCAATCGTTCGTTTTCTTGATGATCCTGTGCTCGGCAACGTTGGACACACCCTGGAGTCCATCAAAGAGAGCCAATTCCGACCTTAACAATTTCTGTATCCCGGGTCCCAAATCCGCCGGCCACTCCTGTTCGTCTACAGTAACGTTGTTTGGCAGCGTTGTGGCAGGTATTGTAGTATCTGTTCCGTGTTCTCCTACTTCGTCTGGTATCTGTTTCTCAGCGCCCGGCGCTGTATCCTTTCCTGTGTTGGTGATGGTTCTTACGGTTACGTCTGGATGACGCGTTTCCTGGACTTCCCCTGTTTCCCTCTGCTTCCCGCTAGTGTATTCTTGCCTTATAGCTAACTCGGGTTCTATTCTGACCCTGTCGCCGTCCGTGTTCCGCGCCTTCTCGGCTTCCAATATCAGCCACGCGTTTCCGCACTGTATGGTCGTCCCTACCAGGTTTAAAAAATCTATTCCCAATATTAGGTTATCTAGCATCGAAGGCATCACGAGCATGTCCATCGTGACCTCTGCCCCCGCTAAACTAACCTTTCCCCTGAATAATTCTTTCACCTCCAATGTCGACCCATCTGCTAAGCGAATCTTCGCGTTGGCTGTCAATACTTCACATCTTTTCTTTAACCCTCGGGAAAATTCCTCACTTATGAAACTTCTGTTTTCCCCTGCATCCACCGTTGCTGTCGCTACCTGGTCCCCGACCTTAACTGTAGCGACTATCCGCCCATCCTCTACTCTTAAAGGGCTTTCTAACTTCGGGACTGCTTCAAGTCGGCACCCAACTGATCCCGTCCCAGCTGGTGCTCGTTTGGCTCGTTGGCTCGTTTCCCGCCCCGGGCCTACGACAACACTCGCTCGTTCTGACTCCTTGGGTACCACACTCCCTACAAAACTGTACTCGCGGATTAGGACACTCTCTGGCAAAGTGCCCCGCCTGCGAACAGTTATATCACACTCGTTTATTCATGGGCTTCCTAGGCATCTCGTGACTCAGCATTCGATTCGCTATTACTCCCGTTTCGCTACGCGGTGCTGTAACTGGCTCCTCAATCCTCGCAACTGGCTGTGGTGGTGATTTGAACGGATTATAGTGTTTCGGGACAGTCCGCGCCCCATACCTCGCCGCCGCATCTCTCCGATCCCGTTCCTCCAGGGTCTCGTATTCTGCCGCCAACTGGGTTAGTTCCTCCAATGTTTTGAACTCGCGCCTGCGAATATTTCGTCGACAGTCTGACGTCAAGTTTTCATACACCCTATATAGCTCCTGCTCTGCCGTATACCTAGCGTGTCGCATCATCCTTCGGAGGTCAATCATGTACTCCCTAAAGCTCTCTCCGGCACGCTGTCGGCGGATCCTGATATTATCCTCGAGTCGTTGATAATATTCCGGCGGCAGGAAGAAGTCTATAAATGCGCTCCTAAAAGTGGCCCATGTGGCGTCCATCAACTGACTGACAGAAAACCACCCCGCGGCCAGGTCTGTTGGCGCTTCACTTATTGCCTGCGGTAATCGCTCCAGGCTGATTTCGTACATACTTGCTCGCTTTTCAATCTCCTCGAGGAATACAAGTGGGTCCGTATACCCGTTGAACCTAATACCCCACTTCCGGACCGGACCAGTTCTGGGACAACCACGCTGTTCCTATGGCTGTAACATCCCACTTCTGCATGTCGGTAGCCCGCCGGCTCGACCTGACTATGAACCACCGGTGTACTAGCAGGTGACTGGACATGGATACGAGGGATGGATTCTTTCGTCACCATTGGATTGAACGTTGTGCTGTTGTGGATGTCCCGGTTCGACGAGAGTACAGTTGTCGCCGTTCCAGCCCAACCCGATGGGATTGCCACATCGGATTCCGATTTCTGTCGTGGTCTTCGGCCAACGACAGGTTTATCGGTCTGGATTGCCGACGTCTGAAACTTCGCGAAACGTAACTCCCAGTCAGCCAAACGTGTCCACACCTTGTTTGTATGCCCGTCTCTTTTTATAAATTCGCATACTGTTTTTCGGTAGTCCGACACTGTTGCGCATTTCCCCAAACCTAACTCCTCAGAAATATATTCTAAATCCTCCTTCCGGCAGTCGTAGACCCATTGTCGGCCCACCCCTGGGTTGGTGCAGCCTTCAGGCTCCATGCCGGCAGATTCGCTGACTGGTGGTTTCTCCATCGCAGATTATTATTGTAAAAAAAAAAATTCTCCCAAAATTTTAACGAAACCGAAAAAAGAAATGTTCCTCCAAAAAATTTTCCTATTAAAAAATTCTCCAGAATTTATTGAATGAAAGCAAGAAAAAATATTTTTTTTTTTTTTTTTTTATGTTATTATATATTTATTTTTATTTATTTAATTTTATTTATTTATTTTTAGCTTTCATTTATTTTTTTGTTGTTGACCAAAAAAATTTTATTGAATTTTCAAAACACTTTTACAATATTCCGCGACCCACAGTGCATCCAATCCGTTCACTTATTTCTTTTCTAATAGTTACCAAGACGACTATTCCTAAACCGAACAGTGTTCACTTTCGTCGGTGTCGTCCCACTGTGCCTTATTTTTCTCCTGAGTCAACCGCTTTGACTTCTCAAAATTTTAGGCACCCTGTGCTGCTCGCGTCGACGTGAGAGTTTTCCGTTAGGTGATCGGCTCACCCGCTTTGCCGTCAAGTTCGCTGCGTTCACCGACGGTTGCCAGCAGCAATGACTTACACGGTTCCGTTAGGTAATCGGCGTGCACGTTTTCACCGTCTCGTTCGCTACGACTCAAATCTTTGTCGACCGCGCGGACTCAAGCAAGGCCCGTTACTTTATCGCCGTTTACGTTTTCTTTCCATTCTGCAGCTGCGACCTATTCAACACGCCTTACACACTCTGTTCGCTATGATCCCGTTGGTTCTATCGCTTCGCCCGTTTTCGTTTTCTTTCGTTGTGCCGCGACAATTGCACAAAATCTCGCGGTTCGAATGCCGTTTAACATCCACCGTTTTACATGCGCGTAGTAAAACAGGGTATCACCGGGTATATGCGTACTCTACCCGAATCGCAATTTGCGCACTTTTTAGTGATGTTACTGGGGGCTTTAATTCTAGTTTACAGCACCCCCTAATACTTTAGGTCCCTGCTCGGGCGCCACTTGTAAAGTAGTGATTTGCCGAGGTACAAATCTCAGTCTGGCCAAGGCTGGTTACAAGTAATATATAACTTGCTGAAACCCAAAGTATAGCGTTAAGAAGAGTCAAATAGTGATCCGACGTAAAGTCGTGTCCTGTCAACTACTGATCAGTTAGGGTATCAACCGGGCCGACACCACAATTGCTACCTTATCTGATCGCTAAGCTTACCTTACGCCACCGCGGGCTAGCCTCACGAGTGTCGTCTGGTAAATTAGCTGGCGAGGGTGTGGATTGGGTTATTGGCTCAATCGCCTCTGCACCTTATCGTTGATAGAACACGTGCCTCTGTGGACTTGAATCACAGGGTATCAGATACTGTACTACACAGAGTAACCACGCGTTTTATGTTACAATTGTTCACTTTATTCTCTCTGTATATATACTTAAGCCGCGGTACAGGCCACGCGTTAATCTTAGCGGGAAGAGGATTTAAATCTAATATACAGGAGTGATTATCTTACTCACGTATTAATCTCAAACCCTTTTCTTAAGCTGTTTTTCTCTGTACGGTGTTCTCTCTGGTTCCACGGTATATCTTTCCTCGGCGCTGCTTATTCTTATTTATTACACGTTTCTCGTTGTCACTCTCACTTGCGTTGCGTTTACCACTCCCGCACGCTTTCAAGGTTCGCACTCGACTCGGTCACATCTCTGCGTTTGGCCCTTCCACGCACTTTCGATGCTCGTACCAGACTGTCCTCGCCGCTTATTCGCGGCTCACGCTCGGCCCTTCTTCGCCGATCCACTCGAGCTTTTGTAGTTTGGTGGATCGCGTCTTGAGGGTCGAAAGCTCTGCTTAGTGCTTTCGCATCATCTGGCCACTCTGCTTCTAATGGCCGTTCTGTTTTGAAAACGACGTTGCTTATTGACTATTATACTATTGGGAGATATCGTACATTACCGATCTTAACAATTATTTCTTACAGCCTATTATATTAATATTAAACAATAATGGCCATTCTTGGCAATCTTCAACTATTCATATTCTCATTCATATTCTTAACTATATAAAAATGTGGGGGAGGGCATCATTTGGCCTTCCTCACACATAACTTGGTTTTGTACTTCAGAATATGTTACGGGGGTGGTTTTATTTACATACTTGATAATTATCAAACAAAACTTAACACACAAATACCTATTGCCTTTCTTGTTTTGATTTAATTTTCAAACTGACATTTGTAACTTTAGTTGGTGTTGCAAATGCACATGTGTACATACATACACATGTATTTACGAGCATTTGTTATTATTTAGTACATACATATATATTAACAAAAATGCAAGTGCAAATATTGGTTAATGCACGCATACATTGTTGCATCTGTAGCAAGTTAAATGAAAGCAATAAACATGTTCACCAAATATAGACAGTGCAAAAACAAACACACCAAGAAATAGGATTTTAAGAAATGTAATCTATATATATAAAATAGTTTGTCCTGATTGTTGAAAGGCCCACAGCCTAAACGATAAGAGCTAGAAGGCTGAAATTTTCACAAAATATTCCATTCTCGGTGAAAGTGAGCACTAAGAAAGGATTTTTAATTTGGACCACTCCTTCGAGTACCTCCCAATCAAATCTATTTATTGCATTAATCACTTTACCTCATTCCACCACTCTGGCGCCTCATTGTCGCACAAGCTGTGAGTTTCAACGCAGCCGAGTGTACAAAAACAAAATACATGACCCATTCCAATACTACCGTCTGCGCACAAGCTATTGCGGTCGAATATACAAAAACAAAACACATGACCCATTCCACTTCTGCCGTCTGTACATGTGTCTCCGTTATTCTCTTTTCTTCTTTGTGCCTTTGACAATTGTTTTTCGAATCATGTAGCATTTGTTGTTGTTGTTAGTAAGTGTTGTTGTTGGGCTCGCAATGCTTCTTTTTGTTGGTATCATTGATTTAAAACAAATCAATTAAAACATAACTTGGTTTTGTACATCAGAATATGTTACGGGGGTGGTTTAATTTACATACTTGATAATTATCAAACAAAACTTAACACACAAATACCTATTGCCTTTCTTGTTTTGATATAATTTTCAAACTGACATTTGTAACTTTAGTTGGTGTTGCAAATGCACATATGTACATACATACACATGTATTTACGAGCATTTGTTATTATTTAGTACATACATATATATTAACAAAAATGCAAGTGCAAATATTGGTTAATGCACGCATACATTGTTGCATCTGTAGCAAGTTAAATAAAAGCAATAAAAATGTTCACCAAATATAGACAGTGCAAAAACAAACACACTAACAAATAGGATCTTAAGAAATGTAATCTATATATATAAAATAGTTTGTCCTGAATGTTGAGAGGCCCACAGCCTAAACGATAAGAGCTAGAAGGCTGAAATTTTCACCAAATATTCCATTCAGTTTGAAATTAAGAACTAAGAAAGGATTTTTAATTTGGACCACTCCTTCGAGTACCTCCCAAACAAATCTATTTATTGCATTAATCACTTTACCTCATTCCACTACTCTGGCGCCTCATTGTCGCACAAGCTGTGAGTTTTAACGCAGCCGAGTGTACAAAAACAAAACACATTACCCATTCCACTACTGCCGTCTGCGCACAAGCTATTGCGGCTGAATTTACAAAAACAAAACACATGACCCATTCCACTTCTGCCGTCTGTAAATGTGTCTTCGTTATTCTCTTTTCTTCCTTGTGCCTTTGACAATTGTTTTTCGAATCAAGTAGCATTTGTTGTTGTTGTTAGTAAGTGTTGTTGTTGTGCTCGCAAAGCTTCTTTTTGTTGGTATCATTGATTTAAAACAAATCAATTAAAACATAACTTGGTTTTGTACACCAGAATATGTTACGCGAGTGGTTTTACCTACATACTTGCTAATTATCAAACAAAACTTAACACACAAATACCTATTGCCATTGTTGTTTTTATATAATTTTCAAACTGACATTTGTAACTTTGATTGGTGTTGCAAATGCACATATGTACATATGTACATACATACACATGTATGTACGTACATTTTTCATTATTTAGTACATACATATATATTAACAAAAATGCAAGTGCAAGTATTGGTTAATGCACGCATACATTGTTGTATCTGTAGCAAGCTAAAAGAGAGCAATAAACATGTTCACCAAATATAGACAGTGCAAAAAAACAAACACACTAACAAATAGGATCTTAAGAAATGTTATCTACATGTACATACATACATACAAACATACACATGTGTGTACCTACATTTTACATTGTTTTGTACATACATATATTTAAAAAAATGCAAGTGCAAATATATGTATATACCGTGCAAAAACAAACACAATGTTAGTGTAGAAACTTAAGAAATGTAATCTACATCTACATATGTATATACGTAATGCACAAACGTGGCATAGATATGTACATATGTACATTCATGTAATTTGTATTTGTTTTTTTTTTATATCGAGCACTTTGTGCAAAAATAATTAGTCTTGAAAATCTTTGTATTGTGGTAGATTTGTTAACTTGCTGCTTATCTAAATTAGACAAAACGTAACACACAATCATTATTGATATACAATTTCGAACAAGCAACCAAAGTACATATGTAAGTTTAAAAAGTATGGGGTTTTGGGTATAGAAAGGCAGGCAGAAGAGGTAGGCGTGACATTCAAATTTGTGATGCACATCTGTGGCGGATGTTACCTTCTATCTCCCTATCAAGTTTGGAGACTCTAGCGCTAAAAATGAGAAAGATATTGAGGTGGGCGGTATAAGTGGGCGTGGCATCCAATATTGCACATTTGTTACGGATGGCACTGACAATGTTTCTACCAAATTTGGTGCCTGTAGCGCAAAAGCTGGGAAAGATATAGATATTTAAGATTTTACGAGGTGGGTGGAAAAGGTGGGCGTGCCATATAAAACTTTGATGTAGATCGGTTACGGATGTCACTAACAATGTTTCTACCAAATTTGGTGACTCTAGCCCAAAAACTTAAAAAAGATATAGAGTTTTCAGATTTTAGGAGGTGGGCGGTATACGTGGGGCGTGGCATCCAAAATTTTAATGCATATCTTTGTAAGATCTACCTTCCCATCAAATTTCGTGAGTATTGCTTTAAAACTGTGGGAAATATAGTCATTTTCGATTATAACTGAAAGGGGGGCTGGGGGCGGAAGAGGTGGGCGTGGCATCCAAACTTTCGATGCAGTTTTTGAGGAATGTCACCAGCTATCTTGCTATCAAATTTGGTGACTATATGCTAAGATGTGGGATATATATGTGTTTTATCGATTTGCACATCGAGGTGTATCAATTTTTATCGATTTTCCAGGCCCCTGAGGTCGTAGAGCCAAATTTCACACTTTGGCTGACGAAGGTTAGTACCAAGATATTTGCAAAGTTGCAAAGCTCTAGCTTTAAGGGTGTTGAAAAAAGTTGCGTCCAAACGGACGGGCGGACGGACGGACGGTCAGACACCTTGACGGACATTGCATAAGCCTATTATAATATGATACCTTTGGTATCAAAGTAAAATGACGCGTCTGATTCTTAACCTCAATGGTGGCGTGAAATAGAGAATATTAAATATTTTGCTAATGTTGTTAAACATTAACTAATTTATTTGATATATATTGCTAAAATTTTTTAAAAACTGTTGGCGCAGCGAAGCAAACGAGGGCCTTACTAGTCTATATATATAAAATAGTTTGGCCTGACTGACTGACTGACTGACTGATTGTTGAGAGGCCCACAGCCTAAACGATAAGAGCTAGAAGGCTGAAATTTTCACAAAATATTCCATTCTCGGTGAAAGTGAGCACTAAGAAAGGATTTTTATTTGGACCACTCCTTCGAGTACGTCCCAAACAAATCTATTTATTGCATTAATCACTTAACCACATTCCAGCACTCTGGCGCCTCATTGTCGCACAAGCTGTGAGTTTCAACGCCGCCGAGTGTACAAAAACAAAACACATGACCCATTCCACTACTGCCGTCTGCCTTCCAGGGCTGTCAAGCTAAATCGTTGGGTAAGCCGAGCTTTCAGCACGCATCGGCTTCTTTCGATTGAGCAACAGGTGGCGCCACTTGTTCACGGTTGCTGTACCGACTAAGTGCGCAAGCTACACTATTTGTTGCATACCCCCGAGGGCAGCAAATAAGTGTAGCACAACGAACAGGCGTGTTCTTTGCTAAAGAGATTTCTAGCAAATTCGTGCTAAAGGCCACGGAACTGGTTATAACCAACCCTCCCCCGCTGCGGCGGTGCACTTAGAGGGGGCTCTGGTGACCGAAAAGGGGCGGTATAACCCCCACCGGCTAAAAAACCAAAGGGAAACCTTTGGTCACCGTGGGACTGCTATCGAAGTTCTAGCAAGACACCCGCGGTAACCCTAGGATGGCAGATGAATCGTCGCCATTCTTCCGAAGGCCGGCGTTGCATCGGTCACCACCGTCGCTACAGACTAGACTGGGTCTAGCGCCGTCCAACGTAGAGGCTGTGTCTCCGGCAATGGAGGCTACTTCACCGGCGCATTTGGAAGCGGTAGTAGAGCTACCGATTGCACAGGGAGTTAGGAGCACGGCTATAACAGCCCACCCACCCAAGTCTCCCGTAAGCTTAAGGTGCATCCTAGCGCAGATGGGGGATTGCATTGATGGCATTAGTGCCCGGTTTGACACTAAGAGGCATAATATAAACAATCTGGAGCGCGAGGAGCTTGCAAGGCTAGTGGAGCTGCAAAGGCGTGCAATGAGCTGTCTGGGCTTTGCTGCAATGGAGAAGGCCGTCCAGACAACGCCAACCGTTCAAGGCAGGCCGAAACGCTTGCGCGAGACATCGACTTCTCGACGCACTACACCCCCAAAAAGGAGCAGGACAGCTGCGAGTGCAAGCACTCAAAAGTCTGAGCCCCCTCGTGGATCTTCCCCGCCTAGGGATAATCCTTGGACGCAGGTAGTTGGCCGCAAAGGCAAGGCAGCTCGCCCACGGGCCGACGCAGTCACAATTTCTGGCCTGGGCGACTGCAGCTTTGCAGATATTCTGAAGGTGGTTAGGAGTGAGCCATCACTTGAGCATCTGCGTGAGGATGTGAGCACAATCCGTAAGACGGCTAAGGGCGACCTGCTGATTCGACTAGGCAAACAGCCGGCCCACAGTGCTAACGAATTACAGCTCGCTGTTGGCAAGGTGCTTGGTGGACGGGCTACGGTCAAAACACTGTCTGAGTCCAATCTGGTGGAGATCAGTGATCTGGATAAACTGGCGACCAAAGAAGAGGTCCTGGATGCTGTAAGGTCTGCCCTTGACGACCCAACGCTGGATAGCAGCGTCTTCAAGTCGCTGCGGCACACGAGGGCTGGACTGCAAGCCGCAACCCTGGGCTTACCGACGGCTAAGGCGGTTAAGCTGGTGGAAAGGGCGAAAATCCGCATCGGGTGGGCGTTATGCCGCATTAGGCCCCTGTTGCAGCCAAGACGCTGTTTTAAATGCATGGAATATGGCCACATCGCTGCCCATTGCAAGAGTACGGCTGACCTGAGCAAGGCATGTTATAAGTGTGGAACCGTCGGTCACATCGCGAGGGAGTGCAATAAGCCGCCAAAATGTGCTCTTTGCACGAGAAAAGGAGCAAGTACGACTGACCATGCGACAGGCAGTTACAGGTGTCCTGCATACCGGGAAGCTGTCAAGCACGCCAAATGGTAAAGGTCCTACAGCTTAACCTCAACCATTGCGTCGCTGCCCAAGCCCTACTGGAACAGATGATCCTAGAGAAAAATATTGAAGTCGCTGTGCTTAGCGAGCCGCACCACCGGGCAACCACCAATGCAGGGTTGTGGGCATCGGACAGATCTGGGAGAGCTGCCGTGTGGAGCTGTGGTGAACTACTTTCCCCCTTTACGCACATTCTAGCCTCCGATTGTTTCGTGCGTGCGAAATTAGGAGATCTCTGGTTCTATAGCTGCTACTTAGCACCAAGTCTCACTACCGGCGAATTCGAAGCGGTGCTCAGGGAAATTGCGGATGACTCCAGAGGTCGCAGCAACGTCATAATTGCTGGCGACTTTAACGCGTGGTCAACCGACTGGGGCAGCCCGATTAGGAATGCCAGGGGTACCATCCTCGTGGAATCGCTTGCGTTCCTCGACCTGGTACTGCTTAACACTGGGTCAGAAAACACTTTTAGCAATGGACGCGCTGGGTCAATTATTGACCTCACCTATGTGAGCAGTGCATTTGCTCGCTCGGCTCTGTGGTGCATAAGTGACTGCTACACCGGAAGCGACCACGTGGCCATCACGTTTTCTATTGGAGAAAGGCTGCGGGTGCCGGCAAGGCCCGACGCTGGTGTAGCATACCGGGTTGAGTCTCTCAACACGAGGATCTTTGCAGATATCATTGCTCATATGGTAGCAGGTGGACCGGCTCACGATATGGCGGAACAGATGGCTCAGCAGCTAGAAGCTGCGTGTGCTGCGAGCATGCCTCAGAGGAAGGCCTATAGACGCCATCACACCAGCGTGTTTTGGTGGAACGAAGGAATAGCTGAGGCTCGGCGAGCCTGCCTGAGATCGAGGAGGCGTTTTTAGCGAGCAGCCACACGAGGGTCGGGGGCAACTCGCTCGTTGCAGCTTGAGTTTAAGGCCGCAAGACAAGTGCTAAGGAACACCATCCGAGCCAGCAAAAAGGAGTGATTCCTTAAGCTGTGTGACTCAGCCGACAAGGACCCATGGGGAAGAGCCTACAAGATGGTCTTCAAGCGCGTGAGCCAAGGCAATAACGGAGCGCCTATGGAGCTAGCTCGCATGACGGAAATAGTGGCGACACTGTTTCCTCAGTGCAATAACTCGCTACTAGCAGTCGTCGCGGCTCCCATACAGGAAGGCGTTTCTCCAGTTTCCACGGAGGAAGTCCAGATGGCAGCACGGAAGCTATCAGCCAATAAAGCGCCTGGTCCAGATGGTGTCCCAAACCGGTGCCTGCATCTAGCAATGATGCTTCAGCCAGATCTGTTTGCCAAGATGTTCACCAAGTGTCTGCGAGAAGGCATCTTTCCGGATAGGTGGAAGGTGCAGAAACTCGTCCTGCTGCCTAAGCCAGACAAGCCTCCAGATGACCCGTCAGCATTCCGGCCTATTTGTCTCATTGACAATAGCGGCAAGGTCCTTGAGGCGATTATAGCTGCTAGGCTGGATGACGCCGTGCAGAATGCTGGAGGACTGTCACCGTTCCAATTCGGCTTCAGGAGGGCGAGATCTACTACTGATGCCATCAGGTCGGTAGTCAGCATAGCCTCAGAAGCGATCTCAGGCACCCGCTGGCGCTTTGGAAGTAAGCAGTACTGTCTCGTTGTGACCATCGACGTTAAGAACGCCTTCCGGACTACCTTGTTGCAATAGTGAGGAGCTACTTTGACAACCGTAGGCTGCGTTATCAAACAGACGAGGGGGAGAAGGAGTACGCCGACTCTGCAGGTGTTCCACAAGGATCTGTTCTGGGTCCTCTCCTGTGGAACATCATGTATGACGGGATACTTCAGCTTCAGTTACCGGATGGTGCCAGCGCTATTGGATACGCTGACGATGTCGCTCTGGTGCTTGTGGCGAAAGACCTACGTCGAGTTACGGAGCTCTGCGATTGGTGCTTAGACGCAGTGACGCGGTGGCTGGCGTCTGTTGGCCTCCAACTAGCTGCCCAAAAGACGGAGGCGGTGCTCATCAGCAGCCGAAAAAAGGTGGAGTATGTTGAAATCACGGTGGGAGGCGTCACAATGCGGTCCAAGGACTGCATTCGCTACCTTGGCGTGGTCATCGACCGGCGCTTAAACTTTGGCGAGCACCTGGCATTCGTTCATCGGAAGGCAGCCGAATCCGTGCGAGCCCTGGCGAGGATGATGCCCAATACGCGAGGTCCGAAACAGCAAACGAGGCTGCTGCTCATGAGTGTCATGAAATCAATAGTGCTGTATGCTGCTCCGATTTGGGTCGGCGCAACTTCGGTGGCCACCTACATGAAGGGTATCGTGCGCCTTCCGCACAGTCTCCCCGGATGCAGCGCTTGTGGTTGCTGGGATGATCCCGATCCACAGTTTAGCTGTAGAAGCCGCATCGGTTTTTGTCGCAGTACCAGCGGAGAGAAGAGCGGCTAGGGCTGCAGCCCGCGAGCGGAGCCTAAAGGCTTGGCAGCGACACTAAAATACTTCCACAAAAGGGCGTTGGACGCACCTGCTGATACCCGATGTGCGTCGACGGATAGAGAGGAAGCACGGGTCGGTCACCTTCTACCTCACCCAGCTGCTAACAGGACATGGTTGCTTTAGGAGCTACCTAAAGCGTTTTAAGCACGACTCCAGTTCAGAGTGTAGCTGGTGCGGAGACGGTACGGAGGAGGACGTAAGCCATGTGTTCTTTCAGAGTGGGCGTTTCGCCCGGGAACGTCAGCAGGTGAAGAGCCTGATTGGTCAGCCCCTTTCGCCAACAAACCTGGTGGACTTTATGCTAGAGAGGGAGGCGGTATAGCATGCGGTTTGCGGACTCGCAGCTTCCACGATGGCGGAGCTGAGGCGTCTGGAACGCTTAAGGGCGATCGCGCCATAAACATTGCTTTTGTCTCTGCGAAGCAATGCTTCGCGGCGGTCCCGCAGAGGCGGGCAATGTTTATGCATGTATTTATTGTATAGTTTTAAAGTAGATTATTTGTTATACTGGAAAAAAAAAAAAAAAAAAATCTACTGCCGTCTGCGCACAAGCTATTGCGGCCGAATTTACAAAAACAAAACACATGACCCATTCCACTTCTGCCGTCTGTACATGTGTCTCCGTTATTCTCTTTTCTTCTTTGTGCCTTTGACAATTGTTTATCGAATCAAGTAGCGTTTGTTGTTGTTGTAAGTGTTGTTGTTGGGCTCGCAATGCTTCTTTTTGTTGGTATCATTGATTTAAAACAAATCAATTAAAACATAACTTGGTTTTGTACACAAGAATATGTTACGCGAGTGGTTTTACCTATATACTTGCTAAATTTCAAACAAAACTTAACACACAAATACCTATTGCCATTGTTGTTTTGATATAATTTTCAAACTGACATTTGTAAATTTGATTGGTGTTGCAAATGCACATATGTACATACATACATACAAACATACACATGTATTTACGTGCATTTGTTATTATTTAATACATACATATATATTAATGGATGTGCAAATATTGGTTAATGCACGCATACATTGTTGTATCTGTAGCAAGCTAAATGAAAGCAATAAAAATGTTCACCAAATATAGACAGTGCAAAAACAAACACACTAACAAATAGGATCTTAAGAAATGTAATCTATATATATAAAATAGTTTGTCCTGATTGTTGAGAGGCCCACAGCCTAAACGATAAGAGCTAAAAGGCTGAAATTTTCACCAAATATTCCATTCAGTTTGAAATTAAGCTCTAAGAAAGGATTTGGACCACTCCTTCGAGTACCTCCCAAACAAATCAATTTATTGCATTAATCACTTTACCTTATTCCACCACTCTGGCGCCTCATTGTCGCACAAGCTGTGAGTTTCAACGCCGCCGAGTGTACAAAAACAAAACACATGACCCATTCCACTACTGCAGTCTGCGCACAAGCTATTGCGGACGAATTTACAAAAACAAAACACATGACCCATTCCACTTTTGCCGTCTGTACATGTGTCTCCGTTATTCTCTTTTCTTCTTTGTGCCTTTGACAACTGTTTTTCGAATCAAGAAGCATTTGTTGTTGTTGTTAGTAAGTGTTCTAGTTGGGCTCGCAATGCTTCTTTTTGTTGGTAACATTGATTTAAAACAAATCAATTAAAACATAACTTGGTTTTGTACACCAGAATATGTTACGCGAGTGGTCTTACCAACATACTTGCTAATTATCAAACAAAACTTAACACAAAAAAACCTATTGCCATTATTGTTTTTATATAATTTTCAAACTGACATTTGTAACTTAAGTTTGTGTTGCATATGCACATATGTACATACATACACATGTATTTACGTGCATTTTTTATTATTAAAATGCATGTGCAAATATTGGTTAATGCACGCATACATTGTTGTATCTGTAGCAAGCTAAATAAAAGCACTAAACATGTTCATATACATGTATACGAGATGACAAAACTTAACACACAAATACCCATTGCCATTAATGTTTTTATATAATTTTCAAACTGACATTTGTAACTTTAGTTGGTGTTGCAAATGCACATATGTACATACTTACACATGTATTTACGTGCATTTTTTATTATTTAGTACATACATATATATTAACAAAAATGCAAGTGCAAATATTGGTTAATGCACGCATACATTGTTGTATCTGTAGCAAGCTAAATGAAAGCAATAAAAATGTTCACCAAATATAGACAGTGCAAAAACAAACACACTAACAAATAGGATCTTAAGAAATGTAATCTATATATATAAAATAGTTTGTCCTGATTGTTGAAAAAACAAAACACATGACCCACTCCACTTCTGCCGTCTGTACATGTGTCTCCGTTATTCTCCTTTCTTCTTTGTGCCTTTGACAATTGTTTTTCGAATCAAGTAGCGTTTGTTGATGTTGTATGTGTTGTTGTTGGGCTCGCAATGCATCTTTTTGTTTGTATCGTTGATTTAAAACAAATCAATTTAAACATAACTTGGTTTTGTACACCAGAATATGTTACGCGAGTGGTTTTACCTATATACTTGCTAATTATCAAACAAAACTTAACACACAAATACCTATTGCCATTATTGTTTTTATATAATTTTCAAACTGACATTTGTAACTTAAGTTGGTGTTGCAAATGCACATATGTACATACACACAAATGTATTTACGTGCATTTTTTATTATTTAGTACATACATATATATTAACAAAAATGCAAGTGCAAATATATATTTACATACAGTTCATAAACAAACGCACTAACAAATAGAAACTTAAGAAAATGTAATCTGCATACATATGTATGTTTATTTAATGCAAAAAAGTTGTATAGATATTTACATATGTAATTACATTCAATTTGTACTTGTTTTTTATATCGAGCCCTTTGTGCGAAAATTATTAATCTTGAACATCTTTGTATAGTGTAGATTTGCTTACTTGCTGCTTATCTAACTCAGACGTAACGTCGTACCACACAAACATTGTTGATATACAATTTCGAACAAGCATGCAAAGCACATATGTAAGTTTGTATGTATTTGTAACATATGGGGGTCTTGGGTGTAAAAAGGCAGGCAGAAGGGGTAGGCGTGACATTCAAATTCAAATTTGTGATGCATATCAGTGGCGGATGGCACCTTCTATCTCCCTATCAAGTTTGGAGGCTCGAGCGCAAAAACTGAGAAAGATATTGAGGTGGGCGGTATATATATATATGTATAAAACTTTGATGTAGATCGGTTACGGATGTCAATAACAATGTTTCTACCAAATTTGGTGACTCTAGCCCAAAAACTGAAAAAGATATAGAGATTTCGGATTTTAGAAGGTTGGCGGTATCAGTGGGGCCGTGGCGTTTTGATGCATATCTTTGTAAGACTTCAGCATCTACCTTCCCATCAAATTTCGTGAGTATAGCTTTAAAACCGTGGGAAATACAGTCATTTTCGATTATAACTGAAAGGGGGGCTGGGGGCGGAAGAGGTGGGCGTGGCATCCAAACTTATTATGTAGTTTTTTGGGAATGCCATCGGCTATCTTGCCCCTTAATTTGGAGACTATAGCTTCTAAAATGTGGGACATATATATGTTTCATCGATTTGCACATCGAAGGGTATCGATTTGTTATCGATTTCCCAGGCCCCTGAGGTCGTAGAGCCAAATTTAACACTTTGTCTGACGAAGGTATGTACCAAGATGTTTGCAAATTTGCAAAGCTCTCGCTTTAAGGGTGTTCAAAAAGTTGCGTTCAAACGGACAGACAGACACCTTGACGGACATTGCATAAGCCTAATATAATATGATACCTTTGGCATCAAAGTAAAATGACGCGTCTAATTCTTAACCTCAATGGTGGCGTGAAATAGAGAATATTAAATATTTTGCTAATATGTTGTTAAACATTAACTAATTTATTTGATATATATTGGTAAAATTTTGTAAAAACTGTTGGCGCAGCGAAGCAAGCGAGGGCCTTACTAGTCTATATATATAAAATAGTTTGTCCTGACTGACTGACTTATTGTTGAGAGGCCCACAGCCTAAACGATAAGAGCTAGAAGGCTGAAATTTTCACAAAATATTCCATTCTCGTTGAAAGTGAGCACTAAGAAAGGATTTTTAATTTGGACCACTCCTTCGAGTACCTCCCAAACAAATCTATTTATTGCATTAATCACTTAACCTCATTCCACCACTCTGGCGCCTCATTGTCGCACAAGCTGTGGGTTTCAACGCAGCCGAGTGTACAAAAACAAAACACATGACCCATTCCACTACTGCCGTCTGCGCACAAGCTATTGCGGCCGAATTTACAAAAACAAAACACATGACCCATTCCACTTCTGCTGTCTGTACATGTGTCTCCGTTATTCTCTTTTCTTCTTTGAGCCTTTGACAATTGTTTTTCGAATCAAGTAGCATTTGTTGTTGTTGTTAGTAAGTGTTGTTGTTGGGCTCGCAATGCATCTTTTTGTTGGTATCATTGATTTAAAACAAATCAATTAAAACATAACTTGGTTTTGTACACCAGAATATGTTACGCGAGTGGTTTTACCTACATACTTGCTAATTATCAAACAAAACTTAACACACAAATACCTATTGCCATTATTGTTTTTATATAATTTTCAAACTGACATTTGTAACTTTAGTTGTTACGGGAGTGGTTTTACCTACATACTTGCTAATTATCAAACAAAACTTAACACACAAATAGCTATTGCCATTTTTGTTTTGATACAATTTTCAAACTGACATTTGTAACTTTGATTGGTGTTGCAAATGCACATATGTACATACATACATACAAACATACACATTGTAAAGAAGCTTTCTATGGCTGGGGTAAAAACTCAGTCATATCCAGGGTCTTTTACAACAAAATTTATAATATGCCGAGACTCGAGAGGTGTTTCGGGGAACTGCAGACTCACCAAAGCGCACAGAGAAGCCCTCGGAATGCGTTTTGATGGTCGCTACGGGTGGCCGGCGGCACCGACCAACCTCAACACGTGCAGAGAAACGCTCGGAACACGTATTGGGACCAGGCGGCACGCTACCGAATAGCCTCAACATGTGCAGAGAAACGCTCGGAACACATGTTGGGGCCATACGGCACGCCGTGGCTACGTTGAGAAAACCCATTAGAAATTCGAAAGACGTTACAAATTGGCCAGGAGACACCCGTAGATCCACCAAAGCGCACAGAGAAACCCTCGGAATGCGTCTTGGTGGTCGCTACGGGTGGCCGGCGATACCGACCAGCCCCAACACGTGCAGAGAAACGCTCGGAACACGTGTTGGGACTAGGCGGCACGCCGTGGTTGCCCTCTCGACTATAATATACACTTGCTTGCACTTAATAACTTCACATAATTTATTCACAGCCTGTACCTGCCGCACTTAAAACTCCCGCCCGCCCATGTATAATCTAGAGTCAGAGGCCAGCTTACCCGCTGTCCATGGTTCTTCGATAATCCTTTCTGTTGTTGTTTTTGTTGGCTCCTTATGTTTGTGCGTCGTCGTTGGTCTCTTTGTGACCTTTTGTCTAGATCGACGCCGCGTGTTAATCGCTTTGCTTTGCCTTACTTTGGCACGCGTATGCCCGCACTCTTTAACAATTCCGCAACGACTGACGAGCCACGCATTTTCAATGCATGCTGTACCTTCATGCAGTCGCGATCGCTGCTTAATGCGCTGCTGCGGCCTCTGCCCTTTTGAGCTGCTGACGACGCTCTCGTTTTCGTTTGTTGCTGCTGCGCCTAATTTTGCATCGATTGCGTGTCGTCTTCGCTGCTGCTTTGCCCTCGGCAAGTCTTCTCGGCTGCTAAGTCGGTTGTTAGCGCGCTGCGTCGGTGGCTTCGTTTGCCGCGTGCCTCTGCTGCTGCGTTCTCTGTCGGTCTTCTCGTCTGCTAAGTCAGCGCAGTGCGTCGGCGGCTTCGACTGTCGCGTGCCGTCTGCTGCTGCGTTCTCTGCCGCTACCGCTGTTTGCTTTGCCTGTGTCGTGTGCCGTCTGCTGCTGTGTTCTCTGCCGCTACCGGTGTTTTCTATGCCTGTGTCGTGTCGGGGCCTCTGTTTCTCTCCTCTGATAGTGATGCCCGTATCTGATAGTGCTGCGTGCCTAGCCTTAAATATACCCTGTCCCTTAAATATAAATACTTTTCTTACGGTTTTCTCCTCCTCGGCCTGTAATCAATTTTAAACATAATTCTTATATCTATTGCAACCTTCGTGGTGCCTGTCATTATAATTAGTATCTATAAAGGTTGGGAAGGAGTTTACTACTTCACACTCCCTTCCTACTTCGGGGGGAGTAAACTGATTGTCACCTGTCGCTGCCGGTTGATGGTCCTATTGTTTTTAGGTTTCGCACGCCCAGTCGTGCCTCGGGGTCCAGAAGATACTGGCAAATATATTGGACGACCCTTACCGGAAGTTCTTTGGTACGCCACTCCTCGGGGGCCGTGGTCCACTCCTCCTGCTCTTCCTGCACCTCGCTGATGGTTGGGTGCTCTGCCAATATTTCCATAAGGAAGTCGTCGGTCTCTCCATCCAGGGGGTGCTCGTGTTTGACCCGGCGTCATCCTCTTGTGTGGGTGGAGGCGGCGGAACAGCGGCGGTACCTGGGTTTTCCTGCTCCAATGGGTCCGGTGTCGGCTCGCTGATGTCCGACCAATTGCTGGATCGCAACACATTCTGCGCATCCACAAACCACGACCCGTACGCTGGTGGGGGGCTAGCTGGGTATGGTGGTGGGTAGCCCATGAGACAATAACGCACGGCTAGCCGGTACTCCTCCGAATTTGAGCAGGAGCTGGCCGCAGTCACAACATTTGCCGCTCGCTCCCCAGTGTAGCCTCGTGGGCGTATGGGCGTGCTGCGATCGTCCTCCTCCGAATTTGGGCTGGAGTGGGACGTGACTGATGCCTCAGTGCACACGGGAGGACGTAGGGGTGAGCTGTGGTCATCCTCCTCCATTTGGGCGTTAAGTGAGGCCACATCCCAATTCAACGGGGCTCTGACGCCGTTTGTGTTGAACCGGCCGTCGGGTGTCACCTCGGAGCTGGAGCTGATCGAGATCACCTTCATGTCGTCGGGTTCGCACTGGTCGTTGATCCAGCCGCTGACCGCCTGCATGCGAACTTCCAGAGGGACTGGCTCCGGGTGCCATGGCTCTGCGACGGCGACTCGTCGCAACTGATTGTCCCGCGACGACTGGCCCCAGGGACGTCCCAGTAGTACATCTTGTGCCCCCAAAGGCCGTGCGTCCGGCTCGTCTTGCGTTGGATTCGTGCTAGAGTAAAGTAGAAATATGTTCGATGTACCTTATTTAAATACTCTACCCCAAATGACTTAGCCCTGCGGTGTGATGAATGCTAACTCTGATCGTTTAGTTGGGTTTTCCCCATTTTGGGGCGGGGACGTTATACTGGTTCGCCAGTAAAAGTGGCCCCCGTGACTTTGTCGTCGTTGGCTAGTTTTCGCTGCTACTTAGTACTGCTGGCTCTTCGTCCTCTGCTGCGTTGAACTCTTTGAGGTCGGCTAGGCTGGCCGTTTTCCGCTGTCGTTCGGTAAGACTTTGGACCCGTACTATGTTCGGTGAGAGGAACTTGATGACTTTGTAAGGTAACTCGAACTTTGGTGCCAGCTGTGCGTTGAACCCTTCTGCGGCCTTGGAAAGATGGTGTTGTCGCAGCCATACCTTCATACCTAGTGCTGGTTTCCATTCCCGCCTCCGAAGATTGTAACCTTTGCTTTGCTCCTGTGATGCCCGTTAGATATTCTGTTGCACGACCTGGAAGATACCTTTAAGTCTTGCTGCCTTTGCTTCCGGTGCCTCGGTATCTTTGCCCAATCCTGGGGTGACTTCCTCGTAGAGGGCTCCTGGTAGCCTTGGTTCCCTGCCCTGTACCAAGTATGCCGGGCTGAATCCTGTGGTGTCGGAAGTACTACTGTTGATTGCCAAGCTTAGTTCCGGCAGAAGTTCGTCCCAGGTGCTTTGGTCTCCATCGATGTACTGGGCTTTCATGGTTTTTATTGTCCTGTTGGCCCTCTCTGTTGGGTTCTGTTGCGGTGTGTACGGGGCTGTGTGTTCCAGTTCCATCCCTGCCGTCTTGCAGAAGCTTCTGAACGATCGACTTGTGAATTGGGTACCGTTGTCGCACACAAACTTCCGTGGTACGCCAAATCGGCATAGTATCCTTTTCCGAAACGATCTTTCCAAGTGGGTGGTGGTAGCCTTCCGTAAGGGCACTAGCTCTACCCATTTTGAGAAGAGGTCGAAGAAAACGAGGAGGCTGGTGTTTCCGTGCTTGGACCGCGGGAGCGGACCCATAAAATCAGCGCAGAGGATGTCGAACGGGCCCTGGGCTTGTCGTGTCTGCATATGTCCGGCTGGTTTGGATTGGCTCACCTTAACCCTCTAGTGCCCAAATTTTTTTTTCCAAGAAAAAAATTATTTTTGGATTCAGTATGTATCAAGAGTGAATGTTTGTTTTAGAAAAACTTTTTCTTTTGCACGGATCGAGTTTTATAGGACTATATCCTTGGACCGCCTAGAGGCGGCTTTGGGCAGGTAGGCCAACAAAAAATTAGGTAATCAATTCTTTTTTTACGCGTTTTATTATAAATTATATAAAGAAAGGTTCCAAAAACAAATAAAATAACAATTAAAACTAAAGTTACTTAAATTCACAAAGCTTTAAGTATTTGTGTTCAAAGTTCGATTACTTATTTGTGATGAAAATCATAGAAACAGTCTTTTTTCTGGGAAAAGCACAGGTTTATATTACATTTACGGCAGACAATTTGAGTTTCGGAAGTACAACTAGGAAGCTTACAGGTTTTTTTGTCAGCGCGTGATAAAAACATTGGAAAATGCTCGACGGTATCATAACGTACATCATTAATCGGAAGGAAAGTTTTCTTTCCGGTGCATTTATTTTCCTTTCCATCAACTTGTCGCGGGCGCCCGGGTCGTTTTGCCACATAAGGAGTTTGTTGCATGCAAAGCACATGTGCGACCTCTGATCGGAAGTTTGGCAATTGGTATTTTGTGTTATTAGCGTCGGACTGGCTTATTCGGTGGAACAAAATGTAAGCGTTTACCATGGCTAAATCAAGCATATGTGTAAATAGTCGATTTGTGTACTTGTTGCTCTTTACGGGAATTTTATATCGACCAATAAGTCCGTCCATTAAGTCGACACCACCCATGTGGCTGTTGTATTCGTGGATAACATTTGGGCAATTTATGTCAACGTACTTTTTTTCGGAACGAACAAAACGTGAAACCTGACCTTTTGAATTCGGTTCATTCAGGAAAGGTTTTGTGCCCGCGTAAGTCGAAGCAAGTCGAACTGCCTTATTGTCCTTCCAAATCGTCAAGGACAGTTCGACTCCTGATACAGATCCACAAAATTCTGTAGAATATCCACGCACTTGTTTCTTTAGGTCGCTGTTAGATGGCAGCTTACAATTTGGAATGCGATTCGAGCGAATAGTTCCCAAAGAAAATATTCCCGGGTCTTGAGATATACAAGAAGCGGCAAGGAAGTATAATAATTGTCAAAGTAGATAATCTGATTTTTGAAATCCGGAACATTGCGTGACAATCGAACAACTACATTTGCTGCCGCACCAAGATCTGGCGAGCCAGTTTGAACAACGTTGTCACGTTGTCACAAATTGAGGAATTTCACTCCCCATTTGTGTGGTTTGTCAGGTAAATATTGTCTCAGAAAGGTCTTTATCTTCGTTGCACACATTTGTTCATCCACAGATAAGCGTTGGCGCATCGGAACTGACTGAAACTTCTCATTGAAGTGATTCACGAGCGGCCGTATTTTGTATAAATGATCGTGGTCGGCAGAATCCTTGGAGGGCAACTTACTATTATCATTAAAATGCAAATTACCTCGTATTTTTTCAAAGCGATTTCTTGACATTGTGTTCCGAATTGTTCCAAATGCGTATTCCCCCAATATGAACGAACATTTGGGTATCGAAAAGCTGACATCAGCAATAAAATGCTAATAAATTGTCGAATTTCTAAATTGGTTGTAGAAAACGAAGTATTGACATCCTTTCATCATCATCAGTCAAATCGTCCTCCAAATCTTCTTCTCCGTCCGTATCAATGTCAAAATCAATTGAATTTAAAAATTTTTCAATCTCCACGTCGGAAAGAGCTGATAGCTTATTCACTTGTCGGCGTTCCATGTCTACTGAAGCAATTATTTGTAATTAAATATGTCATAGGTTGTTCCACTTTCAAATTTACCTTATAATTTTTTTTCCCGAATTGTCCCAAGACCGCCTCTAGACGGGGTACCTTATAAAAGCAATAGAAAGCTAACGAAAACTTATTTTTAGTGTGGGTTTCGTATTTTGAGACCTTGAGACTATCAGCAACCCGGTACAATTTTTGTTTCCAGCAACAAACTGCTTATATTTTAAAAAAATTATTTATATTTTGCACTTTTACAAAATAATTATTTCGTCCGAATTGCACAAATTTTCTGCTTCAAATGACTACAGCAGTTTGCGCAAGCTCTAGTATGTGTTCCAAACGCAACGAACTTAAGCTTTGGACTTCCTCGAATTAGAAAAACGCAAAACCGAGTCAAAAGGAATGAAAAGAATAAAATAACTGTGTTTTTAACCATACCCGTCTAGAGGCGGTCTTGGTCACTAGAGGGTTAAATTTCTGGCATTTGTCGCACTTCCTGATGTACTTCGTCACATCCCGGAAGATTCCAGGCCAAAAATATCTTTGTATCACTCTCGTCGCTGTCTTTCGGATTCCCAAGTGCCCTGCTGTTGGATGATCATGGCACTCCTCCAAGACCCGTTGTCGGTGGTCCTTAGCCACGCATAGCTTCCAAGTCACGTGTTCTTCCTCGGGGGGCCGCTTGCCCGTTTGCCGGTAGATCTGCCCGTTTTCGTGTATGTAGTCCGTGAACTTCTCTGGCTGCATTTCAATACGCTTGCTCAGCCGTAGCAACCAAGGGCAATTCGAGGCTTCTTCCAAGGCGCGCTGCAGGGTCTCCAATGGTTGTCTGGAAAGGGCGTCTGCGACCACGTTTTGTCGCCCCCGCCGGTACAGTATGTCGAATTGATACTGCTGCAGCTCCAGCGCCCAGCACGCAATTCGTCCAGTTGGATTGTCAATCGAATTTAACCACTTCAATGCTAGGTGGTGCGTGATGACTTCGAAGTGGTAACCTTCCAGGTAGCAGCGTAACTGCCTTATGGCCCAGACAATTGCTAAGCATTCTTTCTCCGTGGAGGAGTAATTTTCCTCTGCTCTGAGAAGCCGTCGGCTTGCGTAGGCAATGACGCGCTCTCCTCCCTGTAGGCTCTGCGTCAGTACGGCTCCGAGTCCGTAGTCACTAGCGTCTGTCTGTAGTGTAAACTTCTGTGTAAAATCCGGGCAGGCTGGGACTGGTGCCTTGGTTAATTTGGCCTTCAAGTCGTCAAACGCTGCTTGTTGCTCGTCGCCCCACATCCACTTCCTGTTCTTACGCAGCAGGCTCGTCATTGGTTGGACAATGGTGGCGAAGTTAGGGACAAACCGGCGGTACCAAGAGGCTCTTAGTATTCGCCGGGGGTGATAATCGTTGTACTGCTGCGATTTTTCCTGGATCCGTGTGTATGCCGGCCTCGCTGATCATGTGTCCTAGGTATATTAGCCTTCGTTGAAAAAAACTGCACTTTTTGCGATTTAACTTTAAGTTCGCTGTCACCAGTCTTCGAAACACTTCGCGCAGGTTCTCCACGTGCTCCTCCAATGTGGCCCCAATGACCCCAATGACCACAATGTCATCCAAGTAAGCGAACGCGTGTGGTTCCATTTCCGGGCCGATGACACTGTCCAGAGCGCGTTGGAAAGTCGCTGGGGCAGAGTGCAACCCGAATGGCATAACTTTCCATTGGTACAAGCCTCTCCCCGGGACCGTGAACGCGGTGTATTGCCGACTTTCCTTGGCCATCGGGATTTGCCAGTATCCGCTTTTAAGATCTAACGTGGAGATGTAGGCCGCGTTACGTAGGCGTTCCAATATGTGGATGATACGTGGCAGCGGATATGCGTCTGGCACTGACCGTGCATTTAACTGTCGGTAATCCATGCACATCCGTATCTCGCCGGTCTTCTTACCCACCAGCACAATTGGGGCGCTATGTGGGCTTTTGGAGGGTTCGATCTGCCCACTTTCCAGAAGCTCGTTGACCTGGTCATTTATGATCTTTTGCATTGCCGGATTTTTCGGAAAGTATCGTTGTTTGACCGGCTTGTCATCTTTCATGACGATACTATGCTGGGCGATGTACGATACTCCTGTCATGTTCTCAAATCGGGCTTGTTCTTTCTCGAGAAAGTCGTCGATCCAGGTGGGCAATGCGTGTTCCGTTGCGTTTGATTCCGCTGGGGGCCCCTTGTCTCCTTCCTCTGTCGTGACGACTGCTAGGCTTATCGGGACAGTTCGTTGCGTGCTTTCCTGCTCTTCCAAAATGTCCGGTAATACCCGTGGTTGTCTCCGAAATGGGTTCGTTCTCCGGGCCTTGTGAGCGTCCGCCAGTGGTTTGAGTGCATAACCTCTGTTGGTTCGATGTTGTTTCGCCTTCGTCTTCGTCTGACTGGCCTGCACGGTTGCTATGAAATCGACTAGCTCCGAATCCGGTGCGTCCTGCGATGTTGGTTCACTAGCCGGCGCGGTCTCTACGAAGTCGGCTAGCTCAGTGTTGCGGGCATCCTGCGTCGGTGCAACACTACCCTGCGCTGTCTCTACGAGGTCGGCTAGCTCAGTGGCATGTCCGTCCTGTGCGTCCTGCGATGTTGATTCACTAGCCTGCGCGGTCTCTACGAGGTCGGCTAGCTCAGTGTTGCGGGCATCCTGCGTTGGTGCAACACTAGCCTGCGCTGTCTCTACGAAGTCGGCTAGCTCAGTGGCATGTCCGTCCTGTGCGTCCTGCGATGTGGATTCACTAGCCTGCGCGGTCTCTACGAAGTCGGCTAGCTCAGTTTTGCGGGCATCCTGCGTTGGTGCAACACTAGCCTGCGCGGTCTCTACGAGGTCGGCTAGCTCAGTGTTGCGGGCATCCTGCGTTGGTGCAACACCAGCCGGCGCTGTCTCTACGAAGTCGGCTAGCTCAGTGGCATGTCCGTCCTGGGCGTCCTGCGATGTTGTATTGGTCGTCGTTGGTTGGGCTGGAGTCATCAGAGTCGACTACGCTCGGGAAGCGGGTGAAGGCGAGAGTTGTAAGAAAGCTCGGCCACACTGAATTTTTGTGCGAACTCCACATAAAAAGTCAATGCCCAAAATTACATCGTCCAGGATCCCTGGCATAACCAGTAGGGGTACCACAGCATCTTGTTTGTCGAGCTTTATCTTTTCTACTACCGCCCGGGTTATGTGCTTTGGTGAACCATCTGCGAGGATTATTCGTACCTGGATGTCGCGAATGTTATCCTTGGTACCGACGATCTTTGCTAAACGTTCACTTATAAATGATCGCGTGGCTCCTGTGTCCAGTGTTGCTACTACCGGGGTGTCCCGTATGGTCACCGAAACCGCGATCCTCCCCTCCTTCAAGCGTAACGGGTGATCTAATGACGAGGGCTCCAACTGCTGTTGCTCTCCGCCCTGTCCTCTGCTGGGCGGAGACGCTGACCGTTTCCCGACCGAGCAACACGGCAGCATCCGATGGTGCGTGTCCCACGCCGGCCACATTCCCAGCACAACAACATTTGAGGATTCCAACAATCTTTAGAGAAATGCCCGATTTCTCCGCAATTTCGGCAAGCCCGCTTTACGTCCACTGCTCCCTCCGTATCCTGTGGTATCGTCTTGATCGATCTTGTTGGATGATCATGGCACTCCTCCAAGACCCGTTGTCGGTGGTCCTTAGCCACGCATAGCTTCCAAGTCACGTGTTCTTCCTCGGGGGGCGGCTTGCCCGTTTGCCGGTAGATCTGCCCGTTTTCGTGTATGTAGTCCGTGAACTTCTCTGGCTGCATTTCCATACGCTTGCTCAGCCGTAGCAACCAAGGGCAATTCGAGGCTTCTTCCAAGGCGCGCTGCAGGGTCTCCAATGGTTGTCTGGTTGCTGCAGCTCCAGCGCCCAGCACGCAATTCGTCCAGTTGGATTGTCAATCGAATTTAACCACTTCAATGCTAGGTGGTGCGTGATGACTTCGAAGTGGTAACCTTCCAGGTAGCAGCGTAACTGCCTTATGGCCCAGACAATTGCTAAGCATTCTTTCTCCGTGGAGGAGTAATTTTCCTCTGCTCTGAGAAGCCGTCGGCTTGCGTAGGCAATGACGCGCTCTCCTCCCTGTAGGCTCTGCGTCAGTACGGCTCCGAGTCCGTAGTCACTAGCGTCTGTCTGTAGTGTAAACTTCTGTGTAAAATCCGGGCAGGCTGGGACTGGTGCCTTGGTTAATTTGGCCTTCAAGTCGTCAAACGCTGCTTGTTGCTCGTCGCCCCACATCCACTTCCTGTTCTTACGCAGCAGGCTCGTCATTGGTTTGACAATGGTGGCGAAGTTAGGGACAAACCGGCGGTACCAAGAGGCTCTTAGTATTCGCCGGGGGTGATAATCGTTGTACTGCCGCGATTTTTCCTGGATCCGTGTGTATGCCGGCCTCGCTGATCATGTGTCCTAGGTATATTAGCCTTCGTTGAAAAAAACTGCACTTTTTGCGATTTAACTTTAAGTTCGCTGTCACCAGTCTTCGAAACACTTCGCGCAGGTTCTCCACGTGCTCCTCCAATGTGGCCCCAATGACCCCAATGACCACAATGTCATCCAAGTAAGCGAACGCGTGTGGTTCCATTTCCGGGCCGATGACACTGTCCAGAGCGCGTTGGAAAGTCGCTGGGGCAGAGTGCAACCCGAATGGCATAACTTTCCATTGGTACAAGCCTCTCCCCGGGACCGTGAACGCGGTGTATTGCCGACTTTCCTTGGCCATCGGGATTTGCCAGTATCCGCTTTTAAGATCTAACGTGGAGATGAAGGCCGCGTTACGTAGGCGTTCCAATATGTGGATGATACGTGGCAGCGGATATGCGTCTGGCACTGACCGTGCATTTAACTGTCGGTAATCCATGCACATCCGTATCTCGCCGGTCTTCTTACCCACCAGCACAATTGGGGCGCTATGTGGGCTTTTGGAGGGTTCGATCTGCCCACTTTCCAGAAGCTCGTTGACCTGGTCATTTATGATCTTTTGCATTGCCGGATTTTTCGGAAAGTATCGTTGTTTGACCGGCTTGTCATCTTTCATGACGATACTATGCTGGGCGATGTACGATACTCCTGTCATGTTCTCAAATCGGGCTTGTTCTTTCTCGAGAAAGTCGTCGATCCAGGTGGGCAATGCGTGTTCCGTTGCGTTTGATTCCGCTGGGGCCCCCTTGTCTCCTTCCTCTGTCGTGACGACTGCTAGGCTTATCGGGACAGTTCGTTGCGTGCTTTCCTGCTCTTCCAAAATGTCCGGTAATACCCGTGGTTGTCTCCGAAATGGGTTCGTTCTCCGGGCCTTGTGAGCGTCCGCCAGTGGTTTGAGTGCATAACCTCTGTTGGTTCGATGTTGTTTCGCCTTCGTCTTCGTCTGACTGGCCTGCACGGTTGTTATGAAATCGACTAGCTCCGAATCCGGTGCGTCCTGCGATGTTGGTTCACTAGCCGGCGCGGTCTCTACGAAGTCGGCTAGCTCAGTGTTGCGGGCATCCTGCGTCGGTGCAACACTACCCTGCGCTGTCTCTACGAGGTCGGCTAGCTCAGTGGCATGTCCGTCCTGTGCGTCCTGCGATGTTGATTCACTAGCCTGCGCGGTCTCTACGAGGTCGGCTAGCTCAGTGTTGCGGGCATCCTGCGTTGGTGCAACACTAGCCTGCGCTGTCTCTACGAAGTCGGCTAGCTCAGTGGCATGTCCGTCCTGTGCGTCCTGCGATGTGGATTCACTAGCCTGCGCGGTCTCTACGAAGTCGGCTAGCTCAGTGTTGCGGGCATCCTGCGTTGGTGCAACACTAGCCTGCGCGGTCTCTACGAAGTCGGCTAGCTCAGTGTTGCGGGCATCCTGCGTTGGTGCAACACCAGCCGGCGCTGTCTCTACGAAGTCGGCTAGCTCAGTGGCATGTCCGTCCTGGGCGTCCTGCGATGTTGTATTGGTCGTCGTTGGTTGGGCTGGAGTCATCAGAGTCGACTACGCTCGGGAAGCGGGTGAAGGCGAGAGTTGTAAGAAAGCTCGGCCACACTGAATTTTTGTGCGAACTCCACATAAAAAGTCAATGCCCAAAATTACATCGTCCAGGATCCCTGGCATAACCAGTAGGGGTACCACAGCATCTTGTTTGTCGAGCTTTATCTTTTCTACTACCGCCCGGGTTATGTGCTTTGGTGAACCATCTGCGAGGATTATTCGTACCTGGATGTCGCGAATGTTATCCTTGGTACCGACGATCTTTGCTAAACGTTCACTTATAAATGATCGCGTGGCTCCTGTGTCCAGTGTTGCTACTACCGGGGTGTCCCGTATGGTCACCGAAACCGCGATCCTCCCTCCTTCAAGCGTAACGGGTGATCTAATGACGAGGGCTCCAACTGCTGTTGCTCTCCGCCCTGTCCTCTGCTGGGCGGAGACGCTGACCGTTTCCCGACCGAGCAACACGGCAGCATCCGATGGTGCGTGTCCCACGCCGGCCACATTCCCAGCACAACAACATTTGAGGATTCCAACAATCTTTAGAGAAATGCCCGATTTCTCCGCAATTTCGGCAAGCCCGCTTTACGTCCACTGCTCCCTCCGTATCCTGTGGTATCGTCTTGATCGTTGTCTCGTTCATGATTGGTACTGCCAAGTCCCAGTTTTCTTGTCAGTGGTCTCCGATGTTATGCGCGTGGCCGAGTGCTTTTGGCGTACTTGCTGGGACCAATGCTGCATATCTCTTCTTGTTTCGGTCCCGAACTGTCTCAAAGCTTGTGACCAGCTGGGTCAACCTGGCCAATGTGTTAAATTCGTGCCGGCGTGTAAAGAGTTGGTACTCTGGCAGCAAGTTGTCGTATATGCAATCCAGCTCTTGTTCCGGCGAGTACTGGGCCCGTTGGATCAGTAAACGCAGCTCAATAATGTAGTCACGGAAGGCTTCACCTGGGCGTTGAACACGAGCCTGGATTGTACTTTCTAAGCGTTGAAAGTACTGCGGCGGCAAGAAAAAGTCCAAGAACTCTTCCTCAAACGACTCCCAAGATTCATCCTGCAGGCTGTAGGCACGGTACCATCCTTCAGCCCGACCGGTCAATAGCCCGAATATGGCTCGTGGTAGTTGGTCAACACTTCCCCGGCAAGTGGTCACACGCCCCTCGAGTTTCTCGATAAAACTCAGTGGGTCCGAGATGCCGTCAAACACGATACCCCAGTTGCGCAGCTTATCCGCCAGCATGGAGCACGAAATTTCCTCTCGACGTCCTCTTGGGTCTGCGGTACTGGTACCTGGCAGTTCGTGGTCCTCCTGTGTAACATTTTTTATCGCCGGCACCGGTACCTTAAGCTGATTTTAGCTTTTACGGCTTTCAGGACCCGGAGACACTGCCGGCGAGCGACCATCCCGAGGGCTGGCTATATCTCCGTAGCTAGCTTCCAGTTCCACCAGACGATCTCGTGTTGCCTCCGAGTGTTCGCCCCTGGTGGCAAACGCTGAAATCCTGCCCCGAATTTCCTCGACCGTGCCAGTAGTTCCCAACCCGAACTCTTGGGCAAGCTGCTGTGGCTCGTCCTTGCGACGGAAAGTGATCCACTTTACACCCATGCCAGGTAGTGCTGGTAGTTCTGCCGCGTGTGTTGTTGATATACCGCTGCTACGGGTGCTGCTGGTCCTGCTGTTGGTTCTGTAGCGTGGGCTGTTGGTCCTGCGAGTCCTGCTGTTGGTCCTGCAAGTCCTTTTCTTTGCGATTCACTTGTCAAGTCGGTGTTTAAATTTGGTTCTTTATTTGAGCACTGTATCACTGACTGTTGTCACTGGTTGACTCTCGTTGCTAAACTCCCTATCCCGCTGTCAAAAAAAAATTATGTAGGTTGAGCCCTACTGTACTCCAGGGAGCCAATGTTTGGGGGAAAGTTCTCGAATGCGGTTGGTTAGCAAAAAAAACAAAATAATCTCGTACCTAGCATGTCTTGCCAAGCGTTTGCCCGCTTGTGCGTGAAACTGTTCCATATGTCGCTGCCCACATGATCCCACGTGTAACTAGCGTGGTCACCTTTGTTTTTTTTCTTTCCGTGGGGCGGTACGCCGGCTATGTGCTCAAGCACATGAAAAAAAAAATATAAACAGAGCGCGTCTGTTGTTTTTCTCCCCGAGACTGTACTTTCGGACAGGCCGAAAATATGGACTATGTCACCATTCTGCCTAAAACGTGTGGCCTTATGCCATAGTCATTTACAAAATACAAGAAAAGATCTACATTTATTTATAACTATTGTATTACTTGGTCGCTGGTGAACACACAAAAAAAAAAAACTACCCCCGAAACAACATAAATCTCGGAGTCCCTGCTCGGGCGCCATCTGTAAAGAAGCTTTCTAGGGCTGGGGTAAATACTCAGTCATATCCAGGGTCTTTTACAACCAAATTTATAAAATGCCGAGACGCGAGAGGTGTTTCGGGGAAACTGCAGACTCACCGAAGCGCACAGAGAAGCCCTCGGAATGCGTTTTGATGGTCGCTACGGGTGGCCGGCGGCACCGACCAACCTCAACACGTGCAGAGAAACGTTGAGAAAACCCATTAGAAATTCGAAAGACATTACAAATTGGCCAGGAGACACCCGTAGATAGGCACGCCGTGGCTGCCCTCTCGACTATAATATACACTTGCTTGCACTTAATAACTTCACATAATTTATTCACAGCCTGTACCTGCCTAACCACACCGCACTTAAAACTCCCGTTGGTCTCTTTGTGTATCCTTTTGTCTAGATCGACGCCGCGTGTTAATCGCTTTGCTTTGCCTTACTTTGGCACGCGTATGCCCGCACTCTTTAACAATTCCGCAACGACTGACGAGCCACGCATTTTCAATGCATGCTGTACCCTCATGCAGTCGCGATCGCTGCTTAATGCGCTGCTGCGCCCTCTGCCCTTTTGAGCTGCTGACGACGCTCTCGTTTTCGTTTGTTGCTGCTGCGCCTAATTTTGCATCGATTGCGTGTCGTCTTCGCTGCTGCTTTGCCCTCGGCAAGTCTTCTCGGCTGCTAAGTCGGTTGTTAGCGCGCTGCGTCGGTGGCTTCGTTTGCCGCATGCCTCTGCTGCTGCGTTCTCTGTCGGTCTTCTCGGCTGCTAAGTCAGCGCGGTGCGTCGCACAGTGGGGCCTCTGCCGGAAAAGCGTTGCATAAATCATTTTTTTCATGAACGCGTTTGGCAAAAGTAAAACATGTAATCGACAGAGAATACTTCAAAAATAATGGATCCAAAATATTTTTTGAAATCGGTTAAAAATTATGGCTGCTAGAGCTTATCAAACTTGAGAAATATTTCGTGAGTACGAATAAATGACAATTTTTACGAAAATTCGCCACTTTCAAAGTGAATATTGGGCGATATAAACAACCGATCTTCGATCAATTTTTTTTATATGAAAAGTATGTTCAATGTTAGTATTTTGTATTATAAAGTTTGAATATAACTGAAATACTTATTAAACTAGAAACGTTTAAAAAATACACTAAATTTTCCTTATTTTTGAACTTTAGTGGAATAGAACTCACAGGGATAAGACGGGATAAGTGTGGGACCACTTGCATGTGATAGATGAAATATATACCTTTTATATGTTTTTGGTCGCAATCTGCGAAAATCTGCAATTATCGAGATAAATCCTAAAAACTAGGTTTACCTCGCGTTAAAAGCACGCGGCAGGTATAAGGAAGAAGAAGAGCGCATGCAAATTTGGCTGTAGCGGGTGTGTTGTTTATTTATAACATTGCTATATCTCTCTCTATATATATAAAAGAAAGTCGTGTTAGTTACTGATTTAAGATCTCAAGAACGGCAAAACAGATTTGGGTGTAAATTGGTAGGAAGGTTGCTTAGAGCCAGGGGAAGGTTTACCACAAACAAAATTCAGGAAAATGTTCAACAGGAATGCAGGAAAACCGGGAAAGATTTTTACACCTTTAACAAAAATCTCTAATCAAGTAACCATTCGATTACATGTCGTTACATTTTTTGACAGCTTCTAATTGTAATCTGTTCAGTTTTGGGGTAAAAGTTATTCGTTTGTTAACAGTTCAATTGGAAACACGTTTATTGTGCAAACTTTTATTATATTTAATTGGAAACACGTTTATTGTGCAAAATTTTATTAAATTTTAACAGCAACCATTTGTCTTGAAGGTGGTAAGTTGATCTGTGTAAACTATGTGGATTGTGCATTTGAGGTTAAATTCACCAGTCTGTCCATAGTCTAAAATGCCTAGACGACGTGGGAACATCGGCCGCCGCACAAGACATGCAAGCCAGCAACGAAATACTGCAAATGAAAGAACCGAAGAAGAACAAGAAATTGCACGTGAACAGCGACGCGATAGTATGGCTCGACTTCGTGCTTCTCAATCACAAGAGCAAAGTGAAGCAGCCCGTGAAACAGCTTGGTTGGCAATGCGGAATCGTCGAGCGACCAACAGAGGTCAACAAATAGATGATTTGCGACTCAGAGGATATTTATCAAGAGCTGATTTGAATCGAGCAGCTTTTCGATACGATTGCCGCGATAATTATAGCTTGCATTGTAGCGTTTGCAGTGGGCAAATGGATGTTGTTTGTGAGTATTGTGGTGCATTAAAGTTTACCGGAGAAACGGCTGGATTATGCTGCCTTAATGGTAAAGTAAAATTGCCGTTGTTGACTCCGCCAAATGAGCCATTGTATTCATTGCTTTGTGGCGAAACACAAGAATCACGCCACTTTCTTGCAAACACTCAAAAATACAATGGTTGTTTCCAAATGACGTCATTTGGGGCAGATATTATCGAAGAACGAGGATTTAATCCGACATTTAAAATACAAGGACAGATTCACCATCGAATTGGATCATTACTACCTTTCGAAGATACACAGAATAAATTTTTACAAATATATATTTTATGGGCAACATGGAAGAACAACTTGATCGACGCCTAGGGATCAATGCAGGAATGAAGCGAGCAATTCTTCAAGACTTGCAGTGTCTACTTCATGAACATCATGCGTTGGTCAGGTTGTTTAAGAGTGCTTTAGAGCGCATGCCAAATGATGACTATAAAGTTGTCATCAAAGCTGATAAACGACCATCTGGAACACACGAACGCACATTTAATGCTCCAACATTAGACGAAGTTGCCATCCTGATTCAATCGAATGACAAAAGCGAGGTCTGCCGCACGCACACAACCTTATTTGGTTATATCGATCCAACCATTGCAAAAAATGGTTTACTTGGGCAAACCGCAGGTCCAATATTGGATGCGTTTTATCTTTATTAGCTCCAAATGAAGTCATGCGAGTACTGTTATTGTATTCAAGGATGTGTTGAAGAAATCCCCAAACGAAATGTTTAAAAAAACGAGGTGGCGTAACGGAGTTCGCCGGGTTTTCTAGTGTTGTATAATACTACCTGACTATATGTACCCCCTTTAAGAAATGTTGAGTTTATAATTACCGGCTTGAAAAGGATGTGAAAGACAGGTAAATATATGTTTATGGCTTCTGTTGTTTCCTTACGCCTGAGGAGTGAAACTTCTGAACATTGGAAAAATCTTCGACCATCTTTCTTAAAATATGCGAAGAAGTCCTCTGAGTTGATTAAATCAACTGTAAGCGACACACAGAATCAAATTAGCCAACTGAAATCTACTGTTTTTCAAACCAAAAGCAGAAAAACAATCACGATAAACTTTCAATTTTTCCTGACAATGATTGATGGAAAAGTCTTAAATGAAATTACAAACACCTTCAAGGTGTCCTATTTGTAAAAAAACTCAAAAGGACTTTCACAATTTAGACGACTCAACGAGTGACGAGAACTGATACGAATATGGAATTTCTCCTTTGCATTGCAGAATAAAGTGTATGGAATTTATTCTGAAGCTTGCCTACATACTTCCTCGGCCAGGAGAAACAGCAACGGATAATACACCTCGTGAGGATATACAGAGTAGAAAAGAAAATATACAAGCTGAGTTCTCTCGGAAGTTGGGATTGAAAGTTGACTGCCCAAAGCATGGATACGGAAATACGAATGATGGAAATACTTCAAGGCGATTTTTTGAAAATGATAAAATGACATCTTTGATAACAGGTGTTAATCATGAGATCATTAAAAGGTTGGCTGTTATCCTAAATGTTATAAACTGCAAGGAAATGGTTAATGGTGCAAAATTTGGCGAATACACATCGCAAACAGCTCAACTTTGGACTGATTTGTATCCTCAGAAAAAACTTACTCCCACGGTACATAGGATTTTGGCTCATGGAAAGGACTTAATAGAGTATCAATGCTAACCAATTGGAGAGCTTTCTGAAGAAGCACAGGACTGTAAAAACAAGGACTACAAAAGGTTCAGATACACAAATACGTGTAAAATTTCTCGGGCTCGACAAAATGAAGACTTTTTTAACATGCTGGCATCCTCATCGGATCCACTTCTTGCATCGCTAAGACATGTGCGATCACGAAAGGATTTGGAAGGAAGCAACTATAGTTCCAAAATGTTAAGTTTATTAGATATGAACATTAATGTTGATGATCATTTTGTTGAAAATCAGTCATCAATAGCAAATATTCAAAATTAATCTCAAAAAATCGTCAAAAATACCAATTTAAATGTAATGTATTTTAGTTTGAAAATTCGAATTAAAACAACTAAAAATGTTAAATAGTTATTGAAATCATTAAAAATTTTCAGTTATAATTGAAAAAAAAATTTTATTTGAATTTTACAGGCAAAATATGCTCAAAAATATTTCTTGACTTTGACCTTAAATATTTAAACAGCACGGATACCTAGAACTCTCAACGAACACTCATTTTAAAGCTTGAGAAGTTTTCTATCAAATGCTTTTTAAATTTTTGAAATCGCTTCATTAGTTTAGAAGTTATGATTTTTGCAATGTAAAGTGAGCAAAGGCCCCACTGTGCGTCGGCGGCTTCGATTGTCGCGTGCCGTCTGCTGCTGCGTTCTCTGCCGCTACCGCTGTTTGCTATGCCTGTGTCGTGTGCCGTCTGCTGCTGTGTTCTCTGCCGCTACCGCTGTTTTCTATGCCTGTGTCGTGTCGGGGCCTCTGTTTCTCTCCTCTGATAGTGATGCCCGTATCTGATAGTGCTGCGTGCCTAGCCTTAAATATACCTTGTCCCTTAAATATAAATACTTTTCTTACGGTTTTCTCCTCCTCGGCCTGTAATCAATTTTAAACATAATTCTTATATCTATTGCAACCTTGGTGGTGCCTGTCATTATAATTAGTATCTATAAAGGTTGGGAAGGAGTTTACTACTTCACAACATGTGTGTACCTACATTTTACATTGTTTTGTACATACATATATTTAAAAAAAATGCAAGTGCAAATATATGTATATACCGTGCAAAAACAAACACACTGTTAGTGTAGAAACTTAAGAAATGTAATCTACATCTACATATATACGTAATGCATAAACGTGGCATAGATATGTACATATTCAGGTAATTTGTATTTGTTTTTTTTTTATATCGAGCACTTTGTGCGAAAATAATTGCTCTTGAACATCTTTGTATTGATAGATTTGTTAACTTGCTGCTTATCTAAATTAGACAAAACGTAACACACAATCATTATTGATATACAATTTCGAACAAGCAACCAAAGCACATATGTAAGTTAAAAAAGTATGGGGTTTTGGGTATAAAAAGGCAGGCAAAAGAGGTAGGCGTGACATTCAAATTTGTGATGCACATCTGTGGCGGATGGCACCTTCTATCTCCCTATCAAGTTTGGAGACTCTAGCGCTACAAATGAGAAAAATATTGAGGTGGGCGATATAAGTGGGCGTGGCATCCAATATTGCACATTTGTTACGGATGGCACTGACAATGTTTCAACCAAATTTGGTGACTCTAGCGTAAAAGCTGGGAAAGATATAGAAATTTCAGATTTTACGAGGTGGGTGGAAAAGGTGGGCGTGCCATATAAAACTTTTATGTAGATCGGTTACGGACGTCACGAAAAAGGTTTCTACCAAATTTGGTGGCTCTAGCCCAAAAACTGAAAAAAGATATAGAGTTTTCAGATTTTAGGAGGTGGGCGGTGTACGTGGGGCGTGGCATCCAAAATTTTAATGCATATCTTTGAAAGATCTACCTTCCCATCAAATTTCGTGAGTATTGCTTTAAAACTGTGGGAAATATAGTCATTTTCGATTTTAACTGAAAAGGGGGCTGGGGGCGGAAGAGGTGGGCGTGGCATCCAAACTTTCGATGCAGTTTTTGAGGAATGTCACCAGCTATTTTGCTATCAAATTTGGTGACTATATGCTAAGATGTGTGATATATATGTGTTTTATCGATTTGCACATCGAGGTGTATCGATAGAGCCAAATTTAACACTTTGTCTGACGAAGATATGTACCAAGATGTTTGCAAAGTTGCAAAGCTCTAGCTTTAATGGTGTGGGTGGACGGACGGACGGACAGACACCTTGACGGACATTGCATAAGCCCAATATAATATGATACCTTTGGTATCAAAGTAAAATGACGCGTCTGATTCTTAACCTCAATGGTGGCGTGAAAAAGAGAATATTAAATATTTTGCTAATATGTTGTTAAACCTTAACCAATTTACTTATTTTATATGTATTGCTAAAATTTTGTAAAAACTATCGGCGCAGCGAAGCAAGCGGGGCTTACTAGTATACATATATACGAGTTGACAAAAACAGAACACACGAGTTTTTTTCTTTTCTTCTTTGTGCCTATGACAATTGATTTTCAAATCAAGTAGCGTTTGTTATTGTTGTTATGATCGCAATGCTTCTTTTTGTTTGTGTCATTGATTTAAAACAAATCAATTAAAACATGTGTAAAGTAGTATTTTGCCTGGGTATAAATCTCAGTCTGGCCAGGTTCAGTTTACAAGACAATTTATAATTTGCTGTGAAACGTAAAAGGTGCAAAGCCTACAAGGTATTGGGTGAGAGGGGGATAAGGAAATCCACTGTCTGAGCTTCGTTAGCCACAGATCCAGGGTCGTGGCGCGCGAAGGGTACGAGCCCGCATACACGTGCTTAACCGCATAGATCGGGCATACACTAATCGTGGGTTAGAGCACGCACCGATTAATGAACTTTTCGGGTAATCGTATTACAGCGCTAATCGCCACTCTGCAATACACACACAGTAGCTTTAGACTGGGAAGAATAGATTAGGTTAGGTTAGTTATACTCTGTTCGAGATTTACCACGCGGTCGGGGCGACACATGTGCACTCAACCATATAGCTGTTAGGGAACCTAGAAGACCCTGTCTTATTAGGAATAATATATATATACACTTACTCATGTCAGTTTTATAGCCAGTTTATTTACTCTTATTATTCTAATTGACTTATATCTATTTTCGCGTACGCGCGCGTTCACTTCATTTCCATTTGACTCGCCGAACTTAACTCTCCTTATGACCTACTTTCCGCGTACGCGCGTTCACTTCTTTCCTATTTGAATCGCCGAAACTAACTATCCGCCTCGATCGTCTTCGGACCTCGTCGTCGCCTCTCACTCCCTTTTTCACCACACCCTTTTGGCGACCGTGGTGGGTTCTATGCTCGTTCGCGGGTAGCCACTCTGCGCTACCGGCGGTTGTATTTGAAATTGGCGGTTGCATTTGAAATCGGCCCTGCCAGATTTCTGCTTTTTGAACCAGCCGTTAATTGTTTGATTCAATGTTCCTTCTTGGACTAACTTAATTACTAATTATGAAAGATGATAACAAATGATAATGAAAACATGAAATAACAGTGATTCAGCTGCGCTCCTTGCGACTTCATAATACTAAAGTATATAAAAATAATACTGCCTTTAATTTATAATTGTAATACTAATATCTTAATTATATAAATATAACCAACTAATGTGGAGGAGGCTGGGCCTACTTCACACCCCCCCCTTTCTCCGGGATGACGACCGTTACTTTGCCATTTCTATAGGCCGTAACGAGATATCGCACACCCTTGGCGATAACTTTGAAGCGCGTCCTCCTTGCTTGCCTGACGTGTGATCCTAGCGCCTTCTCGATTGCTGTTACAGCCTCATAAGTCAGTAGGTCCTTGTCGGGAAATACCGACCAGCTGAGAGGCCGTGTCACCCATGTCGGTGGTTTCGCCGAAGTTTTCTTCTTTTTCGCTGCCTTCTCCTCTTCTGGGTCTTCCTCGATAATCTCATTGAGCTCCTCTTCCCATCCGTAAATGATGTCTGTTTGGTTAGTCGCGTCGGATTGTTGGGTCACCTGCGGTTTCTCATCGTGTATCGCCTCATTCGCTAACTGGGCCTCCTCTATGGGCTGGTACCTTGGTGGGGTTACTGGCTCCTCCACGTACGGGCGTGATGGACGGCTCCGGGCACCTCTATAAACACGGCCGTGGTGTGTACCATCATTAGTACGACGCCGTTGTCCACTGCGTACGCTGTGTCCTGCCGCCGCTCGAACACCGAGTGCCTATACACCCTTGGCTCCTCTTGTTGTTCTTCCTGGTTGCCTGGTTGCTCTGGTTCGGGGCTTGAGGTTCCTGTCTCTTCTGATCTTGATTCCTCAGCGTCTTCTACTCGTACGTCCGCGTTGTCCTCTTCGTCGCTGCTTATAAGGATTGGGTCGCTCATTTTTCGTTCTGTGAAATTAAGAAATATTGTTAGTCATACTAAAATACGTGTCGTGTGTTTCTCTTTTTTTTTCTCTTTTTGCGTTTATTTGGGATGGATTGTGGGGGCCTAATAGGGGAAAAAAAAAAATTATCCCACTCCCGTTTTATAACCCGCCCTGTAATATTTTCTTGTCTTCATTCGCCGTCCGGTTGTGTTCATCACGTTCCTCATCTTCCTCGTGGAATAGCTTCAACTGTGCTATGTTCCTTGACAACCGTACGATATTCGGTGATACGAATCCTTTTACGAAGAACGGTCCGTCGTACTTAGGCGCGAGCTTCGCAGCGAATCCTTCACTTTCCTTGGAAAGCTGGTGTGCCTTTAATAAAACCTTTGTACCGATTCCCGGTCGCCACTCTCTTCTCCCTTCTCCCTTCTCGTCCACCTGTTTGTTGATTACTTCTTGCATTGCAGGGTTTTTCAGGTAATACCTCTGCTTGATTGGTTTATCATCCCTCATTGTAATCCGGTGCTCTGCTACGTGGGACGCACCCTGGAGCCCATCGAGCAGCGCTAGTTCAGCCTTTAGAATATCCTTTATGCCGGGTTCCAAGTCCGTCGGCCAATCCTGTTCTTCGTCACTTGTTTTCTTTTTCGACTGTGTTGGGGTAGGGTCGGGCGTATCGTCCCCTTCTTTCCCGCCTGATAATTCTCCCACACACGCCTCCCCGCCTGCTCCGCGCTTCATATCCACAGCGACCTGCGGCTTGAGCACCACTTTGACCCCCTCTTTCTGCCTCTGTTTAATGCAGCTATCCGATTCTTTGGCAGCTGGTTCGCACCGCGTTAAAGTCTGGTCCACCTTTTCACCCGGCAACTCCACAGTTTCAAGCACCAATCCCACCTTTCCACACTGTATGGTCGTCCCAGCCTTACTTAAGAAATCTATCCCTAATATGAGATTATCTAACATAGGGGGCATCACGAGCACGTCCAACGTAACTTCGTTCCCCGCTAGACTAACCTTTATTCTCAACAACTTTTCCACCTGTAAGGCAGACCCATCCGCTAACCGAATTTTCGCGCTCGCAACCAGCGTTTCGGCTCTGTGGGTTACCTTCCGGGAAAACTCCTCGCTCATAAAACTTCTAGTGGCTCCCGTATCCACCGTTGCGGTCGCTACCTGGTCCCCGACTCTTACGGTAGCGACTATCCGCCCGTCTTCTACTCTAAGAGGATATTCTAACTGTGGGATTGGCTCGCGTCGGCGACCCGAATCCTCCGTCGCAGTCGCTACCTGGTCCCTGACTCTTACGGTAGTGACTGTTCGCCCGTCTTCTATTCTAATCGGATATTCTAACTGCGGGATTGGCTCGCGTCGGCGACCATCGGATCCCGTCCCAAATGGTGCCGCGTGCCGTTTCCCGCACTAGGCTTCCGGCAACATTCGTTACTACGTATACCTCGGGTTCCACATATCCTGCAAAACTGTACTCGCGGATTGGGACATTCCCTCGCAAAATGCCCCCCCCTGCGAACAATTGTAGCACATCTGCTTACCGGGCTCCCTTACCCTTTCCTGGCTTGCCCTACCATTAGATATTACCCCTTTCTGATTATACGGTGCTGTTGGGCTATTATTATTCGGTACCTGCTGCGGTTGCGATCTAAACTGGTTAAAGTGCCTGGCGGGAAGACCCTCGCCGACACGCCTGTCCGGATGTACAAGCGGTTGTAACGACAGGATCACCAATTGAATACAACAGTTATTATTTGGTTGGTCGGAGCGACTGTTCATATCGCTCCGATGGATTTATTCTGAATGATCTTGACATATATGGCTTAAACATATTGTAAGCTACGAAAAGGCTGTGCGCTGCTTATGTTGGCAGCGCAGCCGTTTGTATATAAGCGATATATATATATAAGCGACGGATACGTCGCTGCAGGCAGAGTGTGTTATGCACATGCATTCTTAAGCGGTCAATGCATGGGACACATGCTGACGCTGTCTAGTTGTTGTAGGATCATATTTCGGTGCACTCGAAGAGTACTTGAAATGTACTTGAGAGTGTGTGTCCGAATATGTTTATGCAACGACAAAGTGTTGTTGCCTTTTGTGTTATGTTTATACAGCAACAAAGTGTTACTGATTTGGGTACATTTAATACAGTGTACCATAAATATATGTGCATACTACATCTCCCTCCTTTTGAAAAATAACGTATCTTAGTGAAGTTATTTTACTTAAATTTATTTTATATAAAATATATTTTGATTTGATTTTTTTTTTTTTTTTTTTGGTTTGATACTTATTGTTTTTAATTAATTGGTTTAAAAGGAAATTTTTTTTTTATATATATATAATTATTTACTATATATTTATTATGAAATCAATCGTGAACAAATATTTTTAATCTATTTTTATGTACTATTTGTTTTTTCTTTTTAGTATCCCTAATTATTATATTATCGTTATCTTCTAACTTTTCTACTGTATAGGGTCCTAAGTAAGATGGATCTAACTTATGTCCTGTTTCATTCTTAAGTAGTACTTTATCTCCTACCGATATATCTACGTTTATTACTTTTTTATCATATAATGCCTTATTATTTCTCTTATGTTCTTCTAACATAATTCTAGCTCTTTTATATGCTATTTCTAATCTATATTTACTTTCCTTAGCATAATCATCTATATTATAAAAAGGTTCTATGGTGTCTGTGTTATTAAAATGTTTTAATAAATTGTTTGTTTTACCAAAAACAAGTACATATGGACAATAGTCATGTGCCATAGATGGGGTTGTGTTGAAACAGTAAACGAAATATTGGATCCATACGTCCCAATCAGTTTTATCAACCGATATATATGAACGTATGTATTCATTAAAAGTTCTGTGACTTCTTTCGACTGTTCCAACTGTCTGGTGGTGGTGTGCAGTTGATGTTATGTTATTTATTTGTAAATACTTGCACAAATCATTTATTATAGAATTTTTGTATTCTGTTCCCATGTCCGTAATGAACGTCTTCATCGGACCGTACTTTAGAATAAAATTCTCAAAAATCGCTTTTGCTACTGTGTTAGCACTTTTGTTTGGAATTGGAATCGCGACTAGATATTTAGTCAGATCACAAATTAATGTGACTGCGTATTCATTTCCATTTTCAGACTTGGGTAGTGGACCAATGGTGTCTACTATAACCCTGTCGAAAGCGTGTATTGGCGTATCAGTTATTGTTAAAGGAGTTTTTGTTTTTCTTGTCACTTTTGATTTTTGGCATTTTGGACATTTTTGTATGTACTCAGTAATATCTCGAGTCATACCTTTCCAATAATAATGTCTTTTGACCTTGGCCAAGGTTTTGAGATGCCTGTGTGACCTCCTTGTATTGGATCATCATGGAATGTAGACAATAGAGCTTCTTTTTCTTTTATTGTTTTTATTTGGGTCACCGGGTTGAGTAGCGCTACTCTCAATGAAATTAATATTTTATTGCCCATATTTTTGAAATTATCGATTGAAACGTGTTCAAAGATATTTTCCCACGGTGCCACTTTGAGTTGGCTGATTTTATTTATACCGGCTTGCGTTTCAAGCCTTTGAAAAAATTGACCTAAGTCAAGAGTTCCATTGGTATACAAATCGCTAACATCATATCTTGCAGTAATTTTCTTGCCCTGTTTGAAAAAAACAAAGCATATTTTTAACATGCAAGGTCACTACTTTACGTACTTCGTCATTGTTAATGACTTTATATACGTTGGGCTTTGAAGCTTTTTCTATAGATTGCCATGGCAATTCTATTTTTTCTTTTCCTGCGCAGGAATTTTGTCTACATTGATATCTTGTAGTGACTTTCTTTATTGATCCATTTATTTGTTGTAGCTGTTGAATGGTTATTCTTGATAACGCATCCGCTACAAAATTGTCTTTACCCTTCAGATATTCGACTGTAAAATTATATTCCTCTAATTCAAGTCTCATGCGCGTTAGCTTTGAGCTTGGATTTACCATTGAGAACAAGTATGTTAATGGTCTGTGATCTGTTTTGACATTGAAGTGTCTACCATAAATATATGGTCTGAAATAAGTTATTGCCCAATGAATTGCTGCCAATTCTTGTTCTGTTGTACTTTTATTACTTTCACCCTTAGTAAACGATCTTGATGCATAAGCAACTGGAAGTTGGAGTCCATTTTTGTTTTGAGTTAAAACTGCTCCACATGCTTGTTTACTTGCATCTGTTATTATGCAAAATTCTTTGCTGAAATCTGGGTATTGTAATAAATTTGGATTTATTAGTGCCGATTTGAGATGTTCGAAAGCATGCTGACAATCAGCTGTCCATTCGAATTTTACATCTTTTTTACTTAATCTTGTTAAGTGACGAGCATAGTCGGCAAAATTTTTGATAAAACGTCTGTAGTAGTTGCAGAATGCAACGAATCGTCTAGCGCTGTCCGCATCATGTGGGACTGGATAATTTTTAATGACGTCGTATTTTTTGTCGTCAGGCAAGATTCCTTTATCAGTGCATTTGTGTCCCAAAAATGTGACTTCATGCATGAAAAATGAACATTTTTCAGGATGTAGTTTAAGATTGTATTTCCTACATTTTTCAAAAACATCAGTTAAGTTTTTGAGCATTTGTGTTTCGGAACAACCGATGACTATTAAATCATCCATATAAAGGAAAGCTTGAGAGGGTTCTAATCCGGAAAATGCTATAGTCATCATTCTCTGGAAAGAATTTGGCGCTATTTTTAAGCCGAATGGCAATCGCGTGAAGCGATACGAGCCATTGCTTGTTGAAAAAGACGTTATATCTCTTGAACTTTCTTCGAGTTCAATTTGATGAAAACCTGACATTAAATCAAGGCATGAAAAGTATTTTGCTCTTCCTAGTTGATCCAAAATGTCATCAATTCTAGGGAGCGGAAATTTATCCGACAACAGTTTTTTATTAATTTGACGATAGTCAATTACTAATCGCCATTTTTTCTTGTCAGAACCTGGAAGAGATTTCTTCGGAACTAACAAAAGTGGGCTGTTATAAGGGGATACAGACGGTTCAACTATTTTATTGTCGATTAGTTTTTGTACTTGTACTTGTATCTCATTTATTTGACTTTGAGGGTTTCTATAATTTTTTATGTAGACTGGTTCATCATCCTTCAATCTTAGCTTTTGTTTGTAGAAGTTATTGGTAGTGATCGATTCGGTTTCAAGTCCGAATACGTCACTAAACTGGGTGCATAAATTAGTCAACTTTTTTTGAATTGTGGTGGAAAATTTTTTTTAATTGAGATAAGACAGTTTTTCTCTATTTCCTGGATTGTTTTGAACTATGTCGTAGTTCGAAAGTGGTTCATATGACAAGTTTTTAATATCTACTACTTGATCGGTACTGGTCGTATTCAGTAATCGGACAAATGCATTTTTGGTTGTTGCAACTGTGTTTCCAACATAAATGCCTTCTTTAATTTCCTGGTTTGGAATTAGTACACTATCTTCATCTGATGATAGGTGAATTTTTCTGACTACTTGGGATCTTGCTGGTAGAACAATGGAATTATTACCAGAACTGTATGTTATTGGAACATAAATTGGGAAATTTAGATTATTTGGTCTCATTATGAGCCAATCTTCATTTGGTTTGAAATCTAACTGACAATTGAATTTCTTAATGAAGTCAATGCTTATTATTCCATCACAAGGTATTGCGAAATGCAAATCTACTAAGTGAAAATCATGTGGAATTATATATTTACCTGTCTGTATCTCTATTGAAATCAGTCCTTTGGACTGTATTATGTCTTGGCCTATGCCTTGAATATTGATCTTCTTATTAATTTGGATATTATGAAAGATATCGGAATTTTCCTTTAACAGAGATATGCCTGCACCAGTATCTATTAAAAATACAAGTTTTTTATTTGTCTTCACATTGAAGAAGTCTACAAATATGTTCAAACTAAGATTGATGGTATGAACCGCATAATTTTCTACTGCTGAATATCTGAGGGTTGTTGTGAGTTTTTCGAGACAGTCTGGGCGGTTCTCACATTATTGTTATTACTATTATTATTGTTGTGGCCTCTGTTTGAGTTACCACGGCCTCTAGAGTTTCCTCTATGTTGGCCTCTATTTCTGTTGTTGGGATAGTTATTATAATTATTGTTATTGTAATTGTTGCTTCGATTATTATTTCTATAATCGCCATTACCTCTACCACGGTTGTAACCTCTGAAATTATTACCGCGGTTAGAGTTGCCTCTTTTGAAATACATTACCCTGTTAACTTCACCAGTGACCCTTGTACTTGTTCTTATGTATGCGCTTATCGCTGCATCCATTGTGGTACAAGTACCTGCCTCTAGTACTGTTTTGACACTTTCGTGCTCGGCTCTCTTGATCATAGTGTCAATGGCCTCCCTAGTACTTAGTGTATTGGCATGTTTAGCTGGTAAGCCTTCGTCAATAAACGATGCTTCGAGGAGCTTACGTAAATTGTCTATTTCGTTAGTAAACTGGGTCACGGTTTATCCCTTTTGCTGAACAGTTGATAATTTTGCTTTAATATTCTGCGAAGTTTCGCCAACAATTACGTTCTGCAATGTATCTATAATATCTTGTATTGTCTGTGCGTCTTGTATTTGGTATAGGGTTGTGCCTATTACTTTTGATTTTATTACTTGCACAGCAATGGCCTCATGTGGTCCCTTTGCAAGGTCAACCAATTTCATTGCCATTATAAACCTCTGCAGATGGATTTTCTGTCCATCGAAGTCTGGCACTGCGCTGGCTACTTCCCTAATGTATGCCCTAATGGCGGCTGGATCGTCTGTCATGGTGAGGTTTTCTTCGTTTGAATTTTCCTCAATTTTTTCTGTAATATTTATTACTGCTGGTATTGTTAAGTCCAGCAAGTCTTCCTCCTTTATTTCTGTTTCGGAGTCACTGAAAGATTCTATTGACTCCTCACTGAATTCTATTGACAAGGGAGTATTTAGGATTGTCGGTATCGATATCTCCAAGTTAAACTTCCCTTTGATATATGCTAAATTTGATCTTAATTTCAATAGAAGTTTTGAAATTGATGTGCACTGTTTTTTGTCTAATTTGCTTCTTTGTATGTGTATTAATTCTCTAGCCTGATTAAAACTGTCTACCAGAATTACTGCATGCTTGTTTATAGTATTTTCTTGTATGTTTCTATTTTGTGTTAGGCATTTATAAGATTTTCTAAATTGGTCTTTGATTTCATTTATTTTGCATAAAAATTGCTGCCAATCCATATTCTTTTAACATTTTTTTTTTTTTCAAAAATTTTTTTTTGATAGTTTAATTATTCATAATTGATTTCATTTTTAAATCTTATACTATTATTATTTTTATTACAAATTATCTAGGCCATCGGCCCTGCTATTTTGATAGTGTTTCTTAATGCACTTATTATGGAGTTTATAAATTTTTATTAGTGCATGTATAATTACAATAACTGTTATTATTATTAATAGAGCCGTAATCCAGTTTAGATTCTGCGTTTCAACTTCAACTTTATTTATTACATTCGCAGTTGAATCTACTGATTTTACGTCTACTAAACCCATTTTTGTGGGTGATTTATAAATCATATATTTTATTGAATAAAGTTTTTCAACAGATTTACTGTTGTCATGCATTTATTTTTTTTAATTTCAAAAGTTTTACCTATTTTTGCGCATTGACATTGGCGCTCCTGCCTATTTTGCGTACGACTTTACGGGCCGTACTGGTTCGTTGGGCGGATATGTTTCCGCTCAATGTTACAATGTTTACAATTTAAAATTTAAAAGTAAATAGTTTTTTTTTAAAAAAATATTGGCGCTACTGCTGATATTGATGATGCTGCTGCTGATGTTGATGATGCTGCTGCTGATGTTCGGGGCCTATGGGCTCAGGCGGCGCCGGTGCTGGTCTTCGCACAGGCAATATTTGTTGTTTTCTGCTGCTGTTGTCCTGGGCCTATGGGCTCAGGCGGCGCCGGTGCTGGTCTTCGCACAGGCTACAAAGCGTCTAGATGTTGCTGCGGTTTGCAGCATGTTCCGATGCAAAATGGGCTCCAGACTCCCTCGCAGTCCGTGGGGCACTCTTTTTCTTTCCTGGGTAGTTCCTTTTTGGCTGGAGGTTGAATTTTTTCATTAATTTTTGATATATTTTCAATGAGTTTAGGTGAGTGAGGTGAACATGGTTTTTTAATACTCTCTTGTAAGTATTCTTTTAGATAGTCAAGCTCTGTTTGCATCTTTTGAGCTATTGACCAGGCTGGTGGAGGCTGTTGAGTATATAGCTGCCAATTTAGGCTAGCTATCCTCTTTTTAATTTTATTCTTAACACCGCCTCTTTTTTTTACCATTGTTCACTCTCTACTCACTCAGATTTTTTTTGTCTTCAGCTTCTTGAGGTATAGTATGAATTCCGTTGTCCATTCGTTGCTGTTGTGTCAGCAACTTTTGCTGTTTGGTTGCTGCGATTAGGAATATGGCTCAGCGGCAGCCAGCGTTGTTTTTGTATTCAGTATTCGTATACTTATATATTTTTTTTTTTTTTTTATTATTTTAAAGACAGACATCGAAGTTTTTTAGCTTAGATTGTTTTTACAATTTGCTTTTATTTTATTTTACAGCGGCTTCGATGCCGCTGTCACGGTCGCCATGTAACGACAGGATCACCAATTGAATACAACAGTTATTATTTGGTTGGTCGGAGCGACTGTTCATATCGCTCCGATGGATTTATTCTGAATGATCTTGACATATATGGCTTAAACATATTGTAAGCTACGAAAAGGCTGTGCGCTGCTTATGTTGGCAGCGCAGCCGTTTGTATATAAGCGATATATATATATAAGCGACGGATACGTCGCTGCAGGCAGAGTGTGTTATGCACATGCATTCTTAAGCGGTCAATGCATGGGACACATGCTGACGCTGTCTAGTTGTTGTAGGATCATATTTCGGTGCACTCGAAGAGTACTTGAAATGTACTTGAGAGTGTGTGTCCGAATATGTTTATGCAACGACAAAGTGTTGTTGCCTTTTGTGTTATGTTTATACAGCAACAAAGTGTTACTGATTTGGGTACATTTAATACAGTGTACCATAAATATATGTGCATACTACACGGTATTCCGGTGCAGAGTTCTCATATATCCGGCGTAATTCCTGTTTCGGTCGGTACCCAGCATGATGCATCATCTCCTTCAACTCGATCAGATAACTCTTAAAATCCTCGCCTACACGTTGTCGAGGGGCTCTGATCTCGTCTTCTAATCTATCGAAATACTGCGGCGGCAGAAAGAATTCTAGAAATTCGGGCCTAAATTCTGTCCAGTTAACGTTTCGTAGATGACTTATTGCGAGCCAGCGCGCTGCCCTGCCGGTCAGAGCTTCGCTCATTGCCCGGGGTAACCTATCCAACCCTATTTCCTGTGCCATTGCCCTGTCCTCGATGGCTTCTATGAATACTAGTGGGTCTGTACTACCATCAAATCGTATACCCCATTTCCTCACCAGCTCCGGAACGACCCAACCGTTTCTGGGGTTACCTGACCCGCCTATATCAAAGTAGTTCGCCCTTCGCATCGGGTTATCATCCTCGGTAATTCGTACAGGTGAACCCACTCGAAAGCTAGGGGTATGTGTGTTCGTGTGGATTGGTGCATTGGTATGTGCATGGGTATTGCTAGATAAGTTATGATTGGGTGAGAGGAAGTTTGCTGTGACGTTCGTCTGCGCTGAAGGGGTTACCAACTCAGAGTCGGATTTCTGTCGTGGACGAGACACAACGACTGAAGAACCGGATGGGGTGACCCGCAACTCCCACTCCGCTAATCGTGTATATATATCTGATGTGTGGCCACCTTGCCTTATGAATGTACATACCAGTTTCCTGTACTCATTTACCGTAGTACATTTAGCCAAGCCGAAATCCTGCGCAATTGTTTCCAGATCTTCCTTCCGGCAGCGGTATACCCATTGTACGCCCACGCCCGGGTTGTTTATGTCGCCGGCCTCCGTTTCGGGTTCACTGATTGTTGGTTTCTCCATATAATTCGATTTTTATTTTATTTATTTATTTCTATATTTTCTGTATTTTCGTAATTCTTTTATTATCATTTATAAAAAAAATTTTTTTCCACCATATTAATCGCTCATTGAATTTTTCAGTTTAAAAAAAAAAAAAACTAAAAAAAAAAATATAAAAAAATTTTCTCTATATTTTTTTTCCACCACTGTAACCGCTGTACCGTTTATTTGATCAAAAATAAAAAAATGCCCTTTTTTCCCACTGCGGCAACCACTGTGTCGTTTGTTTGACCAAAAAAATTTTCGTTCACTTTTGTTATTTCTGTTTTTTTTTTTTTTTTCCGCCGCAACCACTGTTCCTTGTATTTAATCAAAAGAAATTCTGTTCACTTTTCTTTGTACCGCTGTTTTTTTTTTTTTTTAGTTTTATTTATTATTAAATTATTTTTTTTTTTGTTAACAAAAACACTCTTGCCCCACGGTACGACCGGGCTTATTTTATTCTGCACCTTATTGTGTGCAAACACTCAAACACTTTTGTGCCTACTGTGCCAAGACGACGCGTGCCTTTTTCTTCTGACACCGACTGTACTTTACGCAGGCACACTTATTCTGTCGCGGCGACGCGTGCTCTTTATTTCTGTCACCGACTGTACTTTTCGAAGACACACGTTTCGCGACAACCGTTGGTTGATCGGCTTATCCGTCTACACCGTCACCTTCGCTGCGTTACGAATATTCGCGAGTCGCTAGACTTGGTATACGGACCCGTTATGTAGTCGGCTCGCTCGCCTTTACACTCAACTTCTTCGCGCCGCAATCGGTGCGTGCGTTTCGATCGTCACTTTCGTCGCGCCACGATTCTCTCGACTTGCCGACACCTAACGGAACCGATCCCGTTTGTTACTCGTGCTTGCGCTTTGCTGTCACTTTCGCTTGTGCAGCTGCAATCACACGCGTGTTCTAACTCGTCTTCATCTGCTGCTTTACATGCGTTTTTGTAAAAGCAGAGTATTACCGGGTATGCACGAATCACACCTTTTTTTTTCGCAAAAAAAAAAATTTAAGCCGAAAAAAACAACACTTGTTGGTGATGCGGTTGGGGGCTTTACTTCCAACTCGTACCACACCTCACACTTTTACGTCCCTGCTCGGGCGCCACTTGTAAAGTAGTATTTTGCCTGGGTATAAATCTCAGTCTGGCCAGGTTCAGTTTACAAGACAATTTATAATTTGCTGTGAAACGTAAAAGGTGCAAAGCCTACAAGGTATTGGGTGAGAGGGGGATAAGGAAATCCACTGTCTGAGCTTCGTTAGCCACAGATACAGGGTCGTGGCGCGCGAAGGGTACGAGCCCGCATACACGTGCTTAACCGCATAGATCGGGCATACACTAATCGTGGGTTAGAGCACGCACCGATTAATGAACGTTTCGGGTAATCGTATTACAGCGCTAATCGCCACTCTGCAATACACACACAGTAGCTTTAGACTGGGAAGAATAGATTACGTTAGGTTAGTTATACTCTGTTCGAGATTTACCACGCGGTCGGGGCGACACATGTGCACTCAACCTTATAGCTGTTAGGGAACCTAGAAGACCCTGTCTTATTAGGAACAATATATATATACACTTACTCATGTCAGTTTTATAGCCAGTTTATTTACTCTTATTATTCTAATTGACTTATATCTATTTTCGCGTACGCGCGCGTTCACTTCATTTCCATTTGACTCGCCGAACTTAACTCTCCTTATGACCTACTTTCCGCGTACGCGACTTATATGATTAAGTTCATATATTTTGGTAATAAATACAGCACTCCGAACATTTATGGTTTAGAAGTGGTTTATTTCGAATGTGAGTAAAAACTAAAGCTATTGCTGTACAATCATGTTCTTATATTCAATGGTTTGTTTGATCTCTGTTTACATTATTGGCTTGTGGCCGATGGCTTGGTTGATCTCTGTTTACATTATTACTTATGAGAGAGTTTGATTCTCTCTGTACTTAGAAGGGTCAAGCTATGATGCTGCGACTGAATGTTCATATGAATCATGAGTCGTGCAGCTGTGTTTATAACTGTATTGTTTACATTATTGTGGATTGGAGGCCGGATGGTATTTTGGGTAAGGGTAAGTATGTTGGTAGTTGAGGGGGAGAGGTAAGTGGTGACAATTGTATAACTCCTCCACCGCCAGAGTTTGAATTCTCCTGAATTCTTCTTACTTTAATGTTAATATTTGTCTACTTAAGTTTAATATACATATAAAGTGCTAGTGCTAGTATGATTAATGCGAGGGCTATTGCCATTCCATAACCAACTTTTTTGTGATATTTTAATTCGGTTATTTCTTTTAAATTTTCAAAGTTTTGTATCGAAAAATGTTCAAAGTTTATATTATTTTTGTATGTTTGGTTTAATACGTCGGTTGGGTAGAAAAATCTATCATAGAATTCTATTTGTTCGTTTGAAAAAGTTTCAGAAAATACATTAATTTCGCAATTTACAAACTGTAAAAGGTAGTTTCCATTTAAAATGATGTTTCTATTGTCACAATTTTGATTTAGTTTTGAGTTTTTGCGTTTCTTATGATAAGTGTTTCATCATCTATTTGTTCAATGCTTGATTTGTTGTTGAATATGAATTTGCAATTATTATTTAGTGTACAACTTTTGCTTAATTTTAGTTCTCCTAAAATAATATTTTCTTTATAATCATATATTTTATTTTTAATTTGTGTGATCATATAATTTTCTTGGTCGATTTGAATATAATTTTTATTTGGAATTGGAGTGATTAGCTTAATATCTATTTTGCAAAATGTTTTTGGTAGCTTGATTGCCATGACAATCGCATTATTTTTGTACTGAAGTATGCCCATTCTAATCAGTTTAATTTTGTAAAAATCTATTTCAAATTTATTAATTTCTTCTTTTGTTAGTATTTCTGGTAAAAATATATTGTTTTTGGCTGAAGCTATGTTCTCTTGAATGTAATTTATTTTTTCTTCAAAATTTTTTAGTTTTTGCATTTGATTATTAAATAATACTTTCATTATTGTGTCTTTATTTTGTTTATTAATTTTTGCTGAATATATTGATATTAAATTTCTGTCTTGTAAAATTGTGTCTGCTATTTTATTAATACTGTCATTAAAATGAGTGTTTATGTAAATTTGTTGGTTCATATTTTGAATTAAATTGTGGTTGTTCTGATCGATTATGTCCAAGTGTTCTATAATGTTATCTCTGTCCTCATTGTCCATTAAACCAAAAAGCCAATTATACATTGTGCCTACGCCGTTTATTAATCCTCTTTTCTGTTTTCTGCTAGATGGGGTTATTGATTTGATTTTAGCTTTAATTAAGTCTATTTCATTAATGATTAATTCTTTCTCTGCTATTTCAACTTGTTTTATATTATTTTCAATCTTGTTGATAATGTTTGTAAGTTTGTTTAAATCGATTATATGTAGAATTATTATAGTTTCGTTAACAACTTCTGTTGAATGAATGTGTATTGGAACGTATCCTGCTTCCTCCTGAATTGGTACGATATGAAGTCTAGCTTGCACCGTTGTTAGTATCATTAATATGATAAAAAAATATACTGTAAATGGGATTACAGGTTACTAAAAAATTGTGGATATATATAAAAAAAATGTGCTTATATGTATTGATATATACATTTATAAATTATATGTGAACAGAACAGCTATTGCTGAATTCTGTCAAAGATAAAAAAAATCTTATATTAAAAAAAATTTTTTTGTATGTTTGTTTTTTGTTGTTTGTTTTTTTTTTTTTTTTTTTTTATTTTAATATATATATATATTTATTTTTTTTAAAATTTTTTTTTTTTTCAACTTCCTTCCTCTTTTAATGGTCTTTTGATATTACAAGGATGAATATCTTTTAATTTTGCAAGTCTGAAATATGATTCGTCTTTGTGTCTAAGTCGTTTATAGTTTTTTATATGACCTTCTTCTCTGTTTTCTACATAATCTTCCCTTTTTTCGTTTAAATTGTTTATAATTTTTTTCTTATGTTTTATTATTGTTTCATGAAGTTCTTTTGCATCCTTAACATTCTTTGCCTCATTGGGTGAACATTGAATTGTAGTGTGAAACCTTTTATTATATACGCCTATGGAAATCTGAATTTTTGTTTCTATTGAAATATCCTCGTCTATACTATTAACAATTTCTATTAAAGTTGAATGAAGTCTTTCTATATCTGCATTTCCAGTGTGTGAATTTGGTTTTGTTAAGTGTAACTCTACTTCCTCTTTGTTTAAGAAACTTACTATTTGTTCTGCTCTGAATTCATTGTCCATAATAATTTTCTTTGGTTTACCAAACTTTGTGAATTGATCTATTATAATTTGTAATTTTGCTCTCCAATTTCTGTCTTTGATATTATATGCCGTTGCAAATTTTGTTAGTTTGTCTATTACTGTTGCAAATGTTCTGTGTTTGATATGGAAAATGTCTACATGAATTATTTGATTCTTTTCTTGTGGGGTTTCAGTTATGTTAAACTTTGGTTTAATTGGTTTTCTGTCGTATTTTATTGCTCTGCATTTTTTACAATTTGATAATACTAAATTAATGTGGTCTCTTAGTTTTGGAAAATAAATTTTGTCTTTTAGGGTATAAAATGTCTCGTTCATTCCACTGTGTAGGGACTCTTTTGTATGATAAAATGTTTTTTGTTTGTTTATGAAGTTCTTCTTCGTTGTCTATATCTATTGCTCTTTTTGTGCATTTAATAAATTGTATATTTTTTGTGTCTCTAAATAGGTCTGTTAAAATACATTGTATTTTGTAGTATACTGAGTCCGTTACTTCTGAATATATGCCGATTGTGCCTTTACTTATATTGCTTTGTAACTTTTGTTCTATTTCGAGTGTTTCATCTGCTGGATTAATTTCTATGATCTTTTTTCCTTGTTGCTTTATGATACTGTCTCTTGCTGAATATGTTACAATGATTTGTGTATTAAATTTGTTTACTATTTCATCTTTTATATTAAAAGTGTTTGGTTCGTTTTCATCTGCTGAATGTATTGTGTCTGATAGTTCTAGGTTAGATTCATCTTTATTGTTCTCATTTATAAGCGGTGCTGTTTCTTGCCTACTCAAAAAATCTGCCACTTTATTGTCTTTTCCTTTTATATACTGAATGTCATAATCAAATTCTTGAAGTTTTAAAAGCCACCTTTTATGTTTGTCTTTTAAATCCTTTCCTTTGTATTTTGTACTTAAATATTTTATTGGTTGATGGTCTGTTATGATCTGAAACTGTGATCCATGTAAATAATGTCTGAAATGATCCACTGCATAAACAATGGCCAAAAATTCTTTGTCAGTTGCGCTGTATTGTTTCTCGTGTTTATTTAAAGTTCTTGTTAAGTACGCTACTGGTTGCCCTTGTTGTGACAAAACTGCGCCGATTGCGAAATCGCTGGCATCTGTTGTTACTGTAAATTGTTTATCAAATTCTGGGAACTTTAACGTTGGGTGTGAGCTGATGAGTGCTTTTAAGTTTTCAAACGAATCAATATACTCTGGGTCATTCATATTAATTGTGTTGCCTTTTTGTAAATATTTAATCATTGGGTAAGCAATTTTTGAGTAATCTTTAATGAATTTCTTATAAAATCCTGACATACCTAAGAAACCTCTAAGTTGTCTCTCTGTTTTTGGAAGCGGAATAGCTTAAATATCTTTTATCTTTTTTGGATTTGGCTGTATGCCTTCTTTTGTGAGTACATGTCCTTTCTTTTTTCATAAAAGAGCATTTATCTGCCTGTATTTTTAAGTTATGTTCTTGAAGCTTTCGAAAAATCTTTTCTAATGAATTTTTATGTTCTGCCAAGGTTGTTGAAAATATTAATATATCATCCAAATATACCACACATATTTTGTTTATATAGTCTCTTAAAATGTCATTCATTAATCTTTGGAAAGTTGCTGGTGCGTTTTTTAGGCCGAATGGCATTCTAACGTATTCATATAGTCCTATTGGTGATACAAATGCTGTCTTTTCTATGTCTTCTTCTGCCATTAAGATCTGATGGTAACCTTTTGCCAAGTCTAATGTGCTAAAGTATTGAGCACTTCCAAGTTTGTCTAATATTGAATCCATAATTGGTAAAGGGTATTTATCTGAGACTGTTACATGATTTAAACGACGATAATCTACACACAATCTATATTTTTGTACTCCTGAGTTATCTATTTTCTTTGCCACTATACATATTGGTGAACTATATTTGCTTCTGCTTTTTCTTATTATACCATTTTTTTCCATTTCATTTATTTGTCTTCTTATTTCTTCTTCATATTTTGGGGAACACCTATAAATTTTAGAATTTATCGGTTGGTCTGTAATAGTTCTTATATTATGTACTACTGTGTTTGTGTTGGTTAATTGATCACCTTCTTTATAATATAACCCTTTAAATTTTCTGATTAATGTTCTTATTATTTCACTTTCTTCAACATTGCAATTTGTCAGATTAATGTCTTCAATTTCACTTACTTCAAGTACACAAGTCTCATCAGGAATCTTGGACAAGAATGGAATTTCGACATCATTAATGAGTTGAATGGTTTTCGTTATAAAATTTATATTTTTCACGTTTCTTTGGATGAAATCCACGCCCAATAGAAAATCATATGATTTGACTAGGGGTAAAGCCACCCATCTTGAACGCATTTTTGGTGAATATTGAAATTCACTTGGTGCTTTGGTCATTACCAAAAAATTGTCAGTTTCAAATTTTGTGTTAATAGTGTGAATAGTTTTTGTATACTTTTCTATTATTTCATATACGTTTTTCTGTACTCTGTTAGTATTAAGTATGCTAATTGTGGATCCAGTGTCCACTAAAAATAGAAATCTGCGTCCCTCAATAGTTCCTTCTATCAACATTTTTTTGTTATCCGAGGCTACTGGGTAAAAAAATCTTCGGGAATTTCAACAGTACTTTTATTGTCTTCCTCTGCTAAATGATCTACCTCCATTGCTTCTTGAGAATTCTGTTGTTGAGCATTATTGTTTTGTCGTGTATTTTGGCTTTGGTTTTTATTTTGTTGGTTATAATTTGGTCTTTGATTCTGTTGCTGATTGTAATTATTATTTTTGTTCTGTTGCTGTTTTGGCTTTTTTGAACGTTGTTGTTTTTGTTATTATTGTTAGCATTTACTTGGTTGTTGTCAACATTTTGGTCATTGCTGTTATTTTGTCCGTTATTATCAAAGTATTTTCGGATTAATAGTTTTGTATTTAAATTTCCAATGTTAAGGCCGATATACTTGGCTATCTCATCCCTAACTGCTGGAAGAGTAGTTAAAGGCATTAATGAGACTGCCATGGAACCTGAAGCTAATTCTTTAACTCTTTAAATCAATAATCCACTTAAAATATTAACAAGGTTTTCATTATTTTCAAAAACAGCAAAATCTGTAATTTCTTCGACTATATACCTTACTTTTATATCTAAATCTCGAATAGAGCTTACTTTGAGGTTGTTTATTTTTCTCGTTAGGCCCATCTGGTCTGTCCTTGGTCGATAATGGTGCTTCAACTTCTCCTTGCATTGTTCCCACGTCGTTGGTGTATTAATGTTGAGTACCGTCCTTGCCTGTCCTTGGATTTTGGTGTTGAAGATCACACTGAATACCTGATCCGCATCTGCTCCGTATTCCAGCATGATTTGGTCCACCGACGCAATGAATCCGTGTAGAGTGCCCTCTTCCCCCGTAAATGTTGGGAGATATCGGGTCTCCTTCTCTATGTTGTTACGTTGTCTCGTAACCGGATTTGCCATGTTTATATTGTTTTGTTGATGGACTATTATTTGTGTTAGTGCTTGAATGCACCTCTGCATTTCCATTATGTCATTTGCCATTTTATTGTTTTGTTTCGCTTTTTTTGTTACACTTTTTCACTTTGTTGATTGTGCTTATGCCTTAGGCTGTGCTGCACTGAATCACTTATTAGTGTGTGTTATTTTAAGGTCCGTAACCCGGCTGCGCCACTTATATGATTAAGTTCATATATTTTGGTAATAAATACAGCACTCCGAACATTTATGGTTTAGAAGTGGTTTATTTCGAATGTGAGTAAAAACTAAAGCTATTGCTGTACAATCATGTTCTTATATTCAATGGTTTGTTTGATCTCTGTTTACATTATTGGCTTGTGGCCGATGGCTTGGTTGATCTCTGTTTACATTATTACTTATGAGAGAGTTTGATTCTCTCTGTACTTAGAAGGGTCAAGCTATGATGCTGCGACTGAATGTTCATATGAATCATGAGTCGTGCAGCTGTGTTTATAACTGTATTGTTTACATTATTGTGGATTGGAGGCCGGATGGTATTTTGGGTAAGGGTAAGTATGTTGGTAGTTGAGGGGGAGAGGTAAGTGGTGACAATTGTATAACTCGCGCGTTCACTTCTTTCCTATTTGAATCGCCGAAACTAACTATCCGCCTCGATCGTCTTCGGACCTCGTCGTCGCCTCTCACTCCCTTTTTCACCACACCCTTTTGGCGACCGTGGTGGGTTCTATGCTCGTTCGCGGGTAGCCACTCTGCGCTACCGGCGGTTGTATTTGAAATTGGCGGTTGCATTTGAAATCGGCCCTGCCAGATTTCTGCTTTTTGAACCAGCCGTTAATTGTTTGATTCAATGTTCCTTCTTGGACTAACTTAATTACTAATTATGAAAGATGATAACAAATGATAATGAAAACATGAAATAACAGTGATTCAGCTGCGCTCCTTGCGACTTCATAATACTAAAGTATATAAAAATAATACTGCCTTTAATTTATAATTGTAATACTAATATCTTAATTATATAAATATAACCAACTAATGTGGAGGAGGCTGGGCCGACTTCACACATGACTTGGTTTTGTACACCAGAATATGTTACGCGATTGGTTTTCCCTACATACTTGCTAATTATCAAACAAAACTTAACACACAAATACCTATTAACATTGTTGTTTTGATATAATTTTCAAACTGACATTTGTAACTTTGGTTGGTGTTGCAAATGCACGCATATACATATGTACATACATACACATGTATGTTCGTACATTTTTCATTGTTTTGTACATCTATATATATAAAATAGTTTGTCCTGACTGACTGACTGATTGTTGAGAGACCCACAGCCTAAACGATAAGAGCTAGAAGCCTGAATTTGTCACCAAATATTCCATTCAGGTTGAAAGTGAGCACTGAGAAAGGATTTTTAATGTGGACCACTCCTTCGAGTACCTCCTAAGCACCAAAGTCCTTTTTTACCCAAATTTTGTACTAGAGCTATGCTTTAAAAATAATTAATTATTAGGAACTTATGTACTAGAGCTATGCTTTAAATTAATCAAATTTTACGAAACTTGGTCAGAACATGGAGGCGTGTAAAAAAATCATGGATGCAAAATTTGGACCTGATCCGACAACTCCTTGGGACACCTCCCATACACTTATGTTATGGAGCGTGCTTATCTATCTATATATATAAAATAGTTTGTCCTGACTGACTGACTGATTGTTGAGAGACCGACAGCCTAAACGAAAAGAGCTAGAAGGCTGAAGTTTTCACCAATTATTCCATTCAGGTTGAAAGTGAGCACTAATAAAGGATTTTTAATTTGGACCACTCCTTCGAGTGGAGGCGTGTAAAAAAATCATGGATGCAAAATTTGGACCTGATCCGACAACTCCTTGGGACACCTTCCATACACTTTTGTTATGGAGCGTGCTTATCTATATCTATATATATATTGTTTGTCCTGTCTGACTGACTGATTGTTGAGAGACCCACAGCCTAAACGGTAAGAGCTAGAAGGCTGAAATTTTCACCAAATATTCCATTCAGGTTGAAAGTGAGCACTAAGAAAGGATTTTTAATTTAACTTAACACACAAACAAATACCTATTGACATTGTTGTTTTGATATAAAATTTGAGCTGACATTTGTAGCTTTGTATGGTGGTGCAAATGGACATATGTACGTACATTTTACATTGTTTTGTACATACATATATATAACAAAAAATGCAAGTGCAGATACATATATGTTTATACTGCAAAATCAAACGCACTAACAAATTGAAACTCAAGAAAATGTAATTTGCATACATATGTATGTATATTTAATGCAAGGGGGCTAAACTTGTTTAGCACAAGGCTAAAGGTGCCTTTCGCCTACAGCCTAGTGTTATCCGATCAGCACTGCTTGTGACATCCCTGTCCATCAGTGAATGACCGACCAAACGTGGTGAAGAGCCACACCCTGCTGGAGGTGCCCCTGCTCTAGACAAAATATGGCGGATCTAGAGAGGACAACTCGAAAAAACCCGTAATCTCGGGTGTCAATCGTATCGTGCCCATGGGATGAATGGCACTACGTTAGTGTGTCTTATAACGGTGACCTCCGGATACCTGGCACCTCCGGTTGTATAAGTGCCCAAACCAAGGTATGGGGCTCTGCCTTGGGGGATACGTCGATCCCCGTTACTAGTGGGATCATTTTATGGAACCAATTTTAACACAAATCTCTATTCTCGCGGACATCCCTGCCCCCTCACCGACTACGGTCGGACCAGTTTCTTTGCAGGAAACTAAAGTTGCAGCTGAGCAGATGGAAACAGATGCCCAGGCTATGAATGTCAATCCAGAAAGCCTAGCCTCCAACTCCATCTCCGAGGAGCAGGAAGAGGCTCTGCTAGCCTCAAATTCACCAGCGGCAAACTCAAATTCCGCCAAACCCAAACTTGGCGGCGCAGCCAGTAGATGACTCCGCGTACTCCTCGACAAGGGTATGCCATTTGAGGAAGCAAGGCGGCTAGCCCAAAAGCCCCTGGAGGCCTCACTTAGACAGACACTGAAGTTGAAGGCTGCACCCACTCCGCGACCAAACGGATGCGGTCGACTCAAGCGACCCCCGAGGAAGTCACGCCGAGGAAGATCTTGGCCACTGCCAAAGGTGCGGGTTCGGTATCGGTGGTAAAGCATCATGCTGCAGTTGCAGCTGATGTGAATGTTCCAACACATGCCGCAACCACAACGCCCGCTAGCAGTGTCAAACCTTCCTACAGAGAAGTAGCAGCATCTCACAAGATGGCCATACTACCACATGGCTATCCGGAGGTGCTGTTAACCACCGACCAGCTCAGGAGAGTGCAGATGGAGGTGCTGAGCACGATAGTAGCCCAAAGAAAAGGGACTTTTAAGTCTCTATTCAGCGGCTGCACCTTCCGCCCTATGTGGATGGTAATGACTTGTGGTGACGCCCCAACCGCAGAATGGCTAAAGGTAACAGTGCCTAAGCTGAATCTGTGGAAGGATGCGAAGCTGCAGGTCTTACCTGAAACCGACTTTCCTCGGCCTGAGGTATTTGTTGGCTATTTTCCGACCTTCGGGAAGGAAAGCAAAGCCGAAAATATCCTAAGTCTGATAGAGGGACAGAACGCGGGTATGCGAGTAGGGGATTGGAGAGTGCTCCATAAGGAGCAAAAGGGTCCTATGGTCGGTCTGACCATTGCACTGGACCCCCACTCCGCAAACAACCTTCGCAGCCAACTAAATTTCGCTTTTGGAAAGGTCTGCCTCAAGGCCAAGGGTAAGCAATCCCGTGCTCAGGCCGATGATGTGGTCCTACCAACTTTACAATCAACGGAAAAGGCACCCTGTTGCTCCAAGGATGCGTAGCCGGCAGTCGCAGAGACAACGCCTATGCCAATCCCTGCCCAGGGCGAGGCAGTGGCAAATGTCACAGCGGCCAACGCAAGCGGTCCTGGGGCAGCAGCTGTGCCAACTCAACGTCCGGCAGCCAGATGAACGCTCCCACCTCAGGCACAACACCGGCCCCCCCTTCATGGTCGCCTCCCAAAACACACAAGGCCGCAGGCGGGCACTCTGATGCCCCCACCCACATCAACACCCACAAGCCCACGGAGACGGGCTAAATGTCTCCAGGCGAACCTCCACCATGCCAGAGCTGCCTCGGATGTGCTCAGCATGAGGTTCGCGACCGAGAACATGGACGTCGCTTTTATCCAAGAGCCATGGATTGGCTCAGGACAGGTCCGTGGACTCCATTCAGTGTCTGGTAAGTTACTTTATAAACTTAACTCACCACGTCCAAGAACAGCACTGCTTATCAACAAGCAATTAACTTTCGTTCCCCTCACACAGTTCATTACTGATGACCTGGTGGCGGTCTGGGTAAAGATGCCCACAGCGCAGGGTGCTATAGAGATAGTGCTGGCTTCTGCATACCTGCCGGGAGACACCGACAATGTCCCAACAGTGGAAGTCCGTTCCCTGGTCGAGCATTGTCGTCGGAAAAATCTCCGATGGATCATCGCATCATCATGTGACGCAAACGCCCACCATGAGGTATGGGGAAGTACGAACAACAATAAGAGAGGTACCTTCTTGAATACATTATTAGTAGCAATATAAATATACTAAACAGGGGTAACGAACCTACATTTATAAATGCCATTAGAGGCGAAGTCCTTGACCTAACGCTCTGTAGCACCAATATGTTGTCCGCTATCTCCAACTGGCATGTATCAGGGTCGGTATCAATGTCGGATCATCAACACATAAGATTCGACATAACCAGCACCGAGATACAAAACCCAGTTACCAGAAATCCTAGAAGAACCAACTGGGATATCTTACACCTTGAACTTGAGCATCGTGTAAACCGTTCCACTCGTCCAATTTTAACACCTTTCAAGCTGGAAGCAGAAGCAAATGAGCTTCACCAACATATTGAAGATGCATTCCATAGAGGTTGCCCTGAAAAAGTCCACAGAGTTAAACGTGACGTCCCATGGTGGAACGACACTCTTGAAAAGCTCAGAAGGACTGCCAGGAAACTCTTCAATAAGGCCAAAGATGGGAAAGCCACATGGCTGTCCTACAAAAGTAGCCTAACGCTCTATAATAAAGAGCTGAGAAGGTCTAAGAGAGCTACATGGAGAGATCACTGTGGGAAGATCCCAAAACTTCCCGAAGCGATTCGCCTTCAAAAAGCAATCAGTAAAGACCACTCAAATGGGTTGTGCACACTTAAGAACCCGGAACTTCTGTTGGAAACCCACTTCCCGGGCTGTGTGTTCCTACCAGAGGTGGAGAAGGGACCAATGGCCACAACCATGAATCCCACCAACACTTCTGGTACAGGCTGTATTCCAGTGGCAGACGATGACCAGGTAGATGAGGTATCTCCAACCCCACCATCTACACTGCGCCTTAAGCTCCCACATGGATAATCCCATCACAAAAGTGTACAATGGGCTATAAACAACTTTAGTCCATACAAATCCCCTGGACCGGATGGTATCCAACCATGTCAGCTGCAACATGGGGCGGACATGGTGGTGCCACCTCTAGTCCGGCTTTTCAGAGCTAGTCTAGCTCTTGGACATATTCCAAACAAATGGGCTACGGGGTTCGGGTCGTGTTCTTGCCCAAGGCAGGAAAGATAGATTCCCAAATGCCAAAAGCATACAGTCCGATCAGCCTTAGCTCATTTTTCTTAAAAACTATGGAAAAACTCCTTGACCACCACATTCGGGCTACTAACCTCAAGGAAAAGCCCCTACATCGTTTTCAATATGCATATCAAACAGGAAAGTCTACTGAGACGGCTATACACTGCCTTACAACCAAAATTGAAAAGGTACTAAGCTCTCAGCGGATTTGCCTAGGTGCCTTTATAGACATCTCAAGGGCGTTTGATAACACTTCATATGTAGCCATAAAGACTGCTCTCAATCAGAAAGGAGTCTCTCCCATAATTATTGAATGGATTCTGGAAATGTTAAAATCCAGAATAATCTCAATTGACCTTAATGGCAAACTCACATCTATAGAAGCCACAAGGGGTTGCCCTCAAGGGGGTGTACTCTCTCCTATATTGTGGACTCTGGTTATAGATAAACTTCTTTACACACTCAATAACGCTGGCTTCACCACCCAGGGTTACGCAGATGACCTTGTTATCTACATCGAGGGCTGGCATGCTCCAACGATCTAAGATCGCATGCAACAAGCACTCAATATAGCCAACAAGTGGTGTCAAGATAAGGGTTTATCGATAAACCCATCTAAGACAGTCCTAGTCCCTTTCACTAGACAAAGTACTCAGACACTACAAAACCCAATCCTTAACGGTACGAAAATTGAATTTTCTAGTGAAGCGAAATACCTTGGGGTGATCCTTGATTCCAAGCTCAATTGGACGCCTCACCTAAACAGCACTGTCATTAAAGCCACTAGGGCATTCTTTGCCTGTAACAGGCTCTTTTGCGGAACATGGGGACTCAGTCCAAAAATAATCTACTGGTCCTTCGATACTGTTATACGACCCATTCTTACCTATGCTGCCCTAGCATGGTGGACTAAGGTCGAGCAAAGAACTGCAATGAAAACACTATCGAAAATACAAAGCTTAGTCTGCATGGGCATCACGGGAGCGATGCGCACTTGCCCAACTGAAGCACCAGGAGTCATAACTGGCATCCCAACGATCCCGATTCTTATTAAGAAGGAGGCTCGTCTGGGTGCCCTAAGACTTACTAACATCGGTGAACTAAAGCTCGGGGACCTAACGGGTCACTTAAAGGCTCTCACGCCTATATTCAATGACCCTATCATTCGTCTTTCGGACTATAGTTTATCGGGCCCCTTCTTTGAAAGAAACTTCCTTGTATCAATACAAAACAGAAGCACTTGGAATGCTGATCTATCCTGCATACCCAATGGAGCTCAAATCTGGTATACGGATGACTCTAAACTAGAGAATGGTGACACCGGGGCGGGCATTACTGGACCACGGTTCAGAAAAGCCATAGCCATGGGCAAAACACCTACCATCTTTCAAGCAGAAATACACGCGATAGAGATCTGCGCCCGAGAATGCCTTCGTAGGAAGACAAATGGTGCTACGATCTATATTTTCTCCGACAGTCAGGCATCTCTATATGCCCTGAGATCATTTCAATTCTCGTCAAGGTTAGTCGAAGAATGTTTCCATCTATTGAACTCTCTGGGAAAAAATAACACTCTTACGGTGGGATGGGTTCCTGGACATGAAGGACATGATGGTAACGAACTGGCCGATGCTCTAGCTAAGCAAGGAGCAGGTAGGCCGCTAATAGGACCTGAGCCATTCTGTGGACTCACCAAGGGACACAGGAAAGCTATACTCAGAACATGGGAAGAAAGGGAAATAAAGAAAAGTTGGTCTGCCAGATAAGAATATATCCAAACGTCTTATCAACCTAAACAAGAATGACATTCGTACGCTTACCGGTTTTCTCAGTGGCCATTGCTGCCTGAGATATCACCTTAAGAAACTGAACTTATCGGACATTGACGTCTGTCGGTTTTTTAACTCAGACCAGGAGACGTCATCTCACATACTGTGCGAATGCCCAGCACTCTGCAGGCGCAGAGCACAACATCTTGGGGAGGTAACCGTGCCACCCCACAGGATATGGAGTCTCTATCCGGATAAAGTTCTAAGCTTTATTCGCAGCCTAGAGCTACAGGAGAGTCCATAATCCGACTGGCCAGCACAAAAGATCAATCTGGTCGAGGTGCACCAACTATGGCCTTGTAATAATAATAATAATATTCAATGCAAAAAAGTTGTATAGATATGTATGTTCATGTACATACATTCAATTTGGATTTGTTTTTTATATCGAGCTTTTTGGCCGAAAATAATTAATCTTGAACATCTTCTTGGTATAGTGGTAGATTTGCATACTTGCTGCTTATCTAACTCGGACGTAACGTCGTACATCGTAACATTGTTGATATACTTATCGAACAAGCAAGCAAAGCACATATGTAAGTTTGTATGTATTTGTGATGCATATCTGTGGCGCAAAAATTGAGAATAATATTATGGTGGGCGGTATAAGGGGGCGTGGCATCCAATATTGCACATTTGTTATGGATGACTTTAGCGCAAAAACTGGGAAAGATATAGAAATTTCAGATTTTTCGAAGTGGGTAGAAAAGGTGGGCGTGGCATATAAAACTTTAATGAAGATCGGTTACGGATGTCACTATCAATGTTTCTACCAAATTTGGTGACCCTAGCCCAAAAACTGAAAAAAAAAATAGACTTTTCAGATTTAAGAAGGTGGGCGGTATCAGTGGGGGCTTGGCATCCAAAGTTTTGATGCATATCTTTGCAAGACTTCAGCATTAAACTTCCTACCAATATTGGTGACTTTAGCTTCAAAACTGTAGAAGACACAGTCATTTTCGATTATAACTGAAGGGGGGCTGGGGGCGGAAGATCCAAACATCCAAACTTTCGATGCAGTTTTTGAGGAATATCATCGGCAATCTTGCCCCCAAATTTGGTGACTCTAGCTGCTAAAATGTGAGATATATATGTGTTTCATCGATTTGCACATCGAGGGGAATCGATTTGTTATCGATTTCCCAGGCCCCTGAGGTCGTAGAGCCAAATTTAACACTTTGTCTGACGAAGGTATGTACAAAGATATTTGCAAAGTTGCAAGGCTCAAGCTTTAAGGGTGTCGAAAAAAGCTGGGTTCATACTGACAGACGGACAGACGGACGGACGGACAGACACCATGACGGACATTGCACAAACCCAATATACTATGATACCTTTGGTATCAAAGTATAAAAATCGGCAAATTGGTCAGGACATAGAAGTGTCTAAAAAAGTTATGGATGCAAAATTTGGACTTGATCCGACAACGCCTTGGGACACCTCCCATACACTTATGTTATGGAGCGTGCATATCGATATATATAAAATAGTTTGTCCTGACTGACTGACTGATTGTTGAGAGACCCACTGCCTAAACGAAAAGAGCTAGAAGGCTGAAATTTTCAAAAAATATTCCATTATGGTTGAAAGTGAGCACTAAGAAAGGATTTTTAGTTGGGACCACTTCTTCGAGTACCTCCTGAGCACTTCAGTCCTTTTTTTTCCCAACTTTTGTACTAGAGCTATGCTTTAAAATTAATTAATTATTACAAAACTTGGTCAGGACATAGAAGTGTCTAAAAAAGTTATGGATGCAAAATTTGGACTTGATCCGACAACGCCTTGGGACACCTCCCATACACTTATGTTATGGAGCGTGCGCATCTATATATATAAAATAGTTTGTCCTGACTGACTGACTGATTGTTGAGAGACCCACAGCCTAAACGAAAAGAGCTAGAAGGCTGGGACCTCTTCTTCAAGTACCTCCTGAGCACTTCAGTCCTTTTTTTTCCCAACTTATGTACTAGAGCTATGCTTTAAAATTAATTAATTATTACAAAACTTGGTCAGGACATGGAGGCGTGTAAAAAAACCATGGATGCAAAATGTGGACCTGATCCGACAACCCCTTGGGACACCTCCCATACACTTATGTTATGGAGCGTGCATATCTATGTATATAAAATAGTTTGTCCTGACTGACTGACTGATTGTTGAGAGACCCACAGCCTAAACGAAAAGAGCTAGAAGGCTGAAATTTTCTCCAAATATTCCATTCTGGTTGAAAGTGAGCACTAAGAAAGGATTTTTAGTTGGGACCACTCCTTCGAGTACCTCATGAACACTTAAGTCCTTTTTTTTCCCAACTTTTGTACTAGACTAGGTAGCAATAATTGCTTAAATGACTTGACGCAATGAGCATTTTTGAAATGAAAAAATCATTGCTTGCTTAAAAATTATTGCTTCGTCTGATAGCTTTGTGCAATAGCTTTCAGCAGTTGTTTATATGTCAATGCCTGAAAATTCATTGCTTGCTTGAAACAATTGCTTCGTGTGACAGCACCTTTATGTTATGGAGCGTGCATATCTATTTATATAAAATAGTTTGTGCCGACTGACTGACTGATTGTTGAGAGACCCACAGCCTATACGAAAAGAGCTGGAAGGCTGAAACCTCTTCTTCAAGTACCTCCTGAGCATTTCAATCCTTTTTTTCCCAACTTTTGTACTAGAGCTATGCTTTAAAATTAATTAAATTTTACAAATTTGGTCAGGACATGGAGGCGTGTAAAAAAATCATGGATGCAAAATGTGGACCTGATCCGACAACCCCTTGGGACACCTACCATACACTTATGTTATGGAGCGTGCATATCTATGTATATAAAATAGTTTGTCCTGACTGACTGACTGATTGTTGAGAGACCCACTGCCTAAACGAAAAGAGCTAGAAGGCTGAAATTTTCACCAAATATTCCATTATGGTTGAAAGTGAGCACTAAGAAAGGATTTTTAGTTGGGACCACTTCTTCGAGTACCTCCTGAGCACTTCAGTCCTTTTTTTTTCCCAACTTTTGTACTAGAGCTATGCTTTAAAATTAATTAATTATTACAAAACTTGGTCTGGACATGGAGGCGTGTAAAAAAATCATGGATGAAAAATTTGGACTTGATCCGACAACGCCTTGGGACACCTCCCATACACTTATGTTATGGAGCGTGCGCATCTTTATATATAAAACTAGCTAACCCAGCCACGCGTTGCAGCGGCGGACTCGACAGACTTCTTCCTGTCAAAAAGATTTGTAATGTTGAATTGTTTTGTTTCTACGTATTTTATAGTCGGGGCAAAAGATTCTCGTGAACAGAACCGTCACCCGTGAAAGGGTGTTGTAAGTTAAAATTAAATTATAAGTACATATTTAAAAGTAGACTTTAGACATGCATTGAGTTCATCTGCTGGCGTTGATCGTGGAGTCACTGACCGAAAATCTCCTGCTAATAAAATCAATGCACCACCAAATCGGTTATAATTTCTCCGTAGATCTTGTAAGGTTCTTTCTAATTTTTTTTCTGTATTTCAATGTCTCACAATATGAGCAAACCGAGTTCATAGAACCAATAACAACACATTGGAAGTTACTGTAGTCAAGTGACACATCGTAACTGAAAGCAGCTCGATTCAAACTTGCACAAGTATTTGTTGAATGTTGAGCTCGCGCTTCACGCGTTTGCGATATCCGAACTCTTTTACGATTATTTTGGTCCTCAAGTTCTTGAGCAGTACGATTAGATTGGTAATAAGCTTGGCTTGTAGTATTTCGTGTTCTTCTGCCTAAATTGCTTGTTTGACGGCGTATGGTAGCTCCTCTGCGTATTGCGGGCATTTTAAAAATGTACGATTTTAAATAGTAAAAAAAAACTGTTTTGATTCAGAAGCTGAACTTTTTGTTTTTTAACAAATTTTTTTAAATTTATTTTAGTTGTTGGCGAAGCAACGCGCGCTGGATAACTAAATAATTTCATTTATACGTTGAATAGAATTATTTTTCCTACTGAATTTTAAATGTAGCCTACCAAGATTTTGCAAAACACAGCTTTAGGACTGATTTTGCAAAACACAGCTTTAGGACTGTCAGACAAATAATTAGCAATAAATTAAATTTGCGACAATAATTTGAGATTTAAACTACCTTATCTTTCAAGTTGGATCGAACTGCACATGGTGTGCGAATTTTATTAAAATCGGTTAAGTGGTTTAGGAGGAGTTTGAGGACAAACATCGTGACACGAGATTTATATATATTAAGATAGTTTGTCCTGACTGACTGACTGATTTTTGAGAGACCCACAGCCTAAACGATAAGAGCTAGAAGGCTGAAATTTTCACCAAATATTCCATTCAGTGAGCACTAAGAAAGAATTTTTTATTTGGGCCACTCCTTCGAGTACCTCCCAAACAAATCTATTTATTGCATTAATCACTTTACCTCATTCCACCACTCTGGCGCCTCATTGTCGCACAAGCTGTGAGTTTCAACGCCGCCGAGTGTACAAAAACAAAACAAATGACCCATTCCACTACTGCCGTCTGCGCACAAGCTATTGCGGTCGAATTTACAAAAATAAAACACATGACCCATTCCACTTCTGCCGTCTGTACATGTGTCTCCGTTATTCTCTTTTCTTCTTTGTGCCTTTGACAATTGTTTTTCGAATCAAGTAGCATTTGTTGTTGTTGTTAAAAAGTGTTGTTGTTGGGCTCGCAATGCTTCTTTTTGTTGGTATCATTGATTTAAAAAAAATCAAAACATAACTTGGTTTTGTACACCAGAATATGTTACGCGAGTGGTTTAACCTACATACTTGCTAATTATCAAACAAAACTTAACACACAAATACCTATTGCCATTGTTGTTTTTATATAATTTTCAAACTGACATTTGTAACTTTGATTGGTGTTGCAAATGCACATATGTACATATGTACATACATACACATGTATTTACGTGCATTTGTTATTATTTAGTACATACATATATATTAACAAAAATGCAAGTGCAAGTATTGGTTAATGCACGCATACATTGTTGTATCTGTAGCAAGCTAAAAGAAAGCAATAAACATGTTCACCAAATATAGACCGTGCAAAAACAAACACACTAACAAATAGGATCTTAAGAAATGTTATCTACATGTACATACATACATACAAACATACACATGTGTGTACCTACATTTTACATTGTTTTGTACATACATATATTTAAAAAAAAATACAAGTGCAAATATATGTTTATACCGTGCAAAAACAAACACACTGTTAGTGTAGAAACTTAAGAAATGTAATCTACATCTACATATGTACATATGTATATACGTAATGCATAAACGTGGCATAGATATGTACATATGTACATTCATGTAATTTGTATTTGTTTTTTTTATATCGAGCACTTTGTGCGAAAATAATTAGTCTTGAAAATCTTTGTATTGTAGTAGATTTGTTAACTTGCTGCGTATCTAAATTAGACAAAACGTAACACACAATCATTATTGATATACAATTTCGAACAAGCAACCAAAGCACATATGTAAGTTTAAAAAGTATGGGGTTTTGGGTATAAAAAGGCAGGCAGAAGAGGTAGGCGTGACATTCAAATTTGTGATGCACATCTGTGGCGGATGTTACCTTCTATCTCCCTATCAAGTTTGGAGACTCTAGCGCTAAAAATGAGAAAGATATTGTGGTGGGCGATATAAGTGGTAAGTAACAACGTTTCTACCAAATTTGGTGACTCAAGCGCAAAAGCTGGGAAAGATATAGAAATTTAAGATCTTACGAGGTGGGTGGAAAAGGTGGGCGTTCCATATAAAACTTTGATGTAGATCGGTTACGGATGTCACTAACAAGGTTTCTACCAAATTTGGTGACTCTAGCCCAAAAACTAAAAAAAGATATAGAGTTTTCAGATTTTAGGAGGTGGGCGGTATACGTGGGGCGTGGCATCCAAAATTTTGATGCATATCTTTGTAAGATCTACCTTCCCATCAAATTTCCTGAGTATTGCTTTAAAACTGTGGGAAATACAGTCATTTTCGATTATAACTGAAATTGGGGCTGGGGGCGGAAGAGGAGGGCTTTCGATGCAGTTTTTGAGGAATGTCACCAGCTATCTTACTATCAAATTTGGTGACTATATGCTAAGATGTGGGATATATGTGTGTTTTATCGATTTGCACATCGAGGTGTATCGATTTTTATCGATTTCCCAGGCCCCTGAGGTCGTAGAGCCAAATTTCACACTTTGGCTGACGAAGGTATGTACCAAGGTATTTGCAAAGTTGCAAAGCTCTAGCTTTAAGGGTGTTGAAAAAAGTTGAGTCCAAACGGACGGGCGGACGGACGGATGGACAGACACCTTGACGGACATTGCATAAGCCCAATATAATATGATACTATTGGTATCAAAGTAAAATGACGCATCTGATTCTTAACCTCAATGGTGGCGTGAAATAGAGAATATTAAATATTTTGCTAATATGTTGTTAAACATTAACTTATTTATTTGATATATATTGCTAAAATTTTGTAAAAACTGTTGGCGCAGCGAAGCAAGCGAGGGCCTTACTAGTCTATATATATAAAATAGTTTGTCCTGACTGACTGACTGACTGATTTTTGAGAGGCCCACAGCCTAAACGATAAGAGCTAGAAGGCTGAAATTTTCACAAAATATTCCATTCTCGGTGAAAGTGAGCACTAAGAAAGGATTTTTAATTTGGACCACTCCTTCGAGTACCTCCCATACAAATCAATTTTTTGCATTAATCACTTAACCTCATTCCACCACTCTGGCGCCTCATTGTTGCACAAGCTGTGAGTTTCAACGCCACCGAGTTTGCAAAAACAAAACACATGACCTATTCCACTACTGCCGTCTGCGCATAAGCTATTGCGGCCGAGTTTACAAAAACAAAACACATGACCCATTCCACATCTGCCGTCTGTACAAGCGATCGCCAGCGAGTTTACAAAAACAAAACACATGCGCTGTGTAGTGTCTCCGTTATTCGCTTTTCTTCTTTGTGCCATTGACAATTGATTTTCGAGTCAATTAGCGTTTGTTGTTGTTGTGATCGCAATGCTTTTTTTGTTGGTATCATTGATTTAAAACAAATCAATTAAAACATAACTTTGTGCGCCTAGAAGAGTTTTGCACACCTGAATATGTTACGGGGGTGATTTTATCTACATACTGGCTAATTATTGAATTCAAACAAAACTTAACACACAAACACAAATACCTATTGCCATTGTTGTTTTGATATCATTTTCGAACTGACATTTGTATCTTTGGTTGGTGCTGCAAATGCACGCATGTACATATGTACATACATACACGTACATTTAACATTCTTTTGTACATACATATATATAACAAAAAATGCAAGTGCAAATACATGTATATACAGTGCAAAAACAAACGCACTAACAAATAGAAACTTTAGAATATGTAATCCGCATACATCTATAAATATAAAATAGTTTGTCCTGACTGACTGACTGATTGTTGAGAGACCGACAGCCTAAACGAAAAGAGCTAGAAGGCTGATATTTTCACCAAATATTCCATTCAAGTTGAAAGTGAGCACTTAAAAAGGATATTTAGTTTGGAAAACTCCTTCGAGTACCTCCTTAGCACTTAAGTCCTTTTTTTCCCAACTTTTGTACTAGAGCTATGTTTTAAAATTAATCAATTATTACGAAACTTGGTCAGGACATGGAGGCGTGTAATAATAAATATATTGGGGAGATCTCCCAACAGAGATGGAGGCACTGCGACCGAACGATCTTTTGTGCCCATAAGACTCCCTATTCAGTCAAGAGCTGCTCAACCTCCCTTATGAAGGCTAGCAGACCTCCCGTCGAGGCTTTCCTTATCTGCAGAGCTGTCAGAAACTCGCTATGCAGATGCCTCCTTCTAGACCAAATGACGGCTGGACATTCACAGAGAATGTGTTTTGTCGTCTCGTCATCCCCCTTACAGAGCCTACACTCTGTGTCAGGAGACAGACGCATTTTATGAAGATGGTATTTTAAGACATGGTGGCCGGTGAGGTAGGCTACCAACAGTCTTAGGTCCATCCTGGAACACCCAGCAGTATTCCTTCCTACTAGTGGATGTATCAGCTCTTTAGCTTGACGACATCCTGGACTGGATATCCAATACCTGGATCTAACTCCCTCTGCCCATCCTTCTATTTTTTCTTTGGCAGCGGCCCACCCTAAGCCACAAAAAGGCTCTGGGCCAAGTAAAGGAGTCGCTGAGCCGGCTCTAGCCAGCTCGTCTGCGTATTCATTGCCGGTAATTCCGGCATGACCTGGAACCCAACACAAAGTTACTTTGTTCCCGGTGGAGAGTTGCTGGAGGCTGGTCCAGCAGTCTGCGACAAGTTTGGAGCTAATCCTCCAAGAGGATAGAGCTTTGATCGCCGCTTGACTCTCCGAAAAGATGTATAAATTAGCTCCTCTCATCCTTTTGTCTAGGATGAGTTTAGAGCAGGCCTCAATGACATGAATCTCTGATTGAAAAACGCTGGGCCATTTACCCAGTGCAATCGAGACTCTGGTGTTAGGTCCAAAGATCCTTGCACCCACCCCTTGCTCAGTTGTAGACCCATCAGTGAACCACTGCAGGCCCCTGGGGTCATTACAAGGTTTGCCATTTTCCCATGCCCTACGGTCTGGAATGAGAGTCCTGAACTTCGCCCCGAAATAGAGCTTCGTGGTCATGAGATCTGTTCGATTGCAGACCTCTAATCCAGAAACATTATTCAAAATACTGACATGACCCGCATCATTAGTCAGTAACCCAGATGTGAGTTTGATCCTAAGAAGACTTTAAGCGGCACCTTCTTGTATGTGAATATGTAGGGGAGTCAATCCAATAATTTTCTCCATAGCCGTAGTTGGACATGTGCGTAAAGCTCCCGTCAGAGATACACACACAAGCCGCTGCAGCTTGCTACACTTCTGAATGGCCGTGACCTTCTGCAGTTTGGGCCACCACACAAGAGCAGCATAGGACACGATAGGCCTGACCATCATGCAGTAAAGCCACAGGATGGATTTGGAGTCAAGGCCCCACGATCTACCATAAAGTCTTCGACATGCCCATAAAGCATGTGAAGCCTTGGTAATCGTTTTATTAAGGTGCGAGTTCCAGTTAAGTCGTTTGTCTAGAACAACTCCCAGATATTTGACCTCACTGGAGAGCTCTACGGGAGTCCCACCAATGACTAGGAGGCCGATGTCATTGATGTACCGTTTGGTGAAACGGCACAACAACCGCCTTGTGCGGATTGATGTTGAGACCCACGTTTATGCACCATTCTAGAACCAAATTGAGTGCCCTTTGCATCAGTTCGGTGACGGTGTTTCCGAACTTCCCTGATACTACAATGGCCAAGTCATCTGCATACCCGATGGCATCAATTCCCTGGCTGTGTAGTTTTTCTAGAAGTTCGTCAACTACAAGTGATTATAGTAGGGGAGACAACGATCCACCTTGTGGACACCCTCTGGCCGCGTTTATACGAACCGTCGTTGCGTCAAACGTGGAAGATATTTCTCGTTGTCGTAGCATAGCTTCTATCCAGGCTACAGAGGCTGCGTCAATGTCCCTACGATATAGAGCTCTGGAGATAGACTGATAGCCAGTGTTGTCGAAAGCACCTTCCACGTCCAGAAAAGAGCACAGAGCAATTTCTTTGGATTTGAAAGATTTTTCGATTTTGCTGACTAGGTGGTGAAGAGCGACCTCGGTCGATCCGCCTTTGATGTAGGCAAATTGTGATTTGTGTAGCGGTTTGGTGGCCTGGAGAGTGCACCTCACGTGCAAGTCCACCAGCCGCTCCGCAGTCTTGAGAATAAAAGACGAAAGGCTTATCGGTCTGTATGACTTTGGTTGGTCGAGAGCTCTGTTGCCTTGTTTAGGAATAAATACCACGTTAACTCTCCTCCAAGATTGTGGTATATATCCCCATGCAAAGCTGGCTCTAAGCAGACTGACAAGTGGTGTTATAATTATTTCGATGCTATGTTGTAGCAAGGCAGGGAAAATCTGGTCGCCCCCAGGGGCTTTGAAAGGGCTAAAAGATTTGACTGCCCACCTGACCTTGTCAGGATCGAAATTAATACCGGACAGACTATGATCTCGCCTAATCGGTGTGGTAGTTAACCCGTCTGGTTCACCATGTGTGCTGATTCTGGATCCTGGGAAATGCACCTGAAGCAAAAGTTCTAGCGTTTCCTTCCGATCTTGAGTAAAAGAGCCATCTGTTCTTTTGAGAAGCCCCACCCCATTAGTTGAGCCCTTTGCGAAGACCTTTTGCAGTCTAGCTACTTCTGGTAGTGCCTGCACACTTTCACAGTAGCTTCGCCAGCTCTCTCGCTTAGCTCTTCTAATGTTCTTATTATACTCCGTGAGAGCACTCCTGTAAGTGTCCCATGAGTCCCGATTTGCCCTTGCTCTATTAAAGAGTCTACGTACTACCTGTCTTTGACTTGCAAGTCTGTCGCTCCACCAGGGAACCTCGCGGTTCACCCGATGTCGCTTTAGAACTGTACTGTCTTGGAAAGAAGTGATAAGCACATCGTGAAGCTGGTCAGCAGCCAACTCTATGTCACTCACAGACGCAAAGTTGGTTATAAGCTGGTCAGCTTTCATCCCAGTTAGTTTTCTTCCGATTATATAGCGAAGTGTTGAGTTCCGTTTGGCCAGGTAGATCAAACCGGATGTGCTGGTGGTCTGATAACGTGGCTTCATCGGTAACCCTCCAGTTCGTTATATAACCGGACAAGAAGTTACTAGCCAGGGTGAGATCCAGGACCTCCTCCCTAATGGCGTTTATAAAGGTGGGTTTGCACCCTCTATTGACTACATCTAATTGACTACACAATAGATATTCAAGAAGGCACTCACCCCGTTTGTTGACATCACTGCTGCCCCATATGGTGTGATGTGCATTAGCGCCGCAGCCGATAACCATGTGTTTCCCGGCTGTGCGGCAGAAGTTGACGAGCCTCTGGACATCCTTAGGCGGAGCTACGTCAGTGTCTCCGGGAAAGTAGGCGGCCACCACCATCACTTCACGAACACCTTCCGCTGTAGCCACCTCTACGGCTGTTGCAACTAGATCCCTGCAGATAAAGTTAGTTAATGGGAAATGCCTTACGTTTTTATCTAAAAGAATAGCTGCTCGAGGAGCACCTCCACTGCGGTCATATAACAACTTACTTGTACCGCAGCTCAGTCCTCTAATTTGGCCACCACTAAGTCCTAACCACTTAAGTCCTTTTTGCCCAACTTTTGTACTAGAGCTATGCTTTAAAATTAATCAATTATTACGAACTTATGTACTAGAGCTATGCTTTAAAATTAATCAATTATTACGAAACTTGGTCAGGGCATGGAGGCGTGTAAAAAAATCATGGATGCAAAATTTGGACCTGATCCGACAACTCCTTGGGACATCTCACATACACTTATGTTATGGAGCGTGCTTATCTATATATCTATATATATAAAATAGTTTGTCCTGACTGACTGACTGATTGTTGAGAGACCCACAGCCTAAACGATAAGAGCTAAAAGGCTGAAATTTTCACAAAATATTCCATTCTCGGTGAAAGTGAGCACTAAGAAAGGATTTTTAATATGGACCACTCCTTCGAGTACCTCCCAAACAAATCTATTTATTGCATTAATCACTTTACCTCATTCTACCACTCTGGCCCATCATTGTCGCACAAGCTGTGAGTTTCAACGCCGCCGTGTTTACAAAAACGAAACACATGACCCATTCCACTACTGCCGTCTGCGCACAAGCTATTGCGGCCGAATTTACAAAAACAAAACACATGACCCATTCCACTTCTGCCGTCTGTACATGTGTCTCCGTTATTCTCTTTGATTCTTTGTGCCTTTGACAATTGTTTTTCGAATCAAGTAGCATTTGTTGTTGTTGTTAAAAAGTGTTGTTGTTGGGCTTGCAATGCTTATTTTTGTTGTTATCATTGATTTAAAACAAATCAATTAAAATATAACTTGGTTTTGTACACCAGAATATGTTACGCGAGTGGTTTTACCTACATACTTGCTAATTATCAAACAAAACTTAACACACAAATACCTATTGCCATTGTTGTTTTTATATAATTTTCAAACTGACATTTGTAACTTTGGTTGCTGTTGCAAATGCACATATGTAAATACATACACATGTATGTACGTATATTTTTCATTATTTAGTACCTACATATATATTAACAAAAATGCAAGTGCATATATTGGTTAATGCACGCATACATTGTTGTATCTGTAGCAAGCTAAACGAAAGCAATAAACATGTTCACCAAATATAGACAGTGCAAAAACAAACACACTAACAAATAGGATCTTAAGAAATGTAATCTATATATATAAAATAGTTTGTCCTGACTGACTGACTGATTGTTGAGAGACTCACAGCCTTAACGATAAGAGCTAGAGCCTAAAATTTTCACCAAATATTCCATTCAGGTAGAAAGTGAGCACTAAGAAAGGATTTTTAATTTGGACCACTCCTTCGAGTACCTCCCGAGCACTTAAATCCTTTTTCCCAACTTTTGTACTAGAGCTATGCTTTAAAATTAATCAATTATTACGAACTTATGTACTAGAGCTATGCTTTAAAATTAATCAATTATTACGAAACTTGGTCAGGACATGGAGGCAAAATTATGACATGATCCGACAACTCCTTGGGAAACCTCCCATACACTTATGTTATGGAGCGTGCTTATCTATATATCTATATATATAAAATAGTTTGTCCTGACTGACTGACTGATTGTTGAAAGACCCACAGCCAAAACGATAAGAGCTAGAAGGCTGAAATTTTCACCAAATATTCCATTCAGGTTGAAAGTGAGCACTAAGGATTTTTTATTTGGACCACTCCACAGTGGATCCGCTTGTATGGAAGAGCGGCCAAAAATATTAATAATAGCCATAGCGTGCTGAAATTTATAACAAAATAATAGAAAATTTTTTTAAACATATAACAAAAAAATGGGACAAATCGAACGGCTATATCCATAGCTCCCATACGAACAATCGATACAAAAATCGACACTGAAGAAGAAGCGGAGATTACGGTGGTGGAGCAGACATAGTCATCATTCAGGAACCTTGGGTCTGCGGTGGCAGGGATGCGATGGATGCGATGCCAACGCACATCACCATCAGTGGGGCAGCACTGACATAAACGAACGGGGTGAGTCACTTTAACTATATCCTGTCCACCAACCTTAATATCTGCAATATAGGTAACGACCCTACCTTTATTACTAGAAATAGGCAAGAAGTCTTAGACAAACCGCTTGCAACGGTGTCCCTCCATCAAAGACTAATTAGATGGAGGATGCTTAATGAACATTCGTTCTCTGACCATAGGTATATAGATATAGCCTTCTCCCTTGATACACCAAAGCCAAAATGGTGCAGAAATTACAAACGTACAAACTAGACCGTTTTCAAAGCCCAAATTGGGAGACTAATTCCCGAACATCCTCCTCCGGGACTCCCATCCCATACAGAGATGCTCACTCAGAAACTCACGGAGGCATGCATGTCCGCCCTCCACATGTCATGTCCCCTGAGTAAACCAAGAGGGAAAACAAAACCACCATGGTGGTCCCCGGAAATAGGTGAGCTTCGTAAGACATCACGTAAGCTCTTCAATTATTCAAAGCACAGTGGAGACGACCAATCTTGGGAACTCTACAAAGCCTTGCAACTTTTAAAAAGACACTTAGACAGGCTAAACGCCTTTCGTGGAAAAACTTCTGCTCCTCAATTGAAAACACTCCTGATGCCGCAAGGCTCAGAAAGGTTCTCTCCAGTACTCAGACAACCGTTGGGTTCCTTAAGAAACCAGACGACTCGTGGACAACGACCAGTTCGGAGTCTCTAGAACTTCTTATGGAAACCCACTTTCCCGGTTGCTCAGTCGAGTTACCACTTGTCTTAGCCAGAGAATTTCAAGGGCACTTAGCAACCGATTTTCTCTCCAAAGACATCATCACATGGGCTATACAAAGGTTCTCGCCCTTCAAATCACCAGGACCTGACGGCATCATTCCAGCCCAATTGTAGCAAGCAGGGGCAACTGCCGTTAACTGGCTTCATAAAATCTTTAAAGATATCCTAGCGACAGGCTTGATTCCCACGACATGGCTGAAATCCAAAGTCGTCTTCATTCCAAAGTCGGGTAAAGCCTCACATACGACCCCGAAGGATTTCCGCCCCATTAGCCTGACATCCTTTCTACTTAAAACGCTAGAAAGAGTTTTGGACTTCCACATCAGGAACTCGATAAAGACAGATCATTTCTCTCAAGCACAACATGCTTACCAGAAAGGTAAATCAACCGAGACAGCGCTTCACGCTGTTGTCTCTACAGTTGAAAAGGCTCTCTACCAAAGAGAGTACTGTCTCATAGCCTTCCTAGACATAGAGGGCGCGTTTAATAACGTTGTACCAGAGGCGATTACCGAGGCGCTATCGAATTTGGGGGTCGAGCATCGCATCGTGGATCTGATTGATCAACTTCTCAATCGAAGAATCGTCAGATCCACTTTGGGGTCCTCGACTATCTCCAGTCAACAGTCTGCTGCGCTCCATGGAGGGTAGGGGCGGCAAGGTGATCGCCTATGCAGACGATGTCGCTATTGCTTTCTCGGGAAAATACCCCCAAACACTGTGCGAATGTATGACCACTGCACTTTGAACCCTGTCCACCTGGACCACGTCAAAGGGTCTCGGACTAAACCCAGCTAAATCTGATTTAGTCCTATTTACTAGGAAATATAAGATTCCTCCACTCAAACCTCCAACACTAAATGGGGTGGAACTTGCAAATCGGCCAAATACTTAGGGCTCACTTTAGATAGTAAACTAGACTGGAATCTCAATACAGAGGAACGTGCTAAGAAAGCCTCGGTCGCTCTATATACCTGCAAAAAGTCCATTGGACTGAAATGGGGAATGGCACCCCGCATATCGCTGTGGCTGTACACAGCTATCGTAAGGCCTATCCTGCTGTACGGAGTATCAGTATGGTGGACAGCACTGTCAAAGAAAACAACAGTCCATAAGCTCGGCAAAGTGCGCCGCAGGACTGACAACAACAGGAGCTCTCAGAACGACCCCAACTGAGACTCTAGACAACATTCTAAACCTTCTACCAATCGACCAAATGGGGAAGTTAGTAGCAAATCTCTCCGCCCTACGCATGAGGGAAACAAAACAGTGGCCCGAAATGGAAACCAACTTATCCCCTCAAACACGGACTACTGCTGTCCTCGGGAATTCCCTAGAACTACTTTTAAAGTAATTATCCCCCCAAGGGAAAACTGGTGCTTAGGCACTCCAGGGCCGACAAACTCTATCAGAATATTCACTGATGGCTCTAAGCTAGACGACCGAGTTGGGGGAGGCGTCTTTTGCGAAGAGCTATCCATTAGTAAATCTTTTAGCCTCCCTCATCATTGCAGTGTCTTCCAAGCCGAAATCACTGCAATACAGAGGGCACTTCTATGCCTCGCTGAAAAAGAGTGCTCAGCAGAAAACATATGCATCTTCTCTGATAGCCAGGCGGCTATCAAAGCCCTACATTCGATATTATCAAACTCGATATCCGTCACAAATTGCCGCAAATATCTTCAAGAGATGGCTGAGCAGTTCGAGCTTGAGGGCATCGAGGGCAATTGTAAGGCGGTCGAGCTGGCAAGGCATGGAACTACTTTGCCTCTCCTCACAGACAAGGAGGGCATGGGTATTCCCATGGCCAGCTGCAAGCTAAGAGTTCTTTCACATTTTGAACTTAAAGCTATGGCCAGCTGCAAGCTAAGAGTTCTTTCACATTTTGAACTTAAAGCTAATAAAAGGTGGCAACTGTAGTGGCCAGTTCCAGTTTTTTTTTTTTTTTTTTTTTATTGCTGGTTTTATTTTTGAATCTTTCCTTATAATAGGGAAACTAACAAAAAGTTTACAAATCTTACAAGTATTACTTAGTTAACTATTTGTTGTTGTACAAATAGTTGGTGGCCGCGTACCTCAACTCATCGCTGGGTCGGAAAGTCATTACGACGAAGACGGGATCGGCTGAGTTTGAGAGTCCTCTAGCAAGATAGTTTGGGTGCGATGACAGCTTGCCAAGGTAATTTTTCTTGTAGTCCGCAATTACTTTCTTGATTGGTAGGACGTTTAAGTCGTTTTGAATGTTTTCGTTGCGAACGTACCACGGTGCCCCGGTGATAGCTCTCAGGATCTTTGACTGGGCTCTTTGGACGATGTCGATGTTACTGCTGCACGCATTACCCCATAGCTGGCATCCATAGGTCCAGATTGGTTTAAGAACAGAGTTGTAGAGCAGGACCTTGTAGTCAAGGCTTAGCGGGGAGCGAGCGTTGATAAGCCAGTGAAGGCTATTGGCTTTTAGTTTTAGTTGTGTTCTCTTGGCTTCAATGTGCCTGCGCCATGTAAGCCTTCTGTCCAGGTGTACTCCTAGGTACGTTACTTCGTTTGCTTTCGGGAGTGGGATATTATTTAGCGTAAGTGGTGGACAATCTTTCTTGTTAAGGGTGAACGTTACATGTTTACATTTTTGTTCGTTAACTTTAATTCGCCAGTCGGATAGCCATTTTTCCACGTTAACCAGATGACGAGCGAATTGCGATGTGGCTTGCAGTGGACATCTAGATCGGCTAAGAATAGCTGTATCGTCAGCAAAGGTTGAAGTTGTAAGTCCCCTGCATGTAGGAATGTCTGCTGTGTAGAGAACGTAGAGTGTTGGCCCAAGTACGCTTCCCTGAGGAACGCCGGCTTCAATACGGTGTTCGCTTGATGTTGCAGTGTTGCATCTTACTGCAAACTTCCTGTCGTAAAGGTACGACTTTAACAGCTTATGTGTGTTTGGTGGAAGCGTTGATTTTATCTTATACATCAGCCCTTCCAACCAGACTCTGTCAAACGCCTGAGCCACATCCAGAAAAATTGCAGTACAGTATTCTCGATTTTCAAACGCGCCTCGAATTTCTGAAGTTATGCGATTGACCTGTTCAATAGTTCCGTGGTTTTGGCGAAAGCCGAATTGGTGCGACGGGATTATGTTGTGAAGGTTCAGAAATTGATTAATCCGAGTCATCAAGCATTTTTCGAACAGTTTTGATAGACATGATAAAAGGCTTATAGGTCTATACGACGAGGGTACTGTCTGATCCTTTCCCAGCTTTGGTATCATTATGATGATAGACTTTTTCCATCTTTCTGGGAAATGCCCGAGTCGTGTGATCGCATTGAATAACTGGCAGATAACACAGACGGCACAATAGGGAAGCTCAATAATCATCTTTGGTGTTATTAGGTCTAGACCCGGAGATTTTTTGGGGTTTAGTCCCTGATTAATAACTCTTGCGACTTCGTTCGGGCGAAATTCAATGGGCTCATGTTGTAAGTGGGTGTCGTTTAATACAGTCGGTAGAGCGAACGAGTTTGTAGCAGGGTTCGGTTGGAAAACTTTTTGCAGGTGAACAGCAAACGTGTTGGCTCTTTCTTCATCGCTTCGGGCCCAGCCGCCAGCTTGGTTTCTTAGGGGCATCTCTGCTTTTGTCGGTTGGCTGAGAGATGGGTGAGCTTTCCACAGTGAGTTTTTCGAGCTGGATGTTGATAATTGCTCAATGTATCGGCGCTGGGCATGTTCTTCTTCAAGTGTTAACGCTTGGGTTAGTTTACGTGTAGCGTTTTTTAGCATTTGCTTAGCTGACGGCGATCTTAGGCATTGCCACTCCCGTCTTAGTCGCCGCTTATCAAGAACGAGCTGTTCAATTTGGTGATTTGTTTTCTTTTGGGTGGGTGTTGCAGTTTTCGCTTTCGGTGTTGACATACGAGCTGCTTCGACGAAGACTGACTCAAGTTTGTTTGCAATAGAATCAATATCAGCTTCCACTTTCAGATGCGGATTAAGTTGGATGTGTGAGCTAACATATTTCTTGTATCTTAGCCAGTTAGTTTTTTGTGATGTCAGCTTACCCGGGCGATTTGCAAACTCTGGGTGTCGTTGAAGTTGAATTAGTACAGGCGAGTGGTCAGATGATAACTCCGAAAGACATTCGGCGCTTATCAGGTTGCGCGGAATATTTTTGGAGACTGCAAAATCAATTAAGTCGGGCAGTTTCTTTGGGTCCGTGGGCCAGTATGTTGGTGTGCCAGGAGAGACGTGGCTGAGCCTGTTCTTTGGTTTTATAATTGCGTTGTACAGCTGCTTTCCTCTTGGAGTCACAAGACGAGATCCCCAGTGAGTGTGCTTGGCATTATAGTCCCCTGCTGCTATAAAGTGTTCTCCTAATGAGTTGAAAAATTCCATGAATTGGTCTTCGGATATGGAGTATCGCGAGTTGGTTACCACTATCCAGATGTATTTTTAAGGATGTGGCCTGTAGATAGTTTTTAGCAAACTCTTTGTGGAAGTGGTGCTTCAGCCGGCTTCTTATCAAGATACCAGTCCCGCCGTGCGCCTTGCCATCGGGATGGTTGGTTCCGTAGAATGAGTATCCGGTTATGGTAAAATTATACTTATTTGTAAGGTGTGTTTCGGAAAGTAGCATAATGTCAATGTGGTTGTCGAGTAGAAATTGAGCTAATTCAAGTTTATGCTGTGAAACGCCATTGGCATTCCACGTTGATATACGTAGTGAGGCCATTGATTATTTCGATTGTAGTGATACAAGCAACTGTATCAAAGTATTTTGATTTTGTAGTAAATTTTGCATAGTTTCTTGCATAAATGACATGAACTTTGATAAACTCTGCTGCAAATTACATATCATTGATTCAAAGTTGCTTAGTGGCGGTTCCTGCGGCTTGTTGTCTCGTTCGTCGTTGAGTTCTATATGTTTTGCTTGAGAGCCTGGATAAAAAGCAGAAGGCATCAGTCCAGATCTTAAGGCGCGAGCATAGGTTGCGTTTTTAATAACAGGTGCGGGACCAAAAGATGACCTGGCTGCAGACGAAAAGAAGACGTCAGGGTTGGACTTTGATGGAATGTATGATGGCGGTGCGTTTTGAGAGCGTGCTGTGTTTACGCGATGATGGATGCGAGACTTAAGCTCCTTGTAGATTGGGCAGCCTCTGTAGTTAGCTGTGTGGTTGCCTCCGCAGTTGCTGCACTTTTTTTTGCTGGAGTCATCTTTGCTTGCTGGGCAGCTCGACGAGTCATGAAGATCGCCGCAAACCACACATACAGGGCGCAGCTTGCAGTAAGACCTTGTGTGACCATATTCTTGGCAATTCATGCATTGTACCGGGCCGTTACGTTTGTGTGGCTCTTCAACGGTGATTCTGCGGTGCAATAGGAACTGAAGCTTGTAAATGGGGTGCACCTCATTTTTTTTCATAATCAGAGCCTGAGGCTCAAGCTCAATTTTAAAGAGTGGTTGTGGCTGCCTGATTTTGTTTCGAATATTTAGAACTGATTTAACGGAGAATCCTTTCTCATGTAGCGCTTGTTTAATTTCATCCGTCGTAACATCAGGCTCGATGCCTTTCAATACAACTTGCAGGCCCTTGCTGCTTTTAAGCTGGTACGTGTAAAAGTTTTTTTGTTTTCTGTTAAGTAGGCCGTCAACTTTCTAAAACTGTCTTCAGTTTTTGTCTGCACTTTAATCTCATGAATACTACCCCTCATTAGGGGGATGATGTGGAAATTGTCATTGCCAACGAGCTTTACAACATTGTTAACAAAAGCGCTAGAGCTTTTTTCACGTATAAATATCGGGGGAGGCTTTTGCTTTTTTTTTGTCAAGATTATCTTCAGGGGGCAAATCATCAGCGTTATCTGCCAAAATTTCAAATCTATTGGTATTGTTTGGTGCTTCGCCTATATTAGCGCGAGTAATTTTTGGTTTGTTTGTAGCTTGGTGGGGGCTTAATTTACGCTTGATCTGTATGTAGCGATCCATACCTGTCTGTATAGCCGGCTTCTCATTTGCGTTGTCTGCCGATTGTTCTGCGGATTGTTCTGCTGACGGCGCAGCAGTTGTTGCGTTTACTGAGCGGGCGGTCGGCACAGGTGCAGTTGTTGGTTCAGTGACAGTTACGTCACATGTCAGAAGAGACGGAGAGCATGATCGTACCCTTTCGCGTTCTACGTGCAAGAGTTCGTTGTTCGCGTTTGGAGTTATTGACCGCGCGCGGTCAGATTTCGTTGATAGTACGGACGGTGACGGGGAGCACGAATGTTCAGAGTCGCCCAGTGAGGGTAAGACTTCCCTTGGTCGCTCGCTCTCCATATCTTGGGAGACCACAGCGATGTACTTGTTGTTCCGTTGTACAGAGAGCCGGCGTTCGTCTTGCTTGCGCTGCGCCTGAGCGCGAATTTGGCTACGTAGGCTCATTTTATTGAGCGGGGTTACGTTTATGGTTTAATATTTCTTTGATTTTATTTGTGAGAGTTTCAACTAAAAATGATTAGATATATGTATATATGTATATGCAAATATATATATTTGTTTTTACAGATGTGTGCATTTTCACGGCACAAAGCGTCTTTCCGCGTTAATTTCAATCTTCTTTTATTTATCAATTCACTGTGTATTTTTGAACTTGCTATTGGGTTGAGGAGAAAACACGTCTTACTCGCTTCGCGGCTGAACTGAAGCCGAAATCACTGCAATACAGAGGGCACTTCTATGCCTCGCTGAAAAAGAGTGCTCAGCAGAAAACATATGCATCTTCTCTGATAGCCAGGCGGCTATCAAAGCCCTACATTCGATATTATCAAACTCGATATCCGTCACAAATTGCCGCAAATATCTTCAAGAGATGGCTGAGCAGTTCGAGCTTGAGGGCATCGAGGGCAATTGTAAGGCGGTCGAGCTGGCAAGGCATGGAACTACTTTGCCTCTCCTCACAGACAAGGAGGGCATGGGTATTCCCATGGCCAGCTGCAAGCTAAGAGTTCTTTCACATTTTGAACTTAAAGCTATGGCCAGCTGCAAGCTAAGAGTTCTTTCACATTTTGAACTTAAAGCTAATAAAAGGTGGCAACTGTAGTGGCCAGTTCCAGTAACATGAATAAGTTCGCGTCTGTATATTTTGCATAACTGTAAGACTTAACATATTTCTCTCTGTATGAGAGCGCTCTCAGTGACCGCGGTCCCACATGATTGCGTGTGTGTAGTATAAATTTGACAATAAGAGAGCAAACGATTGAGCATAGAAACAGCATAGGCAGATCAAGCACAGTTATGTCCTTCCAATATCTGGAAGTAAAACTGCACGTAGGCCAATTTCGCTGTGTACGCTTTGTTCCTTTTTTTCTTATGAGCAGAGCTATAAAAGCGCATCACAAGGCAGCGTGGTTTCTTTTCTAAGTGCATGTGCCAACGGAGCTACGAAAGTCATTTAAGACTAGTTAAAGTCATTTATATGTACAGTTTAATATATGATAGTGAATTTCAATCACGCTAAGTTAAAGTTATAAGAAGATCGGCAAGGCGTATGCTTACATACTGCCGACCCACTGTACCAAGTGTTTTGCAGCGTGAGCAGCAAGTGAAAGGTGATTTGAATATATTTCTAGATCAAATATAGTGACCTAACGTTCAGTTGTATTTTGTATAGAGGTAGCAATAACGGCAGAAGCAGCTATTTGCCGCCGGCCGGTTAGTGCATCGCGCTTTCGCGCTTCTCTTTCAATAAGTGCCACCGGTCGGCGAGTCAAGTGTCTCGCACCAATTTTGCGTGCCCAAGAAGCCCCGAAACGATCCGGAAAAAGTCTTATAGGAATTGTGAGAAGGATCAGGAGTGCTATACTTTAGCGGCATACAGTTTTGCATTTGAGAAAAAAGGGTCGAAACTCTCAGCGACAGAAAATTGTGAACGGCGAATATACCCCACCACATGTACAGGGTAAAATAACAGCTCAGCGCGTTCTAGCTGCTCCACTACAATAACAGCGCAGCGCGTTCTTGTCGCTCAACCACAATAACAGCGCTCAATATTTCACAGCGGAATTAAGTCCAGCATTGCGTGGCTCTGTTAAGGAATTAGTTTGTATCGCCAACGTAGATTTGTGCTTAATACCAAGTTATCAGAACCACAGATCAGTTAAGTTGAAATTTGTCTCTAATATAAATGAGTATTAAACTTTATTAGGTGCAAATCATACGGCATGAAATTGTAATTGGTAATAGTAGAACTCCCGCTTAAATATTTTTATTAGTTTATACAGTCGACTAACACCAACGCATCAGCTGTAACTTCAACGGGCCCGGCGAAGATACATCGATGGAAGGATTGTGAGTTTGAAATATACACTGTTAACATTTCGTGAGTACAACTTGCATCAGCAAGAATATCGTTTCGCATTTTACTTCAGCGAGAATTTTGCTATTATTAAAACATGCGTATATGAGTGTCTAAACAAGCTTAGAATAGTCTTTACATTTTGAAATCGCGTAGCGTCATGCAATCCTTATGGACCAGGCGTGTAAACTATTTGAACTAATGTCTGTCTTTTCTTGTACGTGGGTACAGCCCAAACACAATTTTTGAACCAGTTATCGTAGATTTCAGAAAGTGCACTTATATTTATTTTCCGTGTCAAGTAGCGCCATATAGCGGGAGGAAGCAACAACCCACGCCATATCCGACGAGCATAGCACAGAGCATCGCTAGAAGTGCACGACCGCTGAATCCTCTGTACGCATTGTCCTTCAGACAGTGTGAGCTACGGACGCCTATGCAGGCATCCCTGGCTGGAAGTTACCCAACTGGTACTATCAGCTCAGTTGAACACTACATAAAAATAAATTGGCGCCCAAAACGTGGGGCAGAGATTTTAGTGAACAAAAAAACCACCCCAATGAGCCGATTCGAGTACATTAAGTAGTCAGCACCTTTTCATGTTTTTGAAAAGAGTCGCCCCAAAGAGTCGAACTCACCACTGCTCTGTAAATCCATCCATTAAATTACAAACTTTGCATTTTTATAATCCAACAATTTTCTTAGTTTGAGATTACGTTAATGATTTTGAGAATCTCGTTTTCTGGAATAGCGACTTCAATTCGAGTACTTACGGATTGGTCGACCAAAAGCGAAGCTTACTTCAGGAGTAACCTTCAGAGTATAGAATAACTACACAGTTAAATGATATTGTTACTGAACGATTGAGATCCTCGACACTATGAATTTGCGATCTTGATTCGAGAGCTTTCGGATCAATCGACTAGTGCGCAGCTCATCGTTTACAACATTTTAAGTAACTTATAAAAACAACTGTGAATGCCCAATGCGGTGTATTAGGAATTGCAGTCACCGGAGAGACTTCGGTACATGACCAATACACACAAACTGAGCTGAAGCAGAAACAGCAACATTAAATTTCAGTTTTTAGCAGCAGTAGTAGTAAAATAAGTTGATGATCAGATAGTATAACACGCATATAGTTGAAAGGTGACGGACAAAGAATTACAAAAAAAGAAGAAAAAAAAAAATAAATTGATTTAATAACAATGTCAGTTCGACGTAGTACTGAAAATTTAGTTGATATTAGTAGCAGGCAAGAAACGCTATGTGGTATTTGTCAGCAGGCCATAAGTTCTCTTAATCTTTCTGCTGTGTCGCCATGCGGACACGAATTTCACCGGCATTGCATTTCCCAAAACTTGCAACAGTCTGACTGTTGTCCTACGTGTCAACAGCCATGCTCCCTGCAACAATTACCATCAGGTGGAAATACCTTACAAGCTGAACTGTTAGCGTCGCAACAAGATCGAGACATAGCAACAGTCAATGCAGGACCTAGTACAAGTAAAGCGGCATCTCGAGGTAGAGGCCGAGGTAGAAATAATAGAACAGGTAGTACAAGCTTTCGTAGAGGCGTGACAACTCGTTCACAGAATCGTAACAACCGAGATGAGGTGGATAACAGCACAACAAGTGTGCCAAATATCTCAGTAGATTCTTCGAGACCCATAAGCGCCACAGAAATAAGTCAGATGGTACAGGAAGCAATGCAGACTTAACAGCAACAGCTGATGCAGACTCTAACAGCTTTTATTCAAACCCAGTTGTCTAACGTACATTTAGGTAGCAACAGGCAGCACTTAGAAACCGAAACAGCTAGAGCAGCTTCAGTTGAGCAGCCTTCGCTTGGACTAAATAATTTCAACAGAGAGAGATCTCTGAAGAAGCGTTAGTACATTTACTCATTCGCCATTCAAAATCGACACTGAGATATGAGTTAATGCATTTAGGTATAAACACTTTAGCACGCTTGAGAACAGAAATTCATACACACGAACAGTTTAATAAACAAGTTCGATCTCAGAATAGTAGGAATAATCCCACTCAACGAGCGAGCATATTTCAAATTGCTGAAGATTTAAACGAATCTGAGCAAGCTGAAGTTTCAGCGATACAGCGCAAACAAATTAAGTGTTGGAACTGCGATAAATTAGGACATCGTTTTGACGAATGTTTTGAATCACGCAGTATCTTTTGTTACGGATGTGGAGCGAAAGACACCTACAAGCCCAAATGTCCGATATGTAATCCGACGGAAAACCGTCAGGGGGATGCGACAGCCAAAGTCTATCTGTCGCATCCGAAACGCTAAAATCCGATGTCAGTACACAGACCGATCTTTCTGCGGATTCGGATCTGAGTCAACAAAGCAGATTATCAGTTAGTTATCCAAGGACGAAAACAAATGAACACCAGCCATATCATATAAGAGCAGCTCAATACATAGAAGCGAGACAGCGTATTTTCGGTGACGTTAGCGATTGCGCTCGGCAACAAGAACCTAAACGGTCAACGACCCGAATGCGTAAGTTTTGGAAGACGGTACGAGGGTATCGAAAAAAGTTTCTCTCAGCCATATTCCTCAGCACGGATAACAGATTATACACCGACATAGAAATTGCAAATAAACGCTATATAGCCTTGCTAGATTCTGGCGCGACAATTAATTGTATTGGTAACACTGCAGCGACAGAACTTAAGACACATCCTCAATTCCGAAAATGTTCGGGAAACATTGTAACGGCCAGTGGTACAAAATGCCCGGTGATAGGCAGACTTCGCATAAACATTACGTACCAGGACTGTACGAAGGCTATGACATTTTTCTTAATCCCAGATTTGAAGCAAGACCTTTATTTAGGCCTCGATTTTTGGAAAGAATTTGGTTTGTTGAATAGTATCATGACAAAATCAGAGTTCGTAAGCGAACTTGACGTAGGTCGGGACGATGATACCGAAGAGATTCCACAAAAGCATACCCTTTCCACTGAACAGCAGAAGATATTACTTTCCGTCATAAACAAGTTTCCATCCTATGAGACAGAGGGCTTAGGGCGAACGCATGTGATAGAACACAGCATTGACGTTGGCGATGCCAGGCCTATCAAACAACGTCATTGGCCTGTATCACCCGCTAAGGAAAAGGAAATGTTCGCAGAGATTGAAAATATGTTAGCTTTAGGAGTTATCGAAGAGTCTAAGAGTCCGTGGAGTAGCAATTGCGTTCTCGTCAAACGGGGAGAGAAAGTCCGATTATGTTTAGATTCGAGAGAAGTAAATAAGCTGATCCTAAAAGACGCTTACCCATTACCGCACGTTGATGGCATTCTAAGCAGATTGCCGCCAGCACGGTTTATCACTGGTCTCGATATGAAACATGCTTTCTGGCAAATTCCGCTGGAAGAAAAGTCTAGACCATATACCGCGTTTACGATACCAAATAGACCGCTGTATCAGTACAAGGTAATGCCCTTCGGTTTATGTAATGCAGCGCAGACGTTAGTGAGACTAATGGATCAAGTGATACCAGCCAGCCTACGAACGAGAGTATTTGTCAATTTAGACGATCTCTTGGTTTTGTCGGACGATTTTCTATCTCACATGCAATTACTAGAAGAAATAGCTATGTATTTGCGTAAAGCTAACTTAACAATTAATATTGCTAAGTCAAAGTTTTGCATGAAAGAAATTAAATATCTTGGATTCATTATCGGAGAAGGAGAACTGAAAGTCGATCCAAATAAAGTAGACGCCATAAATGATTTTCCAGCGCCCCAAAGCGTAAAACAGTTAAGGAGATTCTTGGGACTCTCCGGATGGTATAGACGTTTTGTGGAAAATTACGCACATATTACCCTTCCGTTGACTGAGCTTTTAAAAAAGAGTAAGACATTCGACTGGAATCGTGAGGCAGAAGTAGCATTTAGGTTGTTGAAATCGAAATTAACATCTGCACCAATTTTGCAGACTCCAAATTTCTCGAAACCGTTTGTATTATTATGCGATGCAAGTCTGTATTGGTTAGGCTGTGTCTTAGCACAAGAGAGTGACGACGGCATCGAGATGCCCATTGCTTATATGTCCGAGAAATTGTCGAAAGCGCAACGTAACTATTCAGTTACAGAGCTCGAATGTTTAGCAGTTATCAAGGGCATAAAGAAATTCAGAGCCTACATAGAAGGGCAAGATTTTATTGTGGTCACTGATCACGCTTCACTACAGTGGCTAATGAAGCAAAAGATTTATCTGGACGTTTAGCTCGCTGGTCGATTAGATTACAAGGCTTTTCTTTCGTAATTAAGCATCGTAGCGGTTCACAGAATATTGTAGCCGATGCCTTGTCTCGAAGAGATGAAATCGCAATTAGTGAGTTATCAGATGTTGGACCGATTATCGACTTAGCTTCGTACGAATTTAAATCACCAGAGTATGTAGACTTGATATGCAGGATTCGCGACAATCCCTGACCTTAAGATAGTCGATAATATGGTGTATAAGCGGACAGAGCACAGTAAAGGTGATGCTCTGCAGGAAGCCGGATCTTGGAAACTTTGGGTTCCAGAGAATATGAGAACAGAAGTTATGATTCGTGCACATAATCCTCCTGACTCAGCTCACTTGGGCATGGGAAAGATGGTGGAGAAGCTAAAGCGATATTTATTCTGGCCAGGTAGGGTCACACAAATTCGTAGATACATATCTAGTTGTTCTATATGTAAGTCAACAAAGAGCCCTAACGTCGTTCTTAGACCACCAATGGGAAAGCCAGTTACCTCAGAGAGACCATTCCAGAAATTGTATATGGATCTGCTTGGACCATACACAAGGTCGAAAAATGGCAACATAGGTCTTTTGATCATTGTCGATCATAATACGAAATTTCACTTCTTGCACCCATTAAAGAAATTTACGAGTAATCGCATCTGTGAGTTTCTAGAGAATTATGTCTTCTTTACGTTCGGGGTCCCTGAGTCAATTCTAACGGACAACGGTTCGCAGTTTAGATCTGGTTATTTTAAAGCTTTTCTCACTCGCTTCGGTGTTTCGCAGGTGTGCACAGCAGTTTACTCTCCGCAGGCAAACGCTAGTGAACGCCTCAATCGATCTGTTCTAGCAGCTATTCGCGCATACGTCGGCACAGATCATACGAATTGGGACCGAAACCTGAACGAAATTAGTGCATCATTGCGTTCTAGCTTACATCGTAGCACAGGATTTTTTCCGTACTATTTATGTTTCGGACAAAATATGATATAATAATTAACGGCAAGGACTATGAGCTCCTTAGAAAATTAAAACTGTTGACTGATGACACCATGCTTAGTGCATCTGAGTCATTGCAATTGGCACGCGCCGAAGCTAAAACTAATATAGCGCAAGCTCATGACGCTAACGCTAGATCTTATAATTTGCGTAGTCGGTCAGTGCAACTGAAAATCGGAGATAGAGTACATGTTCGCCGCTTTGCTCAAAGTAATGCAAGCAAGAAATTTAGCAGCAAATTAGCTCCAGTCTTCGTAGAAGCCAGTGTTATAAGAAAAATAAGTCCAGCATATTACGAGGTAGCAAATGAACGAGGCAAGTCTATAGGCGTATACCACCAAAGACATAAAATGCTAGAGTCAAGTACAGAGAACTGACCCTTTTTCAGATAATAATTCTCGAGATGGGACTCTCGTCTCATTATCTGCGCTGTAGTGGCCAGTTCCAGTAACATGAATAAGTTCGCGTCTGTATATTTTGCATAACTGTAAGACTTAACATATTCCTCTGTTAACATATTTCTCTCTGTATGAGAGCGCTCACAGTGACCGCGGTCCCACATGATTGCGTGTGTGTAGTATAAATTTGACAATAAGAGAGCAAACGATTGAGCATAGAAACAGCATAGGCAGATCAAGCACAGTTATGTCCTTCCAATATCTGGAAGTAAAGCTGCACGTAGGCCAATTTCGCTGTATACGCTTTGTACCTTTTTTTCTTATGAGCAGAGCTATAAAAGCGCATCACAAGGCAGCGTGGTTTCTTTTCTAAGTGCATGTGCCAACGGAGCTACGAAAGTCATTTAAGACTAGTTAAAGTCATTTATATGTACAGTTTAATATATGATAGTGAATTTCAATCACGCTAAGTTAAAGTTATAAGAAGATCGGCAAGGCGTATGCTTACATACTGCCGACCCACTGTACCAAGTGTTTTGCAGCGTGAGCAGCAAGTGAAAGGTGATTTGAATATATTTCTAGATCAAATATAGTGACCTAACGTTCAGTTGTATTTTGTATAGAGGTAGCAATAACGGCAGAAGCAGCTATTTGCCGCCGGCCGGTTAGTGCATCGCGCTTTCGCGCTTCTCTTTCAATAAGTGCCACCGGTCGGCGAGTCAAGTGTCTCGCACCAATTTTGCGTGCCCAAGAAGCCCCGAAACGATCCGGAAAAGTCTTATAGGAATTGTGAGAAGGATCAGGAGTGCTATACTTTAGCGGCATACAGTTTTGCATTTGAGAAAAAAAGGGTCGAAACTCTCAGCGACAGAAAATTGTGAACGGCGAATATACCCCACCACATGTACAGGGTAAAATAACAGCTCAGCGCGTTCTAGCTGCTCCACTACAATAACAGCGCAGCGCGTTCTTGTCGCTCAACCACAATAACAGCGCTCAATATTTCACAGCGGAATTAAGTCCAGCATTGCGTGGCTCTGTTAAGGAATTAGTTTGTATCGCCAACGTAGATTTGTGCTTAATACCAAGTTATCAGAACCACAGATCAGTTAAGTTGAAATTTGTCTCTAATATAAATGAGTATTAAACTTTATTAGGTGCAAATCATACGGCATGAAATTGTAATTGGTAATAGTAGAACTCCCGCTTAAATATTTTTATTAGTTTATACAGTCGACTAACACCAACGCATCAGCCGTAACTTCAACGGGCCCGGCGAAGATACATCGATGGAAGGATTGTGAGTTTGAAATATACACTGTTAACATTTCGTGAGTACAACTTGCATCAGCAAGAATATCGTTTCGCATTTTACTTCAGCGAGAATTTTGCTATTATTAAAACATGCGTATATGAGTGTCTAAACAAGCTTAGAATAGTCTTTACATTTTTGAAATCGCGTAGCGTCATGCAATCCTTATGGACCAGGCAGAATATTGTATATTTGGAATAATAAATCGTAGAGATAAACGAAATTATGATTGAGTAGAATTATATTGAAGCCGTCGCCGAATCGACATAATGCGTGTACACTATTTGAACTAAATGAAATAAAGTCTTTGATAAGGGGTAACCAACAAACTTCTATTCAGTTACCAAGGTAGGGAGGGTAAAGAATAAAGGGGGCTATCTACACCTCAGCCGCCCTAATCATCAACCTGTTTGTACTCTGCTGTCTTTTCTTGTACGTGGGTACAGCCCAAACACAATTTTTGAACCAGTTATCGTAGATTTCAGAAAGTGCACTTATATTTATTTTCCGTGTCAAGTAGCGCCATATAGCGGGAGGAAGCAACAACCCACGCCATATCCGACGAGCATAGCACAGAGCATCGCTAGAAGTGCACGACCGCTGAATCCTCTGTACGCATTGTCCTTCAGACAGTGTGAGCTACGGACGCCTATGCAGGCATCCCTGGCTGGAAGTTACCCAACTGGTACTATCAGCTCAGTTGAACACTACATAAAAATAAATTGGCGCCCAAAACGTGGGGCAGAGATTTTAGTGAACAAAAAAACCACCCCAATGAGCCGATTCGAGTACATTAAGTAGTCAGCACCTTTTCATGTTTTTGAAAAGAGTCGCCCCAAAGAGTCGAACTCACCACTGCTCTGTAAATCCATCCATTAAATTACAAACTTTGCATTTTTATAATCCAACAATTTTCTTAGTTTGAGATTACGTTAATGATTTTGAGAATCTCGTTTTCTGGAATAGCGACTTCAATTCGAGTACTTACGGATTGGTCGACCAAAAGCGAAGCTTACTTCAGGAGTAACCTTCAGAGTATAGAATAACTACACAGTTAAATGATATTGTTACTGAACGATTGAGATCCTCGACACTATGAATTTGCGATCTTGATTCGAGAGCTTTCGGATCAATCGACTAGTGCGCAGCTCATCGTTTACAACATTTTAAGTAACTTATAAAAACAACTGTGAATGCCCAATGCGGTGTATTAGGAATTGCAGTCACCGGAGAGACTTCGGTACATGACCAATACACACAAACTGAGCTGAAGCAGAAACAGCAACATTAAATTTCAGTTTTTAGCAGCAGTAGTAGTAAAATAAGTTGATGATCAGATAGTATAACACGCATATAGTTGAAAGGTGACGGACAAAGAATTACAAAAAAAAGAAGAAAAAAAAAAAAAATAAAATGATTTAATAACAATGTCAGTTCGACGTAGTACTGAAAATTTAGTTGATATTAGTAGCAGGCAAGAAACGCTATGTGGTATTTGTCAGCAGGCCATAAGTTCTCTTAATCTTTCTGCTGTGTCGCCATGCGGACACGAATTTCACCGGCATTGCATTTCCCAAAACTTGCAACAGTCTGACTGTTGTCCTACGTGTCAACAGCCATGCTCCCTGCAACAATTACCATCAGGTGGAAATACCTTACAAGCTGAACTGTTAGCGTCGCAACAAGATCGAGACATAGCAACAGTCAATGCAGGACCTAGTACAAGTAAAGCGGCATCTCGAGGTAGAGGCCGAGGTAGAAATAATAGAACAGGTAGTACAAGCTTTCGTAGAGGCGTGACAACTCGTTCACAGAATCGTAACAACCGAGATGAGGTGGATAACAGCACAACAAGTGTGCCAAATATCTCAGTAGATTCTTCGAGACCCATAAGCGCCACAGAAATAAGTCAGATGGTACAGGAAGCAATGCAGACTTAACAGCAACAGCTGATGCAGACTCTAACAGCTTTTATTCAAACCCAGTTGTCTAACGTACATTTAGGTAGCAACAGGCAGCACTTAGAAACCGAAACAGCTAGAGCAGCTTCAGTTGAGCAGCCTTCGCTTGGACTAAATAATTTCAACAGAGAGAGATCTCTGAAGAAGCGTTAGTACATTTACTCATTCGCCATTCAAAATCGACACTGAGATATGAGTTAATGCATTTAGGTATAAACACTTTAGCACGCTTGAGAACAGAAATTCATACACACGAACAGTTTAATAAACAAGTTCGATCTCAGAATAGTAGGAATAATCCCACTCAACGAGCGAGCATATTTCAAATTGCTGAAGATTTAAACGAATCTGAGCAAGCTGAAGTTTCAGCGATACAGCGCAAACAAATTAAGTGTTGGAACTGCGATAAATTAGGACATCGTTTTGACGAATGTTTTGAATCACGCAGTATCTTTTGTTACGGATGTGGAGCGAAAGACACCTACAAGCCCAAATGTCCGATATGTAATCCGACGGAAAACCGTCAGGGGGATGCGACAGCCAAAGTCTATCTGTCGCATCCGAAACGCTAAAATCCGATGTCAGTACACAGACCGATCTTTCTGCGGATTCGGATCTGAGTCAACAAAGCAGATTATCAGTTAGTTATCCAAGGACGAAAACAAATGAACACCAGCCATATCATATAAGAGCAGCTCAATACATAGAAGCGATACAGCGTATTTTCGGTGACGTTAGCGATTGCGCTCGGCAACAAGAACCTAAACGGTCAACGACCCGAATGCGTAAGTTTTGGAAGACGGTACGAGGGTATCGAAAAAAGTTTCTCTCAGCCATATTCCTCAGCACGGATAACAGATTATACACCGACATAGAAATTGCAAATAAACGCTATATAGCCTTGCTAGATTCTGGCGCGACAATTAATTGTATTGGTAACACTGCAGCGACAGAACTTAAGACACATCCTCAATTCCGAAAATGTTCGGGAAACATTGTAACGGCCAGTGGTACAAAATGCCCGGTGATAGGCAGACTTCGCATAAACATTACGTACCAGGACTGTACGAAGGCTATGACATTTTTCTTAATCCCAGATTTGAAGCAAGACCTTTATTTAGGCCTCGATTTTTGGAAAGAATTTGGTTTGTTGAATAGTATCATGACAAAATCAGAGTTCGTAAGCGAACTTGACGTAGGTCGGGACGATGATACCGAAGAGATTCCACAAAAGCATACCCTTTCCACTGAACAGCAGAAGATATTACTTTCCGTCATAAACAAGTTTCCATCCTATGAGACAGAGGGCTTAGGGCGAACGCATGTGATAGAACACAGCATTGACGTTGGCGATGCCAGGCCTATCAAACAACGTCATTGGCCTGTATCACCCGCTAAGGAAAAGGAAATGTTCGCAGAGATTGAAAATATGTTAGCTTTAGGAGTTATCGAAGAGTCTAAGAGTCCGTGGAGTAGCAATTGCGTTCTCGTCAAACGGGGAGAGAAAGTCCGATTATGTTTAGATTCGAGAGAAGTAAATAAGCTGATCCTAAAAGACGCTTACCCATTACCGCACGTTGATGGCATTCTAAGCAGATTGCCGCCAGCACGGTTTATCACTGGTCTCGATATGAAACATGCTTTCTGGCAAATTCCGCTGGAAGAAAAGTCTAGACCATATACCGCGTTTACGATACCAAATAGACCGCTGTATCAGTACAAGGTAATGCCCTTCGGTTTATGTAATGCAGCGCAGACGTTAGTGAGACTAATGGATCAAGTGATACCAGCCAGCCTACGAACGAGAGTATTTGTCAATTTAGACGATCTCTTGGTTTTGTCGGACGATTTTCTATCTCACATGCAATTACTAGAAGAAATAGCTATGTATTTGCGTAAAGCTAACTTAACAATTAATATTGCTAAGTCAAAGTTTTGCATGAAAGAAATTAAATATCTTGGATTCATTATCGGAGAAGGAGAACTGAAAGTCGATCCAAATAAAGTAGACGCCATAAATGATTTTCCAGCGCCCCAAAGCGTAAAACAGTTAAGGAGATTCTTGGGACTCTCCGGATGGTATAGACGTTTTGTGGAAAATTACGCACATATTACCCTTCCGTTGACTGAGCTTTTAAAAAAGAGTAAGACATTCGACTGGAATCGTGAGGCAGAAGTAGCATTTAGGTTGTTGAAATCGAAATTAACATCTGCACCAATTTTGCAGACTCCAAATTTCTCGAAACCGTTTGTATTATTATGCGATGCAAGTCTGTATTGGTTAGGCTGTGTCTTAGCACAAGAGAGTGACGACGGCATCGAGATGCCCATTGCTTATATGTCCGAGAAATTGTCGAAAGCGCAACGTAACTATTCAGTTACAGAGCTCGAATGTTTAGCAGTTATCAAGGGCATAAAGAAATTCAGAGCCTACATAGAAGGGCAAGATTTTATTGTGGTCACTGATCACGCTTCACTACAGTGGCTAATGAAGCAAAAAGATTTATCTGGACGTTTAGCTCGCTGGTCGATTAGATTACAAGGCTTTTCTTTCGTAATTAAGCATCGTAGCGGTTCACAGAATATTGTAGCCGATGCCTTGTCTCGAAGAGATGAAATCGCAATTAGTGAGTTATCAGATGTTGGACCGATTATCGACTTAGCTTCGTACGAATTTAAATCACCAGAGTATGTAGACTTGATATGCAGGATTCGCGACAATCCCTGACCTTAAGATAGTCGATAATATGGTGTATAAGCGGACAGAGCACAGTAAAGGTGATGCTCTGCAGGAAGCCGGATCTTGGAAACTTTGGGTTCCAGAGAATATGAGAACAGAAGTTATGATTCGTGCACATAATCCTCCTGACTCAGCTCACTTGGGCATGGGAAAGATGGTGGAGAAGCTAAAGCGATATTTATTCTGGCCAGGTAGGGTCACACAAATTCGTAGATACATATCTAGTTGTTCTATATGTAAGTCAACAAAGAGCCCTAACGTCGTTCTTAGACCACCAATGGGAAAGCCAGTTACCTCAGAGAGACCATTCCAGAAATTGTATATGGATCTGCTTGGACCATACACAAGGTCGAAAAATGGCAACATAGGTCTTTTGATCATTGTCGATCATAATACGAAATTTCACTTCTTGCACCCATTAAAGAAATTTACGAGTAATCGCATCTGTGAGTTTCTAGAGAATTATGTCTTCTTTACGTTCGGGGTCCCTGAGTCAATTCTAACGGACAACGGTTCGCAGTTTAGATCTGGTTATTTTAAAGCTTTTCTCACTCGCTTCGGTGTTTCGCAGGTGTGCACAGCAGTTTACTCTCCGCAGGCAAACGCTAGTGAACGCCTCAATCGATCTGTTCTAGCAGCTATTCGCGCATACGTCGGCACAGATCATACGAATTGGGACCGAAACCTGAACGAAATTAGTGCATCATTGCGTTCTAGCTTACATCGTAGCACAGGATTTTTTCCGTACTATTTATGTTTCGGACAAAATATGATATAATAATTAACGGCAAGGACTATGAGCTCCTTAGAAAATTAAAACTGTTGACTGATGACACCATGCTTAGTGCATCTGAGTCATTGCAATTGGCACGCGCCGAAGCTAAAACTAATATAGCGCAAGCTCATGACGCTAACGCTAGATCTTATAATTTGCGTAGTCGGTCAGTGCAACTGAAAATCGGAGATAGAGTACATGTTCGCCGCTTTGCTCAAAGTAATGCAAGCAAGAAATTTAGCAGCAAATTAGCTCCAGTCTTCGTAGAAGCCAGTGTTATAAGAAAAATAAGTCCAGCATATTACGAGGTAGCAAATGAACGAGGCAAGTCTATAGGCGTATACCACCAAAGACATAAAATGCTAGAGTCAAGTACAGAGAACTGACCCTTTTTCAGATAATAATTCTCGAGATGGGACTCTCGTCTCATTATCTGCGCTGTAGTGGCCAGTTCCAGTAACATGAATAAGTTCGCGTCTGTATATTTTGCATAACTGTAAGACTTAACATATTCCTCTGTTAACATATTTCTCTCTGTATGAGAGCGCTCACAGTGACCGCGGTCCCACATGATTGCGTGTGTGTAGTATAAATTTGACAATAAGAGAGCAAACGATTGAGCATAGAAACAGCATAGGCAGATCAAGCACAGTTATGTCCTTCCAATATCTGGAAGTAAAGCTGCACGTAGGCCAATTTCGCTGTATACGCTTTGTACCTTTTTTCTTATGAGCAGAGCTATAAAAGCGCATCACAAGGCAGCGTGGTTTCTTTTCTAAGTGCATGTGCCAACGGAGCTACGAAAGTCATTTAAGACTAGTTAAAGTCATTTATATGTACAGTTTAATATATGATAGTGAATTTCAATCACGCTAAGTTAAAGTTATAAGAAGATCGGCAAGGCGTATGCTTACATACTGCCGACCCACTGTACCAAGTGTTTTGCAGCGTGAGCAGCAAGTGAAAGGTGATTTGAATATATTTCTAGATCAAATATAGTGACCTAACGTTCAGTTGTATTTTGTATAGAGGTAGCAATAACGGCAGAAGCAGCTATTTGCCGCCGGCCGGTTAGTGCATCGCGCTTTCGCGCTTCTCTTTCAATAAGTGCCACCGGTCGGCGAGTCAAGAGTCTCGCACCAATTTTGCGTGCCCAAGAAGCCCCGAAACGATCCGGAAAAGTCTTATAGGAATTGTGAGAAGGATCAGGAGTGCTATACTTTAGCGGCATACAGTTTTGCATTTGAGAAAAAAGGGTCGAAACTCTCAGCGACAGAAAATTGTGAACGGCGAATATACCCCACCACATGTACAGGGTAAAATAACAGCTCAGCGCGTTCTAGCTGCTCCACTACAATAACAGCGCAGCGCGTTCTTGTCGCTCAACCACAATAACAGCGCTCAATAATTCACAGCGGAATTAAGTCCAGCATTGCGTGGCTCTGTTAAGGAATTAGTTTGTATCGCCAACGTAGATTTGTGCTTAATACCAAGTTATCAGAACCACAGATCAGTTAAGTTGAAATTTGTCTCTAATATAAATGAGTATTAAACTTTATTAGGTGCAAATCATACGGCATGAAATTGTAATTGGTAATAGTAGAACTCCCGCTTAAATATTTTTATTAGTTTATACAGTCGACTAACACCAACGCATCAGCTGTAACTTCAACGGGCCCGGCGAAGATACATCGATGGAAGGATTGTGAGTTTGAAATATACACTGTTAACATTTCGTGAGTACAACTTGCATCAGCAAGAATATCGTTTCGCATTTTACTTCAGCGAGAATTTTGCTATTATTAAAACATGCGTATATGAGTGTCTAAACAAGCTTAGAATAGTCTTTACATTTTGAAATCGCGTAGCGTCATGCAATCCTTATGGACCAGGCAGAATATTGTATATTTGGAATAATAAATCGTAGAGATAAACGAAATTATGATTGAGTAGAATTATATTGAAGCCGTCGCCGAATCGACATAATGCGTGTACACTATTTAAACTAAATGAAATAAAGTCTTTGATAAGGGGTAACCAACAAACTTCTATTCAGTTACCAAGGTAGGGAGGGTAAAGAATAAAGGGGGCTATCTACACCTCAGCCGCCCTAATCATCAACCTGTTTGTACTCTGCTGTCTTTTCTTGTACGTGGGTACAGCCCAAACACAATTTTTGAACCAGTTATCGTAGATTTCAGAAAGTGCACTTATATTTATTTTCCGTGTCAAGTAGCGCCATATAGCGGGAGGAAGCAACAACCCACGCCATATCCGACGAGCATAGCACAGAGCATCGCTAGAAGTGCACGACCGCTGAATCCTCTGTACGCATTGTCCTTCAGACAGTGTGAGCTACGGACGCCTATGCAGGCATCCCTGGCTGGAAGTTACCCAACTGGTACTATCAGCTCAGTTGAACACTACACAACTCAATAATGCAACGGCTAGGATTGCTAGGCAAACCTGGCCAACGCGCTGTAGAAAGCGTTCTTCTGGCCTAATCAACTTAAACAGATTAGGCTGTGCTGCTGTAATAAGGGCAATTACGGGACATTGGAACATTTATAAGAGCCTCGGGCTGGGACCACGCCCTCGAAAGCGGTGTTACACACTCTGCGTCTGGGTAGACGGTTTTGGACGCAGTACAAACGCGGCACCACAACGGGCCAACTCTGGCCTACGTGAGTGGGGGGTCTTTTCCTCTCACTACCGCTCTAACCTTACCTAACCTAACCTTTTGCATCCATTATTTTTTTACACGACTCCATGTCCTGACCAAGTTTCGTAATGTTTAATTAATTTTAAAGCATAGCTCTAGTACAAAAAATGGGGAAAAAAGGACTTAAGTGCTTAGGAGGTACTCGAAGGAGTGGTCCAAATAAAAAATCCTTTCTTAGTGCTCACTTTTAACCTAAATGAAATATTTGGTGAAATTTTCAGCCTTCTAGCTCTTATCGTTTAGGCTGTGGGTCTTTCAACAATCAGTCAGTCAGTCAGGACAAACTATTTTATATATATAGATATATAGATAAGCACGCTCCATAACATATGTGTATGGGAGGTGTCCCAAGGAGTTTTCGGATCAGGTCCAAATTTTGCATCCATGATTTTTTTTACACGCCTCCATGTCCTGACCAAGTTTCGTAATAATTGATAAATTTTAAAGCATAGCTCTAGTACATAAGTTTGTAAAATTTAATTAATTTTAAAGCATAGCTCTAGTACAAAAGTTTGGGAAAAAAGGACTTAAGTGCTCAGGAGGTACTCGAAGGAGTGGTCCAAATTAAAAATCCTTTCTTAGTGCTCACTTTCAACCTGAATGGAATATTTGGTAAAAATATTTGCCTTTTAGCTCTTATCGTTTAGGCTGTGAGTCTCTCAACAATCAGTCAGTCAGTCAGGACAAACTTTTTTATATATAAACATAAGCACGCTCCATAACATAAGTGTATGGGAAGTGTCCCAAGGAGTTGTCGGATCAGGTCCAAATTTTGCATCCATGATTTTTTTACACGCCTCCATGTCCTGACCAAGTTTCGTAATAATTTATTAATTTTAAATCATAGCTCTAGTACAAAAGTTTGGGAAAAAAGGACTTAAGTGCTCAGGAGGTACTCGAAGGAGTGGTCCAAATAAAAAATCCTTTCTTAGTGCTCACTTTCAACCTGAATGGAATATTTGGTGAAAATTTCAGCCTTCTAGCTCTTTTCGTTAAGGCTGTCGGTCTCTAAACAATCAGTCAGTCAGTTAGGACAAACTATTTTATATATATATAGATATATAGATAAGCACGCTCCACCTGGTCTGATGAACATGTGGGATGGTTCGGAGGGGGCTGAGCTGAGGCCACCAGGCGGGTCGCGGGTTGCGGATAGCGAACGGCCCCTTTGGGGTTAGCTGCGAATATGCGATATTTTTCGCTAATAAGCAGTCCTGGACAAACAGCGGGTACGGTGCCGTTTACCGTACCGACAAGACGCTTGTGTCGCCGTCTTTAAATCATAGCCTCACACACTCCCAACTCCCCCACACATACCTACCTCCATCCCTACCCCCTCATCTCACACCGGGCCGGACTAAGGTGTTATACGAACCCTGCCGAGAGTCAGCCTGGCTGGGGGCCCGGTTTAAAAACTAGCCCATTCTTTAACGGTGTGCTTAGGCAGATGGCGACCGCCTGTTCTATTTAGCCTTACCCGGGTATCGCGGATCTCTGCCCGGGTGGACCTCACTTTCTCCGCAGCTCGTGGGATTCAACATGAAGGATCAGACTATTACAAAACAAGATGTGCAGGACATCCCTGCTGCAAGTGCCGCAAGGCGCATTGAGGACCGCCTCCTGGACGGGGAGCGGTTCTCCAACGTGGGACGCACTCCACAGCGCCCTCAACAGGCGCAACGAGGCGCGGGAAGGCCGCAGGCACAAGCTGGCCCAACGCGCTCAAATATGACGAGGCAAGCCCCTCGTCAGCACACAGCACCAACCGCAGAGGCTGCGAGCAAGGCAGGACCTTCCCAGCCCATGCGACCAGCCCTAAATGCGGTCCGGCGGCAAGGTGCACACCAGCGGCAGCAGAAGGCGGAGCTGCCAAAACTTGGAGAGCTGGGAGGCGTAGATGACCCAAACAGGATGGGTCTGTGCGGCTCAAGGGTTAAATGGTACCTAAGGTACCTTCAGCAGGGATTTCCCCCTGCGCACCACACTATATGGGGAAGTAGCGATATCAACGCAAGGGGTGAGTACCTCACAGACTTTATATTCAGATATGACTTAGAAATAGGAAATGTCGGATCTACACCGACTTTCGTAACTAGAGTTAGAGAAGAGGTGCTGGACATCACCATGATTAGTCGGTGTCTAACACCACACCTCAGGGAGTGGCATGTCTCTCCAGAGGAATCCATGTCGGATCATAAGATCATCCTTTTTAAGCTTCAGGTTAATACGGATAGTAGTGCTCCAACCCGCAACCCAAGGAAAACAGACTGGGAAAAGTTTAGGTCGACCCTAGAGCTGAATCTGGTGACAGGAATCTCTGGAACACCCAGACGCATAGGCGAGTTAGACAGGGTTGTGGAAAATCTGAGTAGTGGCATTTATAATGCATTTGAAAAAAGCTGCCCGTTGGGAAAGGTGCGTAGAGAGAAAGATGCCCCATGGTGGAATGACAGTCTTGAAAGACTGCGCTTAACCACCCGCTATCTCTTTAACAAAGCCAAGAGAGATAGATCATGGGACACATACCGTGAAAGCCTCACCTCCTACAGCAAGGAGATTAGGAAGGCCAAACGCAAGAACTATAGGGACTTTTGCGAAAGCATAGCAAGCACAAATGAGGGTGCCCGGCTCCATAGAGCCTTATCAAAGCGGGCGCCGGAGGCGAATCTAGCCTTGAAAAGTAGGGACAACAGCTTTACGACAGGCAACATGCAAAAGTTAGAGCTTCTGTTCGAGACTCACTTCCCAGGGTGTATCCCTTGGCAACAGAGTGTAGTACTTGAAACAGAGGAACAACACAGACCGACCATCTCCGACTGGGCATCTGCCAAGTCAATGGTTACTTTGGAGAAAATTAAATGGGCGATTGGAACTTTCCAACCGTACAAATCTCCTGGTCTGGATGGTATATCACCCGCATTCCTTCAGCAAGGACAGGTGAAACTCCTACCCGCCCTGAGAAAAATTATGATTAGTAGCCTAGCACTTGGTCATATACCAAGCACATGGAGTAGAGCTAGGGTGGTCTTCATCCCCAAAGCAGGGAAGACAGACATCACCAACCCAAAGTCCTTCAGACCCATTAGCTTGACATCGTTTTTGTTGAAAACGTTGGAGAAGATAGTGGACCACAACATCAGGAGCACGCTGCTTATGCAGAACCCACTGCAGACGACACAGCATGCATATAGGGCAGGTAGATCTACGGACACAGCACTATATGAATTGCACCGTAGCTTACGCTCGGCGATAGTAAACAAAGAAGTAGCAGTCTGTGCCTTTTTAGACATTGAGGGAGCATTTGACAACACGTCACATGATGCAGTCAGAGCTACCCTGAATAGAAGAGGCCCCTACGACTATCAGATGGGTCTCATCCCTACTAAAAACTAGACAGGCTACGGCATCCATACAGGATAGTACTCTAACAGTTACGACCACAAGGGGCTGTCCACAGGGGGGTGTCTTATCACCACTCGTGTGGAGCATACTAGTTGATGAGCTGTTAGGTAGACTTGCCAGCAGGGGTATCCAGTGTCAGGGTTATGCCGACGACATTGTGATAATAGCCAGGGGCAAGTACGAAGAAACTCTCTGTGACATTGTTCAACTGGGAATTAGGATCACGCATGATTGGTGTTTGGAAGTTGGCCTTAACCTCAACCCCACAAAAACCATCATCGTTCCATTTACCAGAAGATATAAGTTACTAAGGATGAGGGAAATTAGGCTCGCTGGGAGTCCAATAGAAACAAGCAAGGAGGTTAAATACCTTGGGGTCACTTTTGACTGCAAACTAAATTTTGGAACCCATATTCAAAATACGATCGCAAAGTGCTGCAGAGCACTTTATACTTGTCGTAGAAAAGCTGGGAAATCATGGGGAACATCGCCAACAATATTAAGATGGCTTTATCTCATGGTTGTGAGGCCCATGCTCACATATGGAGCGATTGCGTGGGGGGATAAGGCACAGCAAATCGCTGTGCAAAAGCAACTACAAAAGTTGCAAAGAATGGCCTGTGTAGGAATCACTGGAGCGATGAGGACTTGTCCAACATCAGCACTTGAGGTTCTTTTGGAGTTCACGCCACTTCACCACACAATAAGGCTACAACAGAAAGCAACCCTCTTAAGAATGTCCGCAGAAGGAGTAGGGAGGGGGCACATTCTTAGTCAGACAGAGGTGGATTTGCTATCGGGTGAAATTCCCCTTCTGGCACAGCCAAGGGACGAAATGAAAGCCGAACACATGTTCGTGCAGAAATTTCAAGTTCACCTATGTAACAAAAATGAGTGGACATCTGAAGAAGAGGTCCACAAAATGAAACCACACACCATAAAGTGGTACACTGATGGATCCCTGACTAACCAAGGCTCCGGCCTTGGTGTGGTAGGCACACGGCTCACTTATTTCGAATCCCTGGGCAAGCACACTAGCATATTCCAAGCTGAGGTGTGTGCAATAGGGAGGTGTGTGGACTTTAATTTAAAGCGCAATTATCAAAACAGGGAGATAGCCATCCTATCGGATAGCCAAGCAGCATTATTGGCACTAAGTAAGACCGAAATCAGGTCAAAAACTGTTCGCGAAGTGCGAACCAAGCTAAACACCCTGGGATCACAGAATAGGCTTGCCTTAAGGTGGGTCCCGGGACACGTTAATATAGCGGGGAACGAAGAGGCAGATAAGCAAGCAAGGAGGGGAGCTGCGACACCCCTTATAGGACCCGAGCCGTACTGTGGGATAGGGAGAAGCACGATACGGCAGGAGCTTAGGAATGAAGAGAGGCTTATGCGGGAAATGAGCTGGGCAGAGACACCTGGACTCAGACAAGCAAAGCTTCTCTTGGGTAGCTATAACCTAAAGAGGTTTAAGCTTCTGATATCTATGGGAAAGAATAGACTTAGGATACTCACTGGTCTCCTGACAGGACACTGTAGACTAAGAAGTCACCTAGCAAAGCTGGGCATAACCAGAAGCGGAATGTGCAGATTCTGCGAAATGAGGGAAGAATCCTCCCTGCACATCATAGCAGAATGTGTAGCCTTAATAAGGAAAAGAAGTCGTCTCCTAGGAAGACATATTATACAACTTAGTGATTTAGAAAACATCGACCCAATAAATATACTTGCCTTCATGCAAGACCTGGGTTTGATGGAAGAGCTATAGGCCAAGAAGGGGGTACAATAGATCTTTTAGGTCGCAGTGCATTCACCCCAAATAATATTAATAATAAGCACGCTCCATCACATAAGTGTATGGGAGGTGTCCCAAGGAGTTGTTGTATCAGGTCCAAATTTTGCATCCATGATTTTTTTACACGCCTTCATGTCCTGACCAAGTTTCGTAATAATTTATTAGTTTTAAAGCATAGCTCTAGTACAAAAGTTGGGAAAAAAAGGACTTAAGTGCTTAGGAGGTACTCGAAGGAGTTGTCCAAACTAAAAATCCTTTTTAAGTGCTCACTTTCAACCTGAATGGAATATTTGGTGAAAATTTCAGCCTTCTAGCTCTTATCGTTTAGGCTGTGGGTCTCTAAACAATCAGTCAGTCAGTCAGGACAAACTATTTTATATATATAGATATATAGATAAGCACGCTCCATAACATAAGTGTATGGGAGGTGTCCCAAGGAGTTGTCGGATCAGGTCCAAATTTTGCATCCATGATTTTTTTACCCTCCTGCATGTCCTGACCAAGTTTCGTAATAATTGATTAACTTTAAAGCATAGCTCTAGTACAAAAGTTGGGAAAAAAAAGGAGGTAGGAGGTACTCGAAGGAATGGTCCAAACTAAAAATCCTTTTAAGTGCTCACTTTCAACTTGAATGGAATATTTGGTGAAAATTTCAGCCTTCTAGCTCTTTTCGTTAAGGCTGTCGGTCTCTCAACAATCAGTCAGTCAGTCAGGACAATCTTGTTTATATATAAACATAAGCACGCTCCATAACATAAGTGTATTGGAGGGGTCCCAAGGAGTTGTCGGATCAGGTCCAAATTTTGCATCCATAATTTTTTTAAACGCCTCCATGTCCTGACCAAGTTTCGTAATAATTAATTAATTTTAAAGCATAGCTCTAGTACAAAAGTTGGGAAAAAAGGGACTTAAGTGTTTAGGGGGTACTCGAAGGAGTGGTCCAAACTAAAAATAGTTTTAAGTGCTCACTTTCAACTTGAATGGAATATTTGGTGAAAATTTCAGCCTTCTAGCTCTTTTCGTTAAGGCTGTCGGTCTCTCAACAATCAGTCAGTCAGTCAGGACAAACTTTTTTATATATAAACACTAGTAAGTGTCCCGCTTGCTTCCCTGCGCCGATAGTTTTTACAATAAGTTAGAAAATTTTGAACAACATATTAAAGCAAAGAATTCTATATTTTATTTAGTGTGCCATTTTTGTATTGGCTTATTTCATTTACAAAAGTGACTGACCATGAATGGTTATAATTTCTGGATTCCTTTGACCCCACAGCAATATTTTTTGCCGCCGCTTCAGCCTCAGCAGTAAAACCACCCCCGTATCATATTCTGGTGTGCTTTCTTTTCTAGACGCACACTATGTGTATTTTGTTTTTGAAATTATCTGCAAGTGCGACGCGAGACGTCACAGCGCATGTGTTTTTTTTTTTTGTAAACTCAGTGTGTGCAATAGTCTGGCGCCTTGTTTTAAAAATAGAAATGAGACAAACTGAGTACGCTCCAGGAGTTGTTGGATAGAGTCCAAATTTTGCATCCATAATTTTTTACACGCTCTCATGTCCTGACCAAGTTTCGTAATAGTTGATTAATTTTAAAGCATAGCTCTAGTACAAAAGTTGAGAAAAAAGGAGTTAAGTGTTCAGGAGGTACTCGAAGGAGTGGTCCAAATTAAAAATCCTTTCTTAGTGCTCACTTTCAAGCTGCATGAAATATTATGTGAAAATTTCAGCCTTCTAGCTCTTATCGTTTAGGCTGTGGGCCTCTCAACAATCAGTCAGTCAGTTAGGACAAACTATTTTATATATATAGATTAGCTTGCTACAGATACAACAATGTATGCGTGCATTAACCAATATATGCACTTGCATTTTTGTTAATACATATGTATGTAGGTACCAAATAATGAAAATGCACGTACATACATGTGTATGTATGTACATATGTGCATTTGCAACACCAACTAAAGTTACAAATGTCAGTTTGAAAATAATATCAAAACAACAATGGCAATAGGTATTTGTGTGTTAAGTTTTGTTTGATAATTAGCAAGTATGTAAGTAAAACCAATCGCGTAACATATTCTGGTGTACAAAAACAAATTATGTTTTAATTGATTTGTTTTAAATCAATGATACCAACAAAAAGAAGCAACAACAACACTTACAACAACAACAAACGCTGCTGGGGTCGTAAATCAATTGTCATGGGCACAAAGAAGAAAAGAAAAAAACTCATTTGTTTTGATTTTGTCAACTCGTATATATGTATATTAGCTTGCTACAGATACAACAATGTATGCGTGCATTAACCAATATATGCACTTGCATTTTTGTTAATACATATGTATGTAGGTACCAAATAATGAAAATGCACGTACATACATGTGTATGTATGTACATATGTGCATTTGCAACACCAACTAAAGTTACAAATGACAGTTTGAAAATTATATCAAAACAACAATGGCAATAGGTATTTGTGTGTTAAGTTTTGTTTGATAATTAGCAAGTATGTAAGTAAAACCAATCGCGTAACATATTCTGGTGTACAAAAACAAATTATGTTTTAATTGATTTGTTTTAAATCAATGATACCAACAAAAAGAAGCAACAACAACACTTACAACAACAACAAACGCTGCTGGGGTCGTAAATCAATTGTCATGGGCACAAAGAAGAAAAGAAAAAAACTCATTTGTTTTGATTTTGTCAACTTGTATATATGTACATTAGCTTGCTACAGATACAAAAATGTATGCGTGCATTAACCAATATATGCACTTGCATTTTTGTTAAAACATATGTATGTAGGTACTAAATAATGAAAATGCACGTACATACATGTGTATGTATGTACATATGTGCATTTGCAACACCAACTAAAGTTACAAATGACAGTTTAAAAATTATATCAAAACAACAATGGCAATAGGTATTTGTGTGTTAAGTTTTGTTTGATAATTAGCAAGTTGTAGGTAAAACCAATCGCGTAACATATTCTGGTGTACAAAAACAAATTATGTTTTAATTGATTTGTTTTAAATCAATGATACCAACAAAAGAAGCAACAACAACACTTACTAACAACAACAACAACAAATGCTACTTAATTCGAAAAACAATTGTCAAAGGCACAAAGAAGAAAAGAGAATAACGGAGAGACATCTACAGACGGCAGAAGTGGAATAGCTTGTGCGCAGACGGAAATAGTGGAGTGGGTCATTTTTTTTTTTTTTTTGAAACCTCGGTGGCGTTGAAACTCACAGCTTGTGCGACAATGAGGCGCCAGAGTTGTGGAATGAGGTAAAGTGATTAATGCAATTAATTGAGTTGTTCAAAATTTAATCCAAATTAAAAATCCTTTCTTAGTGCTCACTTTCAAGCTGCATGAAATATTATGTGAAAATTTCAGCCTTCTAGCTCTTATCGTTTAGGCTGTGGGCCTCTCGACAATCAGTTAGGACAAACTATTTTATATATATAGATTAGCTTGCTACAGATACAAAAATGTATGCGTGCATTAACCAATATATGCACTTGCATTTTTGTTAATACATATGTATGTAGGTACTAAATAATGAAAGTGTACGTACATACATGTGTATGTAGGTACATATGTGCATTTGCAACACCAACTAAAGTTACAAATGACAGTTTGAAAATTATATCAAAACAACAATGGCAATAGGTATTTGTGTGTTAAGTTTTGTTTGATAATTAGCAAGTATGTAGGTAAAACCAATCGCGTAACATATTCTGGTGTACAAAAACAAATTATGTTTTAATTGATTTGTTTTAAATCAATGATACCAATAAAAAGAAGCAACAACAACACTTACTAACAACAACAACAACAAATGCTACTTAATTCGAAAAACAATTGTCAAAGGTACAAAGAAGAAAAGAGAATAACGGAGAGAGACACATCTACAGACGGCAAAAGTGGAATGGGTCATTTGTTTTGTTTTTGTAAATTCGGCCGCATTAGCTTGTGCGCAGTAGTGGAATGGGTCATTTTTTTATTTTTTTTGTTTGAAACCTCGGCGGCGTTGAAACTCACAGCTTGTGCGACAATGAGGCGCCAGAGTGGTGGAATGAGGTAAAGTGATTTGTTTAGAGGAGGCACTTTTTTGTGTTCACCTATGTTCGAACTGGTGCAGAAGGTTTGCGCTATTTTTGTAATATAAGTATATAAAGCACGATCACCTTTCAATGTAATGTTTATTGCGATAAGTTAAAGTTTATACAGAAGTGTGTAGTAATAATTATAGACATGCGTGTCTATAGTTATGTATGTATTATTTGCGTACAAGATTGGTTGAGTGCCGATGCACAACCGTAACGAGCGAGACGATAAATGAGAGTGATAGTGAGCTTTGACTTTGCTAAGCAGCTGCGAGAGTTTTTATCTATGCAATTAGATAAATTCGCATGTGCAAGGCAAAGACAAAGATTAGAGATGCGCAAGCAATTGACTTATGGCTATGCTGTTTTTATGTTGGCTCGCGTCTTAATTGTTTATTGCTGCTGCTGCCGCCGACATGCTCCCCCGTTGGAAGCGCGCAGGTTTCAAGTGACTTGGTCTCAAGGGGCAGTACAGCAATTTTGCCCACAGCTCTTTTAACGGTGCCAGTTGCAGTTTTGACTATTGCAACTCGCGAGACTCCATCCTCTCCAGATATGGTGCTCTCGACCCTGCCAAGACGCCATTGAAGGGGCGGCACGTTGTCGTCCTTCAAAATAACAATGGCATTGGGCACAAGATTGGGCGTTGATGCGCGCCATTTAGAACTTTCTTGAAGCAATGATAAATAGCTGGTACTCCATTTGCGCCAGAATACCTGCTGAATTTGACATACGCGTTGGCATCGACTTAGGCGATTGATGTCGAGATGCGTTGTGTTGGGCTCTTCGATTGTGGCATATGCAGCTCCAATCAAAAAATGACCAGGGGTGAGCACTTCAAGATCGTCTGGATTCTCTGAAATTGGACAAAGAGGTCGTGAGTTTAACATTGCTGAAATTTCGCATACAAGGGTACGAAGTTCGTGGAATGTGAGTGTGGATTTTCCAACGACGCGATAGAAATGATGTTTTGCGGATTTGACTGCCGCCTCCCATAAGCCACCAAAGTGAGGAGACCGCGGCGGGATGAAATTCCATTTGATTCCGCTCGAAAGGCAAGAGTTTGTAAGCTCCTTAATATGCGGTTCGCTTTGAAAGAGTAGCCTCAGTTGATTTAGCTCGTTTCGCGCTCCAAAAAAGTTTGTTGCGTTGTCCGACCAAATTGAATTGGGCTTGCCTCTGATGCCGATGAAACGTCTTAATGCAGCTATAAACGAAGCGGTTGACAAGTCCTCTACCACTTCCAGATGCACTGCTTTGGTAGAAAAGCAGACGAATATTGATATGTAGCATTTTGTAGGCGTCCTGTTCCTGATTTCTGACTTTATAAGAAACGGTCCACAAAAATCAATGCCAGTTGTAGCGAACGGGCGGCTGGGTTGCACTCGATCAGCTGGTAACGGAGCCATGATGTGTTCGAGGAGCTTGGGCTTCATGCGAAAGCAACGAATGCATTTGCCGATTACTGCTGACACGGTTTTTCGCCCGCCAATGGGCCAAAATCTTTGTCGCTGTATGGCCAGCAAGCTTTGTGGTCCACTGTTGTAGGAATTGTCTGTGAAAATGATCGATGATGGCGATGGTGACCGGGTGCTGGGCTGGAAGGATTATTGGGTGCCTAGCCTCGTAGTCTAAAAATGAATTTTGAAGACGTCCGCCAACACGAATTCATCCAGAGCTGTCCATGATGGGGTTTAACGATTTAATCTTGGATTTCGATGATACGCTTTTCTTAGTTAGTAAATCCTTATGTTCATTTGCGAAGTGGACTATTTGAATTCCTTTAAGTAAAAGATGTGTACCTGCCTTTATGTCATCGACTGTCAGCGTGCCTTTGGAGCGATCTTGAGCTTTAGCCTTGAGCTGCAAAAATCTGTATATATACCCGAACACTCTTTGCATTTTGCCAAAAGAGTTCTGGTATTTGCAAGCGAACGAGATGTCAAGCTTGCTCGTTGGAATTAAAACATGGCGACGACGTTCGGGCAGATCCAAGTGAGTGGGGACTTTGGGCGGCCACTCACCTATGGGTAATTTAAGAAAGGCAGGTCCTTCACGCCAAAGCTTCGAATCCAAAAGCTCAAGTGCTCCGCAGCCTCGCGAAATTATATCGGCTGGATTCATGTGGGTAGGAACGTGGTTCCAGATCATCCCCTCAGTACGCTCCTGGATCTGAGCTATCCTGTTAGATACGAAAATGTTAAATTCAGAAGGAGCTTGCCGAATCCAAGAGAGTACAATCGTGGAGTCGGACCAGCAGTAGAATTGGCAAGGCTTTGGTATATATTGAATGATGTTGGCTACGAGCTCTGACTGCAGATGCGCAGCTGCCAGTTCCAGTTTAGGGATTGTAAGCGTCTTTAGTGGCGAAACTCTCGACTTGGAGCATAAGAGATGCGACGCGTAGGCACCGTGAACTTCTGATCGCACGTAGACACAAGTTCCGTATGCGGCTAGGCTTGCGTCGCAGAATGCATGTATTTCATAAGATGAATGCGGCTGTAAAATAAAGCGAGGGAACTTGAGAGACTCAACGGCGGTTATTTGCGACATATGCATGTTCCATTCAGCATGTAGCGACTGAGAGAGGGCCTCGTCCCAATTGATTTTGTCTTTCCACAGAGTCTGCAAGAATATTTTAAGTTTTGTTATTATGGGAGCTATTAAACCAAGAGGGTCATAGAATTTGGCTATCGTAGCTAATACAGCACGCTTGGTTGCACTGTTGTTGGAGTTGGAAAAGGCATGCGATAGGCTAAATAGGAGATGATCGGAGTTGGTATCCCAAGCCAAGCCCAGGGCCTTCTTGACGTCTGCTCCATCATTGAACTTTACAGCCTTTTCACAGTCAGCTTCCATCTCGCCATCTAGAGCAGCTTGATTATTTGAGCACCATTTCCGTATAGGAAAGTGGCCTCTACGAAGCAGCTCCTTTACTTGCTGGCGGATTTCAACAACTTCTTCCACTGTGTCGGCTCCGGTAATTAAGTCGTCCACGTAGAAGTCCCTCCGAACGATCTTTGACGCTAGGGGCAGCGAGCTTTCTTCGTCGTAGGCGAGTTGTTGCATAGCTCGAATAGCTAAAAATGCCGCAGGCTTTGTGCCGTATGTAACCGTATTTAAAGTGTACACTTGGACTTCTTCGCTCGCATTGTCGCGCCATAAAATGCTTTGTAGATATTGATCCGGGTGAGTTACGCGAACGCAGCGGTACATCTTACAGATGTCGCCGCATAGTGCAATTCTATAAAAGCGAAATCTAAGTAATGCTGTGAATATTTTGGGCTGTATGGATGGTCCTGTGAGCAACAAATCGTTAAGCGAGAACCCAGAAGAGGTTTTTGCAGAACCATCGAATACGACTCGCAACTTGGTAGTAGTGCTATCGAGCTTTTGCACGCAATGATGCGGCAAAAAATATTGAGGTGCAGCAGATTGCTTAGTTGCTAAGGTCATGTGATTTAAGTCAATGTATTCTTTCATAAATGCAACATACTGTGACTTTAATGATGGATTTTTGGCCAACTTCGATTCGAGCGAATTGAATCGACGTAGAGCGCGATTATAGGAGTTTCCAAGTGCGTCGAAGCCATCTTTGACAGGGAGCCGAACAGAATACTCGCCTGATTTGAGACGCGAATAGTTTTCAACAAATAACTGTTCACAAAGTGCATCTTCGTCTGACAGTTTATTTGCAGCGCCGCAACAGTTGTCTATTTCCCAGAACTGCTTGACTAAATCGGACAACAGTTCCGGTTCCGAACTCACATTAGCTTGCTTAATAGTGGAAGAAAGTGATGAGTACTTAGGGGTGCACAGCCTCCTGAAACTATCCATCCTAGTTTAGTTTTTTGCAACGTGGGTAAATGATTGGCTAACCGAACTTGCCCCACGCAAAGTAAGTCAAAAAATATGCCGGCGCCGATTAGCATGTCGATTCTCTGACCTTTGTAGAATAATGGATCAGCGAGGTGTATATTTTCAGGTATCTTCCATCCAGTGGTTTTTATGTCGAAGTTGGGCTGGTAGTCGGTTATCCTTTGCGTAATGACGGCCGAAAATGATCCTTGATATGATCCAATGTTTGATTGAGCAAAAATGTCAGCTGATTTGTTGAGTGAGACTGAAGATTCACCTATTCCAGACACTGAGATGTTTGAACGATGTAGTTTTAACTGAAGCTGGTTAGCGAAGCGAGTAGTGATGAAGTTGAGCTGCGATGCTGAATCCAGCAGAGCTCTACAAGGTACGGAGGCTCCAGATCGATTTCTGACGTGAATGATTGCCTTTGCGAGCAGCACGTAATCGGTCTTACTATGTTGCAGGGCTCTAGAAGGCGATGTTGAAACAAGCGAAGTGGTTGAAGATCGCGGTGTGGCGGGCAACTGCGACGAAGGCGAATTTGTTTCCATGTGCAAATAAGAATGATGCTTTTGTTGACAATGTTTGCAGTGCCCAGATTTGCATTGCTGTAAGCTATGCCCTTTGCGAAGGCAGTTGAGACAAAGATGCAGCCTTTTAGCTTTTTTGTAGCGACGAGTGGGTGTTAAACTTGTGAATCGTGGGCATTTCAACAAATAATGCTCAGCCGATTCGCATAATAAACAGTTTTGAGTTTTGCTAACTACTAATGTATTGCGATTTTGTGTGTAAGGTTTTCCCACCTGTTTGCCAGGGGCTTGCGTTACCATGGTAGATTCCAAATTTTCCAACATGCGGCATCTCCTTTCCAAAAATGTGGACATCTCAGCCCACTTCGGCAGAGTTCTCATTGGCAACGTTTCCTCCCACTTCTCCTGCGTTGCCTGGTCCAATTTTGTTGTGATCAGATGAATCAGAAATCCATCCGCAATATCGCTAACAGATGCCATTGTGTTCAACGCGCGTAAATGCGAGTTAATGCTGTCACTCAATTGACGCAGGCTGTTTGCCGATCCTTTTTCGACGCCCGATAGCTTGAATATGGACCGCACGTGTGCCTGAAAATGCAACAATTTATTATCAAAGCGATTTGTAAGTATTTCCATGGCTTTGTCATAATTCTCTTCCGTTGGTTCGAAAGCGCGAATTGCTTCCAACGCTGGCCCTTCCAGGCATGATCGAAGATGCTGAAATTTCTCCACCTTGCTCAAATCTTCATTTTGGCCGACGACAGTGTTGTACATTGCGTAGAAGTCTGGCCAGTCGATGTATGCACCACCAAAACGTGGAAGTTGAAATTGCGGTAGCCTAGAAATTGGCATGGGTGTTCTTGCGCTGCCACTTGACTCATTAGGTGTGCGCCTAATAGCTGTGGAGTGCAATATTGACGCTGATGCTGACGTTTTTCGCAGAGTTGTCAGCTCACGAGAGAGCTTTGAGATCACCTCACAACGAACTTGATCAAACTGTGACCTTGCATCAGTGGCTAGCTCCATAAGATTGAGCTTCTCCAGTTTGGACTGTGCAGCATCAAAGTTAGCGTCCATTTTGCTAACTAAATCCAGTCGTGCTTGCAAGTCGGGCTCATCGAAAAGCACGAGCTGTTCACTCGATAAAAACGCGTTTAATGCATTTAGTTGACGTGCCACAGACTCTGCTTTGGCTTTGTAAAAGTCAAGTTCGGAGGTTGGAGCCGCCTTTGTGCCCGATTCATTTTCAATCATTTTAAATTGTAAGGTTACGATCACTCACGCGGTTGTCACTGCTAAATGTACACGTTGTACAGACTGTACGTAATGTGCAGCTGGCGAAATAGCGGACAAGCGAGAGTGCGAAAAATATTAACGGCGTGTTAAAGTTCACCGACCGCTGCGTTACCGAAATTCTGACAAAACACAGCACAAGCGACGATTGTAACAGTGCTAAGCATATGCGAATGCAAGAATGTAGGCGGTAAGCGAAAGAGAGCGCGAGATGACGACGAAAACGAATGCAAAAAGGTTCGAATGTGTAAACGCGTGCGCGATCTTCTCATCGAATTATGCAGAAGACGCTTAGAAATGATTACCTTTAAACACAATAGTTTGTAATCTTTCAGCTTTACACTTTCACAAATGCGACGAACAATACACACTTCTTTACAAAAAAAATCACGTCGGGGTCACCAAATGTTTAGAGGAGGCACTTTTTTGTGTTCACCTATGTTCGAACTGGTGCAGAAGGTTTGCGCTATTTTTGTAATATAAGTATATAAAACACGATCACCTTTCAATGTAATGTTTATTGCGATAAGTTAAAGTTTATACAGAAGTGTGTAGTAATAATTATAGACATGCGTGTCTATAGTTATGTATGTATTATTTGCGTACAAGATTGGTTGAGTGCCGATGCACAACCGTAACGAGCGAGACGATAAATGAGAGTGATAGTGAGCTTTGACTTTGCTAAGCAGCTGCGAGAGTTTTTATCTATGCAATTAGATAAATTCGCATGTGCAAGGCAAAGACAAAGATTAGAGATGCGCAAGCAATTGACTTATGGCTATGCTGTTTTTATGTTGGCTCGCGTCTTAATTGTTTATTGCTGCTGCTGCCGCCGACATGATTAATGCAATTAATTGAGTTGTTCAATATTTAATCCAAGTTAAAAATCCTTTCTTAGTGCTCACTTTCAAGCTGCATGAAATATTATGTGAAAATTTCAGCCTTCTAGCTCTTATCGTTTAGGCTGTGGGCCTCTCAACAATCAGTTAGGACAAACTATTTTATATATATAGATTAGCTTGCTACAGATACAACAATGTATGCGTGCATTAACCAATATATGCACTTGCATTTTTGTTAATACATATGTATGTAGGTACTAAATAATGAAAAATGCACGTACATACATGTGTATGTATGTACATATGTGCATTTGCAACACCAACTAAAGTTACAAATGACAGTTTGAAAATTATATCAAAACAACAATGGCAATAGGTATTTGTGTGTTAAGTTTTGTTTGATAATTAGCAAGTATGTTGGTAAAACCAATCGCGTAACATATTCTGGTGTACAAAAACAAATTATGTTTTAATTGATTTGTTTTAAATCAATGATACCAACAAAAAGAAGCAACAACAACACTTACTAACAACAACAACAACAACAAATGCTACTTAATTCGAAAAACAATTGTCAAAGGCACAAAGAAGAAAAGAGAATAACGGAGAGAGACACATCTACAGACGGCAAAAGTGGAATGGGTCATTTGTTTTGTTTTTGTAAATTCGGCCGCAATAGCTTGTGCGCAGTAGTGGAATGGGTCATTTTCTTATTTTTTTTGTTTGAAACCTCGGCGGCGTTGAAACTCACAACTTGTGCGACAATGAGGCGGCAGAGTGGAGGAATGAGGTAAAGTGATTAATGCAATTAATTGAGTTGTTCAAAATTTAATCCAAATTAAAAATCCTTTCTTAGTGTTCACTTTCAAGCTGCATGAAATATTATGTGAAAATTTCAGCCTTCTAGCTCTTATCGTTTAGGCTGTAGGCCTCTCAACAATCAGTCAGTCAGTTAGGACAAACTATTTTATATATATAGATAAGCACGCTCCATAACATAAGTGTATGGGAGGTGTCCCAAGCAGTTGTCGGATCAGGTCCAAATTTTGCATCCATAATTTTTTTACACGCCTCCATGTCCTGACCAAGTTTCGTAATAATTGATAAATTTTAAAGCATAGCTCTAGTACAAAAGTTGGGAAAAAAGAACTTAAGTGCTTAGGAGGTACTCGAAAGACTGGTCCAAACTAAAAATCCTTTTTAAGTGCTCACTTTCAACTTGAATGCAACATTTGGTGAAAATTTCAGCCTTCTAGCTCTTTTCGTTAAGGCTGTCGGTCTCTCAACAATCAGTCAGTCAGTCAGGACAAACTTTTTTATATATAAACATAAGCACACTCCATAACATAAGTGCATGGGAGGAGTCCCAAGGAGTTGTCGGACAAACTACTTTATATATATGTAGATAGATAAGCACGCTCCATAACATAAGTGTATGGGAGGTGTCCAAGGAGTTGTCGGATCAGGTCCAAATTTTGCATCCATAATTTTTTTAAACTCCTCCATGTCATGACCAAGTTTCGTAATAATTGATTAGTTTTAAAGCATAGCTCTAGTACAATAGTTGGGAAAATGGACTTAAGTGTTTAGGGGGTACTCGAAGGAGTGGTCCAAATTAAATATAATTTCTAAGTGCTCACTTTCAACCTCAATGGAATATTTGGTGAAAATATCAGCCTTCTAGCTCTTTTCGTTAAGGCTGTCGGTCTCTCAACAATCAGGCAGTCAGTCAGGACAAACTTTTTTATATATAAACATAAGCACGCTCCATAACATAAGTGCATGGGAGGAGTCCCAAGGAGTTGTCGGATCAGGTCCAAATTTTGCATCCATAATTTTTTTAAACTCCTCCATGTCATGACCAAGTTTCGTAATAATTGATTAGTTTTAAAGCATAGCTCTAGTACAAAAGTTGGGAAAAAGGGACTTAAGTGTTTAGGAGGTACTCGAAGGAGTGGTCCAAATAAAAAATCCTTTCTTAGTGCTCACTTTCAACCTGAATGGAATATTTGGTGAAAATTTCAGCCTTCTAGCTCTTTTCGTTAAGGCTGTCGGTCTCTCAACAATCAGTCAGTCAGTCAGGACAAACTTTTTTATATATAAACATAAGCACGCTCCATAACATAAGTGTATGGGTGGTGTCCCAAGGAGTTGTCGGATCAGGTCCAAATTTTGCATCCATAATTTTTTTACACGCCTCCATGTTCTGACCAAGTTTCGTAATAATTGAATAATTTTAAAGCATAGCTCTAGTACAAAAGTTGGGAAAAAAAGGACTTAAGTGTTTAGGGGGTACTCGAAGGAGTGGTCCAAATAAAATATAATTTCTAAGTGCTCACTTTCAACCTGAATGGAATATTTGGTGAAAATATCAGCCTTCTAGCTCTTTTCGTAAAGGCTGTCGGTCTCTCAACAATCAGTCAGTCAGTCAGGACAAACTACTTTATTTATAGATAAGCACGCTCCATAACATAAGTGTATGGGAGGTGTCCAAGGAGTTGTCGGATCAGGTCCAAATTTTGCATCCATAATTTTTTTAAACTCCTCCATGTCCTGACCAAGTTTCGTAATAATTGATTAATTTTAAAGCATAGCTCTAGTACAAAAAATGCGAAGAAAGGGACTTAAGTGTTTAGGAGGTACTCGAAGGAGTGGTCCAAATAAAAAATCCTTTCTTAGTGCTCACTTTCAACCTGAATGGAATATTTGGTGAAAATTTCAGCCTTCTAGCTCTTATCGTTTAGGCTGTGGGTCTCTCAACAATCAGTCAGTCAGTCAGGACAAACTTTTTTATAACATAAGCACGCTCCATAACATAAGTGTATGGGAGGTGTCCCAAGCAGTTGTCGGATCAGGTCCAAATTTTGCATCCATAATTTTTTTACACGCCTCCATGTCCTGACCAAGTTTCGTAATAATTGAAAGATTTTAAAGCATAGCTCTAGTACAAAAGTTGGGAAAAAAGAACTTAAGTGCTTAGGAGGTACTCGAAAGACTGGTCCAAACTAAAAATCCTTTTTAAGTGCTCACTTTCAACTTGAATGCAACATTTGGTGAAAATTTCAGCCTTCTAGCTCTCTTCGTTAAGGCTGTCGGTCTCTCAACAATCAGTCAGTCAGTCAGGACAAACTTTTTTATATATAAACATAAGCACGCTCCATAACATAAGTGCATGGGAGGAGTCCCAAGGAGTTGTCGGATCAGGTCCAAATTTTGCATCCATAATTTTTTTAAACTCCTCCACGTCCTGAACAAGTTTCGTAATAATTGATTAATTTTAAAGCATAGCTCTAGTACAAAAAATGGAAAAAAAGGGACTTAAGTGTTTAGGAGGTACTCGATGGAGTGGTCCAAATAAAAAATCCTTTCTTAGTGCTCACTTTCAACCTGAATGGAATATTTGGTGAAAATTTCAGCCTTCTAGCTCTTATCGTTGAGGCTGTGGGTCTCTAAACAATCAGTCAGTCAGTCAGGACAAACTATTTTATATATATAGATATATAGATAAGCACGCTACATCACATAAGTGTATGGGGGGTGTCCCAAGGAGTTATCGGATCAGGTCCAAATTTCGCATCCATGATTTTTTTACACGCCTCCATGTCATGACCAAGTTTCGTAATAATTGATTAATTTTAAAGCATAGCTCTAGTACAAAAGTTGGGAAAAAAAGGACTTAAGTGCTTAGGAGGTACTCGAAGGAGTGGTCCAAATAAAAAATCCTTTCTTAGTGCTCACTTTTAACCTGAATGGAATATTTGGTGAAAATTTCAGCCTTCTAGCTCTTTTCGTTAAGGCTGTCGGTCTCTCAACAATCAGTCAGTCAGTCAGGAAAAACTTTTTTATATATAAACATAAGCACGCTCCATAAGATAAGTGTATGGGAGGTGTCCCAAGGAGTTGTCGGATCAGGTCCAAATTTTGCATCCATAATTTTTTTAAACTCCTCCATGTCATGACCAAGTTTCGTAATAATTGATTAGTTTTAAAGCATAGCTCTATTACAATAGTTGGGAAAATGGACTTAAGTGTTTAGGGGGTACTCGAAGGAGTGGTCCAAATTAAAAATCCTTTCTTAGTGCTCACTTTCAACCTGAATGGAATATTTGGTGAAAATATCAGCCCTCTAGCTCTTTTCGTTAAGGCTGTCGGTCTCTCAACAATCATTCAGTCAGTCAGGACAAACTTTTTTATATATAAACATAAGCACGCTCCATAACATAAGTGTATGGGTGGTGTCCCAAGGAGTTGTCGGATCAGCTCCAAATTTTGCATCCATAATTTTTTTAAATTCCTCCATGTCATGACAAAGTTTCGTAATAATTGATTAGTTTTAAAGCATAGCTCTAGTACAAAAGTTGGAAAAAGGGACTTAAGTGTTTAGGAGGTACTCGAAGGAGTGGTCCAAATAAAAAATCCTTTCTTAGTGCTCACTTTCAACCTGAATGGAATATTTGGTGAAAATTTCAGCCTTCTAGCTCTTATCGTTTAGGCTGTGGGTCTCTCAACAATCAGTCAGTCAGTCAGGAAAAACTTTGTTATATATAAACATAAGCACGCTCCATAACATAAGTGTATGGGAGGTGTCCCAAGGAGTTGTCGGATCAGGTCCAAATTTTGCATCCATAATTTTTTTACACGCCTCCATGTCCTGACCAAGTTTCGTAATAATTGATTAGTTTTAAAGCATAGCTCTAGTACAATAGTTCTTCTGAACAAATTCAATCCAATGATCTTCCGGATACAGAGTTTGTATGTGTTAGAATATCTTATGGTAGTCGTTCACTTTTTATTACATGTTCCTACATTTCTCCTAATTGTGATACTAACATTTGTTCGTCCCATTTAAGTGCTTTGCAATATGTTTCGTCCTTATTGTTAGACATGGATCATCTAATTGTGGTTGGTGATTTTAATCTGCCAAATGTGGGATGGTCTGCGTGTGACTCATCTTCCACACAATTACCAACCACATCTGATGATTTTATAGATGGTATCCTGGAGTTGGGGCTATCGCAAGTAAGCGATATACTTAATTGTAGTGGTAGAATGTTAGACTTAGTATTTGTTTCTGATGTTGATTGTTGTAACGAAAACAGAGTACCCCCTTAGTGCAGCCGGAAGACTCTTACCATCCAACTTTAGAACTTTCCCTTGAAATACTTAACTCTAACTCTAATACTTATATTTCTTCAAAATCACGTTGTTTCCGTAAGACTAACTTCTCTAAATTAAATCAACTTTTGAATGCAACTAATTGGTCTCAGCTTTATTCCTGTAGTGATTTAGAAACTGCCATTGCCATATTTTATGGGACCTTGAATTCGCATTTGGACAGATGTGTTCCCCTCTGTCACTCCTCAAGTGATAACAAACCACCTTGGTTTACAAGGGAATTATCAAAACTCAAAAATGCGAAGACAAGATCTTATAAAAAATTCAGAAAATCGGGAAATACTATTGACTTATCAACCTATATTATAGCAAAGTCTAATTTTCTCTCTGTTAACTCATCCTGCTATAATAACTATCTTAATAAATTTAGAATGAATTTCTCTCGAGATCCTAAACAGTTTTATAAATTTGTTAACTCTAAACGTAAATCCTCCTGCCTGCCATCCTCAGTTTTTCTTGATAATACGAAAGCAAGTACGGATCAGGCTGTGGCCGATCTATTTGCTGAATATTTTCAATCAGTTTATTCTTTGAGTTCTCATAGTTCTAGTAATACTTATCCCTTCCAAATTCAAACATCAAATTGCATATTTGCCCCGGTCTTAACTGAGTGTTCGCTGCTAAGTGACCTAAACCTGATCAAACCTGGCTTCTCGCCTGGTCCTGATGGAGTGCCCGGTTGTGTACTTAGATATTGTGCTGATACACTATGCAAACCTTTACTAAAATTATTCAAATTGTCTGTTGAATCTTCAGTATTCCCTGATATGTGGAAGCAATCTTTTATTATTCCACTTCATAAAAATTCTTCCAAGTCCAATGTTAAAAATTATAGGGGGATTTCGAAATTGTCTGCCATTCCGAAAGTCTTCAAAAAACTTATTTGCTCTCAATTGCAACACTCATGTAGTGCAATTATGTCGCCTTATCAACATGGTTTCGTAAAGCGTAGATCTACTACCACCAACCTTCTAGAATTTACATCGCTTGTTATTAAAGGATTTCAAAGCAAAATGCAAACTGATGTCATTTATACCGATTTTAGTAAGGCATTTGATTCTGTTAGTCATCAACTTTTGCTTCATAAATTAAACATTATTGGGCTCCCAACTAACCTCCTTTCTTGGCTTTCCGAGTACTTGTGTGGCCGTACACAAAAAGTTCTCTTTAAATCATCTGTCTCTAAACCAATTTATGTAACATCAGGTGTCCCCCAAGGTAGTCACCTTGGGCCTTTATTATTTAATCTCTTTATTAATGATCTTCCTGCAGTAATATCTAGCTCGCACGTGTACATGTTTGCGGATGACGTTAAATTATGTTTATCCTATAATGAACCTTCTCTCAGTAACTTACTACAGTCTGATCTTAGTGCACTATCTGATTGGTGCAACTTTAACCAACTTAATTTAAATTGTTCTAAATGTAAAGTAATGTCTTTCTGTAGAAGTACTCCTCATACTGCTCAGTACTTGCTTGATGGCTCACCACTCGATCGCGTATTAGAAATGAAGGATTTGGGTATTATTCTTGACCCTAAATTAAAGTTTGATTCTCATATATCGTGCATGGTTAATAAAGCCATCAGTGTCGTTGGTTTCATCAAGCGGTGGTCGAAAGAATTTAACGATCCCTACACTACTAAAACACTTTATACATCCCTAGTGCGTCCCATCCTTGAATATGGATCTTGTGTGTGGTCTCCGCAATACAAGATTCATCAGGATAGAATCGAATCTGTTCAGAAGAAATTTCTTTTATTTGCACTTAGAAGTTTTAACTGGGTTCCCGGAGTTGATTTGCCTTCGTATTCAAGTAGACTTCTGTTAATTAACCTTCCTTCTCTTTTAAACCGTAGAACTATGCATGGAGTTTTATTTGTTACTAATCTGCTCAATGGTGAAATCGACTCACCTACTTTATTAAGTCGAATAAACTTATCTGTCCCTATTAGATCTTCTCGTAACTTTGTACCTATTAACCTTGATCGTTGCTCTACTAACTATCTAATGCATGAACCGTTTCGAGTAGTGTGCGCAGACTACAATAAGATGTTTTCACTTGTTTCCTTTGAGGCCTCCATTCCCATACTAAAAAGATCCATACTGCTTTACTTATCTAGTCATAGTCACTAATCACTAATCTTATGATCTGATTGGGTTTTTCTGGGTTTTTCCCAATCCTTGCAACAAATGTTGGATCATTAAATTAAATTTTTGTTAACTCCCCAGAATATTTTTATTTTAATTTTTAAACTTTTTCATTTTATTCCAGTTTGTTTACTGATTTAATTTTAAATTTTGTTCATTAATCTTAAACATTTTTGTAGCTTAAGCTCTACTTTTTAATTTGATTTAATTTCAATTTTTATGTCGACTGATAATAGTTGACAATAAATAAAATAAATAATAAAAATAATAAAAATAATAAAAAAAATGGACTTAAGTGTTTAGGGGGTACTCGAAGGAGTGGTCCAAATAAAAAATCCTTTCTTAGTGCTCACTTTCAACCTGAATGGAATATTTGGTGAAAATTTCAGCCTTCTAGCTCTTTTCGTTTAGGCTGTGGGTCTCTCAACAATCAGTCAGTCAGTCAGGACAAACTTTTTTATATATAAACATAAGCACGCTCCATAACATAAGTGTATGGGAGGTGTCCCAAGGAGTTGTCGGATCAGGTCCAAATTTTGCATCCATAATTTTTTTACACGCCTCCATGTCCTGACCAAGTTTCGTAATAATTGATTAGTTTTAAAGCATAGCTCTAGTACAAAAGTTGGGAAAAAAGAACTTAAGTGCTTAGGAGGTACTCGAAACACTGGTCCAAACTAAAAATCCTTTTTAAGTGCTCACTTTCAACTTGAATGGAATATTTGGTGAAAATTTCAGCCTTCTAGCTCTTTTCGTTAAGGCTGTCGGTCTCTCAACAATCAGTCAGTCAGTCAGGACAAACTTTTTTATATATAAACATAAGCACGCTCCATAACATATGTGCATGGGAGGAGTCCCAAGGAGTTGTCGGATCAGGTCCAAATTTTGCATCCATAATTTTTTTAAACTCCTCCATGTCCTGAACAAGTTTCGTAATAATTGATTAATTTTAAAGCATAGCTTTAGTACAAAAAATGGAAAAAAAAGGGACTTAAGTGTTTAGGGGGTACTCGAAGGAGTGGTCCAAATTAAAAATCCTTTCTAAGTGCTCACTTTCAACCTGAATGGAATATTTGGTGAAAATATCAGCCTTCTAGCTCTTCTCGTTTAGGCTGTCGGTTTCTCAACAATCATTCAGTCAGTCAGGACAAACTACTTTATATATAAACATAAGCTCGCTCCATAACATAAGTGAATGGGTGGTGTCCCAAGGAGTTGTCGGATCAGCTCCAAATTTTGCATCCATGATTTTTTTACACGCCTCTATGTCCTGACCTAGTTTCGTAATAATTGATTAACTTTAAAGCATAGCTCTAGTACAAAAGTTGGGAAAAAAAGGACTTAAGTGCTTAGGAGGTACTCGAAAGACTGGTCCAAACTAAAAATCCTTTTTATTTTGCGCACTTTCAACTTGAATGGAATATTTGGTCAAAATTTCAGCCGTCTAGCTCTTTTCGTTAAGGCTGTCGGTCTCTCAACAATCAGTCAGTCAGTCAGGACAAACTTTTTTATATATAAACATAAGCACGCTCCATAACATAAGTGTATGGGAGATGTCCAAGGAGTTGTCGGATCAGGTCCAAATTTTGCATCCATAATTTTTTTACACGCCTCCATGTTCTGACCAAGTTTCGCAATAATTGATTAATTTTAAAGCATAGCTCTAGTAGAAAAGTTGGGAAAAAAAGGACTTAAGTGTTTAGGGGGTACTCGAAGGAGTGGTCCAAATTAAAAATAATTTCTTAGTGCTCACTTTCAACCTGAATGGAATATTTGGTGAAAATATCAGCCTTCTAGCTCTTTTCGTTTAGGCTGTCGGTCTCTCAACAATCAGTCAGTCAGTCAGGACAAACTACTTTATATATATGTAGATAGATAAGCACGCTCCATAACATAAGTGTATGGGAGGTGTCCAAGGAGTTGTCGGATCAGGTCCAAATTTTGCATCCATAATTTTTTTAAACTCCTTCATGTCCTGACCAACTTTCGCAATAATTGATTAGTTTTAAATCATAGCTCAAGTACAAAAGTTGGGAAAAAGGGACTTAAGTGTTTAGGAGGTACTCGAAGGAGTGGTCCAAATAAAAAATCCTTTCTTAGTGCTCACTTTCAACCTGAATGGAATATATTTGGTGAAAATTTCATCCTTCTAGCTCTTATCGTTTAGGCTGTGGGTCTCTCAACAATCAGTCAGTCAGTCAGGACAATCTTTTTTATATATAGACATAAGCACGCTCCATAACATAAGTGTATGGGAGGTGTCCCAAGGAGTTGTCGGATCAGGTCCAAATTTTGCATCCATAATTTTTTTAAACTCCTCCATGTCCTGAACAAGTTTCGTAATAATTGATTAATTTTAAAGCTGTGAAGAAGAACAAATAATGCTCTCCTCCACATTGTTAATTATGTATGGTTATGGTTTGATTTTTGATTTCGTTGAATATTGATTTGAATTTAATAGGTTAATTTACAGATAATAGACATTAAGAATTAGGAAGTAAGAATATATTGAATTGTTAGATATTAAGTATGTTTAAGTATGTTAAGTAACCAATGAAAGAAAAGAAATTAATTAAAATGAAGTTAAGTTGCCACGAAGGCTTTCGTAATTAAATTAGAATAAAAGTTACTGATAAGGGATGCTACGAAGGGTCGAATTAATTAGTAAATAGATACCGCCTAAAAGTATAACAGACGATAAGCAACGTCGGTTTCGAAGCAGAATGGCCATCAGCAGCAAAGTGGCCAGATGACGCGAAAGCGCTGAACAGAGCTTTCGACCCTCACCCGCGATCCACGAAAACCACAAAAGCTCGAGTAGATCGACGAAGAAGGGCCGAACGCGAGCCTCGAAGATGCAGCGAGATAGTCGAGTGCGAACCCTAGACGCGTGCAGAAGTGTTAAGCGCAACGTAGACGCGAGTGAAAAAGAGAAACGAGAACGAGGACGGAAAGGAAAGACGTGCAAGAAAGCAGTAAGCAGCGCCGAGGGAGGAGATACAACAACAATAGAACCATACAAGAACCAGAGACAAGAAAAGATTAAGAAGAGGGTTTAAAATTAATACGTGAGTAAGATCATCACACTTGTACATATTAGAGTTAAACCCCCTTTCCCGCTAAGTTTACCGCGTGGCTTGTACCGCGGCTCTAGAGAGAATAAAGTGAAAATAGTAACAAAAACCGCGTGGTTATTCTGTGTAGTACAGTGTCGGATACCCTGTGATTCAAGTCCACAGAGGCACGTGTCCTATCAACGATAAGGTGCAGAGGCGATTGAGGCAATAACCCAATCCACACCCTCGCCAGCTAATTTACCAGACGACACTCGTGAGGCTAGCCCGCGGTGGCGTACGGTAAGTTTAGCGATTAGCTAAGGTAACAATTGTGGTGTCGGCCCGGTTGATACCCTAACCGATCAGTAGTTGACAGGACACGACTTTACTTCGGATTACTATTTGACCCTTCATAAACGCTATACTTTGGGTTTCAGCAAGTTATAAATAACTTGTAACCAGCCTTGGCCAGACTGAGATCTGTACCTCGGCAATTTACTACTTTACAAGTGGCGCCCGAGCAGGGACCCAAAGTATTAGCGGGTGGTGTAAACTAGGATTAAAGCCCCCAGTAACATCGCTAAAAGTGCGCAAATTGCGATTCGGGTAGAGTACGCATATACCCGGTGATACCCTGTTTTACTACGCGCATGTAAAACGGTGGATGAAAACAGCATTCGAACCGCGAGATTTTGTGCAATTGTCGCGGCACAACGAAAGAAAACGAAAACGGGCGAAGCGATAGAACCAACGGGATCACGGCGAACAGAGTGTGTAAGGCGTGTTGAATAGGCTGCAGCTGCAGAATAGCAAAGAAAACGTAAGTGGCGATAAGGTAACGGGCCTTGCTTGAGTCCGCGTGGTCGACAAAGATTTGAGTCGCAGCGAACGAGACGGTGAAAACGTGCGCGCCGATTACTTAACGGAACCGTGTAAGTAATTGCTGCTGGCAACCGTCGGTGAACGCAGCGAACTTGACGGCAAAACGGGTGAGCCGATCACCTAACGGAAAACTTTCACGTCGATGCGAGCAGCACAGGGTGCCTATAATTTTGAGAAGTCAAAGCGGTTGACTCAGGAGGAAAATAAGGCACAGTGGGACGACACCGACGAAAGTGAACACTGTTCGGTTTATTAAAAGTCGTCTTGGCAATTATTAGAAAAGAAATAAGTGAACGGATTGGCTGCACTGTGGGTCGCGGGATATTGTAAAAGTGTTTTGGAAATTCTATAAAATTTTATTTTTTTTGTCGACAACAAAAATAAAGATAAATGAAAGCTAAAATAAATAAATAAAATTAAATAAATAAAAATAAATATATAATAACATAAGAGGGAAAAAAAAAAAAAATAAATATTTTTTCTGGCTTTCATTAAATAAATTTTGGGAATTTTTTTTATACACACAATACAACTGCGATTCTGGAGAAAATTTTTTTTTGGGTTTCAATAAATTCTGGAGATTTTTTTATACACATAATATAACTGAGATATTGGAAAAAAAAATTTTTTTTTTTTCGGTTTCGTTAAAATTTTGGAAAATTTGTTTTTTAAATTAATACTCTGCGATGGAGAAACCACCACTCAGCGAATCTGCCGGCATGGAGCCTGGAGGCTGCACCAACCCAGGGGTGGGCCGACAATGGGTCTACGACTGCCGGAAGGAGAATTTAGAATATATCTCCGAGGAGTTAGGTTTGGGGAAATGCGCAACAGTGTCGGACTACCGAAAAACAGTATGCGATTTTATAAAAAGAGACGGGCATACGAACGAGGTGTGGACACGTTTGGCCGACTGGGAGTTACGTTTCGCGAAGTTTCAGACGTCGCCAAACCAGACCGATAAACCTGTCGTAGGCCGAAGACCACGACAGAAATCGGAATCCGATGTGGCAATCCCATCGGGTTGGGCTGGAACGGCGACAGCTGTACTCTCGTCGAACCGGAACATCCACAACAGCACAACGTTAAACCCAATGGCGACAAAAGAATCCATCCCTCGTATCCATGTCCAGTCACCTGCTAGTACACCGGTAGTACATAGTCAGGTCGAGCCGGTTGGCTACCGACATGCGGAGGAGGGATGTTACAGCCATAGAAACAGCGTGGTTGTACCAGAACTGGTCCGGAAGTGGGGTGTTAGGTTCAATGGGTATACGGATCCACTTGTATTCCTCGAGGAGATTGAAAAGCGAGCAAGTATGTACGAGATCAGTCTGGAGCGATTACCACGGGCAATAAGTGAGGCGCTAACAGATCAGGCCGCGGGGTGGTTTTCTGTCAGTCAGTTGATGGACGCCACATGGGCAGAGTTTAGGAGCGCATTCTTAGATTTCTTCCTGCCGCCGGAATACTATCAACGACTCGAGGATGATATCAGGATCCGCCGGCAGCGCGTCGGAGAAAGTTTTAAGAATTACGTGATTGACCTCCGAAGGATGATGCGACACGCTAGGTATACGGCAGAGCAGGAGTTATATAGAGTGTATGAAAACTTGACGTCAGATTATCGACGAAGCATTCGCAGGCGCGAGTTCAAGACCCTGGAGGAACTAACCCAGTTGGCGGCGGAACACGAGACCCTGGAGGAACGGGATCGGAGAGATGCGGCGGCGAGGTATGGGGCGCGGACTGTCCCGAAACACTATAATCCGTTCAAATCACCACCACAGCCAGTTGCGAGGAGTGAGGAGCCAGTTACAGCACCGCGTAGCGAAACGGGGGTAATAGCGAATCGAATGCTGAGTCACGAGATGCCTAGGACGCTCATGAATAAACGAGTGTGCTATAACTGTTCGCAGGCGGGGCACTTTGCCAGAGAGTGTCCTAATCCGCGAGTGCAGTTTTGTAGGGAGTGTGGTACCCAAGGAGTCAGAACGAGCGAGTGTTGTCATAGGCCCGGGGCGGGAAACGAGCCACGGCACCAGCTGGGGCGGGAACAGTTGGGTGCCGACTCGAAACAGTCCCGAAACTAGAATACCCTTTAAGAGTAGAGGATGGGAGGATAGTCGCTACAGTTAAGGTCGGGGACCAAGTAGCGACAGCAACGGTAGATTCAGGGGCAACGAGAAGTTTCATAAGTGAGAAATTTTCCAAAGGGTTAAAAAATGTGAAGTATCGAAAGCCAGCGTGAAGATTCGCTTAGCAGATGGGTCGGCATTGGAGGTAAAAAAATTATTCAGGGGAAAGGTTAGTTTAGCGGGGGCCGAGGTCACGATGGACATGCTCGTGATGCCTTCGATGCTAGATAACCTAATATTGGGAATAGATTTTTTATGCCTGATGGGAACGACCATACAGTGCGGGAACGCGCGGCTGATATTGGAAGTCGAGAAGGCACCGGACAAGGATGACGACAGGGTCAGGGTAGAACCCGAGTCAAGTGCAAGGCAAGGATACACCAAGGGGAAACAAAGTGAAACAGGAGAAGTCCAGGAAACGCGTCAGCCGGACGCCACCGTAAGAACCATCACCAACACAGGAAAGGTAACAGTGCCGGGCGCTGAGAAACAGACATCAGACAAAGGAGGAGGACAAGAGACAAATGCTACTATACCTGCCACAACGCTGCCAGACAGGATAGCCGGAGACGAACAGGAGTGGCCGGCGGATTTGGAACCGGGAATACAGGAATTGTTAAGGTCGGAATTGGCTCTCTTCGATGGACTCCAGGGCGTGTCCAACGTTGCCGAGCACAGGATCATCATGAAGGACGATAAGCCGATAAAACAAAGGTATTACCCGAAGAACCCGGCGATGCAGCAGGTAATCAATGCACAAGTGGACGAACTACTGCAAGCCGGCGCGAAAGAGCCATCTCGTAGTCCGCACAGTGCCCCAATCGTACTCGTTCGCAAGAAAACGAACGAGTGGCGGATGTGCATCGACTACAGGCAACTGAACGCGCACTCCGTACCCGATGCATACCCCGTGCCCAGGATAAATCACATTTTAGAGCGATTGAGGCATGCGCGTTATATCTCGACACTTGACCTGAAACACGGCTACTGGCAAATTCCCATGGCAGCGGATAGTAGAGAGTGCACAGCGTTTACGGTTCCTGGAAGAGGGTTGTTCCAGTGGCGAGTAATGCCCTTTGGCTTGCACTCTGCATGTGCCACGTTTCAGCGAGCTTTAGACACGGTTATCGGACCAGACATGGAGCCCCATGCATTTGCCTATCTGGACGACATAATAGTGATCGGAGCGACAAAAGAACAACACGTGACGAACCTCCAAGAAGTATTCCGACGTTTGAGAGCAGCAAACTTGAAGTTAAACCGGAAGAAGTGTTCCTTCTTCCAGAAGGAACTAATCTACTTGGGACACCTAGTGAGCGGAGAAGGAATTAAAACCGACCCTGCAAAAGTGGAAGCGATTCAGAACCTGAAAGCCCCGACGAATGTGAAGGAACTTCAACGATGCTTGGGCATGGCCTCATGGTATCGACGCTTTGTGCCCAATTTCGCGACAGTGGTCCAGCCGATAACAGCTCTATTGAAGAAGGCTAGGAAATGGTCATGGGGAGAGGAGCAGCAGGTGGCGTTAGATACCCTGAAACACAGTTTGACCACCGCCCCCGTTCTGACATGTCCCGACTTTTCCGCTAAGTTTATTTTACAGACAGACGCGAGCGATTTTGGCCTAGGAGCGGTGCTCACGCAGATGATCGATCAACAGGAGTGCGTCATAGCCTATGCAAGCCGGAAACTGAATAAGGCAGAAGAAAACTATTCAGCAACCGAAAAGGAATGTCTGGCGATAGTGTGGTCGATTCGGAAATTGAGATGCTATTTGGAAGGATATCGTTTCGAGGTAATAACGGACCACATGGCGTTGAAGTGGCTAAACTCAATTGAGAGTCCGTCAGGGAGAATTGCGCGCTGGGCATTGGAGCTCCAGCAATATCAGTTCGATGTGAGATACCGAAAAGGAAAGCTGAACGTAGTGGCAGATGCCCTGTCGCGTCAGCCGTTGGAAGACTGTCAACAGATAGTACACGAGAAAGCGCCCGATAAGTGGATAAGAAAGCTCAAGGACAAGATTTCGAAGGACCCGGAGAAATACTCGGACTACGTGGAAGAAAACGGTCAGCTTTACAGGCACCTTGGACACCGCGCAGACGACGAAGACTACATACCGTGGAAGTTGTGCGTCGACGAGGACCAGAGGAAGAGAGTGCTCCTGGAATGCCATGATGCGCCGACGGCAGGACACCAGGGAGTGCGCAAGACGATAATGCGCTTATCACAACGGTATTACTGGCCCGGGATGTTCCGAGACGCAGTCAAATACGTCAAATGCTGTGAAGTGTGCCAAAAATTCAAGACAGAACAAGTAAAGCCGGCTGGACAAATGTTAACACGACAAGTTGCCGAACCTATGGCTGTATTATGTGCGGACTTCGTGGGTCCCTTGCCACGATCAAAACACGGTAATACCATGTTGCTCGTGTTTCACGACGCATTTTCGAAATGGGTGGAATTAGCCCCCTTGAGGAGAGCAACTGCGGCCCAGCTACAAAAGGCGTTTCGCGAACGAATACTTTGTCGGTTCGGGATACCCAAAATGTTCGTGTGCGATAATGGTGTGCAGTTTGCAAGTCGAAGTTTCAGGTCGTTCTTGAACTCGTTAGGTGTAGAGATCCAACATACAGCACCGTACTGCCCTCAGGAAAATCCGACGGAAAGATCGAACAGAACCATCAAGACCATGGTAGCGCAATACATTTCAGGAAGTCAATTGTCGTGGGACGAACTGCTACCGGAGATTTCATTGGCAATTAACACCAGCGTTGCGGACTCAACAGGATTTTCTCCAGCTTTCCTGATGCAAGGAAGAGAACCGAGGTTGCCAGCCACTTTATATGACGAAGCAACACCAGGATCAGGAAATGTGCCCGAGACACCGGAAGAGAAAGCAGGCAAGCTGAAAGATGTGGAAGGATTCTTTTATACCTTTTTCTCTTTATTATGTTCCGCACTCATCAACGCGTTAAACAGACTGACTCTCTGTTAACGCTCGCTTACAGTTCTACTCGATTAACATTGTTCTTACTTATCGATCTTAACATAACGATGGTTACTCAAATTGGTCTGCTAAATATATCATATGGGTACTTATCGTACTAACATCTGTTCACTTAGGTGTATGAGTATATCTATGTATATGTACTTATCCTACTACAATTCGGCCATCCTACAATTTAGATCCCCTGATCGTAGTTTATGATACTTGTCAATGTTTGGATATCTTTTCTTATATATATATTCTTATTTAATTGAACATTTAGTTACAGTAATTTGGCTATTGTTTTTACATTTACAATTTTTTTTTTTTTTATATTAATTGTTAATTTTATTTAATACTAATATTATTTCTTTTAGTTCCTACCCAGTGTTTTATGTTTTGAGCACTCCATACTCCCTTGTAAGGATTTCGAGATACTTGAAAATTCTCTACATCTTTTAACAAAAACCGTTCATTTCTTAGTACTTTCGCAATAACATAGGGACCTTTGTGTTTTGGTATTAATTTTTTAGCAACTCCTACTGTGCAATCAAAATTTTTCACCATAACATAATCTCCTTTTTTATAATCTTTCGTTTTTTGTTTAGACTTATTGTGTTTTGCTTCGTTGTATGCCTGAGCTTTTGACTGGTTTTCCATGGCCTTCTTTCTTCGTCTGAAATAGGAGCATAAACCTAAAAATCTTTGAACCCCCTGTGCTTTGTCTGGAATTGGAAAGTTTTTAACTGCATCTATGCCCTGGTCATCTGCTTTTATCCCATCGCTTGTTACGATATATCCTAAATACCTTATGTTGGACTGCAAAAATTCACATTTATCTGTACGCAGTTCAAGCTTATTTTCAACTAACCTTGCAAAAACTTCTTTAAGCGTATTTAAATGTTCATCTACATTTTCGCTTGCTACCATAATATCGTCCATGTATACAATAACTTTGTTTTCTCTTATTAAATCAGCATAGATTTTGTTTACAAATCTTTGAAATACGGCTGATGCATTTTTTATGCCCATCGGCATTCTTAAGAATTCAAATTGGCCCAAAGGAGTCACAAAAGAAGTGTACTTAATAGACTCTTCGGCGACAAACACATGAAAATAACCGTTTTTTAGATCCAACTTTGAGAAAACTGTTTTGTTTACCAGCTTGTCCAAAAGATCTTCAATCAGTGGCAATGGATAATTGTCTTTTATTAAAACTTTGTTAAGTTTCCGAAAATCTATACATAACCGCAGGTCACCTGTCTTTTTCTTCACTAAAACTATGGGAGAAGCGTATTCGGAATCGCTGTTTCTAATTATTCCGTTTTCCAAATATTCGTCTAACATCTTCTGAAGTTTTTCTTTTTCCGTGTATGAAAGTCTCCTTGGCGAGCAACTAAAAGGCTTGCATTTTTCCAATGATATTTTCATTTCACATTTAACTAATGGGGTCACTGGTCGCTTTGCATTAACATATGTTCTTTCGAATATTTCAACAAACCTACATCTAGTTTTAAAGTTTATGTTTTCGCCACAGTTGTAGTTAGGAAGTTCTTTGTCTACCACATTTATATGAAACATATCTTTGTCGAAACTGTCCACTTGTATATCACAATAACTCGTGTCATTTTCTGTTAAACTAATATTTTCCGTGTTCGATTGGGCTTCACTAACTATTTCATCATTCGAAGCATTCTTGTCATTTTGTTTATTACCTGTTGTATTAACTAACACCTGCTCATTCATATTAACAAATGTGTTTCTTAAAATTTGCCCATCGACAGTCTTATCCTCTAAACCCTGCTCATCGACAGTTGTATTTTCTAACATTTGCTCAATAACATTTGGTTCACTAACAGTTGTTTTACCTAAAAGTTGTTCACTAGTAGTTGTAGTACTTAACATTTGTTCAATAACAGTTTGGTCACTAACAGTTGATTCACCTAAAATTTTTTCATTAATAGTTGTATTACTTAACATTTGCTCGTCGTTGTTTTTGCACATTGCAATGGCAAACTTGTTGTTAAAATGACGAGACTCTTCTGAATGCACTGGTCGGCACGCCAGTTTCGATTGTACGTTGCAATTGCTTAAAACTTTTTGTAAACGTTTTCCATCTCGATACCTTTAAGGGATTCTAGATTCATACTCAAATCACAAACACTCATAAAATCTCTACCCAAAACCACATCGTGACTCATAGACTCGTCGGCAACGATAATTAACTCAAAATTTAACTTTATTTTTCCTTTCATTACATAACATAAAGTTTTTCCAAATACATTTAATTGGCTTTTGTTTAGCCCAAAATAAGAATTAATAACTGGATCAAGTGGTATTTCATTTGGTATACAAGATCTTTTGATAAAGGAAATAGCGCTGCCGGAGTCTATGAGGCACTCTAAAATAAACGGTAAATTAGTTTTAGCAAAATAGATTTTAACATATCTTACATAATTGCTATTGTTTACATCAACTTTCTTCTTTGCGCACTCTGCAACAAAATGACCCATTTCACCGCAAGCGTAGCATGACCCAGGTGCCCTTTTTGGTTTGCGGCAGTCCTTCCAAACATGACCTCTGCAGTTGCAGTTTCTGCAGCGTATAGCTTCGGTGTCCACAGTTGCCGCTATCGGTTTCTTGTTACTTGCCGACGGCTTTTTGTTTGGAAGACTTATATCCGCGAAGGCCTGCAGCATCTGCTCTGTATCCGCGAAGCGTTGGATGCGAGCTTGATCCCGTAGGGTATCTGAAGGTATCCCCTCTATGATCCGCTCCATTAGCTCCTCGGCATCAACTTTAACGGGTTGTGCTAACATTATTTTATCGCTTAAATAAATTGCGAACTTCTCATTTGGCTGCCATACGCGATGCTCGAAAAGACGCCTCATCTCCGCTTTCGATTTTTTTCTCCAAACGCAAGTGCCAGCTGATCGCATAATTTGTCGACATGTTCAAACATGCGTGTTGAATTTGCGTGAAGCCAGCGTTGAGCATTACCTTTCAGCTTTGTCACCAAAAGCATGCGCTTGTGTGCGTCGTCCAAATTGTAGATTTTTGATATGTTGTTGAATTGAACGATCCAAAGTCGAGCACAGCTTTGACCATCGAATTCCGAAACGGCCTCCTTTGCCATAGCAAGCGACGTAGATGATATAGTTTTTGTTGTTTGCATTCCGTCTATTACGCCGTTTGCAGCATTCGGTAATTCGTTAGCGACATTGTTGCTAAAATTGCCGTTATCAGCAACATTGTGTTCGCCGTCTGTAGTGTTGCTAACACTCGACATATCGTGTTGTGCCAAGTTTCTCTGTGCGTCAACATGTTGCGGCAACATATTTACCGCTATTTCGGCGCGCAACTGTTCGAACATTCTTAGCATCTCTTGAAACTGCGACTGGCTTGCTGCTTGCTGACGCGCCGCTACGGCGCCATTTGCTATGGACTGTACCTCTTGTTCACCGTTGTTGTTGCCGAAATTTTCCACTTGAACTGTGTCGACACTGTTTTGTGTGTGTCGCTGCTGCGCAATTCTGCCTTCTTCTTCGGCGCTGCAATTCGGAGCGCTTCCACGATTATGAGCGTCAATGTTGTTGAGGCGCTCAATCAGCTCATCTTTGCTCCCTTGCGTCGAATGATTTAGTGCACTTAGCCAATTTTTAAGTTGCGCTGCCGAGTATTGATTTAAATCTTCGGCGTCCATGATGGCGTTTTTTGGTTTTGATCCCACTTCTGAGATTGTGGAAGGAATCTTTTATACCTTTTTCTCTTTATTATGTTCCGCACTCATCAACGCGTTAAACAGACTGACTCTCTGTTAACGCTCGCTTACAGTTCTACTCGATTAACATTGTTCTTACTTATCGATCTTAACATAACGATGGTTACTCAAATTGGTCTGCTAAATATATCATATGGGTACTTATCGTACTAACATCTGTTCACTTAGGTGTATGAGTATATCTATGTATATGTACTTATCCTACTACAAAGAGGTTTTAAGCATTGTGCGGAGCAATTTACAGCGGGCTTCGAAAGACCAAGGGCGGAGCTACAACCTCAGACGAAGAGAGTGGCGGCCGGGACTCAACACGTTGGTGTTACTGAGGACACACCAACTATCGAAGGCTAGCGACGGGTTTGCGGCAAAACTCGCTCCCAAATACGATGGCCCCTTCCTCGTAAAGAAATTTGTGTCACCAAACATCGTCCGATTGGTGAAAGTAGGACAACGTAAAAGCCGAGTCGCAAGCATAGCCCAGCTGAAACCATTCTACCAGGAAGGCGAAGACGGTGAGGATCATCAAGAGGAGGAAAGACAAGACCGGAATACGGGCGAAAAGACGGCATAAAACAAGTCGGAAACGAGAAAAGTCGACCAGAGTATCGTGAAAAAAAAAATAATAACACACTCCCAACAGTAACTTTTTTTTTTTTTCTCCAATTAAAACATAGTTGTAACGATTCAAATTTTAATTCACAGGAAAATGAGCGAGATCATACTTATTAGCAGCGACGAGGAGGTACCGTCCGGCGAGGAAAGCCCGTCGGACGAGGAGGCGCCGTCCGGCGAGGAAAGCCCGTCGGACGAGGAGACGACACCAAGTCCGGAGGGAGACAGCCGCGAAACCACGCCGAATGTCCAGGTGGAGGATGCCGACTCATCCAGCAGCGAGGAGGACCGCGACCAAGGTGGGCGAAACCAGTATCAGAGAGATCCCCGCAGGAATCATCCCTCCTATAAAAGGCGAGAACGCGAGGAGAGCCCGCCGACGTACCGCCATACGGTTTACCGGACGGAGGAGGTAACCGCGTACCGGGTGGACGGGGCGGTCATTTTGATGAGGGTGGAGACGACCACGTCGGTCATAGAAAAGGAAGACGCGCAGGCCCCACAACCGCACGTCGAGGAGCCGCCATCCCTCCCCGCTACCCCGCCTTAGAGCCAGCATCGGCGGAGGCAGATAATAACGAGGAGGACAACTCCGAAGGCGCAGCTGCTCTACCTCCAGAAGCACCAACCCGCGCGTCCCCGACCCCGGAGCCATACGAGGGCGTAGAACTGAGGGACGAAAGACTGGAAGCGGAGGTAGGAGATTTTATATGGCGAGGTAGACTGGAGGATATGCCCCAGGATTGGTTTCCCCGGGTATTCACAGTGGTCCCGGAAGGTTGGACAATATATCCAGGCGACCACGTGCTGGCTGAGGACGCGATATCCGAGATCAAGAGGGAGCTGGGTAAATACGGCCAAATACAGCGCAGGACACGACTAAGGGTGAGGGCAGGAGCCGATTTGTTTAACGTTACGGCCCACGCCGACCGGAGGGTAACGGTCACCCTGGTGGAGAAAGGGGGGGGTGTGAAGAAGAACAAATAATGCTCTCCTCCACATTGTTAATTATGTATGGTTATGGTTTGATTTTTGATTTCGTTGAATATTGATTTGAATTTAATAGGTTAATTTACAGATAATAGACATTAAGAATTAGGAAGTAAGAATATATTGAATTGTTAGATATTAAGTATGTTTAAGTATGTTAAGTAACCAATGAAAGAAAAGAAATTAATTAAAATGAAGTTAAGTTGCCACGAAGGCTTTCGTAATTAAATTAGAATAAAAGTTACTGATAAGGGATGCTACGAAGGGTCGAATTAATTAGTAAATAGATACCGCCTAAAAGTATAACAGACGATAAGCAACGTCGGTTTCGAAGCAGAATGGCCATCAGCAGCAAAGTGGCCAGATGACGCGAAAGCGCTGAACAGAGCTTTCGACCCTCACCCGCGATCCACGAAAACCACAAAAGCTCGAGTAGATCGACGAAGAAGGGCCGAACGCGAGCCTCGAAGATGCAGCGAGATAGTCGAGTGCGAACCCTAGACGCGTGCAGAAGTGTTAAGCGCAACGTAGACGCGAGTGAAAAAGAGAAACGAGAACGAGGACGGAAAGGAAAGACGTGCAAGAAAGCAGTAAGCAGCGCCGAGGGAGGAGATACAACAACAATAGAACCATACAAGAACCAGAGACAAGAAAAGATTAAGAAGAGGGTTTAAAATTAATACGTGAGTAAGATCATCACACTTGTACATATTAGAGTTAAACCCCCTTTCCCGCTAAGTTTACCGCGTGGCTTGTACCGCGGCTCTAGAGAGAATAAAGTGAAAATAGTAACAAAAACCGCGTGGTTATTCTGTGTAGTACAGTGTCGGATACCCTGTGATTCAAGTCCACAGAGGCACGTGTCCTATCAACGATAAGGTGCAGAGGCGATTGAGGCAATAACCCAATCCACACCCTCGCCAGCTAATTTACCAGACGACACTCGTGAGGCTAGCCCGCGGTGGCGTACGGTAAGCTTAGCGATTAGCTAAGGTAACAATTGTGGTGTCGGCCCGGTTGATACCCTAACCGATCAGTAGTTGACAGGACACGACTTTACTTCGGATTACTATTTGACCCTTCATAAACGCTATACTTTGGGTTTCAGCAAGTTATAAATAACTTGTAACCAGCCTTGGCCAGACTGAGATCTGTACCTCGGCAATTTACAACTTTACAAAGCATAGCTCTAGTATAATAGTTGGGAAAATGGACTTAAGTGTTTAGAAGGTACTCGAAGGAGTGGTCCAAATTAAAAATCCTTTCTAAGTGCTCACTTTCAACCTGAATGGAATATTTGGTGAAAATATCAGCCTTCTAGCTCTTTTCGTTAAGGCTGTCGGTCTCTCAACAATCAGTCAGTCAGTCAGGACAAACTTTTTTATATATAAACATAAGCACGCTCCATAACATAAGTGTATGGGAGATGTCACAAGGAGTTGTCGGATCAGGTCCAAATTTTGCATCCATAATTTTTTTACACGCCTCCATGTTCTGACCAAGTTTCGTAATAATTGATTAATTTTAAGGCATAGCTCTAGTACAAAAGTTGGGAAAAAATGGACTTAAGTGTTTAGGGGGTACTCGAAGGAGTGGTCCAAATTAAAAATAATTTCTAAGTGCTCACTTTCAACCTGAATGGAATATTTGGTGAAAATATCAGCCTTCTAGCTCTTTTCGTAAAGGCTGTCGGTCTCTCAACAATCAGTCAGTCAGTCAGGACAAACTACTTTATATATATGTAGATAGATAAGCACGCTCCATAACATAAGTGTATGGGAGGTGTCCCAAGGAGTTGTCGGATCAGGTCCAAATTTTGCATCCATAATTTTTTTAAACTCCTCCATGTCATGACCAAGTTTCGTAATAATTGATTAGTTTTAAAGCATAGCTCTAGTACAAAAAATGGGAAGAAAGGGACTTAAGTGTTTAGGAGGTACTCGAAGGAGTGGTCCAAATAAAAAATCCTTTCTTAGTGCTCACTTTCAACCTGAATGGAATATTTGGTGAAAATTTCAGCCTTCTAGCTCTTATCGTTTAGGCTGTGGGTCTCTCAACAATAAGTCAGTCAGTTAGGACAAACTTTTTTATTTATAAACATAAGCACGCTCCATAACATAAGTGTATGGGAGGTGTCCCAAGGAGTTGTCGGATCAGGTCCAAATTTTGCATCCATAATTTTTTTACACGCCTCCATGTCCTGACCAAAATTCGTAATAATTCATAAATTTTAAAGCATAGCTCTAGTACAAAAGTTGGGAAAAAAGAACTTAAGTGCTTAGGAGGTACTCGAAACACTGGTCCAAACTAAAAATCCTTTTTAATGCTCACTTTCAACTTGAATGGAATATTTGGTGAAAATTTTAGCCTTCTAGCTCTTTTCGTTAAGGCTGTCGGTCTCTCAACAATCAGTCAGTCAGTCAGGACAAACTTTTTTATATATAAACATAAGCACGCTCCATAACATAAGTGCATGGGAGGAGTCCCAAGGAGTTGTCGGATCAGGTCCAAATTTTGCATCCATAATTTTTTTAAACTCCTCCATGTCCTGAACAAGTTTCGTAATAATTGATTAATTTTAAAGCATAGCTTTAGTACAATAGTTGGGAAAATGCACTTAAGTGTTTAGAAGGTACTCGAAGGAGTGGTCCAAATTAAAAATCCTTTCTAAGTGCTCACGTTCAACCTGAATGGAATATTTGGTGAAAATATCAGCCTTCTAGCTCTTTTCGTTTAGGCTGTCGGTTTCTCAACAATCATTCAGTCAGTCAGGACAAACTACTTTATATATAAACATAAGCACGCTCCATAACATAAGTGTATGGGTGGTGTCCCAAGGAGTTGTCGGATCAGCTCCAAATTTTGCATCCATGATTTTTTTTACACGCCTCCATGTCCTGAACAAGTTTCGTAATAATTTATTAATTTTAAAGCATAGCTCTAGTACAAAAGTTGGGAAAAAAGGACTTAAGTGCTTAGGAGGTACTCGAAAGACTGGTCCAAACTAAAAATCCTTTTTATGTGCTCACTTTCAACTTGAATGGAATATTTGGTGAAAATTTCAGCCTTCTAGCTCTTTTCGTTAAGGCTGTCGGTCTCTCAACAATCAGTCAGTCAGTCAGGACAAACTTTTTATATATAAACATAAGCACGCTCCATAACATAAGTGTATGGGAGGTGTCCCAAGGAGTTGTCGGATCAGGTCCAAATTTTGCATCCTTAATTTGTTTACACGCCTCCATGTTCTGACCAAGTTTCGTAATAATTGATTAATTTTAAAGCATAGCTCTAGTACAAAAGTTGGGAAAAAAAGGACTAAAAAATCCTTTCTTAGTGCTCACTTTCAACCTGAATGGAATATTTGGTGAAAATTTCAGCCTTCTAGCTCTTATCGTTTAGGCTGTGGGTCTCTCAACAATAAGTCAGTCAGTCAGGACAAACTTTTTTATTTATAAACATAAGCACGCTCCATAACATAAGTGTATGGGAGGTGTCCCAAGGAGTTGTCGGATCAGGTCCAAATTTTGCATCCATAATTTTTTTAAACTCCTCCATGTCCTGAACAAGTTTCGTAATAATTGATTAATTTTAAAGCATAGCTTTAGTACAATAGTTGGGAAAATGCACTTAAGTGTTTAGAAGGTACTCGAAGGAGTGGTCCAAATTAAAAATCCTTTCTAAGTGCTCACGTTCAACCTGAATGGAATATTTGGTGAAAATATCAGCCTTCTAGCTCTTTTCGTTTAGGCTGTCGGTTTCTCAACAATCATTCAGTCAGTCAGGACAAACTACTTTATATATAAACATAAGCACGCTCCATAACATAAGTGTATGGGTGGTGTCCCAAGGAGTTGTCGGATCAGCTCCAAATTTTGCATCCATGATTTTTTTTACACGCCTCCATGTCCTGAACAAGTTTCGTAATAATTTATTAATTTTAAAGCATAGCTCTAGTACAAAAGTTGGGAAAAAAAGGACTTAAGTGCTTAGGAGGTACTCGAAAGACTGGTCCAAACTAAAAATCCTTTTTATGTGCTCACTTTCAACTTGAATGGAATATTTGGTGAAAATTTCAGCCTTCTAGCTCTTTTCGTTAAGGCTGTCGGTCTCTCAACAATCAGTCAGTCAGTCAGGACAAACTTTTTTATATATAAACATAAGCACGCTCCATAACATAAGTGTATGGGAGGTGTCCCAAGGAGTTGTCGGATCAGGTCCAAATTTTGCATCCTTAATTTGTTTACACGCCTCCATGTTCTGACCAAGTTTCGTAATAATTGATTAATTTTAAAGCATAGCTCTAGTACAAAAGTTGGGAAAAAAAGGACTATAGTGTTTAGGGGGTACTCGAAGGAGTGGTCCAAATTAAAAATCCTTTCTTAGTGCTCACTTTCAACCTGAATGGAATATTTGGTGAAAATATCAGCCTTCTAGCTCTTTTCGTTTAGGCTGTCGGTTTCTCAACAATCATTCAGTCAGTCAGGACAAACTACTTTATATATAAACATAAGCACGCTCCATAACATAAGTGTATGGGTGGTGTCCCAAGGAGTTGTCGGATCAGCTCCAAATTTTGCATCCATAATTTTTTTACACGCCTCCATGTCCTGACCAAAATTCGTAATAATTCATAAATTTTAAAGCATAGCTCTAGTACAAAAGTTGGGAAAAAAGAACTTAAGTGCTTAGGAGGTACTCGAAACACTGGTCCAAACTAAAAATCCTTTTTAAGTGCTCACTTTCAACTTGAATGGAATATTTGGTGAAAATTTCAGCCTTCTAGCTCTTTTCGTTAAGGCTGTCGGTCTCTCAACAATCAGTCAGTCAGTCAGGACAAACTTTTTTATGTATAAACATAAGCACGCTCCATAACATAAGTGCATGGGAGGAGTCCCAAGGAGTTGTCGGATCAGGTCCAAATTTTGCATCCATAATTATTTTAAACTCCTCCATGTCCTGAACAAGTTTCGTAATAATTGATTAATTTTAAAGCATAGCTCTAGTACAATAGTTGGGAAAATGGACTTAAGTGTTTAGAGGGTACTCGAAGGAGTGGTCCAAATTAAAAATCCTTTCTAAGTGCTCACTTTCAACCTGAATGGAATATTTGGTGAAAATATCAGCCTTCTAGCTCTTTTCGTTTAGGCTGTCGGTTTCTCAACAATCATTCAGTCAGTCAGGACAAACTACTTTATATATAAACATAAGCACGCTCCATAACATAAGTGTATGGGTGGTGTCCCAAGGAGTTGTCGGATCAGCTCCAAATTTTGCATCCATGATTTTTTTACACGCCTCCATGTCCTGACCAAGTTTCGTAATAATTTATTAATTTTAAAGCATAGCTCTAGTACAAAAGTTGGGAAAAAAAGGACTTAAGTGCTTAGGAGGTACTCGAAAGACTGGTCCAAACTAAAAATCCTTTTTATGTGCTCACTTTCAACTTGAATGGAATATTTGGTGAAAATTTCAGCCTTCTAGCTCTTTTCGTTAAGGCTGTCGGTCTCTCAACAATCAGTCAGTCAGTCAGGACAAACTTTTTATACTTTGATACCAAAGGTATCATAGTATATTGGGTTTGTGCAATGTCCGTCATGGTGTCCGTCCGTCCGTCCGTCTGTCCGTCTGTCCGTCTGTCCGTATGAACGCAAGTTTTTTCGACACCCTTTAAGCTAGAGCCTTGCAACTTTGCAAATATCTTGGTACATGTCTTCGTCAGACAAAGTGTTAAATGTAGGGCTCTACGACCTCAGGGGGCCCGAGAAATCGATAACAAGTCGATACACCTCGATGTGCAAATCGATAAAACACATATATATCCCACATTTTAGTAGCTAGAGTCACCAAATTTGATGGCAAGCTAGCTGGTAACATTCCCCAAAAAACTGCTTCAAAAGTTTGGATGCCACGCCCACCTATTCCGCCCCCAGCCCCCCTCCAATTATAAACAAAAATGCCTGTATCCTCTACAGTTTTTAAGCTATAGCCACCAAAATTGACATGAAGGTAGATACTGACATCTGACAAAGTTATGCATCAAAACATTGGATGCCACGCCCCCAAACAACGGGACATGCCCCACCGCCCTAAAAAAAACCGGAAGGCATGTATCTTCGCCAGTTTTTAAGCTAGAGTCACCAAATTTGGTATGAACATTGGTAGTGACATTCGTAACAGATCTGCATCAATGTTTTGGATGCCACGCCCACTTATACCGCCCACCTCTATGTCTTTGTCAGTTTTTGAGCTAGAGTCTCCAATTTAATACCCAAAACCCTCATATATTACTATTTGCACTCAATATCCTTAACACAGCTATGTGAACTGGTATCAAAGTATATCGCAGTCGGTTGCGTCCGACTGCAACGTTTTTACTTGTTTATATATAAACATAAGCACGCTCCATAACATAAGTGTATGGGAGGTGTCCCAAGGAGTTGTCGGATCAGGCCCAAATTTTGCATCCATAATTTGTTTACACGCCTCCATGTTCTGACCAAGTTTCGTAATAATTGATTAATTTTAAAGCATAGCTCTAGTACAAAAGTTGGGAAAAAAAGGACTTAAGTGTTTAGGGGGTACTCGAAGGAGTGGTACAAATTAAAAATCCTTTCTAAGTGCTCACTTTCAACCTGAATGGAATATTTGGTGAAAATATCAGCCTTCTAGCTCTTTTCGTAAAGGCTGTCGGTCTCCCAACAATTAGTCAGTCAGTCAGGACAAACTTTTTTATATATAAACATAAGCACGCTCCATAACATAAGTGTATGGGAGGTGTCCCAAGGAGTTGTCGGATCAGGTCCAAATTTTGCATCCATGATTTTTTTAAACGCCTCCATGTCCTGACCAAGTTTCGTAATAATTGATTAATTTTAAAGCATAGCTCTAGTACAAAAGTTGGGAAAAAGAGACTTAAGTGTTTAGGAGGTACTCGAAGGAGTGGTCCAAATAAAAAATCCTTTTTAAGTGCTCACTTTCAACATGAATGGAATATTTGGTGAAAATTTCAGCCTTCTAGCTCTTTTCGTTAAGGCTGTCGGTCTCTCAACAATCAGTCAGTCAGTCAGGAAAAACTTTTTTATATATAAACATAAGCACGCTCCATAACATAAGTGTATGGGAGATGTCCCAAGGAGTTGTCGGATCAGGTCCAAATATTGCATCCATGATATTTTACACGCCTGCATGTCCTGACCAAGTTTCGTTATAATTGATTAATTTTAAAGCATAGATCTAGTACAAAAGTTGGGAAAAGCAGGACTTAAGTGCTTAGGAGGTACTCGAAGAGGTGGTCTAAGCTAAAAATTCTATTTAAGTGCTCACTTTCAACTTGAATGGAATATTTGGTGAATATTTCAGCCTTCTAGCTCTTTTCGTTAAGGCTGTCGGTCTCTCAAAAATCAGTCAGTCAGTCAGGACATAGTTTTTATATTTTGATACCAAAGGTATATTGGGTTTGTGCAATGTCCGTCATGGTGTCTGTCCGTCCGTCCGTCTGTCCGTCCGTCTGTCCGTCCGTCTGTATGAACGCAACTTTTTTTGACACCCTTTAAGCTAGAGCTTTGCAACTTTGCAATTATCTTGGTACATATCTTCGTCAGACAAAGTGTTTGATTTAGGGCTCTACGCCCTCAGGGGGCCTGGGAAATCGATAACAAATCGATACACCTCGATGTGCAAATCGATAAAACACATATATATCCCACATTTTAGCAGCTAGAGTCACCAAATTTGATGGCAAGATAGCTGGTGACATTCCCCAAAAAACTGCATCAAAAGTTTGGATGCCACGCCCACCTCCTCCTTCCCAGCCCCCCTCCAATTATAAACAAAAATGCCCGTATCTTCTACAGTTTTCAAGCTATTGCCACCAAAATTGACATGAAGGTCGATGCTGACATTTGACAAAGTTATGCATTAAAACATTGGATGCCACGCCCCCAAACAACTGGACTTGCCCCACCGCCCTAAAAAAAAAACGGAAGGCATGTATCTTCGCCAGTTTTTAAGCTAGAGTCACCAAATTTGGTATGAACATTATGAGTGACATCCGTAACCGATAAACATCAATGTTTTGGATGCCACGCCCACTTATACCGCCCACCTCTATATCTTTCTTAGTTTTTTGGCTAGAGTTACCAAATTTGGTATGAACATTGGTAGTGACATCCGTAACAGGTGTGCATACAAATTTTGGATGCCACGCCCACTTATACCGCCCACCGCTATATCTCTCTCAGTTTTCGAGCTAGGCTCTTCAAATTTGTTATGAACATTGTTAGTGACATCCGTAAGAGATCTGCATTAATGTTTTTTATGAAACGCCCACTTATACCGCCCACCTCTATTTCTTTGTCGGTTTTTGCGCTACAGTCTCCAAACTTAATAGGGGGATAGAAAGTGCCAGCCGCCACAGATAAATGTCATGCCTACCCTTTCTGCCTAATTTTCATATCCAAAGCCCTCATATATTACTATTTGCACTCAGAATCCTTAACACAGCTATGTAAACTGGTATCAAAGTATATCGCAGTCGGTTGCGTCCGACTACAACGTTTTTACTTGTTTATATATTAACATAAGCACGCTCCATAACATAAGTGTATGGGAGGTGTCCCAAGGAGTTGTCGGATCAGGTCCAAATTTTGCATCCATGACTTTTTTACACGCCTCCATGTTCTGACCAAGTATCGTTATAATTGATTAATTTTAAAGCATAGCTCTAGTACAAAAGTTGGGAAAAAAAGGACTTAAGTGTTTAGGAGGTACTCGAAGGAGTGGTCCAAATAAAAAATCCTTTCTTCTTCGTTCAGACGCATTATTTTATTTTAATACCAAAGGTATCATAGTATATTGGGTTTGTGCAATGTCCGTCATGGTGTCTGTCCGTCCGTCCGTCCGTTCGCCCGTATGAACCCAACTTTTTTCGACACCCTTAATGCTAGAGCCTTGTAACTTTGCAAATATTTTTGTACATACCTTCGTCAGACAATGTGTTAAATTTGGCTCAACGACGTCAGCAAATTTGGGGGCAAGATAGCCGATGATATTCCTCAAAACTGCATCGAAAGTTGGATGCCACGCCCATCTCTTCCGCCCCCAGCCCCACTCCAATTATATACAAAACTGCCTGTATCTTCAACTGTTTTGAAGCTTAAGCCACCAATTTTGGTAGGAAGTTAGATGCTGAAGTCTTACAAAGATATGCATCAATACTTTGGATTCCAAGCCCCCACTGATACCGCCCACCTTCTAAAATCTGAAAACTCTATGGTGGTGTTCACAAAATGTAGTATCATTGCACAAGTGTATCGATACAACACTGCTATCGTGATTGTGCACAATTGTGTTGCAAGCTCGCTATCTCTATTTTATTATTGTGAGTGTAGTTTGATGGAGTGATCGGTAGAAAATAAATAGAAAATGCATTTAAAAGGATAGCCTACTTATTCTTTTCAGTTTTGCTCAATGACAGCTAATTGATTTGATTTAGCACCTAAAGCACTTAATTATACCAAAAAATACCAAAATATCGTCTATGTTCTTGGCGACTTTTGCAACACTTTTCAAGTTTTTACTGTTGTTTAGCACACATTTCTATGCAATACTTGCCATGATTTTTGTAGTCAAGGGTTGGGGTCTAGCACAAAGTGCAAACTACACTCAGTACAAATTGTTGTTGGAGATGCTTGCACTTTTGCTCTTTTGCTATGATACTACACTTTGTGAACACCCTATATATCTTTTCCAGTTTTTGGGCTAGGGTCACCAAATTTGGTAGATACATTGTTAGTGACATCCGTAACCGATCTTCATTAAAGTTTTATATGCCACGCCCACCTTTTCTACCCACCTCGTAAAATCTGAAATTTCTATATCTTTCCCAGTTTTTGCGCTAAAGTCACCAAACTTGGAAACATTGTCAGTGACTGCCACGCCCACTTATACCGCCCACCTCAATATCTTTCTCAGTTTTTGCGCTAGAGTCTCCAAACTTGATAGGGAGATTGAAGGTGCCATCTGCCACAGATATGCATCACAAATTTGAATGTCACGCCTACCCTTTTTGCCTGCCTTTTTATACCCAAAACCCCCATATGTTACAAATACACTCAAACTTGCATATGTGCTAGGGTGACCATCTGTGGCTCAGGGCATTCCGGGACGGTTGACTACCACCCCCCACCCCCTCCCCCCTCTTCGAAGAAGCATTACGACAATTAAAAAAATAAACAAATATAATAATCATATTTATTCATTAGAAATTAAACAAATTTAATACTCATATTTTTGTAGTCATTACAAACTTCTAACTGAAATAACTTAACAGGACAGGTCGTTAAAACTACGTTTATACAGACGACGGCATAAATATTTGGCAAATGTTTTTCCCCGGGCTTAAGCAAAATAAGTTTTGATGCAAAAAGTTACGTCAATCAATTCTAGTAGAAACTAAAAAAAAAACATTTTTCAAAAATCTCTTCGCATGTATTTCCTATGATTTTTTGAAAGTTGCTGAATATAACTATTTCGAATGAAAAGTGTTAAAAATAGTTATATATGTGTACAGCAATAATCATTATGTTACATCTATATATTAATAGGCTAAGCCTTTTTTAGTAATCCCTTTTTCCCCTACTTCCCGTTAACCGATTTTGAAACGGAATATACCATTCGATTCGTATTAATTTGTAGATGTGCAGAATATGAAAAAAAAATTGAATTTGTCAATGTTACCTGTTAAGTTCAGGTAAACGAGAAATACGTATATGAAGCATACGAAACGGAAACAACAACAATTTCATTGCGCCACAGAGACGCTGGCAGCGTAGCACACAGCACAGGCAGCAGCTCTGTTGCGCATGAAATTGCTGTTTTTCATTCCGTTTTCTTTGCTGTTCCTTTTGCTTGCTTCGTGTATGTTCAGGGGGATTTTCCCCCACTTAGCGATCCTAGTTACTTATTATTATACTTCTCCGCACTGCCTATTTTTTCAATACAATAACATTCTTTTTGTCCATCAATTCTTTACAAAAGTCCAAACAACTCATGTGAACAAAATTAAATTGAGCAATCATTAAATTCTTTCTCCACCAGTAACCTATTTCTTTCGTCAGACCACTGCGTATTTACTAACGAAAACAGCCTTTCGCAATTTGCATTGTTCGGAGGAATTGCATAGATGTTCACCAATTAGACTCAAAATTGTGAACTTGTTCTTTTGAGTTGCTTTTTATCGCTTGTTGTCAAAATGCCGATATTTTTATCGAAACAATAGAAAACCGGGACAATTTCGTGTCGGGCCGTGACACCGGGACATTACCTGCAAAAGCGGGACATGTTCCGGAATTACAGGACGGATGGCAATCCTAATATGTGCTTTGCTTGCTTGTTCGGAATTGTATATCAATAATGTTTGTGTGGTACGACGTAACGTCTGAGTAAGATAAGCAGCAAGTAAGCAAATCTACCACTATACAAAGATGTTCAAGATTAATTATTTTCGGCCAAAAAGCTCGATATAAAAAACAAATCCAAATTTTTTTGCATTAAATATACATACATGCAGATTACATTTTCTTGAGTTTCAATTTTTTAGTGCGTTTGTTTTTGCAGTATAAACATACATATATGTATCTGCACTTGCATTTTTTGTATGTACAAAATAATGTAAAATCTACGTACATACATGTGTATGTATGTACATATGTGCATTTGCACCACCATACAAAGTTACAAATGTCAGCTCGAATTTTATATCAAGACAACAATGGCAATAGGTATTTGTGTTTGTGTGTTAAGTTTAATTAAAAATCCTTTCTTAGTGCTCACTTTCAACCCGAATGGAATATTTCGTAAAAACTTCAGCCTTCTAGCTCTTATCGTTTAAGCTGTGGGTCTCTCAACATTCATTCAGTCAGTTAGGACAAACTATTTTAAATATATAGATATAGATAAGCACGCTCCATAACATAAGTGTATGGGAGGTGTCCCAAGGAGTTGTCGGATCAGGTCCAAATTTTGCATCCATGATTTTTTTACACGGCTCCATGTCCTGACCAAGTTTCGTAATAATTGATTAATTTTAAAGCATAGCTCTAGTACATAAGTTCGTAATAATTGATTAATTTTAAAGCATAGCTCTAGTACAAAACATGGGGAAAAAAATAACTTAAGTGCTCAGGAGGTACTCGAAGGAGTGGTCCAAATTAAAAATCCTTTCTTAGTGCTCACTTTCAACCTGAATGGAATATTTGGTGAACATTTTAGCCTTCTAGCTCTTATCGTTAAGGCTGTGGGTCTCTCAACAATCAGTCAGTCAGTCAGGGCAAACTATTTTATATATATAGATTACATTTCTTAAGATCCTATTTGTTAGTGTGTTTGTTTTTGCACTGTCTATATTTGGTGAACATGTTTATTGCTTTCGTTTAGCTTGCTACAGATACAACAATGTATGCGTGCATTACCCAATATATGCACTTGCATTTTTGTTAATATATATGTAGGTACTAAATAATGAAAAATATACGTACATACATGTGTATGTATGTACATATGTGCATTTGCAACAGCAACCAAAGTTACAAATGTCAGTTTGAAAATTATATCAAAACAACAATGGCAATAGGTATTTGTGTGTTAAGTTTTGTTTGACAATTAGCAAGTATGTAGGTAAACCACCCCCGTAACATATTTTGGTGTACAAAACCAAGTTACATATGTTGTAATTGATTTGTGTTAAATCAATAATACCAACAAAAAGAAGCATTGCGTTCCCAACAACAACACCTACAACAACAACAAACGCTTCTTGACTCGAAAATCAATTGTCAGAGGCTCAAAAAAGAAAAGAGAATAACGGCGACACATACACATCGCATGTGTTTTGTTTTTGTAAAATCGTCCGCAATAGCTTGTGCGCAGACGGCTGTAGTGGAATGGGTCATGTGTTATGTTTTTGTAAAATCGGCCGCAATAGCTTGTGCCAACGAGCATATAAAGTAAAGAGATTGCAACTGCCAAAAGATCTTTCGTCACAGGGTAGAAATTTCAGAGCATTTACATATATGTGAGGCAGCTTACACAGCTGCGTGAGCTCAGTTTATATGTATAAGTGCATCGCCGGCCTCACTTCTTGAAAAAAAAAAAAAACAAAGTACACATGCACCGCGCTGGGCTCTTGATGGCCTAGCTTTGTCCAAATTTCAGTTTTGCATTTTCTTTATACTCTTTCCTATTTTCGCTCGATGACACTAGCAAACAATGTTGCCATTGCAATCACCATGCAGATGTTCACGCATGCATATTAATTCTGAAAGAGTATTCAGAAAATTAATGTCCAGATTTTTAAATGCTTTGCTTTTTTGTTGAGATTTTGTATATTCCTTTTTTTCTGTGGCCTGCGTTTACATGTGTGTGTACGTATGCATACACATCATATTTAATTGTATAAGTGGCAATTGTTTCACCATTTATTGACCTGCCTCAACTTTCATATTTGATTCATATTTCAAGAAAATTAAAAAAAAAGAAATTAATAAAAATTCTAATGTGGTTTAATAGGAAGTTAAAAAATTCAAAATATAAAAAATTTATGAACAAGCTAGGGACACTTATTAAAAAATGCAAAGGTATTTATAATTATTTTTATTTACGTTTTAACTCTATTTTAAAATGCTATTGGTGGTAAGATAGAGTTTTTTGTTTTTTGAAATTCGAGCTTTGTTTTTCACTCACATCGTTATTGCCCCTCTTTTGTTCCAGTTTTATTTCTTTTTCTAAACGCCAACGTGCAGACTTTCGCAACAAAACTAACATTAGGTGCTTTAAAATGTGGTTGTAGCAGGGTGATGTCAGGTGGTACCAGTGCGGCTTTGTCTTGTTTGTTAAGTGAATGCACCCGTCAACAATACGGCTTAATAAGTTTTTCTCGTGGCAATGGCTTTCGAAAAATGCACGAAAATATTTAAACTGTCCTTGACAAATTTTATAAAATTCGTCCGACGGGTTTGCTAAATGCAAGGAAGCTGGAAGACTTGAAACTTTGTCACCTTCATAATTTTTAAGCCGAATGAAAAGTTCGGTGTCGAGTTTCAAATCTTCCAGCTTCCTTAGGAGCACGTCGCAGCTCTCGCATTTTATTGCTTTAGAAAGCTTTGCCCGAATACCATATCCCACAAAATACCGCATTGCAGCATCTTCCCATATAGGGTTAGGATCCACTTCTTCCTCGTCACCGTATATATCTTGTTCATTTTGGTCGGTTTCAATCAGATCCGACTCTTGCTCGACCTGTTTTATGATGTTTAAATTTGATTTTTTATTGTGTCCAAGTTGTTGATCTCCGTCCTCCCCACAATTGCTGTTAGATAAGTAAGAGGTCGAAACTAATTTCATTGATATTATTCGAGCTGTTGTAACGCGCTTTTCACGAACGGAAGGGTTTGTATTACTTCCAAGTTTCGAGCGCAACATCGAAAAGAAGTTTTCCAAACTGTCCGAGTTAAATCGGCCCAACATTACAAATCTGTCAATAAATGTATTTCAAAAAATGTTCACAAAAAATTTAACAGAAGAATTAATATTAATCCTAACCTTATTTCTGGATCTTTGAAAAACTCCAAAGCAATGTCTTTCATCGTTTTCAGCGTGTCTATCAAGGTACTTAAGCATTTGTTGCCCATTGCAGAGAACCAAAATACTCAATGTACTTATCCAACCTCTCAAGTTGTCCGATGTCTCTTGCAACTGCTCGTTTTATCGGATTTGGATGACATGTAGACTTTCCATCGCATAAGTCAAAGCAGTCGTTAAAAAAATGGACGAACTTGATGGTTGTGGGAGCACATGCTATATTGCAAGGGTTTCTATAAATTTAAAATAACGTTAGTAATTTTAAATTAAATTGGCAGTGTTATTACCTAAAAGATTTTGCTGTAGGCAAAGTTGTAAGCCCTCAGAAACGGTTTTGCTCAAGGATTGTACAGCTAAGTTAACCCGCATTTTTTGGAAATTATTTGGGGCTATGTGTTCTTCCTTAAGCTTAGGCGCAAAACGAACTGTGTTGGATTGAGAGTCAATTTCGTAAAACTCTTTTAATACATTCCTCGCACATTGCCATTTGGTGTTCTTATTCTATCATGTTGCAGTAAGTTATTGCGGATTGCTTTGAAAATGTGGCAATAGTCAAACAGCCAATAAATTTTATGACCATTTTGAAAAAAGAAACGACCACTTTTTTCTTTTATGTCATTGAAGCATTTGACATTGATTGAACCTTGATCACATATGACAATTAACCCGCTACTGTTTATAAATTCTATATTGGCTTTCAAAATTGTTGATAGTGTATCGCCTGCAACAAAAATATATATAAAAATAATTATAACATTAACCAATTCCATAACATACCGGATATTGCATTCTTTGAGCAGTAATAGCTCACAATCTGTTGCCATTTTGTAAAAATGCCTTTGACCATAAAAAGAGAAATTTTGTTGCTATTTCCTTTTCTCTCTGTCCATCCCCCAAATCCTTAAAACCATCTATTTGATCGGTTGAAGCATTAAACTTGTAGTGCGCTTGCCTCAGAAATTTCTATTAGTTCTGCCTAAAATTATGCAAACGTTTCTGCCCAAACCAATGTGAGCTGTTGACTAGCGACACCTATAGTTATGCGGCTGATTAAATTGCCATCTATAGATATGAGGCTGATTAAGTCGCTCTCACAAAATTGGAGAAAATGCAACTCTTGCAATTCTCGAAGCTAAGATCGATCGTGAAGATCGGGCCATATCCGCGATGATCGGTTTGATTCGTTCTCTTTTACCTCGTGGCCGTCGGAGCGAACAGTCGGATATTTGTGCCGACATATATTTTTCAATATATATTGCAATATAAATTCAACACGCCACCAAAAAAAAAAAAAATATTTATATATTTAAACCAGAGCCCCAGTCTCCTAATGGGTAATCTGGTTTACTGAAACCAACTAGTGAAGGTGCCGCTGCAAGATGATCGCATCTAGTTCCCAACCTGGGAACCCAAAGTCGAGCTCTCCGAGAACTGCATAGTGACCACGCGGAGAAGTGCGACCTAACCCCCAATCCGACCTTTTGTGCTAGCTGACCCGTCCACCGCAGCCCCAGCCATGACCAAGTGCAGCCATTGATTTATTAAAACAAAAACAAACAAAACAAGTAAAAACGTTGCAGTCGGACGCAACCGACTGCGATATACTTTGATACCAGTTTACATAGCTGTTTTAAGGATTCCTAGTGCAAATAGTAATATATGAGGGCTTTGGGTATAAAAATCAGGCAGAAGGTAGGCATGACATTTATCTGTGGCGGATGGCACTTTCTATACTCCTACCAAGTTTGGAGACTCTAGCGCAAAAACCGACAAAGATATAGAGGTGGGCGGTATAAGTGGGCGTGGCATAAACAATTTTATGCACACCTGTTTCGGATGTTCCAACCAATGTTCATTCCAAATTTGGTGACTCTAGCCCAAAAACTAAGAAAGATATAGAGGTGGGCGGTATAAGTGGGCGTGGCTTCCAAAACATTGATGCAGATCTGTTACGGATGTTACTAACAATTTTCATACCAAATTTGAAGAGCCTAGCTCGAAAACTGAGGGAGATATAGCGGTGGGTGGTATAAGTGGGCGTGGCATCCAAAATTTGTATGCACACCTGTTACGGATGTCACTACCAATGTTCATACCAAATTTGGTGACTCTAGCTTAAAAACTGACAAAGATACATGCCTTCCGGTTTTTTTAGGGCGGTGGGGCATGTCCCGTTGTTTGGGGGCGTGGGCGTCCAATGTTTTGATGCATAACTTTGTCGGATGTCAGCATCTACCTTCATCTCAATTTTTGTGGCTATAGCTTCAAAACTGTAGAAGATACAGGCATTTTTGTTTATAATCGGAGAGTGGCTGGGGGCGGAATAGGTGGGCGTGGCATCCAAACCTTTGATGCAATTTTTTGAGAAATGTCACCAGCTATCTTGCCATCAAATTGTGTGACTCTAGCTGCTAAAATGTGGGATATATATGTGTTTTATCGATTTGCACTTCGAGGTGTATCGACTTGTTATCGATTTCCCAGGCCCCCTGAGGTCGTAGAGCCCTAGATTTAACACTTTGTCTGACGAAGACATGTACCAAGATATTTGCAAAGTTGCAAGGCTCTACCTTTAAGGGTGTCGAAAAAAGTTGCGTTCATACGGACGGACGGACAGACGGACGGACGGACAGACACCATGACGGACATTGCACAAACCCAATATACTATGATACCTTTGGTATCAAAGTATAAAAATTATAAAACCCCAACAACAAAAATCAGAAAAACTCAAAAAAAAAAAAAAAAATTGCGTTTACTGCCAAATAGTTAGTTTCACTCAAATAAAGAAAACAAAAAACTACATCCTACGTTTAATTAACGTTAAAATCGTGATATGCTAAAACAAAAAAAAAAACAAAAAAAGTGTTGAACTAAATTGCATAACAAATAAACATGTGAAAAAAAAGTATATTTCTATAAAAGAAATCAATCAAATTTGTTAAAAGTTAAATACAATATTCTTTTAATACTACCCTAATCACACCGCAACAAACTTATTTAGACATACAAAACTAAACATTACACTCATAAAAACCATGCAATGATATTGCTTACATTCACCCACACGACCTTAAGCTAAATGAAATATGTTAATTAATCGTATAATCTAAGTTCAAACAAATTCAATCCCAAAATTAATTAAAATTTAAAATAAAATAAATATTCAGGAAGTGAAAAGAAAAATTTCAAATAAAAATATATATTTGTACATCAATTACACCAAATTAAAATAAAAGGAAACACATGCATATGTCATTGAAGCATTTGACATTGATTGAACCTTGATCACATATGACAATTAACCCGCTACTGTTTATAAATTCTATATTGGCTTTCAAAATTGTTGATAGTGTATCGCCTGCAACAAAATATATATAAAAATAATTATAACATTAACCAATTCCATAACATACCGGATATTGCATTCTTTGAGCAGTAATAGCTCACAATCTGTTGCCATTTTGTAAAAATGCCTTTGACCATAAAAAAGAGAAATTTTGTTGCTATTTCCTATTCTCTCTGTCCATCCCCCAAATCCTTAAAACCATCTATTTGATCGGTTGAAGCATTAAACTTGTAGTGCGCTTGCCTCAGAAATTTCTATTAGTTCTGCCTAAAATTATGCAAACGTTTCTGCCCAAACCAATGTGAGCTGTTGACTAGCGACACCTATAGTTATGCGGCTGATTAAATTGCCATCTATAGATATGAGGCTGATTAAGTCGCTCTCACAAAATTGGAGAAAATGCAACTCTTGCAATTCTCGAAGCTAAGATCGATCGTGAAGATCGGGCCATATCCGCGATGATCGGTTTGATTCGTTCTCTTTTACCTCGTGGCCGTCGGAGCGAACAGTCGGATATTTGTGCCGACATATATTTTTCAATATATATTGCAATATAAATTCAACACGCCACCAAAAAAAAAAAAAATATTTATATATTTAAACCAGAGCCCCAGTCTCCTAATGGGTAATCTGGTTTACTGAAACCAACTAGTGAAGGTGCCGCTGCAAGATGATCGCATCTAGTTCCCAACCTGGGAACCCAAAGTCGAGCTCTCCGAGAACTGCATAGTGACCACGCGGAGAAGTGCGACCTAACCCCCAATCCGACCTTTTGTGCTAGCTGACCCGTCCACCGCAGCCCCAGCCATGACCAAGTGCAGCCATTGATTTATTAAAACAAAAACAAACAAAACAAGTAAAAACGTTGCAGTCGGACGCAACCGACTGCGATATACTTTGATACCAGTTTACATAGCTGTTTTAAGGATTCCTAGTGCAAATAGTAATATATGAGGGCTTTGGGTATAAAAATCAGGCAGAAGGTAGGCATGACATTTATCTGTGGCGGATGGCACTTTCTTTACTCCTACCAAGTTTGGAGACTCTAGCGCAAAAACCGACAAAGATATAGAGGTGGGCGGTATAAGTGGGCGTGGCATAAACAATTTTATGCACACCTGTTTCGGATGTTCCAACCAATGTTCATTCCAAATTTGGTGACTCTAGCCCAAAAACTAAGAAAGATATAGAGGTGGGCGGTATAAGTGGGCGTGGCTTCCAAAACATTGATGCAGATCTGTTACGGATGTTACTAACAATGTTCATACCAAATTTGAAGAGCCTAGCTCGAAAACTGAGGGAGATATAGCGGTGGGTGGTATAAGTGGGCGTGGCATCCAAAATTTGTATGCACACCTGTTACGGATGTCACTACCAATGTTCATACCAAATTTGGTGACTCTAGCTTAAAAACTGACAAAGATACATGCCTTCCGGTTTTTTTTAGGGCGGTGGGGCATGTCCCGTTGTTTGGGGGCGTGGGCGTCCAATGTTTTGATGCATAACTTTGTCGGATGTCAGCATCTACCTTCATCTCAATTTTTGTGGCTATAGCTTCAAAACTGTAGAAGATACAGGCATTTTTGTTTATAATCGGAGAGTGGCTGGGGGCGGAATAGGTGGGCGTGGCATCCAAACCTTTGATGCAATTTTTTGAGAAATGTCACCAGCTATCTTGCCATCAAATTGTGTGACTCTAGCTGCTAAAATGTGGGATATATATGTGTTTTATCGATTTGCACTTCGAGGTGTATCGACTTGTTATCGATTTCCCAGGCCCCCTGAGGTCGTAGAGCCCTAGATTTAACACTTTGTCTGACGAAGACATGTACCAAGATATTTGCAAAGTTGCAAGGCTCTACCTTTAAGGGTGTCGAAAAAAGTTGCGTTCATACGGACGGACGGACAGACGGACGGACGGACAGACACCATGACGGACATTGCACAAACCCAATATACTATGATACCTTTGGTATCAAAGTATAAAAATTATAAAACCCCAACAACAAAAATCAGAAAAACTCAAAAAAAAAAAAAAAATTGCGTTTACTGCCAAATAGTTAGTTTCACTCAAATAAAGAAAACAAAAAACTACATCCTACGTTTAATTAACGTTAAAATCGTGATATGCTAAAACAAAAAAAAACAAAAAAAGTGTTGAACTAAATTGCATAACAAATAAACATGTGAAAAAAAGTATATTTCTATAAAAGAAATCAATCAAATTTGTTAAAAGTTAAATACAATATTCTTTTAATACTACCCTAATCACACCGCAACAAACTTATTTAGACATACAAAACTAAACATTACACTCATAAAAACCATGCAATGATATTGCTTACATTCACCCACACGACCTTAAGCTAAATGAAATATGTTAATTAATCGTATAATCTAAGTTCAAACAAATTCAATCCCAAAATTAATTAAAATTTAAAATAAAATAAATATTCAGGAAGTGAAAAGAAAAATTTCAAATAAAAATATATATTTGTACATCAATTACACCAAATTAAAATAAAAAGGAAACACATGCATAACTAAAGCCAAAAACTATAATTGAGTCAAAGCTCAATAACAGTTGTTCTATCAATTCCGCTTTGTTTTAAGAGCCCCAACCAACCACCTTTTTATACTTTGATACCAAAGGTATCATAGTATATTGGGTTTGTGCAATGTCCGTCATGGTGTCTGTCCGTCTGTCCGTATGAACGCAACTTTTTTCGACACCCTTAAAGCTAGAGCCTTGCAACTTTGCAAATATCTTGGTACATGTCTTCGTCAGACAAAGTGTTAAATGTAGGGCTCTACGACCTCAGGGGGCCCGAGAAATCGATAACAAGTCGATACACCTCGATGTGCAAATCGATAAAACACAAATATATCCCACATTTTAGCAGCTAGAGTCACCAAATTTGATGGCAAGATAGCTGGTAACATTCCTCAAAAAACTGCATTAAAAGTTTGGATGCCACGCCCACCTATTTCGCCCCCAGCCCCCCCTCCAATTATAAACAAAAATGCCTGTATCTTCTTCAGTTTTTAAGCTATAGCCACCAAAATTGACATGAAGGTAGATACTGACATCTGACAAAGTTATGCATCAAAACATTGGATGCCACGCCCCCAAACAACGGGACATGCCCCACCGCCCTAAAAAAAAACCGGAAGGCATGTATCTTCGCCAGTTTTTAAGCTAGAGTCACCAAATTTGGTATGAACATTGGTAGTGACATTCGTAACAGATCTGCATCAATGTTTTGGATGCCACGCCCACTTATTCCGCCCACCGCTATATCTCTCTCAGTTTTTGAGCTAGGCTCTTCAAATTTGGTATGAACATTGTTAGTGGCATCCGTAACAGATCTGCATCAATGTTTTGGATGCCACGCCCACTTATACCGCCCACCTCTATATCTTTGTCAGTTTTTGAGCTAGAGTCTCCAATTTTATACCCAAAACCCTCATATATTACTATTTGCACTCAGAATCCTTAACACAGCTATGGGAACTGGTATCAAAGTATATCGCAGTCGGTTGCGTCCGACTGCAACGTTTTTACTTGTTTTGTTTTGATGCAGCTCTCACCGCTTCAAAAGATCTTTTGGACGCCGAGGAGTAATGTAAGTGCATTATAATCTTTTAATTATTTTCTCTTATTGTTTATTACAGCAAGTGATAAAGTGAATCGGTGCTACAAAAAAAAAATGGTGTAAATAATAAATAATATTGTTGTTAAAGAAAAAAAAAAAAACGTGCAAGACCGCTCTCTTAAAATGAAGAGATTTTAAGAGAAATCCAACAAAGCAAAGCTTGCGCTTGCAGCGCATAGACTAACAAACTCATATAGATTGGAAAATAGCAGTTGGGCTTTTTTAACAGAAAAGTTATTTAACTGAAACCAGCGCACTTGAGGGCAAACTGCTTTTAACGAAAGAACTGCTTGCTCATCTACTCTGGCGGTTTGTTTACCATCAGCTGTGTATGGATAAATGGATAAGGCTGGATAGAAAACAAAAGTCCGCTATTATTTTGTTGCGCTTTTGTTTTGATTCCAAAGTGTGTGATGCGAGAGACATAATTAAGCGTTGCCCTTCTTCATTTCTCTTGTTGTTGTTACAAAACTCGAGATTGGCATTTTAAGACTTTTGCTTCAATCTGCGGTCTGCTATCCTATATGGCAGGGTAGTATAGACTAAAAATAAACTTTGCGTAATTAAATGTCAAATCATAACATACTTAAATATAATGTCCATATTATAAGGCATAATATATTTTACCAATTAGGTAGGGCATTTATGATTAATAATGCAAGAATTACGTGACTTATTAAACTAACACAAAGTAAACGTGTTATGTTTAATAATACTTAATATAAACTATAAAAGTAATCACATTATATATTTGTGTTTATCTGAAACAAAATTAAATTGGGGACAAAGGGTATTTTTTAGTAGCGCAGCTTGCGCGTGCTATTCATATTATTGCCTTGTTGCGTTTTGTCTATTCCCGATCCACACATACCGACTTGAATGTGAGGTCTGTGTGAGCTCAGTTTGTATGTATGTGTGCATCGTCGGCCGCACTTCTGGCAGCTTTGTCCAAATTTCAGTTTTGCATTTTCTTATGTATACTCTTTCTTATTTTTTTCGATGACACTGGCAAACAATGTTGTCAATGCTATCACAATCCAAATGTTCACGCATGCATATGAATTCTGATAGAGTATTCAGAAAATTAATTTGAAGATCATTAAATTCGTTGCTATTTCTGTTGATATTTTTTCTATTTCTTTTTTTCTGTGGCCTGCATTAACATGTGTGTGTACGTATGCATACACATTATATTTAATTGTATTAGTGGCAATTGTTACCCCATTATTGGCCTGCCTCAACTTTGGCAATTTATGAAGAAGTTAAGAAAATGAAAAATAATAATACAACATTAAAATGCCTAACATTATTTTTGAATATTGTTAACTAACACATTTTGCGTTTATTTCATGTTTAAATAAACTATTAAATTAAATTAAACAAAATATTGCAAATATTTCTAAAATAATATAAAATTAATAAGATCATGTACATACATATGTATGAATACATTTGGATGTTTACTAAATTCTAATATTAATTTTCTTAAATTCCTCATAAATGTAAAAACTATAAGCCGTCACTTGACGCAAAATATTGCATAATCAAAACAAACGCTGTGTACTCACATGCATACATACATACTATGAGAAGTGTGTGTATGTATACATGTCAGCGCTCAAGCTATCTATAATCAAAACAAAACAAGGATAAAAACAATTGTGAAATGGCGGGACGACTCATACCAGCCAGAATCAAAACAAACACAGCTGACAATTGTTGATGCGTAATGCAGTTTTTCGTTAAGTCGAGAGCGCTGGTTTGTATGCGATTTAGTTAACAGCGCTGTAAACTGAGTGCTGCTATTTTCCAATCTATATGGATCATTAGTCTATGCTTGCAGCGTTCAAGCTCTTGTTCGTGCATATTAATGATGAGTTTTTAATACGCGAGAATAATTCACAGCCTAGATGTATGCCACCAAAATCACTTTATCACCTGCAACGCTATGCCATTATAATATCAATACTAATAATTATTGCCGCCCTAATTAATACTACACAAACATAAAATAAATAAAATTTTGTGAAGTATCTATCTAACATAGAAAAATTTGGTTTTTATCTTATATCTATAAATGGATAATTAAAATAAATTATAGTAAAGAAAAAAAAAAAAAAACATTAAATAAAATAAACTAAATAAAAATAAAACTAAAATAAATAAATATATTAATTACATAAATGATATAAAAATAAATAAGTATGAATTAATAAATAGATAAATAAAATTTACTAAATAAAAGTAATATAAATAAAATGCCTAAAATAGGCGAATAAATTAGTTTAAAAACATTTATAAAACCTATATCTTAATATATATAAATCTCGTGTCACGATGTTTGTCTAAAAACTCCTCCTAAACCACTTAACCGATTTTAATAAAATTCGCACACCATGTGCAGTTCGATCCAACTTGAAAGATAAGGTAGTTTAAATCTCAAATTATTGTCGCAATTTTAATTTATTGCTAATTATTTGTCTGACAGTCCTAGAGCTGTGTTTTGCAAAATCTTAGTAGGCTACATTTAAAATTCAGTAGGAAAAATAATTCTATTCAACGTATAAATGAAATTATTTAGTTATCCGGCGCGCGTTGCTTCGCCAACAACTAAAATAAATAAAAAAAAAATTTTAAAAAACAAAAAATTTTAGCTTCTGAATCAAAACAGTTTTTTTTACGGTTTAAAATCGTACATTTTTAAAATGCCTGCAAAACGCAGAGGAGCTAACCTCAACAACGCGAGCAGCAATGGGACACGACGCAAACGTGTTGAAAGATCTCAGCAATTACCATACCAAATCGAAACAAGAAATGCAGCTCAAAGAATCAGGACTGCACAAAGTCGTGCACAAGAATCTCAAGAACAGCGTGACGAACGTCTGCAACAGAATATTACGAGACAAAGAGCGGCACGAGAACGAAACATAGATTCAGTACGAGTACTAGATCGACAAAGGCAACGGATCAGCCGCTCATTCGTTCGGCTTGCCTTTGAATATGCACCAGATATTAACTACTCAGCGCATTCAAAAATTGCTATCGGTGGAATAGATAAAGTATTTCAATATTGTCAGGCATTGAAATTTCGGAATGAAGCAGCCGGCATGTGCTGCGCATCAGGAAAAGTTGTGCTGTCACCTCTACCCGCTCTGCCGGAGCCTTTATTATCCCTTCTTACTGGCAATTCAGATGATTCCAAATTATTTTTGCGTAAGATACGCAAATTTAATTCTTGCTTCCAAATGACGTCATTTGGGGCAACTAAAATTTGCGATCGTGCATCCGATGGACGTAATTTTGAAACTACATTCAAAATTCAACATTTTCGTCTTTGTTCGTAAATAATTTCATTGTACTAAAGGGTTATAGTAGTAGAATTTTTGCACCGGCTATAAAAAACGTAGAAACAAAACAATTCAATATTACAAATCTTTTTGACAGGAAGAAGTCTGTCGGGTCCGCCGCTGCAACGCGTGGCTGAGTTAGCTTGTATATCTATAAATTTATATGAGATTTAAAATTGATTTGGATTACTTTATAAATAATATTTTCTCTCTTTTTACAATTGAATTTGAATTTGAACTTGGAAGTATTTTCTTTTTAATTAAAATGTACCCTTATTTATTAGATAAATAAATAAAATAAAATTATATTTAATTAATTATTTCTACGTAATCCTTAAACAAAATCGCAACTACCTTTCTAAACGATAGTTCTTTTTCGCTTTTGCTATATTTTTTATTTTTTTTGCTATTGTTCATAACACACATACCTTTACGCTTGAGATGCCTCTTATGAATAAAATGAATTATTGTAACGTTTATTAAAATGAATCTGAAAGATTTTTTTTGGGAGTCATGCAATATTACAATAGAAGGAGTATGATTTAGATTGGCGTTTGGCTTAGGGATCATCAACCTATATACTATTGCCGGAATATGATGATCATGGTAGGGTGGGCAACAGCTGTGACAATAATACCAGTCCAGCGCTGCCAAACGACAATCTTGGAGTGTAGCCTCCAGCGCCTGTTTTGAGAAAATATTGCGTATCCTTTCCCTCTTGTTCCTCTCTCGTTCCCCCCTTTATCTAGTCGATATTACTATGGTTCGCACGCGATTTATCGATTAATATGAATTAGCACCGCGAGAACGTAGCGCAAGAATACACATAAAAGAAATTGGAACCTCCCCCATCTACCGATCATACAGCCGGAGCCAGCGCGTGCACCCTTTTCTTGCAATACACAATAACAGCCTCTCGACAACTTCGTAACATGCTACATATCTTATTAATTTGGCGCCCAACGTGGGGCCCGAACGTTCGTTCGGCACCCGAATGTCTAGTTCGGTTAACCCCAACCTCAGGTAGAACCGGTGTCCGACATCTGACACTTACCATACCGTAGTAGATCGATATCTTTTCAAGGTAAACCCATTTCCCTAGCTTTTGGGTAGATACTATGGAAGCAAGATAGGTTGGTGATATCTGGGCCTAGCATCATACCCATAATAGCTTCAGCTTCTGTAACTAGCCTCAGACGATCTGGATAGGTTATAACTTTAATTGGTTTAGCTCCGTGGTCATAGGCTTGTTTAGTTCGTTTTGTTTGTTTCAATTACCATGGTGCATATATTAAAAGTTGATTATTGAATTTGCGGAGTATTGAGCTGCAGTCATCCCTTTTCATTATGTACACTTAGCTGTAATTAAAGCCGACTGGTACTGTTTTATGCAGATATCGGCTATCCCTCTTCCACTACCTTCTCTTCTTCAAAGAGCTTAAGTTATTTTTGCTGGACAAGGATCGACTTGTTAATTATGCTTGCATCCGCCGCGGAATGACAGATAGTTTTGTTTTGAAATTCCCTTTCCCTTTATCACACCTTCTGGTTTAATTAATTATGTGGAGTATTATTGGATGATTATTGGACTTGTGGACTATTGAGCTGCAGCCATCCCCTATAACTAATTTCACTGAACTTGATTAAAGCCAAGCTGGTACTTCTGTTTTATGCAGAAGCCAGCGCATGACTCCCAGATTATTATCGATATTTTGAAAACAAAAGGTTTCGTTGTTATTATTTTGTGTTTTTCTCTTTTTATATATCTAGTACCATTACGCGTCTAAGATATAGTCCTTGACTACAATTAGTCCGATTAGATTTTTAAGCCTTTTCGAAATGGTTTTGTCCCATAGCGTCGAAAATTTAACAAGAATTAGTGACACCGGCAAACATTGTTGTATTTGTTCGGAAATTATTGTATATCAAGCTCAGTTGTTGGCAACATCGTGTGGACACAATTTCCACCGAGCGTGTTTTCATACCAAAATCGGAAAACGGAAAGTGTGTCCTGTTTGCAAAGAAAGTCTGACACACCTGACTTCAGCTTCAACAGAAAATCTTAGTCCCACTGGGCCCTCCCCTTCAAATCCAAGGTGGCCCAGCACCTTCAGTCCTTACAAACCAGATCGCAAGCAAGGCGAGATACAAATTGTGAACCAATCGTAATGCCCAACTCCGACGAAAACAACATGTCTCAGGGTTCAGCAAATATACAGCTAGACTCACCGAATATGGCCGAGCTGATTCAACAATCGATTGCTGAAGCCTTAAGAGGGGCCATGGTAGAACAGTCTCGACTTATTCCTAGTAGTTTAGCTGATCAAACTAATATACTAGTACAAGCTATGTCCGATAGTCTACGAGTCAGTCCGACAGCAAATTTAGTGAATGTATCTCCAGTTCCAAGGCAACCTTTGGCTGAAGTAGAGCCTCAAACTGTAGAGCAGATTCTTAGGTTGCCAGCATCAATGCAGCTAAACTCGGGATTTACTCAAGGTCAATCAGCAAGAATGTCCGAACCATCCCATAATTCACCGCCCTCAGCAAATCACATACATGCTGGTGTTAGGTCGAATTCCGCCGGAGCCGCGCCTAGTAGAATTGAAGTAGGTTCAGGCCTTCGACCAGATCGGATAAGCCAAATAATGGCAAATTGGAAAATTCGGTTTACCGGAAAGGCAATCATGTCCATTGACGACTTTATTTATCGAGTAGAAGCTTTGACTAAACAGACCTTAGATGGGAATTTTGACTTGACAGCCAGATATGCAAGTAATTTGTTTGATGGTAGCGCCAGTGAGTGGTACTGGCGATATCACAAAAGTGTATAGGAGGTTTACTGGCCAGAGCTCTGCGTAGCTCTACGTGGTCAATTTAACCCTGGACGGTCATCGTTATTTTTATAACGTAAAGATCATCGTTCGTCGACTCGACGACGTAATTTTTAAAAATTCTTTAAAGACGACCGAACGGACCGAAACATACGAACCGAAATTGAACGTCGCAAACAGCGACCAAATGAATCGTTTGACGATTTTTATGGCGTTATAGCATCTTTAGCTGACAGACTCTCCGAGCCCATGTCTGAAAAATCTTTGGTAGAAACATTAAGAGCCAACTTGTTGAATGAAATTCAACATAATATATTGTATGAGCCGGCAAGTACTGTAAAGGCTCTACGACATTTAGTGCGTACGCGAGAGATTTTCTTGCAATCAATAGCTAAAGCCAAACCATCAGTACCCTCGTCTCGACCTATGCTTCGTCAGGTTAACGCCATATCAGAAACTGAAGTCGAAGATGTGTCTCACGAAGAAGTCGAGCCTGCTATGGAGTTTGAAGTATCAGCAGTAGATTCATCGTGTTGGAATTGTGCGGGAAAAGGTCACCGTTACCAAGAGTGCATGGCAGAACGCAAAGTATTTTGTTATGGCTGTGGAAAAGCAGATACCTACAAACCTAGTTGTAGAAACTGTAGCTTAAACGCGTCAAAAAAAACTCGAGTACGCGCGCACCGCAGAAAAGTGCACGCAGACAACTGATCAGCAAAGCTACCAACACCGACTAAGTAGGCAAATAGCTGAAACTTCTATCCCACCCGACAGTTCCTCTCACCCTGATGTAACACTCAACATTCGTGTTGACCCACCAAACTTACAAAAAAACCGTTCAAAATGTCGTCAAATTGATTTTAAAAACAAGTGTCGTTCAGAAAGAACTTCAATATTAGCCTCAATAATAGCTGTACCTAATGACTTACGCCCTCATGCTCAGGTACTGCTTCTTGGAAGAACCATAGTCGGACTCATGGACACTGGTGCTTCCATTAGCTGCATCGGTGGCAAACTTGTTCCTGAACTTCTTCGTAACAATTTAAGTTATAAGCCGATGGTTTCAAAAGTAGGAACAGCAGACGGACAGAATCAACCAATTATAGGTAAACTCATTACTAAAGTAACGTACCGAGGGGATACTAAAAATATATGCTTCTATTTAGTGCCTTCTCTAGCTGCAGAGCTTTACCTGGGTATTGATTTTTGGACAGTTTTTGATTTATTACCCGTTCACCTTATGGCTAAGGACATAAAGCAATAATATTTGACTTGCAAGCGCGAATCCCGCTCGTTGTGTTCCACCCAAGCGTGATTTTAAAGGGGGGGGAATATGTAGTGCGCTTGCCTCAGAAATTTCTATTAGTTCTGCCTAAAATTATGCAAACGTTTCTGCCCAAACCAATGTGAGCTGTTGACTAGCGACACCTATAGTTATGCGGCTGATTAAATTGCCATCTATAGATATGAGGCTGATTAAGTCGCTCTCACAAAATTGGAGAAAATGCAACTCTTGCAATTCTCGAAGCTAAGATCGATCGTGAAGATCGGGCCATATCCGCGATGATCGGTTTGATTCGTTCTCTTTTACCTCGTGGCCGTCGGAGCGAACAGTCGGATATTTGTGCCGACATATATTTTTCAATATATATTGCAATATAAATTCAACACGCCACCAAAAAAAAAAAAAATATTTATATATTTAAACCAGAGCCCCAGTCTCCTAATGGGTAATCTGGTTTACTGAAACCAACTAGTGAAGGTGCCGCTGCAAGATGATCGCATCTAGTGCCCAACCTGGGAACCCAAAGTCGAGCTCTCCGAGACCTGCATAGTGACCACGCGGAGAAGTGCGACCTAACCCCCAATCCGACCTTTTGTGCTAGCTGACCCGTCCACCGCAGCCCCAGCCATGACCAAGTGCAGCCATTGATTTATTAAAACAAAAACAAACAAAAAAATTATAAAACCCCAACAACAAAAATCAGAAAAACTCAAAAAAAAAAAATTTCGTTTACTGCCAAATAGTTAGTTTCACCACTAAGCAAAGAATATTATAGAGACTTCAAAAGGCCTCGAAAGTTCATCATTGACATAAGATCCAGAGCGCGAGCTTTGCAAAGCTCTGGATTTAATCGCAGCTTGTGTAAGTATGGGAGCGTATGTGAGCAAGCACACTTTCATACTTTACTCGCTGTATGCGATAGCAGTTTATATGTATGCGTGTGTATGTGAGACAGTACACACAATCTGCATGACCACACATTTACTGGATCTTATAGAGATTCATATATATGGAGGAAGCTCGCTCAGTCTGTGTGAGCTCAGTTTATATGTATGAGTGCATCGCCGGCCTCACTTCTTGAAAAAAAAAAAAACAACAAAGTACACATGCACCGCGCTGGGCTCTTGCTGGCTTAACTTTGTCCAAATTTCAGTTTTGCATTTTCTTTATACTCTTTCTTTCTTCGGTCGATGCCACTAGCAATAAATGTTGTCATCGCAATCACCATGCAGATGTTCACGCATGCATATAAATTCTGAAAGAGTAGAGTATTCAGAAAATTAATGTGAAGATCTTTAAATGCTTTGCTATTCTTGTTGATATTTTTTATATTTCTTATTTTCTGTGCCCTGCATTTACATGTGTGCGTACGTGTATGCATACACAACATATTTAATTGTATGAGTGGCAATTGTTTCACCATTTATTGGCCTGCCTCAACTTTGACATTTGATGGGGAAGTCGAGAAAGTTTAAATTAATAAGACAAAATTAAAATAAAATATCTAAAATATTAAAGAATATATTAAAATATGCTTAAGATGATTTTTATTGTTGTAAAGTTAACAATGTTAACTAACAAATATTGAATATGAAGCTATTAAACCACATTAGAATTTTTATTAATTTTTTTTTTTAAATTTTCTTGACTTCCTCATCAAATATGAAAGTTGAGGCAGGCCAATAAGAGCCCAGCGCGGTGCATGTGTACTTTGTTGTTTTTTTTTTTCAAGAAGTGAGGCCGGCGATGCACTCATACATATAAACAGAGCTCACACAGACTGTGTGCTGACTCACATACATATACATCACGATCTGAAGCAGAGACTCAAGTCTGTGCTGTTGCTTACTATCTCGCGAGCAATATCAGAAATAGAATGACTTGCATTTTGTACAAGGCACACTTTGTCAGCAAGCTTTGAGACAGCAATAAATTTTCAAGCTTTACAAGTTTTTTTCTGATGGGAGTGCGTTGTACTGTTTGAAGTCTCTATAATATTCTTTGCTTAGTGGTTTCACTCAAATAAAGAAAACAAAAAACTACATCCTACGTTTAATTAACGTTAAAATCGTGATATGCTAAAACAAAAAAAAAAAACAAAAAAAGTGTTGAACTAAATTGCATAACAAATAAACATGTGAAAAAAAAGTATATTTCTATAAAAGAAATCAATCAAATTTGTTAAAAGTTAAATACAATATTCCTTTAATACTACCCTAATCACACCGCTGTAGTAGTAGGCATACATATTAAATATCTACTGTACCAAGAGTACTTAAAGTAAACACACTGTGACACTTTGTTGCAGTGTTTGCATAAACAGAGTCCCGGTCCTAAACTCAAGTGGCCGAATATTGAGTCAAACGGCGCGTTCACAGAATGTGCAAGTGTCAGCATTCTGTTACAAGCGCAGACCACTTGAACGAACTCAAGCGCATGCATATGCAGCTTAAGAGAGCATAAGCATATACATAATATACATACATATATAGTAATACATAAGCGTCTCTCTCTCTGCTGTCCAACTGTGGGCAGCGCAGCTATGAGACTTAGGCATAATTAGAACTTAAGGAAGAATGTTAGATTCAGAAACAACCGAGCGTTGGAAGCGGCACCATTGCTGCTTCCAAATTAAATAAAGACAATTTCAAACCAAACAAAGCATCTTTAATTCCACATGGCGACCGTGACATGTTCACGAAGACTGCAGGAGCAGTGGGATCGTTTATAAATCAAAAAGAACAACAAGTGTGAGAGGCAATCCGCCCCTTACACCAACGTTGGACAACAACGCTGGCCGGAACAACAATAACGACAACGGCAACAACTACAGTAACAGGGGTAACAACAGCAATGGCAACAACAACAAGTGCATATCGAAAAGAGCTTTAAATAGAAGCCAGGCAAATGATCTGGATAAGATTTAAATGAACAAAGCGCAAACAATTATTAGATGCTTTAAGATGTTTTAAAAAAAAAAATATAAATGAAATATATGTCACAATGATTTTTTTAAGAAAATTAAATAAAATGGTTGAAAGCTAAAAATAATATCAAAAGAAAATAACTCAAAAAAAAATTATGGTCGAGCTCAAGTTATTAGCTAGATATATTCCCTTTTAGAGTTACTAACAAGTACAGAATCAGTAAATCCAAAATTGATTATAATCCTAAAGTGGATTAAAAACAATGCAATAGTTCGAAAACACATATATGACCAGATTAAAAGAATCATCATATTACAATATAAATTGATGTTGAGAAAAGTTAAAAGAATCCCAAAACATATACACGAAATATTCGCAGATCAAGTCATCAAAGCTGAACCACTAAGTTCAGAAAGTGACGACTATGACGAATAATAGTGTATTAATATTTTATGTTCTATAAATGGAATGGAATAACATCCTTACATTCCTTAAGGAACAACGAAAAGAATTTAATAAGTCATACAAGTGCCTCAATAAAAATACGCCAATCTCAGGCGAAACAAAATTGAAGCACTTCAAAATTTTAATAGACACATTCAATAGTTGCAGACAACAAATATGCGAAAACGCATTAAAATTAAATCACATTCATCTGCAACAAACAATAGATTTCTTAACTACACTCAGAGATCAAATAACCAGGATTGCATTAAGACACACAATTGAGACAAATTTGTCTAATTCATTAGACAGCACAGCGTCATTCGACGAAAATACTATTCTAAGGTCAATAAAAACATTAGAAACAATACCAGAAAACCTAATAAGCTCCACAATGAATGAACAAACTACAATTGAATTCATAAAAACGGCTTCCTCCATACTATCCGTGTATGATGGAAAAGCCGAGAACTTACAGAGTTTTATAGACGCATTGAATCTAATAGATTCCTTAAAGGGCGAACATGAAACAACGGCTATAAGCCTGATTAAAACAAAACTGAAGGGACACGCGAGAAATTTGATTAGCAATGAAAACACAATTGCTCAACTCATCGCAAAGTTGACAAGAACAGTAAAAGGAGAATCGGTTGAAGTTATATCAGCCAAACTCCTCAATTTACAGCAAAAAAGCAAAACAGCCAACACTTACACACAAGAAGTTGAGCAATTGATGAGAGCTTTAGAAGGTGCATATATTAATGATGGTTTAACATCAGATATGGCAACCAAATACAGCACAAATTTAGCTGTCAAAGCCATGACCAAGAATTGCGCTATCGATAGAGTTAAACTCATCATGCAAGCAGGCACATTCAACAATATGATGCTATCTCTAAATTTGTCGACAGTTGCACCGAAGCAACTGGAAATACCAACACTGTCCTATATTATCAAAATTACGCTCAACGTGGCGGAAGTCACGGTAGAGGTAATTACAGGGGACGACCTTTTAACAGAGGCCGTTTCAGATATAACAACAATAACCGATATAATAATAATAGAGGTAATTCTAGAGGCGGCTCGTACAGGGGCGACCAAACTAGAGGCCGTGGACAACAAAACTTGGTAAGAGTTACACAAAGTAATTCGGAAAACCAACAAACTCCCTTGAGCAACCAGCAACCACAGTAAAAATACTGAACATAAATCTTAGTCTCAGTAGCATCATTAAAATCCAAAACCAGAAAAATAATATACCGCTTACATTATTAATAGATACAGGAGCAAATGTCTCAATATTGAAGAATAATAATTTCGATTCAGATATAAATCACAACTATAAAACCAATATATCAGGAATTGGACAGGGAATAATCCAGTCAATCGGACAATCACCAATTGACCTACTTTTCGAGTACTTCGTAATCAACCACGAATTTCAAATAGTTCATAATGAATTCCCCATACCATGCGATGGAATTCTTGGATTAGATTTCATAAGAAAATACAATTGCATATTAGATTATCAAAATGATGAATTCATCATGAAACCAAAATCTCTAAATTATCAAATACATGTTCCACTATTACACAACGATACTGATAATTCAATATTACTACCAGCAAGATCAGAAGTTATGAGACAAATCATGCTTTTGACTACTGAAAATACCGTACTAATACCAAACCAGGAAATACACCCTGGGGTAATAATAGCGAACAGTATAGTTTAAAGTAATAGTGCAGTAGTCCGTATTTTAAATACAACAGACAAAAATACAAAAATTCAAAATCCAAATATTAAATTTGAATCAATAGAAGATTATGAAATTCAAACTAGCAAAAATGCAACCAATAGAACCAACAAAGTCATAGATAAACTAACATTCCCTGACCAATTCAAAGCAAAATTAACGGAGCTATGTACCAAATACAGTGATATATTTGGTCTAGAAACAGAACCAATATCATGCAATAACTTTTATAAACAAAAATTGAGATTAGCAGATAAAACACCTGTTTACATAAAAAATTATAGAAATGCTGAAACCGAAAAACCCGAAATAAACAGACAAGTCGAAAAGTTAATAAGAGATGGCATAGTCGAGCCATCAATTTCAGAATATAATAGCCCACTTCTCTTGGTACCCAAGAAATCTCTCCCAAACTCAAAAGAAAAAAAATGGCGTTTAGTAGTTGATTACCGCCAAATAAATAAAAAACTTCTAGCAGACAAATACCCACTGCCCAGAATAGAGGAAATCTTAGACGAATTAGGACGAGCACAATATTTTTCATGTCTCGATCTCATGTCAGGATTTCACCAAATAGAACTAGATGAGAAATCTAGAAATATAACATCATTTTCAACGAACTCCGGTTCTTATCGCTTCACGCGATTACCATATGGTCTTAAGGTAGCACCAAATTCATTTATGCGAATGATGACACTCGCATTTTCTGGCCTTGAGCCATCCCAAGCATTTCTCTATATGGATGACCTAGTTGTCATTGGCTGCTCAGAACAGCACATGTTTAAAAATTTGTCAAACATCTTTGACCTGTGTAGAAAACACAACCTAAAATTAAACCCAGAGAAATGTTCATTTTTCATGCACGAGGTTACATTCCTTGGGCATAAGTGCACAGACCATGGCATCCTTCCTGATGACAAAAATATGATGTTATTAAAAACTATCCAACACCTACTGATGCGGATAGCGCACGACGTTTCGTCGCGTTCTGTAATTATTACAGAAGATTCATTCACAACTTCGCACAACACTCACGTCACTTGACCAGATTGTGCAGAAAGAACGTCCAATTCGAATGGACAAAAGAATGCGAAGATGCATTTAAATACTTAAAAAGGCATTAATGAAGCCTACATTATTGCAATACCCTGATTTCAGCAAAGAATTTTGCATAACCACAGATGCAAGTAAATATGCATGTGGTGCAGTACTAACTCAAGAGTACAACGGGGTACAATTGCCAATTGCATACGCTTCTCGATCTTTTACGCGAGGAGAAAGCAACAAGTCGACTACAGAGCAGGAATTAGCTGCCATCCACTGGGCAATAAAACACTTTAGACCATATGTTTATGGCAGGCATTTCTTAGTTAAAACAGACCATAGACCACTAACATTTTTATTTGCAATGAAAAACCCGACATCTAAATTAACAAGAATGAGACTAGATTTAGAAGAATATCAATTCACAGTAGAATATCTCAAGGGGAAAGACAATCACATAGCTGACGCATTGTCAAGAATAAAAATAGAACAGCTTATTGAAATAAATAGGAACATATTGATGGTCCAAACAAGATCATCAAAACGACAGAAAAACATCTGCGCAGATGAAGAAAAAATATTGCAAAAGAAAGAAAAAGAGCCCAATGTCTATGAAGTCATTAGCAATAATGATGCAAGGAAATTTGTAAAAATAAAATTCGGAAAAAATAATTGTTTGCTAAAGAATGGAAAACGAATTATTTCACAATTTCCAGTTAACGATTTGTACTCTAATGAAAAATTTGATTTAGATCAATTTTTTCAAAGGCTTAATTCAGAAGCCGGATTACATAAAATCAATAACTTACAGATGTCACCAAGTGAACAAATTTTCGAATATGTATCACTTAATGAATTTAAAAATATGGGCAATAAATATTTAACGAAAATAAAAGTAGCGCTATTAACAAAGGTGACACAAATAGACAAAAATGACGAAAGTCATATAAAAGCAATACTGTCGAAATATCACGATGATCCTATAGAAGGAGGCCATACAGGAATTACGCGTACCCTGTTAAAAATAAAGAAATACTATTATTGGCCCCAAATGACTAAAACAATAACGAAGTATGTAAAAACTTGCATAAAATGTCAACAAGCAAAGATTACAACACATACTAAAGCACCAATGATCATTACAAATACCCCAAGCACAGCATTTGACATTGTCTTAATAGATACTATTGGTCCATTACCTCGTACAGAGAATGGAAACGAGTACGCTATAACAATAATATGCGATCTCACCAAATATCTAGTTACAATACCAGTAACAGACAAAAGTGCGAAAACAGTAGCTAAAGGTATATTTGAATTCTTTGTATTAAAGTATGGTCCAATGAAGACGTTCATAACGGACATGGGTACTGAATACAAAAATTCCCTTATCACTGACTTGTGCAAGTATATGAAAATAAATAATATACATTCAACTGCACACCACCACCAGACTTTAGGAACAATTGAAAGAAGTCATCGAACTTTCAATGAATTTATTCGATCGTATATCTCGATTGACAAAGATGATTGGGACACATGGCTGAATTATTTCACCTATTGCTTTAATACAACTCCATCAACAGTACATGAATACTGCCCATATGAACTCGTCTATGGAAGACTACCTAGACAGTTCACAGAATTCAATATAGATAATATTGATCCAATATACAACATAGATGATTACGCAAAAGAGTTTAAGTTTAGATTAGAAACAGCTTATAAAAGAGCAAAAATTCTAATAGACTTAGAAAAGCAAAAGCGAAAAATAGAATACGACAAGCAACTAAACGACATAAGTCTTGAAGTAGGATCTTTAGTATTACTTAAAAATGACACAGCTCATAAATTAGAAAGTAAATATTTAGGACCATATAAGGTAATAAACATAGAAAATAGAAACAATGTAGAGATAGATGTAGGTAAGAAAAAACACCAAATAGTACATAAAAATAGATTAAAATTATTTAGAACAGATTAGCTCGAGCATAATTTTATAAATTGTCGGTCTGATCAACCACAATACAATTCAAAAAAAAAAATATATATAATATAATTTTTGGTATGTAATCATTTTATTATTGTCAATATATTGTCACATTATGTTTCATATTATGTTTTCACTACAATAAGTTTAGATAGATAAAAAAAAAAAAAAATAAATATTTTAAAGAAAATTTATTAAAAATTATTATTATAAGCAAACCTTACAAAATAACTCCATAATATTACGTTATTTTTCAAAAGGAGGGAGATGTAGTAGTAGGCATACATATTAAATATCTACTGTACCAAGAGTACTTAAAGTAAACACACTGTGACACTTTGTTGCAGTGCTTGCATAAACAGAGTCCCGGTCCTAAACTCAAGTGGCCGAATATTGAGTCAAACGGCGCGCTCACAGAATGTGCAAGTGTCAGCATTCTGTTACACGCGCAGACCACTTGAACGAACTCAAGCGCATGCATATGCAGCTTAAGAGAGCATAAGCATATACATAATATACATACATATATAGTAATACATAAGCGTCTCTCTCTCTGCTGTCCAACTGTGGGCAGCGCAGCTATGAGACTTAGGCATAATTAGAACTTAAGGAAGAATGTAAGATTCAGAAACAACCGAGCGTTGGAAGCGGCACCATTGCTGCTTCCAAATTAAATAAAGACAATTTCAAACTAAACAAAGCATCTTTAATTCCACACCGCAACAAACTTATTTAGACATACAAAACTAAACATTACACTCATAAAAACCATGCAATGAGATTGCTTACATTCACCCACACGACCTTAAGCTAAATGAAATATGTTAATTAATCGTATAATCTAAGTTCAAACAAATTCAATCCCAAAATTAATTAAAATTTAAAATAAAATAAATATTCAGGAAGTGAAAAGAAAAATTTCAAATAAAAATATATATTTGTACATCAATTACACCAAATTAAAATAAAAAGGAAACACATGCATAACTAAAGCCAAAAACTATAATTGAGTCAAAGCTCAATAACAGTTGTTCTATCAATTCCGCTTTGTTTTAAGAGCCCCAACCAACCACCTTTTTTTGTTTTGATGCAGCTCTCACCGCTTCAAAAGATCTTTTGGACGCCGAGGAGTAATGTAAGTGCATTATAATCTTTTAATTATTTTCTCTTATTGTTTATTACAGCAAGTGATAAAGTGAATCGGTGCTACAAAAAAAAAATGGTGTAAATAATAAATAATATTGTTGTTAAAGAAAAAAAAAACGTGCAAGACCGCTCTCTTAATGTTTAAGCCGAAAAGTATGCACCGGCACCTGTAACTCCCCATCCAAGCAGTGTTCTCTCTCTCCATAACTCTAATGTAATTATGTTAACCATAATCTTGTAATTATGTTAGCAGCCTGCTGAGTAAGCTCAACAGGCTGTTACATTTAGTACAAATTCAACATTAAAACGAATTACAACCTACCAAAAAACCGCGCGTTATTCTTTTTAAACCGCTCTCTAACGCATTTTTAATACAAAGGTATTAAAATACTTGTATCGTGTGTGCATCAATTGTTTTTCACCCCTCCACGATTTTACATGGTCCTTCGAGCCGGATAATTTGATTGGAAACTATCCCTCGCCCCAGCTTGCTACGGTGGAAAACACACATCACTACATACATACCCAACACCTCTACACCACACAAAAAAAGAACAGATAAGTAATATAATTTGCCCCTTTAATTCATATTACTGTCCATGTGCATTTCATCTATTAAATATTAAACGCAGTTTAATATTCTCCAATATATTTGGTATTTGCACATTGTCCGATTTTTTTGTCTGTTCTTGCGTTTTCGTTATCCGCACTCATTGGTTTTTATTTCTGGCGCCACTTGAACATACATATGTATGTACATATGTATGTACGTGGACCTGTGCTCACAATTTTGTCCAAATATATAAACGCGTCATATTTATGTGCGTTTTTAATTGTGTCCAACTTCCAACTTTTGCCCTTTTTGTGAATATATGCATACATACATATATGTATATACATATATTTATAACATAAAAGTGCAGAAGAAACTAACAAGTGTTCTCTCTTAATCCGCCACCACTTGTACCTCCACAAAATTAAACATATTAACATATTTATAACAAGTGATTATACATATATTTGACTTCAAAACGTTAACCTTGGTTTGACCTACTGGCTGTCAAGTCAAAGCTCTCATACATACATACATATCCAAATCAACGGTGACACTCAACGCATACTCAAAAACACATATACACGTACATTCATACATATGCTGTGGTCACTGACTCCAGCTAGCTGCAGCTGTCCAAGTGTGTTTACCGCTGCACATGTTTTGTATACCCTGCACTTTTGTTGAAACAAGTGGGGTATATGCGTTTCCGAGTCAACTTGCATAATTTCTCAGACACCCTTCCGCAAGTGGGGTATATCCGTCCGTGCAATACTTTGCTCGATAATTGTGGCATATCCGACTGCGAGACACTTTGTTAATAAAAATATTATAAAAAAAAAATAATAATAATAATTTTTTTTTGTTCCAAATAAACATTCTCACTGCCTCCAGATAAGTGTGGCATATCCGACTGCGCAACACTTTGTTAAAAAAAAAAATAATACATTTTTTTTTGTTGTTCCAAATACATTTCTCCACCTTGTTGTGTGTGAGAAAATATCCGACTGCGCAATACTCTGTTTATATAAAAAAAAAAAAAAATAAAAATAAAATAAAATACTTAAAATTTTTATTATTTTATTACTCCACTTATTTTATTATTCCAAATAAACATTTCCACTGCAATACAACAAAGCTGGTATATTTTGTTGTTTATTTTTCCTGGAATTTGTTTTTTTTTTGTTTGTTTTTTATTTACTCCAAATAAAAAACAATTATCCAGCTATAGAATAACGACAATTTGTCTTAGTTTTGATTCATATATTTAAGCCACTCAGGGCATATAGTAAATATAAATTAATTGTAAGTTTTTGTGTTAATACAACTCAGCAGGCAGACACGAAATTGCCTCTGCTGATTACGAACGAAGAATGGTTTTGGCAAGTCGATCCGAAGTGATCGATGCGCAGCGAAACGAATTGACTGGAGTGGTTAGCGAATCTAACTTAACTAAACTTTGGCTGCGCCAAAGCCGAATACAAAGGGCATGCAATGCAAGACAATTGCTAAACGGTTAACATAGTTGATGCTACGCAGAGCAATTAACATAATTGTGAGCGCAGCTTCGCTGTTGCTGCTTATGCTGTAGTGATGCTGCCGCTTTTTGGCTGCATAGCCAAACATACTCCCCCGTTGAAGGACTACGGCTTTCAACAACATCCTGTTTGGGTAGGACGCAAAGCTTTCGAACAGCACGTTTAGTTGTTCCGGTGGCAGTCCTGAGCGTAGCTACACGTACTACGCCATCAGCTCCAGCTACTAGCTCGATGACTCGTGCCAATGGCCACTTGAGCGGAGGCAGATTCTCGTCCTTGACCATGACAACATCGTTGACGCACAGGTTGGCCTGAGATGTACGCCATTTCGACCGTTGATTTAGGAGCGTCAGATACTCCTCTCGCCAACGGCCCCAGAAGATTTGCTGGTAGTATGAGATCCTCTGCCAGCGATCCAATCGATTAAAGTTTAGCCCTGTGAGATCAGGTTCGGGAAACAAGGCCAGTGGAGCTGTACCCAGAAAATGCGCTGGCGTCAACACATCGAGGTCGGCAGGATTCTCTGAAATGGGAACTAAAGGTCTCGAATTAATTATGGCGGCGATATGGCATAGAAGAGTGCGAAGGTCATCTGATGGAAGTATAGAGGGGCCAACAGCTCTATAAAAGTGATGCTTAGCCGTCTTAACTGCTGCCTCCCAAATACCGCCAAAGTGGGGCGAACGAGGTGGAATAAAACGCCATTCGATGTTGTCCAGCAAGCAGAAATCGTTGACCGCCTGCTGGTGCTTGCTGCTAAGGAACAACTGCCGTAGATCCGCCAACTCGTTTTTGGCTCCAACGAAGTTAGTGGCATTATCCGACCATATGCGATACGGTTTACCACGAGTCAGTATGAACCGCTTTAATGCACTTAGGAACGCTCCTGTGGACAGATCGCTTACAAGCTCGAGGTGCACAGCCTTTGTTGCAAAACATATAAACACGCAGACGTAGCATTTTACAGGTCCGCGAGTTCGAACTTCGTTTTTGCAGAAGAATGGGCCACAGAAGTCGACGCCCGTTACAGTAAACGCATGCGCTCCAGTCACTCGATCCTTGGGTAGGTCCGCCATGATATGCTCAGCCAAGCGTGGCTTAGCTCGAAAACACATCGTGCATTTGGCAACAACTACTGAGACTGTCTTGCGTCCTCCAATGGGCCAGTACTGCAGTCGAATATGCGCAAGAAGCGAGCGAGGTCCAGAATGCAACGTGCGGCGATGAAAATGCATAATTATTGCGCGAGTCACTGGATGCTTTCTTGGCAATATTGCAGGGTGCTGAGCCTCGAAGTTTAACGCCGAATTCTTTAAACGTCCACCCACACGAAGCAGTCCATTTTCGTCAACAAAAGGTGCCAGAGACGCTAATGAGCTGGATGACGGAACCTGAAGACCGTTCTTCAAACGACTGTAGTCCTCAGCCAAATGCATCATTTGAATGTAACGGATCAGCATTCGTTCACCTTGGCACACATCCTCTGCGATAAGTCCAGGGTGCCTGATGCGATGACCAAACTTGTGTATGTAGGCAAATACATGCTTGAGTTTATCCCAGGAGTTGGCATATTTGCAGCTGGCAGCAAGATCTTCGTTGTTGACAGTCGCAATGAGGACCTTTTTCTCATTTCTGGCAGTGCTTTAATGGCGAGACAGGATTGTGGCCATTCATTTTTGTCCTTTGTGAGAAATTCCGGACCATGAGCCCAAAGTGATGACTCTATCAACTCACTAGGCAGCGCTCCTCGTGACAAAATGTCAGCAGGGTTGACTTTGGTGGGTACATAGCGCCATTCCATTCCGGCAGTAATATCTTGGATTAAAGAAATTCGATTAGACACAAATATTTGAAATCTTGAGGGCTCATCCCGTATCCATGATAAGACTACTGCAGAATCAGACCAACAATAAAAAGGACAACGAAACAAGTCCATTTGCTTTACTTCTCTCATAAGTCGTGCCAGCAAAACTGCCCCACATAGCTCCAGCTTAGGTACAGTAAGGGTTTTCAACGGAGCTACACGAGATTTAGCACAAAAAAGATGCACTTCTCGCCTTCCCTGAGTCATAGAGACAATGTAGATGCACCCACCATAGGCATCTATGGAGGCGTCGCAAAATCCATGTACGCCTATTGCGCCCTGATGCAGCTGAGCCAAACGTGGAAACTTCAATTGCTGCGTGCTGCCAATATCCGACGACAAACTAAGCCACGATGAATTAAGTGCTGCAGGTAGACTCTCATCCCAATCCACCTTTTCTCTCCAGAGCTGCTGCAAAAGAGTTTGGCCTTTGTAATGACCGGGCATATAAGGCCGAGAGGGTCATAAAATCGCGCAACTGCCGACAAAACCGATCGTTTCGTTGGCCTTAAAGGAGCACGAATTGGCGAAAATGAAAACAAAAGAGCGTCAGACACAGGATCCCATGCGAGGCCAAGCGTTTTTGTTATGTCGCTGCCATCATCAAACTTGAGAAACGTATCCTTATCAGAATCTGGTATTTTCTGCAGCACAGATGAGTCGTTTGAGCACCATTTTCGAATTTTAATGTTTCCACGATCCAGTAGACCCGTAACTTGAGCCAATACATCCAGCACTTCAGAAGCAGAGTTGCCACCAGTTATCAAGTCATCCACATAGAAATCTCTTTTGACTATCTTTGAGCCGACTGGAAACGAAACTTGCTCGTCAGATGCAAGCTGCTGCATGGAACGAACCGAAAGAAATGATGCAGATGTCGTGCCGTATGTGACGGTGTCCAACTTGTACACTTGCATCCTTTGATGAGATGAGTCCCGCCACAAAATGCACTGCAAATAGCTGTCAGATTCATCCATCCTGACGCAACGGTACATTTTACAGATGTCCCCTGTTAGCGCTACTGGAAATGTTCTAAACTGCAGCAAAGTGTTGAAAAGCTTGGGCTGTAATGTTGGACCTGACATAAGCAGCTCGTTTAAAGAGTATCCTGATGATGTGCTCGCAGAACCGTCGAAAACAACACGAAGTTTGGTTGAAGTGCTTTCCTCCTTAATGACGCAATGATGTGGCAAAAATATTTACAGAGACTACGAGATTCTTCTGGAACAAGGGACATGTGTTGTAGGGATAAGTACTCAGCAATAAATGCCGAATACTGAGCCTTGAGCTGAGGACGACGGTCGAGCTTTCTCTCCAAGTTTAGAAAGCGACGATATGCTTGCTGGTAAGAATCGCCAAGCATACTCAAACTAGTTTTAATGGGTAGACGAACTGAGTATTCGCCTGTAGGCAAGCGCGAAAAGTTGGCAACAAAGTGATCCTCGCAATCCTGCTCTTCTTTAGTGTACCTGTAGCTTAACTCATCGAAGCCTTCTATCTCCCAAAACCTGCGCACAACCTCGTCCATCTTCGTGTCAGATTCTATACTTGCACTTTCAGTAGATTGGCTAGCTAGTAACACTGAGTTTTGGCGCATCTGCTTCCCACCGGAGACTATCCATCCAAACCGAGTTTTCTGGAGAAGTGGAAGATCATCAGACAACTTGATTTGACCTACACAAAGGAGTTCGAAGAATAAGCCTGCCCCAATTAGCAAGTCTATCTTGCGAGATCTATAAAATTCTGGATCTGCCAGGCGAATATTTGCGGGTAAATTCCAAGTTTCGGGGCTTAAGGTTAGGCCTGGTTGGTTCTCAGTTATGGCTGGAGCAACTAAAGCTGTGATGTTCGTCTGATATTCCGAGTTTTGAGATTTTAAATGCACATCAACTGAGAATCCATCTGAGCGAAAGTTGGTTTGGCCTAATCCGGTTACACTAGCTGTTGATTTGGTTCGCTTAAGCTGCAATTGATGAGCCAAAAACGAGGTAATAATGTGCAATTGCGACCCAGAGTCGAGCAATGCACGGCATGGCACCCATTGGCCAGAGCGATTCTTTATGTTGACAACAGCAGTGGCAAGAAGAACAAGATCTGGATTTTGTTGCTGAGCTAACAGAGAGGTAGAGTGCGGCGGAACAGATTGGCTGCTTAGCGACGTATCATATTGAGGAGCAATAAGTGAAGCGTTCGCAACGCATTGGGCTCGCGGCAATGTAGATTGAGAGTTCAGATGCAATAAGGTGTGATGTTTGCTGCCACATGTACGGCAGGCAGCTGAACTACAATTTCGCAGCTGATGTCCCTTTTTAAACAATTCAGGCAAAGTGATAGCCGCTTAGCTTCTTTAAGGCGGTTCTGGGGCGTTAAAATTGCAAATTGTGGACACGCGTAAATAGAGTGGCTTGCGTTATGGCAAAAGACGCAACCATTTGCTGCTGGGTTAGTGGCAATTAACGAACTTCTACTGAGGTTAGTCTTTTTGTTCTGTCCCACCTGAGAATTTACTGCATATGCTGCAGTTGCATGCTCCACATTTTCCATCTTCAAACAGCGCCTCTCCAGAAACGTTGTAAACTGTCCACATGTTGGAATTTCATCACTTGATGCTGCTTCTTCCCACTTGGCCTGTGTTACCTTGTCCAGCTTCTGCAAGATTGTGTGCACGATGATGCTGTCAGCAATTTGCTCAACAGTTCCCAAAGATTTCAATGCACGAAGATTTGCATTGATAACATCCGAACTTTCCCTCAGCTTCACTGCCGACGCCGACTCTACCCTCTGAAGCCCTAGAATGTTGACAATGTGTGCCTGAAAAGTTAAACGTTTATTATTAAACCGTTTATGCAACAAGTCTTTTGCCACTGCATAGTTAGCATTGCTGATATCCAGAGATCGGATGCTATCCAACGCTGCTCCCTTCAAACACGTCCGCAGGTGCTGTAGCTTCTCGATGTCTGACAACTGATTATCCTCATCAATAACGGTGGAAAACATCGACATGAAATCCGAATACTCGGTGTAGCCGCCACTAAACTCGGGCAACTTGAGCTCGGGTAAACAGCTGCGTTTGGTAAACGTGATGTTATGTGCCTCCTGTGGCATCGATATATCACCTCTAACCGTCGAACAAGCTTGCACTTCGAGCTTACGTTTTTTAATTTCGCGGCGTAAATTTGATTTAATCACAACAATAAGTTCTTCAAAGTCTTCGCGTAATTTGCTACCGATTTCATCGAAGTTAATCTCCTCAAGACTGTCATGAGTTAACACAAATGCCGATTCAGTCTTGTCAATAAGTTCTAAACGCACTTCCAGCTGCTCGTCAGGCATTTGGATTAATTGCTCCGAATTTAATGCACTCGAGATCTTTTGAGCATGGCTATATATTGATTGTGCTTTCCGCTTAAGAAACTCGGCTTTATTCTCAAACGTTAACAGTTTCATTATGTGCCATCGCTCACACTAAAACTTTTAGCAACACAAAAGTAAACAAACCAAAGTCAAATATGTTCGTACAAGAATGTATGTATGTATGTCAAACGCACTTGACAACAGCTGCACAAATTTTAGCAATCACTTGCGCGAGAATAAGCACACGAAATTAGGCAAAGCAACAGAAAGTTAGGTCAATAAACTTCGGCTAACGGCGCGCGAGAGAGCATGCACTTAACCTTCGGTGCAGCAGCCGAAAATAAGGGTCAGTAAACTTTGGCTAGCGGCGATTTAGAAAACGAACGACAGCGACAGTGGAAAGCGTAAGCTGCGATTGCCGTTGCACTTGCTTGTGTGTTTGTTTATTGCTATGCAAATCAACCGAATATAAACCAACTGACTGATGTGTAGTTGTTTATAGTTTTATGCGACAATGTTTTAATTGTTTATAAGCGATTTTTACGATATTACCAATCACGTCGGGGTCACCAAAATGTTGAGCTACTGAGCTTTTTCAGCAGCTATAGAATAACGACAATTTGTCTTAGTTTTGATTCATATATTTAAGCCACTCAGGGCATATAGTAAATATAAATTAATTGTAAGTTTTTGTGTTAATACAACTCAGCAGGCAGACACGAAATTGCCTCTGCTGATTACGAACGAAGAATGGTTTTGGCAAGTCGATCCGAAGTGATCGATGCGCAGCGAAACGAATTGACTGGAGTGGTTAGCGAATCTAACTTAACTAAACTTTGGCTGCGCCAAAGCCGAATACAAAGGGCATGCAATGCAAGACAATTGCTAAACGGTTAACATAGTTGATGCTACGCAGAGCAATTAACATAATTGTGAGCGCAGCTTCGCTGTTGCTGCTTATGCTGTAGTGATGCTGCCGCTTTTTGGCTGCATAGCCAAACAGTGTCCGTTTCCGACATTACCCTAAGCTGGTATTTTTTTTTGTTTTTTGGTATTTTTCTCGGAATTTTCCGTTCTGATGAACAAATAAAGTCCCGTTCATACGTACCACTGTATATCTTTGGATTCCTTGTACCTTGTGTGAACGTTTTCGGCTCCGTAGAGAGCATATTATGTCTGAAGGCTCCAAGCAACAAGAGACACGTCGTCTTTCCGTCCGTCGCTCTTCCTCCTCAGGCGCTCGCAGCTCTTCAGCGCCAAGCGAAAAAGCCAGTTTAAGCTACTCCAAACTTCCGTCTGAATCAGAACAGTCCGCTGTCCAATCCAAATCACTAGCTATCACTCAATCCAAGCTTAAGGCAGAGAGTGTAGCAACTCAAGACAGCGTCCGTGTAACAAGACAAACTGCACAAAAAATAGCTGACAACTCCAAAATGGCGCTGAATGCCTTTATTGCCGTTTCGGACAGATTGAGCCAATTTGAAGCGAGATTTGCAAGCTCAGCAGGCGCATCGTTGTTCACATTACAGGTGCGTCGGGATCAAATCCGATCCTTATGGGAAAAAATAGAGCTTGCGTTCGAGCAAGGTTCCCAAACCATAACGCAAGGCGCCGAGTCCAGCGACGATCTTGGCTATCTCCGAGATCTTGCGATTCTAACCAACAAGTATGAGCATTGCTATTCCATATATGAGCGGTGCGTAGCTCAGTTAAGCGAAAGCATAGACGCAGTTTCCACGCAAAATAAGCAACCCCAATCCTCTTCTCCTTCCATGTCAAGAGGATGTAGTCTTCCCCCAATTGACACAGAAGTCTTTGATGGAGACTATCTGCGTTGGCCCACTTTTCGGGATTTATTCACAGCAATCTATATAAACAATGCTAGATTGTCCCCAGTCGAGAAACTGTTTCATCTCAATGCTAAGACAAGCGGCGAGGCAAGGGGTATTGTTTCTAAATCTCCTTTAACAAATGACGGTTTTCACTCCGCGTGGCAGAATCTTTCCGAAAGATTCGAAAACAAGCGGCTGTTAGTGAACAGCCAACTCCGAATTCTTTTAATTTACCGTCCGTTTCCCAAGAGTCTGGAACTGCACTGAAAGAGCTACAGAGCACAATCCAAGGGTGTTTGACAGCCTTCGAGCTAGCAAAGGTCAGCATCGACAATTGGGATTGTTTGCTCGTATTCCTATGCTCGTCCAGACTTCCGAAACTTACCCTATCCTTGTGGGAACAGTCTCTCCACAACAAGTCCGATATTCCGACCTGGGCAGAATTTAATGCTTATTTAACTGAGCGCCATCGCACTTTGGAAGCGATTGAGGATATGAGGCCTATGAGCGGTCCAAATCACTCCAATCCAATCCAATCCAAGAAAAGATCAACTCCTTCGAAGCAAAGGTTAAGGTAAAGGCACAACCAGCCAAGCCCAATTCTACCTGCAAGCTCTGTTCCAAAGAGCCCCATCCAATTCGTTTATGCCCCCGGTTTCTGCAAATGACAGTACCGGATCGGGCCTCCTGCATAAAGCAGCAGCAGCTTTGTCTAAACTGTTTTGCCAGAGGACATCAGCTGAAAGAGTGCCCAAGTAGCCATAACTGCTATACGTGCAAAGGTCGCCACAATACACTGTTGCATCGTGGCGACCCTCCTACCCAGTCGACCACCAGGTCGTCTTTAAGTACTGCTGCCGCTCCATACCTGCCAAATGTTTCAATACAGTCCACTCCTGAGCAAAGTTCGGCAAACATCCACAATTACTTCACGTCGAACACGCAAGGTGTTCTATTAGGCACAGCCATAATTAACATATGCCACCTTGGCACTAGTTATAAAGCTCGTGCGTTGATTGATTCTGGTTCCGAAGCAACATTCATTTCTGAACGAATGTTTAGAATCATCAACCTCCCGTTCAAACGTGTGACAGCCCAAGTTGCCGGACTTAACCAAGCAGTGTCAGCCAATCCTGAGAAGTTATGTCACTTCAATATTGGATCCCCAACAAAGCCGAGAGTTCGCATTGAAGCATCGGCGTTTGTTCTTCCTAGCGTGGCAGGAACCCTCCCTTCGCATCCGATTCCCGGAAGTACCTTGCAAGGACTGCCCAATATTCCGTTAGCTGACCCTCTCTTCTACAAGAGCTCGCAGATAGATGTACTTTTAGGTGCAGATATCCTTCCATCAATCCTACTTGGCGGCTCGATTCCTAATATTTGCGGTGCGCTATTGGGTCAAGAAACCATTTTCGGTTGGATTCTTACCGGCCCAATTCCTACCTGTGCTTCATCCTCTATCTCCGCGTTTTCAACCCGTGTCACGGTCAAATTAGACCAACGGTTGGATAACCTCCTCACAAAGTTTTGGGAGGTGGAGGATCTCCCAAAGAAGCCAGTAAAAGAGTCTGATGCCATTTGCGAAGACATCTTTATGCGCACCACAACTAGAGATGAGAGTGGCAAATATATTGTCACACTCCCCTTCAAAAATCCTGATCACATCAACTTAGGACATTCAAGGTCAATCGCACTGGCTCAGTTTCTGAGAAACGAGAACCGTTTAAACAGAAACATTCCATTAAAAGAGCAGTACGACTCCGTGATCCAGGAGTATCTGGACTTAGGTCATATGAGACAAGTCCCCCCTTCTATAGATACTGGGAACTTTTACCTTCCGCACCATGCTGTCTTTAAACCAGACAGCACTACGACAAAAGTTCGCGTTGTATTCAATGCCTCCAGTCAATCCACAAACGGTAATAGCCTGAATGATGTCCTCCATGCAGGTCCCGTTTTACAATCTGATTTAACTATTCAGATCTTGAAATGGCGTTTTTTCCGTTACGGCTTCAACGCTGACATTACTAAAATGTATCGTCAGATTTTAGTAAAGCCCATCCACACGCCTTTTCAGAGGATCCTCTACCGTAATTCCAACCAAGAGCTTTGTGATTATGAGCTTAATACTGTTACGTTTGGGGTAAATTGCGCGCCATTCCTGGCAATTCGCGTGTTGCAGCAGCTCGCTAAAGACGTATTAGCTAAATTTCCGCGTGCTAGTGACATCATTTCCAACTACATGTATGTTGACGATGTACTAGCAGGAGCACACTCCAAGCAATGCGCGATTTCCAGTATCAAGGAACTCCAAGAAGCTATGGGTACAGCGGGGTTTCCACTTCGCAAGTGGACTTCTAATGAAATGGAGCTGCTTCGCGACATTCCTAAAGACCACCGGTTAAGAGAGGATTTTCTAGAACTTGATGAGGCTAGCGTTGCTAAGACATTAGGGATCCGATGGCAAGCAAACACCGACGAGTTCTTCTTTGCGCCTTCGAACATAGCGACAAAGGGTTCGTTCACAAAACGTGAAGTCTTGTCGGAGATAGCCAAGCTCTTCGATCCAGCGGGATGGCTGGCACCTGTCATCGTTCGCGCGAAGATTTTCAAGCAGGAAATCTGGCTTCACGAGCTTGGCTGGGATGATCCGTTGCCGTCTGAATTGGTTCAGCGATGGGAAGAATTCCTCTCCTGTCACCCCCGTCTTGGCGATATTCGAATACCACGATGGGTCGCCTATCAGCCAAAAGCGACCATCCAAATTCATGGCTTCTGCGACGCCTCCCAAAAGGCATACGGAGCAGCGCTGTATGTTCGCGTGGAAGCGGGTCTCCAAGTGTCAGTCCACCTCTTAACGTCCAAGACCAGAGTAGCTCCAGTCAAAACAGTGTCACTGCCGCGAGAGAGAGAATTGAGAATTGCAAATTGTTTCATTGGACGGATTCAACAATTGTTCTTGCCTAGCTTCGCAAATCTCCATGTTCCTGGACAACGTTCGTCGCCAACCGCATTTCTAAAATCGGCCAAGCAACCGATTGTCAATCGTGGTCTCACGTACGGTCAGAGGACAATCCAGCTGACTTAGCCAGCCGCGGAGTTTCGCCACAGGAGCTGAAGGACAGCCATCTGTGGTGGAATGGACCTGATTGGTTAGGCTTGCCTCAAGAGCTATGGCCAGTCCCAGCTGACTCGTGTCTGGAGACTGACATAGAGCAGCGTCCCATTAAAGTCCACATTGCGGAGCTGTCTCCATCAGATCCTCTTGACCGCTTCTCCGACTTCGGCAGAACATTACGGGTTCTCGCCTACGTTTTTAGATTCTTCAAACGGTGCCGTAATCCCTCGGTGCTGTTCCCATCTCAGCAACTTCAAAACAGTGAGCTTAAAGGAGCTCAAGAGCAACTCATTGTCTTAACGCAACGCAACTCATACTCAAGGGAGTATAAGTGCCTTCGTGACAAGCATGGCTTGCCACCTTCCAGTCCCATACTCAATTTTAACCCATTCCTTGATCCAAAAGGAATCATGCGAGCTTCCGGTCGAATAAGCAGATCGTGCAATTTAAATTACGATGAACGCCATCCTATTATCCTCCCATACTCGTGTGCGTTTAGTCGTTTACTCGTCCAATTCACGCATCGGATCTCGCTGCATGGCGGAAATCAACTAATGATGCGCCTTATTCGTTCCAAGTACTGGATTCCGAAGCTCAAGAAGCTTATTACATCCATGACCAATTCCTGTCGAGTCTGCGTGGTGTACCGAAAAAGGCTTCAAACGCAGCTCATGGGCTGTTTGCCGGAAGAGAGGTCGACTTTTTCACGCCCGTTTACGCACACTGGTATTGACTTTGCTGGGCCGTTCGACATTAAGAATTACACCGGTCGTGCCTGCCTTATCACCAAAGGCTATGTATGTGTCTTTGTGTGCTTCAGCACAAAGGCAATCCATCTTGAAGCCACATCCGACTTAACTACGGACAAATTCCAAGCAGCGTTTGCTCGTTTTATAGCAAAGACGCGGCTGCCCGTCCGAAGTTTACTCCGACAATGGCAAGACGTTTGTTGGAGCCTCGAGAGCCTTTGCTCGAGATTTCCTGGAGGCTACCAAAAAGCAAGTCGAAACAAAGCACAGTCTCTCGTGGCATTTCAATCCGCCAGGTGCGCCTCACATGGGCGGCCTGTGGGAAGCCGGCGTCAAAAGCTTTAAGACGCTATTTTACAAGTCGACCTCATCTTTTAAATACACTTTTGAAGAGCTTTCCACCCTCCTCTCCAAGATTGAAGCCTGCCTTAATTCGAGACCAATCTCCCCTCTGTCCGAGGACGTGACGGATTTGTTGGCTCTGACTCCAGGGCACTTCTTAGTAGGGGGCCCACTTCTTTCCGTGACGGAGCCAGAGATAGAAGGAAATGCGGCATCAATCCTCAATAGATGGCAACGACTTAAGGCTCTCAATCAACACTTCTGTTTCCGTTGGAAGGAAGAGTACTTGAAGGAGTTGCACAAAAGAAACAAATGGCAATTACCTGAGAAGAACCTGAAGCAAGGTGACATGGTAATTATCAAGGAGGATAACCTTCCATCACACGAATGGCGCTTGGGACGCGTCAAGGAAACTTACCCGGGACAAGATGACCAGGTCCGAGTGGTCGACGTGCTTACGACCCGCGGAGTTATTAAGAGGCCAGTGGCCAAACTTATCCTCCTTCCACTCCTTTCCGAGTCCAATCCAACTTCTGTGTCAAAATCGTGACTAGTCGTTTCACTAACTAATATGTGTGTTTTATGTTTTTCCAGAACCTCCTCACGACGCAACATGGCACCAACCAAGGCAAAAAAAGCAAACACAGAGGCCGCGTGGCACAGCATCCTTCCGTTGCCGTGTGCCGAGGGGTCCACGCCCTAAAAAAGTGCCAGCGCTTCATGCACTTAACTGCAGAGAAGCGTCTCCGGGCAGTGCTTATCAATAAGTACTGTCCTAATTGCCTAGCACACCAGCACTCGGGGCGTTCGTGCAGGAGCGGCGACAAATGCCGCGTTTGTGGTGGTGAACACCACACCTTGCTCCATCTAGAGGAGGAGAGCTCGCCCCGTTCCCCGTCAACAAGCAGATCGCCCCGTTCCAGATCCAGATCGCCCGTCGTCAGGAGAAGCGCATCGACCAGGAACCATTCACCCGTCCGAGTGCGTCCGTCAACGCCACCCTCAGTTGGAGGGATCACAATTTTGCCTACTGTGACGGCTATCGTTGCGGTAGGTGAAAAATCCTTTAGACTGCGAGCCTTGATTGATCCGTGCAGTCGTGTCAGCCGCATTGACGCCTCTTTTGCAAAGGCATTGGGCCTTTCCGCAACCTGGCTCAATGCGGGTGAACGAGTCATGGCTCGCATAAAATCCATCAGTGGTCCCTTCGACCGAGAGGTGCGACTGTGCATTGAGGACGACTTCAAATTCCTGACACCGGACGCGCTGATAGACGAGGCATACCGGAAAGGCGTGGCCAACATTGTCCTAGCAGACGACGGATGGTTTAAGCCATCGCCGGTCAGCTTGGTGCTAGGCGCCGATGTTTACAGCCTGATCATACAGCCAGGAGTGCTTCCAACCGACCACGGCTTAGTGATCCACAATACCGTGTTTGGGTGGATCCTGTCCGGAGTTTACAGTCAGTAAAATCCGCTCCCCCCCCCTCCATTCATTTTTTTTCGCAATTATATTGCAAGGGGGGCGGAATGTTTAAGCCGAAAAGTATGCACCGGCACCTGTAACTCCCCATCCAAGCAGTGTTCTCTCTCTCCATAACTCTAATGTAATTATGTTAACCATAATATTGTAATTATGTTAGCAGCCTGCTGAGTAAGCTCATCACTAACCTACATTTATGTAATAGGGGTACAGAGCCCACTTTTGTTATAAAAAATAGATCTGAGGTCCTTGATATAACCCTTGTATCGAGTGACATCAGTAGTCAAGTTGATAACTGGAAGGTTTTAAGCGATCACTCCTTTTCCGATCATCGCTATATCGAGATGACCATCTCAGCACCCTGTTCAACCCCCCAAAAGTCCCAAAACCTAAAAAAGACAAACTGGGGAATGTATATGAGGATACTGCGAGAAACCCCTTCCGCAAAAACCTCCTTTACGGAACTCCTGACCAAGGAGTACGTAGAAAATATAAATAACCAATTCCCCTCCGCGTGTAATAAGGCACTGGACAAAGCTTGCCCTCTAAGTAGATACACAGAGACCCACAAACCACCATGGTGGTCAAAAAGTCTCGAAAACGCAAGGAAGAAGTGTAGACAAACCTTTAACCTCGCCAAAAGAACAGGTACAGACAGGGGCTGGGACCTTTACAAGAAAGAATTATATTCCTATAAGAAACAGATCAGACGGGCGAAGAGAACCTCGTGGGAGACTTTCTGCACCAATATAGAGAGTACCTCTGAGGCCTCCCGCCTTAGAAAGATAATGTCTTCTACACCAAGTCCACCAGGACTTCTACAGGACGAGAGGGGCAAATGGACTCAGTCCAGCGGCGAGTCCTTAGATTTGCTTCTCAATACCCACTTCCCAGGGTGCACACATACAACAACCCACACCCAGCGAAACTGCTCAACTATTCATAACCCTTAATCTATAGCTAATGCAGAAAAGATTAAATGGGCTATCAACTCTTTTAAGCCCTTCAAATCGCCAGGACCGGATAAGATATTTCCGGCACAGTTGCAACACAGCCTACCCTACATAAGTGGATGGCTGGAGGCTATCCTTCTAGGATGCCTGAAGGCAAACTACATTCCAAATACCTGGAGAAAAGTTAAAGTAGTCTTTATACCCAAAGCGGGCCAACCATCCCATGTTAGACCAAACGATTATAGACCAATAAGTCGCTCCTCCTTCCTACTCAAAACCCTGGAGAGGTTGCTGGAGATTCATCTAAGACAGTTAATCAGACCAGATTCACTTTCGAGGACTCAACATGCATACACGAAAGGAAAGTAAATAGAAACTGCCCTTCATGGACTAGTCTCTAGAATAGAGTATTCACTTGACGGTAAGGAATACGCCATGGTGGCATTCCTGGACATAGAGGGGGCATTCAATAACATTCTCCCAAGGGCCATTACTGCAGCGCTGACTGTACTCGGGGTCGACGAGCCAATAGTGGAACTTATCGACAACATGCTTACCAGCAGGGTTGTTGTTTCCAAACTAGGGGCTTCGGAGGCTCAGAGACATGTCAGTAGAGGTACCCCTTAGGGCGGGGTGTTGTCCCCCTTTCTCTGGGTCGTGACGGTCAACCAACTCTTACGACTGCTAGAGAGAGAGGGGCACACAGCGATCGCCTATGCTGACGATGTGGCCATTATAGTGCAAGGTAAATACGCTCAAACCCTGAGCGATCGTTTACAGCACGCATTGCATATATTGGTAAAGTGGGCCACAACATGTGGATTAGAGGTTAACCCAAGTAAGACAGAACTTGTGCTCTTTACAAGGAAGTATAAGCTGCCGAACTTCACCCTACCTAAGCTCGACAACACGAGCCTCGCGCTGTGCAGCAGTGCCAAATATCTCGGTGTAGTTTTGGACAGGAAACTAAACTGGGGCGAAAATATTAGACAACGTATAACCAATGCCAACACGGCACTTTTTGCTTGTAAGAAATCAATAGGATTGAGGTGGGGCTTCTCTCCGTCAGTAGTACACTGGCCTTACACAGCCGTGATAAGACCAATTCTATTATATGGTAACCTAGTCTGGTGGCCAGCTCTAGCAAAACCTGCTAATCTCAAAGCATTGCATAAAGTGCAAAGAAGTGCGTCCATCTGCATAAGCGGAGCACTACTACCCCAAATAAAGCTTTAAACACCATGCTTCACCTGCTACCTCTTGATCTCGTAGCCAGGCAGTTGCCTACAAACTCTGCCCTGCGGATTCGAGAGGCGATGGAATGGAGAGGAGGCAATCTGGGACATACCTCAATACTAGGTCTCCAAGCGAACATTCCATCTCGCACAGATTACTGTGTCCCCAAGCTCGCTTTTAACAACAAGTACAGCGTGACTATACCCAGACGGGAGGCATGGCAAAGTCAATATAAGCCTTAATCGAACTCGGTATCCATCTATACTGATGGATCGAAACTCGACGACAAGGTTGGAGGGGGGGTTTATTCCTCTAATTTAGGTATACAAATCTCCTTTAGACTCCCGGACCACTGTAGCGTCTATCAGGCGGAAGTGCGAGCTATCCAGGAGCCACAATTCACCTTAAGTCGCTCAGAGTCCTTCCTGGGAGTGTAACTATCTTCTCAGACAGTCAGGCAGCCCTCAAGGCACTTGACTCGAACATTAATAACGCACAAACGCTGACTGAGTGTCGCCAATCTCTTAATGAGATAGCTCAACACCTCAGTATTTGCCTGGTATGGGTGCCTGGTCACCGAAACATCGAAGGTAACGAAATGGCTGACGAGCTGGCTAGAAAGGGTACCTGCGAGGCTCTTCTACCGAAGAGCAGTAACGTTGGTATGCCACTAGCCTCGTTCAGACTACAAAATAGGAATTTCACCCTGCGTAAAGCAACCCAAAGGTGGAAAACGACCCTGTCGTGTGCGAAACCCGAAGCACATGGCCATACTATAACTTAAAACGCACTAATACCCTTCTGCGTATGAGCAGAGAGAATATCTCTATTCTTATAGGGGCCCTTACGGGCCATTGTCTGATCGGCACACACGCCAGTAGACTAAATGTCCAACACAATGACTTCTGTAGGAGCTGCCAATGTGCAGAGGAAGAGGAGAGTGTAGAACACCTATTCTGCAACTGTCCGGCGCTTAGCGGTAGACGAATGCTATACCTAGGGAAACCCACCTTGAGTACATTATCGGACACGTCCGAATTAGAGCTAACCAAGCTTATAAAGTTTTTAAGGGCCTCAAAATGGTTTGAGAGGGGAAAGATGTAGTAGTTTTAAAGGAGATTATGTGGTAATACAATGGGCCTCAATGGCTTATGTAGTCGGGCGGCAACGCCCGCGCCACCTCAACCTAACCTAACCTAATACTACACAAACATAAAATAAATAAAATTTTGTGAAGTATCTATCTAACATAGAAAAATTTGGTTTTTATCTTATATCTATAAATGGATAATTAAAATAAATTATAGTAAAGAAAAAAAAAAAACATTAAATAAAATAAACTAAATAAAAATAAAACTAAAATAAATAAATATATTAATTACATAAATGATATAAAAATAAATAAGTATGAATTAATAAATAGATAAATAAAATTTACTAAATAAAAGTAAAATAAATAAATGCATAAAATAGGCGAATAAATTAGTTTAAAAACATTTATTAAACCTATATCTTAATATATATAAATCTCGTGTCACGATGTTTGTCTAAAAACTCCTCCTAAACCACTTAACCGATTTTAATAAAATTCGCACACCATGTGCAGTTCGATCCAACTTGAAAGATAAGGTAGTTTAAATCTCAAATTATTGTCGCAATTTTAATTTATTGCTAATTATTTGTCTGACAGTCCTAGAGCTGTGTTTTGCAAAATCTTAGTAGGCTACATTTAAAATTCAGTAGGAAAAAATAATTCTATTCAACGTATAAATGAAATTATTTAGTTATCCGGCGCGCGTTGCTTCGCCAACAACTAAAATAAAAAAAAAAAAAATTTTAAAAAACAAAAAATTTTAGCTTCAGAATCAAAACAGTTTTTTTTTACGGTTTAAAATCGTACATTTTTAAAATGCCTGCAAAACGCAGAGGAGCTAACCTCAACAACGCGAGCAGCAATGGGACACGACGCAAACGTGTTGAAAGATCTCAGCAATTACCATACCAAATCGAAACAAGAAATGCAGCTTAAAGAATCAGGACTGCACAAAGTCGTGCACAAGAATCTCAAGAACAGCGTGACGAACGTCTGCAACAGAATATTACGAGACAAAGAGCGGCACGAGAACGAAACATAGATTCAGTACGAGTACTAGATCGACAAAGGCAACGGATCAGCCGCTCATTCGTTCGGCTTGCCTTTGAATATGCACCAGATATTAACTACTCAGCGCATTCAAAAATTGCTATCGGTGGAATAGATAAAGTATTTCAATATTGTCAGGCATTGAAATTTCTGAATGAAGCAGCCGGCATGTGCTGCGCATCAGGAAAAGTTGTGCTGTCACCTCTACCCGCTCTGCCGGAGCCTTTATTATCCCTTCTTAATGGCAATTCAGATGATTCCAAATTATTTTTGCGTAAGATACGCAAATTTAATTCTTGCTTCCAAATGACGTCATTTGGGGCAACTAAAATTTGCGATCGTGCATCCGATGGACGTAATTTTAAAACTACATTCAAAATTCAATATTTTCGTCTTTGTTCGTAAATAATTTCCTTGTACTAAACGTAGAAACAAAACAATTCAATATTACAAATCTTTTTGACAGGAAGAAGTCTGTCGGGTCCGCCGCTGCAACGCGTGGCTGAGTTAGCTAGTATATATATAAATTTATATGAGATTTGAAATTGATTTGGATTACTTTATAAATAATATTTTTTCTCTTTTTACAATTGAATTTGAATTTGAACTTGGAAGTATTTTCTTTTAAATAAAATGTACCCTTATTTATTAGATAAATAAATAAAATAAAATTATATTTAATTAATTATTTCTACGTAATCCTTAAACAAAATCGCAACTACCTTTCTAAACGATAGTCCTTTTTCGCTTTTGCTATATTTTTTATTTTTTTGCTATTGTTCATAACACACATACCTTTACGCTTGAGATGCCTCTTATGAATAAAATGAATTATTGTAACGTTTATTAAAATGAATCTGTAAGTTTTTTTTTTGGGAGTCATGCAATATTACAATAGAAGGAGTATATTTTTTTCCCTCTTGTTCCTTTCCCTCTTTCCCTCTTGTTCCTCTCTCGTTCCCCCCTTTATCTAGTCGATATTACTATGGTTCGCACGCGATTTATCGATTAATATGAATTAGCACCGCGAGAACGTAGCGCAAGAATACACATAAAAGAAATTGGAACCTCCCACATCTACCGATCATACAGCCGGAGCCAGCGCGTGCACCCTTTTCTTGCAATACACAATAACAGCCTCTCGACAACTTCGTAACATGCTATAAACTCTAACTCCCTTCTACCGGCGACTTCATCAAAAATTAGCACACAATGTCTATCCCGGTCCGCTAAATTTGATGCTAAAGTTTTTAACAACACTTTAATGAAGTCATGTTGGCCAGGCTCCAAGCTCCGCACAGGGCTCCATCGGAACATTGTGGAAGAATGAGGAAGCGGAAACTCCAGGGTTATTCTCAAATAATCGAAGGCTTTTTTGGAAATATAGTACAGATTCTGTGCAATAATTCTTTGAATTTCTGTGTATCTGCACTTATCTTTTAATATAAGCTTAATAAACTCAAGAGCCACTTCAGAGGCATTAGAACAATCAATAGAGCTTTGTTCTTTCTTTTCGAAGCCAGTTTTCATTGCTTTGGTTTTAGAAATATAGTTCTGTTCTTTGATCTGCAATATATTTTGAAAATGTTGTTCTTTTTTTGCCAATTCCTTTTCTACAATCTTAAGGCGAGTCTCTAGCTGGGAACAACGTTTACTATAGTAATGCATATTTTTGCAAAATGTTTCACAATTAGTACACGTGTTTTCAACTGTGTTTTCCACATCAGCTTGAAGAGGTAACCAATTTTCAATTTTATTTAAAACGTCCATCTGGGGCTCCTTCGCTACTCTACTGATATTTGGAATTGCATTTTTAGTCAGCCGACCTTTTCCAATCATCGCTGAATCAAAATGTTTTTCGCAAATGAACAACTCCTTTCGTGAGTCATTTATCATTCCACATAGATCCAGCCACTCATGTCTTTTAGTTTCCTCAGAGGGAAATCTAAATAGCGTGTGTGGATGCGCAGATTTGCATTTTGGAATATTACAGACTCGCAAATGTCTGGCTTTGGACGGTCCCGAAAGCATGGGGTAAACAATATGATCGTAATTTTTAAGAGCTATAACGATTCATATGTTACATTTGTGCTAAGAACTGTTTTCTATTTGTACTTACCAAGATTAATGGTTGGATATGCACCCAACTTTAATTTTCCATCGCCAAGGCATTCGGCGCTAAAATGTCGTGAGCAAATTCTCGTACTGATCTTTATAGCCGATGGATCCAATTGCACATTTTGGCACCAAACATCTAAATCGCTTTCGGGAAAGCGGAACAAATGTATGTTTTCGGTGCTTTTTGCTGCACAATCACTAATTAAGCACTTTAAATTACTCTTCTTAAACTCCATTTTTATAATTTTTAATTTTTATAATAAAAATCTTTAAAATCGCACGTGCCAAACAACAGTCAAAATTCAAAGTTGAGGCAGAACACTAAGGCCAAATTTCTCAATGTCCGGTTAGGTAAACTAACTGACGTTAAGTCAAATTTGAGTTTCTCAATGTCCGGTTAGGAGTAAATGAAAAACAAACTAACCGGAAGGCTGGGTCGCGTTTAAAATTTAAGCTGATTTTTTGTCACGATATATCGTTAAGAGTTATCGATGAGGCAAACAGCTGTCCCTTGAATTGTTTATGTATTTTGTTATTAAATTAAAATGTCATCACATAAAAGAGTGTTTTTTGTCCATGCAACGGAGACGCAATTTGACGAAACAGAGCCACGCATAAATAACACGAAAATGTATATGGATAGGGTAGGCTGTTTCACTGAACTGGACGATGTCAAATTTGTACAGCGGTTCAGGCTTACAAAATCTACGTGCAAAATCATTCTTGCAAGAATTGTAGATCAATTGGCTTGCCATAGTAATAGGTAAACAGTTAAGTTCTTTTGCGCTCGAATTAATCATTTCAAATGATTCATTTGTGGGATTTTAAACAGAAACCATGCAATGTTGCCGGAAAACAGCAAAAGTAGGCTGAACTGCTCGCTGTATTTGGCACAATGTGTATATATGTGGCAACGCTGTTAAGGCGACAGTTACTTATCGATGAAGGGTAAATTTGGCTTTGAGAAAACCAAATCGTTTAACTCTACCATTAAATTAAATTTGCGTTTAGCTAAACGAAAATTTAACCGGACATTGAGAAATTGGGCCTAAATGGTGAAACAAATGCAACTTATACAATTAAATATGATGTGTATGCATACGTACACACACATGTAAACGCAGGCCAAAAAAAAGAAAATGATATATAAAAAATATCAACATGAATAGCAAAGCATTTGAAGATCTTCACATTAATTTTCTGAATACTCTTTCGAAATAAAAATTAAGGGTGAACATCTATATGGTGAACAAAAAAAGAAAGAGTATGCATAAGGAAATGCAAAACTGAAACTGAAACTGAAACTAGAAGTGCGGCCGACTATGCGCACATACATATAAACTGACCTCACGCTGACTGCGTGAGCTGCCTCACATATATGCATACCGCAGGCTGGTACCCTGAGACGAAAAAGCTCTTTTGAAAGCTCTTTCCAATTGCAATCTCTTTACTTTATATGCTCGTTGCTTGTGCGCAGACGGCAGTAGTGGAATGGGTCATGTGTTTTGTTTTTGTAAGCTCGTTCGGCGTTGAAACTCACAGCTTGTGCGACAATGAGGCGCCAGAGTGGTGGAATGAGGTAAAGTGATTAATGCAATAAATTGATTTGTTCAAAATTTGTTCCAAATTAAAAATCCTTTCTTAGTGCTCACTTTCTACCTGAATGGAATATTTGGTGAAAATTTCAGCCTTCTAGCTCTTATCGTTAAGGCTGTGGGTCTCTCAACAATCAGTCAAGACAAACTATTTTATATATATAGATGTAGATAAGCACGCTTCACGACATAAGTGTATAAGAGGTGCCCCAAGGAGTTGTCGGATCGGATCCAAATTTTGCATCCATAATTTTTTTTAACACCCTTCCATGTCCTGACAAAGTTTCGTAACAATTAATTAATTTTAAAGCATAGCTCTAGTACAAAAGTTGGGAAAAAAGGACTTAAATGTTCAGGAAGTACTCGAAGGAGTGGTCCAAATTAAAAATCCTTTCTTAGTGCTCACTTTCAACCTGAATGGAATATTTTGTGAAAATTTCAGCCTTCTAGCTCTTATCGTTTAGGCTGTGGATCTCTCAACAATCAGTCAGTCAGTCAGGACAAACTCTTTTATATATGTTTTGAGGAGAATCGATTTCACCTTATTTTTCACTTTTAAAATATTTAATGAAAAAACAGCAGACTTTTGCGTGTCTAATTTATTTATACTTTTTAACCGACTTCAAAAAAGAAGGAGGTTATAAATTCGTCTGTATTTTTTTTTTGGCGTTGTTACCTCAGAACTTGCGACTGGGTGAACCGATTTTGATGATTCTTTTTGTATTTGAAAACTGGTGCTTCCAGTGTGGTCCCATTTTTTTTTGGTCCAGTTCTGGCATTAGAAAACCGCATATCTCTTAAATTTGCATACTTATTCATACGTATCTCGCACGATTAAACTTCAAAAATAACAATATTTCTTACTACTTGTACAAGAAAACCCAATTATTTTTTACTTTTTAGGGCATTTTAGTTATTTTGAAGTTGGTTTTCTTTTTGTTAAAATTGTTGTTTAAAGCCCTTTTTATTGTGATTGTTTGACCTTTTGCTTAGCTAGAGGTTGAGTCGTACAGAATAGAACCGTTTCGGTGGTTAGAAAAAGAAGAAGTGAACAGCAAAGCAATTTGGGCAGTTTTACAGTTGAGGTCGCTAACATTGTCTTAACATAATGAGGCGATGCAAACAATAAGCAGAAGGGCTTTTACGTTTACGATAACATTTTAGTATTTTATGCATCCTGCTCCGAACATCCTCCCCCTGTTGGAGAAGGTACTTTTTCAACAGATGCAGTCGAAAGGGGCAGGATGGCTAGCTTGGTCACTGCTCTCTTGGTCAGCCCATTTTCGGTTCGAATCATGGCGACTCTGGGGAAGCCATCCGCTCCATGAATCGTGGATTCGACTCTGCCAAGACGCCATTTGAGAGGCGGAAGGTTGTCATCCTTGGGCAGCACCATGGCCCCTCGTTGTAAATTGGGTTGCGGAACTCGCCACTTGCTGCGTTCTTGAAGCGATGAAAGGTAACGGGTGCTCCATATCCGCCAAAAATTCTGACGCATCTGACAGACGAGTTGCCAGCGACTAAGAGAGCCTTCCTTAAGATGAGTGACGTCCGGTTCGGCAAATGTTGTGAAACTCGAACCAATGAGGAAGTGAGCCGGTGTAAGCACATTCTGGTCATCAGGCCTGTCTGAAAGAGCATAAAGAGGACGAGAATTGAGAATAGCGGATATTTCGTATGCTAAAGTTCGAAGTTCGTCAACGGAGAGGATAGATCGGCCAACAACTCGAGTAAAATGATGTTTCGCTGATTTTACAGCGGCTTCCCAGAGGCCTCCAAAGTGTGGCGAACGAGGGGGTATAAATTTCCACTCTATGCCATTCCGAATGCAGGTTTCATTTGCTGCTTTGATGTGTGGGTCGCTAAGGAACAGCTCTTTGAGTTCAGATAGCTAATTTTTTGCTCCCACAAAATTCGTGGCATTGTCCGACCAAAGGACGCGTGGTTTTCCGCGGAGGCTAATAAATCGTCTTAAAGCTGCAATAAATGCAATAGTTGAAAAATCCTGCACGACTACCAAATGCGCCGCCTTGGTGCTGAAACATACGAAAATCGCAATGTAGCACTTTATTGGCGATCTCGAAATTCACGTTTGTGGTAGAAAGGACCACAGTAGTCGATTCCAGTTGTATGAAAGGCTGGGTTTGGTTTTACACGATCCGCTGGTAGTCTGCCCATGATGTGCTCGACATAGCGCGGCTTGAGGCGATGGCATTTTTGGCACTTGTTGACAACGCTTGATACGGTCTTAAGACCGCCGGTTGGCCAATACCTTTGCCGCAATGATGCGAGAAGGCTACTAGCCCCAGCGTAAAGAAATTCCGTGTGAAAATGAGTGATTATGTCTGTCGTTACTGGATGCCCCTTTGGCAACAATATGGGGTGCATGGCGTCATAATCCAAATGCGAGTTATGAAGACGGTCACCCACTCTTATCAGTCCGTTGGCGTCTATGAATGGATTCAGAGACAATAAGTTACTTTTGGAAGACAGCGTTTTCCTGCCAGAGAGCGTTGCGTAGTCAACTGCAAAAGTTACTTCTTGGATGTTTCTCAGCAGCAAATATGTGCCCATTTGTATTTTACATTTACGATAAAATTTAAGTATTTTATGCATCCTGCTCCGAACAATATATATAGATAAGCACGCTTCACGACATAAGTGTACAAGAGGTGCCCCAAGGAGTTGTCGGATCGGAACTTAAGAAATGTGTCCCTATCCGAATCTGGTATTTTTTGCAGCACGGATGAGTCGTTTGAGCACCACTTCCGAATTTTGAAGTTGCCACGATCCAGTAAACCCGTAACTTGGCCTAATACATCCAGCTCTTCAGGAACAGAGTTGCCACCAGTGATCAAATCATGAACATAGAAATCGCGTTTGATTATTTTTGAACCAATGGGAACGATGCCTGCTCATCAGATGCAAGCTGCTGCATGGCACGAACCGAAAGAAATGATGCAGATTTTGTGCCGTACGTAACGGTGTCCAGCTTGTACACTTGCACCCTTTGATGAGCTGAGTCCCGCCACAAAATGCACTGCAAGTAGCTGTCAGATTCATCCATCCTGACGCACCGGTACATTTTACAGATGTCTCCCGTTAAAGCTACTGGAAATGTTCTAAACTGCAGCAAAGTGTTAAAAAGCTTCGGCTGTAACGTTGGACCTGCCATAAGCAGCTCGTTTAGGGAATATCCTGATGATGAACTAGCAGACCCGTCGAAAACAACACGAAGTTTTGTTGATGTACTTTCCTCCTTGAGGACGCAATGATGTGGCAAAAAATACTTGCAGAGACTTATGGAATCTTCTGGAACCAGTGACATATGTTGTAGAGATAAGTATTCAGCGATAAATGCCGAGTATTGAGCCTTGAGCTTAGGATGACGTTCGAGCTTTCTCTCTAAGTTAAGAAACCGTCAATATGCTTGCTGGTAAGAATCCCCTAGCATATTCAAACTAGTTTTTATGGGCAGACGGACTGAGTATTCGCCTGTGGGCAAGCGCGAAAAATTGGCAACAAAATGATGCTCGCAATCCTGTTCTTCCTTTGTGTATTTGTAGCTAGACTCTCCGTAACCTTCAATCTCCCAAAAACGGCGCACAACCTCGTCCATCTTCGTGTCAGATTCTATATTGGCGCTTTCAGTAGATTGACTAGCTAACAAGACTGAATTTTGGCGCATATGCTTCCCACCGGAGACTATCCATCCAAATCGAGTTTTCTGGAGAAGTGGGAGGTCAGCAGACAACTTGATTTGGCCTATGCGAAGGAGTTCGAAGAATAATCCTGCTCCAATCAGCAAGTCTATCTTACGAGATCTTTAAAATTCTGGATCTGCCAGGCGAATATTTGCGGGTATGTTCCAAGTTTCTGGGCTTAATGTTAAGCTTGGTTGATTCTCAGTTATTGCTGGAGCCACTAAAGCTGTGATGTTTGTTTGATATTCTGAGTTTAGAGATTTTAAATGCACATCAACTGAGAATCCTTCTGAGCGAAAATTGGTTTGGCCTAATCCGCTTACAATAGCTGTTGATTTGGTTCGCCTAAGCTGCAACTGATGAGCTAAAAATGTTGTAATTATGTGCAATTGCGACCCAGAATCGAGCAATGCACGGCATGGTACCCATTGGCCAGAGCGATTCCTTATATTGACAACAACAGTGGCAAGAAATACAAGATCTGGGTTTCGTTGCTGAGCTAACAGAGAAGTAGAGTGCGGCGGAACAGATTTGCTGCTAAACGATGTTTCATTCTGAGGACGAGTAAGTTTTTTTTTTTTTTTATTGCTGGTTTTATTTTTTGAATCTTTCCTTATAATAGGGAAACTAACAAAAAGGTTAAAAATCTTACAAGTATTACTTAGTTAAATATTTGTTGTTGTACAAATAGTTGGTGGCCGCGTACCTCAACTCATCGCTGGGTCGGAAAGTCATTACGACGAAGACGGGATCGGCTGCTTGAGTTTGTGAGTCCTCTAGCAAGATAGTTTGGGTGCGATGACAGCTTTCTTGATTGGTGGGACGTTTAAGTCGTTTTGAATGTTTTCGTTGCGAACGTACCACGGTGCCCCGGTGATAGTTCTCAGGATCTTTGACTGGGCTCTTTGGACGATGTCGATGTTACTGCTGCACGCATTACCCCATAGCTGGCATCTATAGGTCCAGATTGGTTTAAGAACAGAGTTGTAGAGCAGGACCTTGTAGTCAAGGCTTAGCGGGGAGCGAGCGTTGATAAGCCAGTGGAGGCTATTGGCTTTTAGTTTTAGTTGTGTTCTCTTGGCTTCAATGTGCCTGCGCCATGTAAGCCTTCTGTCCAGGTGTACTCCTAGGTACGTTACTTCGTTTGCTTTCGGGAGTGGGATATTATTTAGCGTAAGTGGTGGATAATCTTTCTTGTTAAGGGTGAACGTTACATGTTTACATTTTTGTTCGTTAACTTTAATTCGCCAGCCGGATAGCCATTTTTCCACGTTAACCAGATGACGAGCGAATTGCGATGTGGCTTGCAGTGGACATCTAGATCGGCTAAGAATAGCTGTATCGTCAGCAAAGGTTGAAGTTGTAAGTCCCCTGCATGTAGGAATGTCTGCTGTGTAGAGAACGTAGAGTGTTGGCCCAAGTACGCTTCCCTGAGGAACGCCGGCTTCAATACGGTGTTCGCTTGATGTTGCAGTGTTGCATCTTACTGCAAACTTCCTGTCGTAAAGGTACGACTTTAACAGTTTATGTGTGTTTGCTGGAAGCGTTGATTTGATCTTATACATCAGCCCTTCCAACCAGACTCTGTTAAACGCCTGAGCCACATCCAGAAAAATTGCAGAACAGTATTCTCGATTTTCAAACGCGCCTCGAATTTCTGAAGTTATGCGATTGACCTGTTCAATAGTTCCGTGGTTTTGGCGAAAGCCGAATTGGTGCGACGGGATTATGCTGTGAAGGTTCAGAAATTGATTAATCCGAGTCATCAAGCATTTTTCGAACAGTTTTGATAGACACAATAAAAGGCTTATAGGTCTATACGACGAGGGTACTGTTTGATCCTTTCCCAGCTTTGGTATCATTATGATGATAGACTTTTTCCATCTTTCTGGGAAATGCCCGAGTCGTGTGATCGCATTGAATAACTGGCAGATAACACAGACGGCACAATAGGGTAGCTCAATAATCATCTTTGGTGTTATTAGGTCTAGACCCGGAGATTTTTTGGGGTTTAGTCCCTGATTAATAACTCTTGCGACTTCGTTCGGGCGAAATTCAATGGGCTCATGTTGTAAGTGGGTGTCGTTTAATACAGTCGGTAGAGCGAACGAGTTTGTAGCAGGGTTCGGTTGGAAAACTTTTTGCAGGTGAACAGCAAACGTGTTGGCTCTTTCTTCATCGCTTCGGGCCCAGCCGCCAGCTTGGTTTCTTAGGGGCATCTCTGCTTTTGTCGGTTGGCTGAGAGTTGGGTGAGCTTTCCACAGTGAGTTTTTCGAGCTGGATGTTGATAATTGCTCAATGTATCGGCGCTGGGCATGTTCTTCTTCAAGTGCTAACGCTTTGGTAAGTTTACGTGTAGCGTTTTTTAGCTTTTGCTTAGCTGACGGCGATCTAAGGCATTGCCACTCCCGTCTTAGTCGCCGCTTATCAAGAACGAGCTGTTCAATTTGGTGATTTGTTTTCTTTTGGGTGGGTGCTGCAGTTTTTGCTTTCGGTGTTGACATACGAGCTGCTTCGACGAAGACTGACTCAAGTTTGTTTGCAATAGAATCAATATCAGCTTCCACTTTCAGATGCGGATTAAGTTCGATGTGTGAGCTAACATATTTCTTGTATCTTAGCCAGTTAGTTTTTTGTGATGTCAGCTTACCCGAGCGATTTGCAAACTCTGGGTGTCGTTGAAGTTGAATTAGTACAGGCGAGTGGTCAGATGATAACTCCAAAAGACATTCGGCGCTTATCAGGTTGCGCGGAATATTTTTGGAGACTGCAAAATCAATTAAGTCGGGCAGTTTCTTGGGGTCCGTGGGCCAGTATGTTGGTGTGCCAGGAGAGACGTGGCTGAGCCTGTTTTTTGGTTTTATAATTGCGTTGTACAGCTGCATTCCTCTTGGAGTCACAAGACGAGATCCCCAGTGAGTGTGCTTGGCATTATAGTCCCCTGCTGCTATAAAGTGTTCTCCGAATGAGTTGAAAAATTCCATGAATTGGTCTTCAGATATGGAGTATCGCGGTGGGCAGTAGATGGCAGAAAGTGCAAGTTGGTTACCACTATCCAGATGTATTTTTAAGGATGTGGCCTGTAGATAGTTTTTAGCAAACTCTTTGTGTAATGGTGCTTCTGCCGGCTTCTTATCAAGATACCAGTCCCGCCGTGCGCCTTGCCATCGGGATGGTTGGTTCCGTAGAATGAGTATCCGGTTATGGTACAACTATACTTATTTGTAAGGTGTGTTTCGGAAAGTAGCATAATGTTAATGTGGTTGTCGAGTAGAAATTGAGCTACTTCAAGTTTATGCTGTGAAACGCCATTGGCATTCCACGTTGATATACGTAGCGAGGCCATTGATTATTTCGATTGTAGTGATACAAGCAACTGTATCAAAGTATTTTGACTTTGTAGTAAATTTTGCATAGTTTCTTGCATAAATTACATGAACTGTGATAAACTCTGCTGCATATTACATATTATTGATTCAAAGTTGCTTAGTGGCGGTTCCTGCGGCTTGTTGTCTCGTTCGTCGTTGAGTTCTACATGTTTTGGCTCACAAGCAAAATAGGATAAATAGCAGTAGGCATCAGTCCAGATCTTAAGGCGCTTGCATAGGTCGCGTTATTTATAACAGGTGCGGGACCAAAAGAAGACCTGGCAGCAGTCGAAAAGAAGACGTCAGGGTTGGACTTCGATGGAATGTATGATGGCGGTGCGTTTTGAGAGCGTGCTGTGTTTGTGCGATGATGGATGCGAGACTTAAGCTCTTTGTAAATTGGGCAGCCTCTGTAGTTAGCTGTGTGGTTGCCTCCGCAGTTGCTGCATTTTTTTTGCTGGGGTCATCTTTGCTTGCTGGGCAGCTCGACGAGTCATGAAGATCGCCGCAAACCACACATACAGGGCGCAGCTTGCAGTAAGACCTTGTGTGACCATATTCTTGGCAATTCATGCATTGTACCGGGCCGTTACGTTTGTGTGGCTCTTCAACGGTGATTCTGCGGTGCAATAGGAACTGAAGCTTGTAAATGGGGTGCACCTCATTTTTTTTCATAATCAGAGCCTGAGGCTCAAGCTCAATTTTAAAGAGTGGTTGTGGCTGCCTGGTTTTGTTTTGAATATTTAGAACTGATATGCAACAATTCTTTTGCCACTGCATAGTTAGCATTGCTGATTTCCAGAGATATAATGGTATCCAGCGCTGCTCCCCTGAAACACGTCCGCAGATGCTGAAGCTTCTCGATGTCTGACAGCTGGTTGTCCTGATCTATAATGGTTGAAAACATTGACATGAAATCCGAATATTCAGTGTAGCCGCCGCTAAACTCGGGCAACTTAAGTTCAGGTAAACAATTGCGTTTCGTGAATGTCGTGTTTTGCGCCTCCTCTGGCATTGATGTATCACCTCGAACTGTAAAACAAGCTTGCACTTGATGAGTACGTTTATTTAATTCGCGGCGTATATTGGATTCTACCACAACAATAAGCTCTTCAAAGTCTTCGCGTAACTGGCTACCGATTTCATTAAAATTAGCCTCCTCATCATCGTCATGAATTAACACAAATGACGTTTCAGTCTTGTCAATAAGCTCTAAACGCACTTCTAACTGCTCGTCGGGCATTTGGCTTAATTGCTGCGAACTTAATGCACTTGAAATCTTTTGAGCATGACTATAAATCGATTGAGCTTTCCGCTTTAAAAATTCGGATTTATTTTTAACGTTAAAACTGTTTCATTATGTGCCAATGCTCCGACTTAACTTTCAGCAACACGTAAAGTAAACAAACAAAGATTAAAGGTGTTTGTAAGAATGTATGTGTCAACCGCGTTTGACAACAGCTGCAAAAAAAAAAAACAAGCACTTGCGCGAGAATAGGCACACGAAGTTAGGCAAAGCAACAGAAAGTTAAAGTCAATCACCTTCGGCTAACGGAGCTCTAGAATATGCACTTGACAACAGCTGCACAAAATAGCAAGCACGAGAGATTAGGCGAACGAAATTAGGCAAAGCGACGGCGCACTTGACCTTCGGTAAGCAACGAAAGTTAAAGGGTTATTCAACTTTGGCTAACGGCGCCAACGTTGTGGAAAGTGTAAGCTGCGATTACAATTACACTTTCTGGTGCGTTAGTTAAGTGCAATGCAACTGACCGATGTGTAATTGTTTATGTTTATGGCGAACAACGTTTGGTTATTTCTATAAAGTGGTTATACGCGATTTTAACGAAATGTATTAGAGTTTCGAATCACGTCGGGGTCACCAAAATGTTGAGCTAGGGAGCTTTTTCTCTAGCCGTAGATTACCGAAAATGAACAATTTGTTTTGGTTGTTAATAATAATTATTAATATAGTTTATTTAAGTTTATGTTAGCAGGCAGGTTCGAATTTGCCTCTGCTATTTAACGAACAATGTTTGTTTGCAAGTCGATCCGAATTGATCGATGCGCAGAGATAGTGAGCTTGAAAGGTTAGCGATCAAATTATAACTACTTTGGCTTCGCTAAAGCCGAATACAAAAAGGGCATGCAATGCAAGATAACTAATAAGCGGTTAACATAGAATGAGCATGCAATTGCATGTAATTAACATTATCTATATGTATAAGAGCAGCTGTTGCTGCTTATGGTGCGGTGATGCTGCCGCTATTTGGCTGCATAGCCAAACATATACGTTTAATAGAACTATTTTTCCTACTGAATTTTAAATGTAGCCTACTAAGATTTTGCAAAACACAGCTCTAGGACTGTCAGTCAAATAATTAGCAATAGATTAAAATTGCGACTATAATTTGAGATTTAAACTATCCTATCTCTCAAGATGGATCGAACTGCACATGGTGTGCGAATTTTATTATAATCGGTTAAGTGGTTTAGGAGGAGTTTGAGGACAAACATCGTGAAACGAGATTTATATAAGTATATTAAGATAGATAAGCACGCTCCATAACATAAGTTTATGGGAGGTGTCCCAAGGAGTTTTCGGATCAGGTCCAAATTTTGCATCCATGATTTTTTTAAACTCCTCCATGTGCTGACCAAGTTTCGTAATAATTGATTAATTTTAAAGCATAGCTCTAGTACATAAGTTCGTAATAATTGATAAATTTTAAAGCATAGCTCTAGTACAAAAGTTGGGGAAAAAAGGACTTAAGTGCTAAGGAGGTACTCGAAGGAGTGGTCCACATTAAAAATCCTTTCTTAGTGCTCACTTTCAACCTGAATGGAATATTTTGTGAAAATTTCAGCCTTCTAGCTCTTATCGTTTAGGCTGTGGATCTCTCAACAATCAGTTAGTCAGTCAGGACAAACTATTTTATATATATAGATAGATAAGCACGCTCCATAACATACGTTTATGGGAGGTGTCCCAAGGAGTTGTCCGGATCAGGTCCAAATTTTGCATCCATGATTTTTTTACACTCCTGCATGTCCTGACCAAGTTTCGTAATAATTGATTAATTTTAAAGCATAGCTCTAGTACAAAAGTTGGGGAAAAAAGGACTTAAGTGCTAAGGAGGTACTCGAAGGAGTGGTCCAAATTAAAAATCCTTTCTTAGTGCTCACTTTCAACCTGAATGGAATATTTTGTGAAAATTTCAGCCTTCTAGCTCTTATCATTTAGGCTGTGGATCTCTCAACAATCAGTCAGTCAGTCAGGACAAACTCTTTTTTATATATAGATAGATAAGCACGCTTCACGACATAAGTGTATAAGAGGTGCCCCAAGGAGTTGTCGGATCGAGTCCAAATTTTGCATCCATAATTTTTTTACACGCCTCCATGTCCTGACCAAGTTTCGTAATAATTGATTAATTTTAAAGCATAGCTCTAGTACAAAAGTACAAAAGTTGGGAAAAAAGGACTCAAGTGTTTAGGAGGTATTCGAAGGAGTGGTCCAAATTAAAAATCCTTTCTTAGTGCTCACTTTCAACTTGAATGGAATATTTGGTGAAAATTTCAGCCTTCTAGCTCTTTTTGTTTAGGCTGTCGGTCTCTCAACAATCAGTCAGTCAGTCAGGACAAACTATTTTATATATCTCTATATATATAAAATTCTCGTGTCACAGTTTTCGTGGAGATACTCCTCCAAAACGGCTTGACCGATTTTGATAAAATTTTTTTTGCTTATCCGGTATCAATGAGAATAGTCCCACATCTATTTTTCATCCCCTAAATGTTAGGTGTTGTTGTACGCAAGCAACTAAAATAAAGTTACGAAAAAAAATTTAAAAAAAAAAAACAAACTAAATATTGAGGGTGTTCACCAGCTATCGTAAAATTGTAAATCGAAAATTTACTACACGCAAGCTAGTGAGAAACCCTGTCGTAATTGTTGTGTTAAAACAGCTGTTTTGACAAGTGACAGTTGAGTGCCAAAATTTTATTCGTGACAAAGTAAATCAGCTATGTCCAAGCTGAGAGCTGTCAGTGCGTTGGATGCGTAACACTGAACAAATAATAACTTCGGCTGTTGTTCGGCTGTTACTTGACTTGCTTCGGCTTGTGTCTGTGTGAAACGAAGTGTCAATTTACCCAAAATGGGTAAGCTGTGGACATAGCTGAAGTAAATACACAAACGAAAACTTAATAAAAAGTGCCGAGAGAAAGTGAGCGACAAGCTTTGATAAAGCGCAAAACAGACTTGGCCCTTTTTGAAATGGAATGCATTGATGGTAGTTGTACAAATCAGTCGAAGATGATAAAATATGAATGCATACAATTTTAGGTACGGACAATGATGCAGCCGCTGAAGTGATGGACTGCTCTGAGAAGCGAAACACCTGAGCAAAAAAGGGATGCAATAAATAACTTGATGTTTGATTTGTAAATGTTCTCAAATATATTTGTCCCATAAATGATACATGAACCTCACTGACTATTTTTATATTTAAGTTCTAGCTCTAATTTTTCTAGCCTTTCCTGTTTCTCCAATTCCTTTTGTTTTACAATAAAATCATGTTCGACCTTCTTGGCCTTCAGCTCAAACTTCTTCCTCTCCATTTCCTTCATCCAATTGTTCTTATCTAGCTCCATTTCCTTTATCCTTCATGTAAGTTAACATTCGCGATATCTCATCTTCGCTCCAGCGCTTTGATTCACCTTCCCGTTTCCTTTTTATAATTTGCTGTTCCGACACTAAAATAGATTTGATTAAAATAATAAATAATATTGACGATTTACTTTCTCTTTTTATTTGTTGTTTGTTTGGTGTGACCGCATATTTTTAACACAAAAGTCTCCATTTGGCTCGATACCAAGTATTTTTACTCGATTCTTTCAATAATTTTACAACACTTCAACTCATCACAACTTTACAATTTTACAACAGTTTTTTTAAACATACCCTAGGGCATCACAATTGTCGTTTTTTTTTTCTCATGTGTTTTGTTGTTGCGTTGTAAACTTTCGGAGCTAGTTTTTTTAATTAATTTTACGCTTTACAATTTTACAACAGCTAGTGAAATGTTCAAAGCTTGCGAAATAGCAGATCAGAAAGAACAGAAGAACAAATCCAGCAACAAAATAGTGATGCACGTGTTAGAATGGCGCAATTGCATCAAGAAGAGCCAGAAGATACACGACCTGAACGCAATGAAGTCAGAAGATTAGAGCAACGACAATCACGCCGTTTTACAGTCACAAGACGAAAAACAAGTGACCAACAACGAACCAGGTACATCCCATCCCAGTCCCCCAATGTGTGGTAAAAATATGCCATTTTGCATAATATATTAAGAGATACATGGTCACACTGAGGCATTAAATTTAAAAAAGTCAACAAAGCGAATAAATAAAAAGACAAGATGAATAGTGGAAATAGTATGCTTATTCCGTTGTTGGCAGCATATATTGTTGCATAAAACGAGCGAGGAAGAAGAGCATCGGAACCGTCAACGCCGACAGCACAAATGGTGGGTCAACCCATATCGATAAGAAGTTTAGTATTTTGTTTCGTTACTGGATACCTAGAAACACGCAGCCAAAAAAAAACCATTCCCGCTACGACGATTTTGTATAGGAAATTTTTTTTTGCTGTACTGGATACCCACCTATAGCATTCACACCACATTCTTACATACATACATACTTACAATAAGTAAGCTATTTTTTGTCTACACTAGAAATTACTAGGAAATTATTTATATGGCAAAACAACGTTTGCCGGGTCACATCTAGTATAGATATAGATAAGCACGCTCCATAACATAAGTGTATGGGAGGTGTCCCAAGGAGTTGTCGGATCAGGTCCAAATTTTGCATCAATGATTTTTTTACACGCCTCCATGTCCTGACCAAGTTTCGTAATAATTGATTTGTCTGATCAGGTGCAAATTTTGCATTCATGATTTTACACCCCTCCATGTCCTGACCAAGTTTCGTAATAATTGATTAATTTTAAAGCATAGCTCTAGTACATAAGTTCGTAATAATTGATTATTTTTAAATCATAGCTCTAGTACAAATGTTGGGAAAAAAGGACTTAAGTGTTTAGGAGGTACTCGAAGGAGTGGTCCAAACTAAAAATCCTTTTTAATTGCTCACTTTCAACATGAATGAAATATTTGGAAAATATCAGCCTTCTAGCACTTTTCGTTTAGGCTGTCGGTCTCTCAACAATCAGTCAGTCAGTCAGGACAAACTATTTTATATATCTCTATATATATAAAATTCTCGTGTCACAGTTTTCGTGGAGATACTCCTCCAAAACGGCTTGACCGATTTTGATAAAATTTTTTTGCTTATCCGGTATCAATGAGAATAGTCCCACATCTATTTTTCATCCCCCTAAATGTTAGGTGTAGTTTAAAACAGCCATGCTAGAGTTGAACCAGCCCTAGAGCTGTGTTTTGCTAAATCTTAGTAGGCTACATTTTAAATTCAGTAGGAAAAATAATTCTATTCAACGTATAAATGAAATTATTTAGTTATCCGGCGAGCGTTTGTACGCAAGCAACTAAAATAAAGTTACGAAAAAAATTAAAAAAAAAAAAAAAAACTAAATATTGAATTCGTCATAATCGTCATAAATCAAAACAGTTTTTTTTATCTTTTTAAATCGTAAATTTTTAAAATGCCTGCAAGACGCAGAGGAGCTTCCATAAGCCGCAGTACAAGAAATGCTCAAAACTTGCGAAATAGCAGATCAGAAAAAACAGAAGAACAAATCCAGCAACAAAATAGTGATGCACGTGTTAGAATGGCGCAATTGCATCAAGAAGAGCCAGAAGATACACGACCTGAACGCAATGAAGTCAGAAGATTAGAACAACGACAATCACGCCGTTTTATAGTCAAAAGACGAAGAACAAGTGACCAACAACGACACCAGGTACATCCCATCCCAGTCCCCCAATGTGTGGTAAAAATATGACATTTTGCATAATACATTAAGAGATACATGGTCACACTGAGGCATTAAATTTAAAAAAGTCAACAAAGCGAATAAATAAAAAAGACAAGATGAATAGTGGAAATAGTATGCTTATTCCGTTGTTGGCAGCATATATTGTTGCATAAAACGAGCGAGGAAGAAGAGCATCGGAACCGTCAACGCCGACAGCACAAATGGTGGGTCAACCCATATCGATAAGAAGTTTAGTATTTTGTTTCGTTACTGGATACCTAGAAACACGCAGCCAAAAAAAACCATTCCCGCTACGACGATTTTGTATAGGAAATTTTTTTTTGCTGTACTGGATACCCACCTATAGCATTCACACCACATTCTTACATACATACATACTTACAATAAGTAAGCTATTTTTTGTCTACACTAGAAATTACTAGGAAATTATTTATATGGCAAAACAACGTTTGCCGGGTCACATCTAGTATAGATATAGATAAGCACGCTCCATAACATAAGTGTATGGGAGGTGTCCCAAGGAGTTGTCGGATCAGGTCCAAATTTTGCATCAATGATTTTTTTTACACGCCTCCATGTCCTGACCAAGTTTCGTAATAATTGATTTGTCTGATCAGGTGCAAATTTTGCATTCATGATTTTACACCCCTCCATGTCCTGACCAAGTTTCGTAATAATTGATTAATTTTAAAGCATAGCTCTAGTACATAAGTTCGTAATAATTGATTATTTTTAAATCATAGCTCTAGTACAAATGTTGGGAAAAAAGGACTTAAGTGTTTAGGAGGTACTCGAAGGAGTGGTCCAAACTAAAAATCCTTTTTAAGTGCTCACTTTCAACATGAATGAAATATTTGGAAAATATCAGCCTTCTAGCACTTTTCGTTTAGGCTGTCGGTCTCTCAACAATCAGTCAGTCAGTCAGGACAAACTATTTTATATATCTCTATATATATAAAATTCTCGTGTCACAGTTTTCGTGGAGATACTCCTCCAAAACGGCTTGACCGATTTTGATAAAATTTTTTTTGCTTATCCGGTATCAATGAGAATAGTCCCACATCTATTTTTCATCCCCCTAAATGTTAGGTGTAGTTTAAAACAGCCATGCTAGAGTTGAACCAGCCCTAGAGCTGTGTTTTGCTAAATCTTAGTAGGCTACATTTTAAATTCAGTAGGAAAAATAATTCTATTCAACGTATAAATGAAATTATTTAGTTATCCGGCGAGCGTTTGTACGCAAGCAACTAAAATAAAGTTACGAAAAAAAATAAAAAAAAAAAAAAAACTAAATATTGAATTCGTCATAATCGTCATAAATCAAAACAGTTTTTTTTTTATCTTTTTAAATCGTAAATTTTTAAAATGCCTGCAAGACGCAGAGGAGCTTCCATAAGCCGCAGTACAAGAAATGCTCAAAACTTGCGAAATAGCAGATCAGAAAAAACAGAAGAACAAATCCAGCAACAAAATAGTGATGCACGTGTTAGAATGGCGCAATTGCATCAAGAAGAGCCAGAAGATACACGACCTGAACGCAATGAAGTCAGAAGATTAGAACAACGACAATCACGCCGTTTTATAGTCAAAAGACGAAGAACAAGTGACCAACAACGACACCAGGTACATCCCATCCCAGTCCCCCAATGTGTGGTAAAAATATGACATTTTGCATAATACATTAAGAGATACATGGTCACACTGAGGCATTAAATTTAAAAAAGTCAACAAAGCGAATAAATAAAAAAGACAAGATGAATAGTGGAAATAGTATGCTTATTCCGTTGTTGGCAGCATATATTGTTGCATAAAACGAGCGAGGAAGAAGAGCATCGGAACCGTCAACGCCGACAGCACAAATGGTGGGTCAACCCATATCGATAAGAAGTTTAGTATTTTTGTTTCGTTACTGGATACCTAGAAACACGCAGCCAAAAAAAAACCATTCCCGCTACGACGATTTTGTATAGGAAATTTTTTTTTGCTGTACTGGATACCCACCTATAGCATTCACACCACATTCTTACATACATACATACTTACAATAAGTAAGCTATTTTTTGTCTACACTAGAAATTACTAGGAAATTATTTATATGGCAAAAACAACGTTTGCCGGGTCACATCTAGTATAGATATAGATAAGCACGCTCCATAACATAAGTGTATGGGAGGTGTCCCAAGGAGTTGTCGGATCAGGTCCAAATTTTGCATCAATGATTTTTTTACACGCCTCCATGTCCTGACGAAGTTTCGTAATAATTGATTTGTCTGATCAGGTGCAAATTTTGCATTCATGATTTTACACCCCTCCATGTCCTGACCAAGTTTCGTAATAATTGATTAATTTTAAAGCATAGCTCTAGTACATAAGTTCGTAATAATTGATTAATTTTAAATCATAGCTCTAGTACAAATGTTGGGCAAAAAGGACTTAAGTGTTTAGGAGGTACTCGAAGAAGTGGTCCAAACTAAAAATCCTTTTTAAGTGCTCACTTTCAACATGAATGGAATATTTGGAAAATATCAGCCTTCTAGCTCTTTTCGTTTCGGCTGTCGGTCTCTCAACAATCAGTCAGTCAGTCAGGACAAACTAATTTATATATCTCTATATATATAAAATTCTCGTGTCACAGTTTTCGTGGAGATACTCCTCCAAAACGGCTTGACCGATTTTGATAAAATTTTTTTGCTTATCCGGTATCAATGAGAATAGTCCCACATCTATTTTTCATCCCCCTAAATGTTAGGTGTAGTTTAAAACAGCCAAGCTAGAGTTGAACCAGCCCTAGAGCTGTGTTTTGCTAAATCTTAGTAGGCTACATTTTAAATTCAGTAGGAAAAATAATTCTATTCAACGTATAAATGAAATTATTTAGTTATCCGGCGAACGTTTGTACGCAAGCAACTAAAATAAAGTTACGAAAAAAAATTAAAAAAAAAAAACTAAATATTAAATTCGTCATAATCGTCATAAATCAAAACAGTTTTTTTTTTATCTTTTTAAATCGTAAATTTTTAAAATGCCTGCAAGACGCAGAGGAGCTTCCATAAGCCGCAGTACAAGAAATGCTCAAAACTTGCGAAATAGCAGATCAGAAAAAACAGAAGAACAAATCCAGCAACAAAATAGTGATGCACGTGTTAGAATGGCGCAATTGCATCAAGAAGAGCCAGAAGATACACGACCTGAACGCAATAAAGTCAGAAGATTAGAACAACGACAATCACGCCGTTTTATAGTCAAAAGACGAAGAACAAGTGACCAACAACGACACCAGGTACATCCCATCCCAGTCCCCCAATGTGTGGTAAAAATATGCCATTTTGCATAATATATTAAGAGATACATGGTCACACTGAGGCATTAAATTTAAAAAAGTCAACAAAGCGAATAAATAAAAAAGACAAGATGAATAGTGGAAATAGTATGCTTATTCCGTTGTTGGCAGCATATATTGTTGCATAAAACGAGCGAGGAAGAAGAGCATCGGAACCGTCAACGCCGACAGCACAAATGGTGGGTCAACCCATATCGATAAGAAGTTTAGTATTTTTGTTTCGTTACTGGATACCTAGAAACACGCAGCCAAAAAAAACCATTCCCGCTACGACGATTTTGTATAGGAAATTTTTTTTTGCTGTACTGGATACCCACCTATAGCATTCACACCACATTCTTACAAACATACATACTTACAATAAATAAGCTATTTTTTGTCTACACTAGAAATTACTAGGAAATTATTTATATGGCAAAACAACGTTTGCCGGGTCACATCTGGTATAGATATAGATAAGCACGCTCCATAACATAAGTGTATGGGAGGTGTCCCAAGGAGTTGTCGGATCAGGTCCAAATTTTGCATCAATGATTTTTTTACACGCCTCCATGTCCTGACCAAGTTTCGTAATAATTGATTTGTCTGATCAGGTGCAAATTTTGCATTCATGATTTTACACCCCTCCATGTCCTGACCAAGTTTCGTAATAATTGATTAATTTTAAAGCATAGCTCTAGTACATAAGTTCGTAATAATTGATTAATTTTAAAGCATAGCTCTAGTACAAAAGTTGGGAAAAAAAGGTCTTAAGTGCTTAGGAAGGAGTGGTCCAAACTAAAAATCCTTTTTAAGTGCTCACTTTCAGCTTGAATGGAATATTTGGTGAAAGTTTCAGCCTTCTAGCTCTTTTCGTTAAGGCGGTCAGTCTCTCAACAATCAGTCAGTCAGTCAGGACAAACTTTTTTATATATAAACATATGCACGCTCCATAACATAAGTGTATGGGAGGTGTCCCATGGAGTTGTCGGATCAGGTCCAAATTTTGCATCCATAATTTTTTTACACGCCTCCATGTTCTGACCAAGTTTCGTAATAATTGATTAATTTTAAAGCATAGCTCTAGTACAAAAGTTGGGAAAAAAGGACTTAAGTGTTCAGGGGGTACTCGAAGGAGTGGTCCAAATTAAAAATCCTTTCTTAGTGCTCACTTTCAACCTGAATGGAATATTTGGTGAAAATATCAGCCTTCTAGCTCTTTTCGTTAAGGCTGTCGGTCTCTCAACAATCAGTCAGTCAGTCCGGACAAACTTTTTTATATATAAAGATAAGCACGCTCCACAGATCAGGTCCAAATTTTGCATTCATGATTTTTACACGCCTCCATGGCCGTCAGCCGTCAGGTGAGCAAGGGGAATCACGTGTAACTACGCAGGTAGTACGCGCCGTATCTGCCCACACTGTCGGAAGTGCGACTATACTCTCCACGCGAGGGCGGCTGGAAACAGACCCTTGTGTTGGTCATGTCTCGACCAAGGGTGTTGACTAATGGTAGTCGGGCTAATAGAAGATAACTCTTCATTAAATTCCCCAATCCAAGGTGGAACAGCATATGCCGAGGGATTCGTGGCCGAGGGGGTGCTCGGTCGCTAATATGCGGACTCTGGATATCTGTCCCCCTCCAGATTTATTTGTTGACCTCCCTTCCCGTTCACTCGTGGGAATCTTATGGATACTTCAATTATAGAAAATGAGTTTGATGTCACTCTAAAAGCATCTCCCCAGGCCTCATCCTTCACGGAAACGGCCAATACAGGCATTGCAGCTGCTGTGCTGCCGGCGCCCACCCCAAAACGCACGGATGTCGTTCCGGTTGCGATTGGGGATTCAGATAAGCCACCGACCGTCGTAGGACGGTTGAAGACTGCCTCCTTATCGTCGACAGAAGATCTGGTGACAACAGAGGAACCTGAGGTGTTGGCCTCAGACTCTGATGATGTCACTGTGATACCGTCAGACGACGCATCCTGCTCAAGTTCCATAGCAGATGCAGGCAATCGGATCCAGCGGCTGAAGCTGGATTCCGAGGTCGCCTTCATAAAAATGACAAGTCGCGAGAAGAAGCTGTTTAAGGCAGCTATCGCGAAGGGACTCTCGAGAGCTGAGGCTCTCCAGGCGGCAAAAGCTCCCCGTCCCGCTGAAGCCACTGGCTAAGCGAGACAGGTCTTTTGACACGACCCCAGAGTCGGGCTTGTCAAAGAAGCCGAAGAGTGCTCATTCAGAGCCGACAGCACCATCCTACAGTCGGATGGCAAGCGGTGTCAAGCTCGGCTTAATTTTGACTGACAGGTCGTTGGCTTTGACAGCGGAGCAGATGGCTGCGCTCAAGGCCGCGATTTTAAAGACCACTTTCTCTACGGAGACAGTCGGTCTAAAGCCAACAGTTTGGAGTTGTCGAACGAGGAGGTTCTGACTTATGTTGGTAAGCAGAATTTTCTCGACACCACCCAGTGGAGGGTAGTGCAGCGGACCCCACAAGGTGAGATGCTGCACCTCGCCATTATGGTGGATCAGGCGTCGCTGCAGTCGCTTACCAATAACGGCAGTAAGATCTGGTACAGCTTTGGTCGGATCAGGCTTATCCTGAAGAGCCCCGCTCCTAAGGATAAGAGCAGCGACGTCCAACGTGCAGAACCCTTCCACAGAGATGGTCCATCCACTAGCGCAGCTGCTGGGCTCGCAGTGAAGACCACCCCCGTCCCAGCTCCGAGGAGTACTCCACAGGCCAAGGGAGCCCCAGGCGGTACTACAAAAGGTAGTGCTCCCGCCAGAGGTAGGGCACAGCCCCCCAAGGCCACGTCGCCGGCAGCCAGGATACCGATGTCGGTCAAGGCATCTAGACTGCCGAAGGGAGTGAGAGGGAACAACTCTCGACGAAGTAAGAGCGGAAACCTCGTCCAGCGCTCCAAGGAGGAGCCATGAGAACCATGAGGGTTCTCCAGGCGAACCTGCACCACGCCAAAGGGGCGTCCGCCACACTGTGCAGAACTTTCGCCGAGCAGAAGATCGACATGGCCCTAGTTCAGGAGCCATGGTTGATCGGTGGCCAAATTAGAGGACTGAGCTGCGGTACAAGTAAGTTTTTATATGACCGCAGTGGAGGTGCTCCTCGCGCAGCTATTCTTTTAGATAATAACGTGAGGCATTTCCCATTAACTAACTTTATCTGCAGGGATCTAGTTGCAACAGCCGTAGAGGTGGCTACAGCGGAAGGTGTTCGTGAAGTGGTGGTGGTGGCCGCCTACTTTCCCGGAGACACTGACGTAGCTCCGCCTATGGAGGTCCAGAGGCTCGTCAACTTCTGCCGCACAGCCGGGAAACACATGGTTATCGGCTGCGACGCTAATGCACATCACACCATATGGGGCAGCAGTGATGTCAACAAACGGGGTGAGTGCCTTCTTGAATATCTATTGTGTAGTCAATTAGATGTAGTCAATAGAGGGTGCAAACCCACCTTTATAAACGCCATTAGGGAGGAGGTCCTGGATCTCACCCTGGCCAGTAACTTCTTGTCCGGCTATATAACGAACTGGAGGGTTACCGATGAAGCCACGTTATCAGACCACCAGCACATCCGGTTTGATCTACCTGGCCAAACGGAACTCAACACTTCGCTATATAATCAGAAGAAAACTAACTGGGATATGTTCACAGCCTCTGTGGCTATGAAAGCTGACCAGCTTATAACCAACTTTGCGTCTGTGAGTGACATAGAGTTGGCTGCTGACCAGCTTCACGATGTGCTTATCACTTCTTTCCAAGACAGTACAGTTCTGAAGCGACATCGGGTGAACCGCGAGGTTCCCTGGTGGAGCGACAGACTTGCAAGTCAAAGACAGGTAGTACGTAGACTCTTTAATAGAGCTAGGGCAAATCGGGACTTATGGGACACTTACAGGAGTGCTCTCACGGAGTATAAAAAGAACATTAGAAGAGCTAAGCGAGAGAGCTGTCGAAGCTACTGCGAAAGTGTGCAGGCACTACCAGAAGTAGCTAGACTGCAAAAGGTCTTCGCAAAGGGCTCAACTAATGGGGTGGGGCTTCTCAAAAGAACAGATGGCTCTTTTACTCAAGATCGGAAGGAAACGCTAGAACTTTTGCTTCAGGTGTATTTCCCAGGATCCAGAATCAGCACACATGGTGAACCAGACGGGTTAACTACCACACCGATTAGGCGAGATCATAGTCTGTCCGGTATTAATTTCGATCCTGACAAGGTCAGGTGGGCAGTCAAATCTTTTAGCCCTTTCAAAGCCCCTGGGGGCGACCAGATTTTCCCTGCCTTGCTACAACATAGCATCGAAATAATTATAACACCACTTGTCAGTCTGCTTAGAGCCAGCTTTGCATGGGGATATATACCACAATCTTGGAGGAGAGTTAACGTGGTATTTATTCCTAAACAAGGCAACAGAGCTCTCGACCAACCAAAGTCATACAGACCGATAAGCCTTTCGTCTTTTATTCTCAAGACTGCGGAGCGGCTGGTGGATTTGCACGTGAGGTGCACTCTCCAGGCCACCAAACCGCTACACAAATCACAATTTGCCTACATCAAAGGCGGATCGACTGAGGTCGCTCTTCACCACCTAGTCAGCAAAATCGAAAAATCTTTCAAATCTAAGGAAATTAGAGCTCTATCTCATAGGGACATTGACGCAGCATCTGTAGCCTGGATAGAAGCCATGCTACGACAACGAGAAATATCTTCCACGTTAGACGCAACGACGGTTCGTATAAACGCGGCCAGAGGGTGTCCAAAAGGTGGAGTGTTGTCTCCCCTACTATGGTCACTTGTAGTTGACGAACTTCTAGAAAAACTACACAGCCAGGGAATTGATGCCATCGGGTATGCAGATGACTTGGCCATTGTAGTATCAGGGAAGTTCGGAAACACCGTCACCGAACTGATGCAAAGGGCACTCAATTTGGTTCTAGAATGGTGCATAAATGTGGGTCTCAACATCAATCCGCACAAGGCGGTTGTTGTGCCGTTCACCAAACGGTACATCAATGACATCGGCCTCCTAGTCATTGGTGGGACTCCCGTAGAGCTTTCCAGTGAGGTCAAATATCTGGGAGTTGTTCTAGACAAACGACTAAACTGGAACTCGCACCTTAATAAAACGATTACCAAGGTTTCACATGCTTTATGGGCATGTCGAAGACTTTATGGTAGATCATGGGGCCTTGACTCCAAATCCATCTTGTGGCTTTACTGCATGATGGTCAGGCCTATCGTGTCCTATGCTGCTCTTGTGTGGTGGCCCAAACTGCAGCAGGTCGCGGCCATTCAGAAGTGTAGCAAGCTGCAGCGGCTTGTGTGTGTATCTCTGACGGGAGCTTTACGCACATGCCCAACTACAGCTATGGAGAAAATTATTGGATTGACTCCTCTACATATTCACATACAAGAAGGTGCCGCTAAAAGTCTTCTTAGGATCAAACTCACATCTGGGTTACTGACTAATGATGCGGGTCATGTCAGTATTTTGAATAATGTTTCTGGCTTAGAGGTCTGCAATCGAACAGATCTCATGACCACGAAGCTCTATTTCGGGGCGAAATTCAGGACTCTCATTCCAGACCGTAGGGCATGGGAAAATGGCAACCCTTGTAATGACCCCAGGGGCCTGCAGTGGTTCACTGATGGGTCTAAAACTGAGCAAGGGGTGGGTGCGGGGATCTTTGGACCTAACACCAGAGTCTCGATTGCACTGGGTAAATGGCCCAGCGTTTTTCAATCAGAGATTCATGCCATTGAGGCCTGCTCTAAACTCATCCAAGACAAAAGGATGAGAGAAGTCAAGCGGCGATCAAAGCTCTATCCTCTTGGAGGATTAGCTCCAAACTCGTCGCAGACTGCTGGACCAGCCTCCAGCAACTCTCCACCGGGAACAAAATAACTTTGTGTTGGGTTCCAGGTCATGCCGGAATTACTGGCAATGAAAACGCAGACGAGCTGGCTAGAGCCGGCTCAGCGACTCCTTTACTTGGCCCAGAGCCTTTTTGTGGCTTAGGGTGGGCCGCTGCCAAAGAAAAGGTAGAAAGGGAGCAAGATCCAGATATTGGATATCCAGTCCAGGATGTCGTCAAGCTAAAGAGCTGATACATCCACTAGTAGGAAGGAATACTGCTGGGTGTTCCAGGATGGACCTAAGACTGTTGGTAGCCTACCTCACCGGCCACCATGTCTTAAAATACCATCTTAGGCTCTGTAAGGGGGATGACGAGACGACAAAACACATTCTCTATGAATGTCCAGCCGTCATTTGGTCTAGAAGGAGGCATCTGCATAGCGAGTTTCTGACAGCTATGCAGATAAGGAAAGCCTCGACGGCAAGATCGTTCGGTCGCAGCGCCTCCATCTCTGTTGGGAGATCTCCCCAATATATATATTTATTTATATACATACACATGTATGTACGTACATTTAACATTCTTTTGTACATTTATATATAGAAAATAGTTTGTCCTGACTGACTGACTGATTGTTGAGAGGCCCACAGCCTAAACGATAAGAGCTAGATGGCTAAAATTTTCACAAAATATTCCATTCTCGATGAAAGTGAGCACTAAGAAAGGATTTTTAATTTGGACCACTCCTTCGAGTACCTCCTGAACACTTACGTCCTTTTTTTCTCAACTTTTGTACTAGAGCTATGCTTTAAAATTAATCAATTATTGCGAAACTTGGTCAGGACATGGAGGCGTGTAGAAAAATTATGGGTGCAAAATTTGGACCCGATCCGACAACTCCTTGGGGCACCTCCCATACACTTATGTTATGGAGCGTGCTTATCTATATATATAAAATAGTTTGTCCTGACTGACTGACTGATTGTTGAGAGACTCACAGCCTAAACGATAAGAGCTAGAAGGCTGAAATTTTCACAAAATATTCCATTCTCGGTGAAAGTGAGCACTAAGAAAGGATTTTTAATTTGGACCACTGAACACTTAAGTCCTTTTTTTTCTCAACTTTTGTTCTAGAGCTATGCTTTAAAATTAATCAATTATTACGAAACTTGTTCAGGACATGAGAGCGTGTAAAAAACTATGGATGCAAAATTTGGACTCTATCCAACAACTACTGGAGCGTTCTCAGTTTGACTCATTCCTATTTTTAAAACTAGGCGCCAGACTATTGCACACACTGAGGGTTTGATCACGAGCGAGTTTACAAATACAAAACACATGCGCTGTGACGTCTCGCGTCGCACTTGCAGATAATTTCAAAAACAAAATACACATAGTGTGCGTCTAGAAAAGAAAGCACACCAGAATATGATACGGGGGTGGTTTTACTGCTGAGGCTGAAGCGGCGGAAAAAAATATTGCTGCGGTGTCAAAGGAATCCAGAAATTATAACCATTCATGGTCAGTCACTTTTGGAAATGAAATAAGCCAATACGAAAATGGCACACTGAATAAAATATAGAAAACTTTGCTTTAATATGTTGTTCAAAATTTTCAAACTTATTAATTTTATATCTATTGCTAAAATTTTGTAGAAACTATCGGCGCAGCGAAGCAAGCGGGACACTTATTAGTCTATATATATAAAATAGTTTGTCCTGACTGACTGACTGATTGTTGAGAGGCCGACAGCCTAAACGATAAGAGCTAGAAGGCTGAAATTTTCACAAAATATTCCATTCAGGCAGAAAGTGAGCACGAGTACCTCCCATACAAGTCAATTTTTTGCATTAATCACTTTACCTCATTCCACCACTCTGGCGCCTCATTGTCGCACAAGCTGTGAGTTTCAACGCCACCGAGCTTACAAAAACAAAACACATGATCCATTCCACTACTGCCGTCTGCACACAAGCTATTGCGGCCGAGTTTGCAAAAACAAAACACATGACCCATTCCACTTCTGCCGTCTGTACAAGCGACCGCCAGCGAGTTTACAAAAACAAAACACATGCGCTGTGTAGTGTCTCCGTTATTCGCTTTTATTCTTTGTGCCTTTGACAATTGATTTTCGAGTCAATTAGCGTTTGTTGTTGTTGTGATCGCAATGTTTTTTTTTGTTGGAATCATTGATTTAAAACAAATCAATTAAAACATAACTTTGTGCGGCTAGAAGAGTTTTGCACACCAGAATTGGTTACGGGGGTGGTTTTATCTACATACTTGCTAATTATCGAATTCAAACAAAACTTAACACACAAACACAAATACCTATTGCCATTGTTGTTTTGATATAATTTTCGAGCTGACATTTAAAACTTTGGGTGGTGTTGCAAATGCACATATGTACATACATACGCTTGTCGATGAAATAAAAAGAGTGACGACAGCCCAAAAGTATGCACTTTTTTGTTGTAACCCTTGTCCCAACAACGCTAACTAACATCTAAGAGTTATGACCAAGCTAATTCGAAGTTAATTAATTCGGCTAAGAAAATAATACTCTCTAAGCCCATACTTTAACTAAAAATGAAAAAAAAAATCAAAATAAAATAAAGAAAAATAAATAATTTGTTTTTGGGATTTGATGTTAGCGCCATCTAGCGGCAAGCAAATCGTGTTAACGATAAAAGTGAAAGGAATTGCCAATTAGATTTAGGACATGAGTTAAAATACTAGATTTTGGACACGAGTCAAAATACTAGATTTAGGGCAAAGAGGAGCCAACTAAAATCTGGGCACCTGACTGTTTCCGGAAAAAAAGGAAAAGAGAAGGTTGAGTGGTGATCGCTGCCGGATTTTCGGTCGATATACATAAGTAAAACGAACCGAATCATGTGATTTATTATAAAAACGTTTTTATATCGAAATTCTTAAAAATAATTAATCAAATAATACGAAAAAGCAAGAAAAAAGAAAAAGCGCAAGTGCAAAAACCCCAAAGGCGCATTGGAGCTGCAGGCGATCCTAACCTGGAAGCGGAGCTCGAGGCTGGAGCAGTATGTATTATAAGGGTTCGAGTGATTGGCCACAACTAGAAGGAGCGCCGGGACCTATGCTGGACGATTCGGAGTGCGGGCACGTATATGGTGCTACTTTTTAACACTTGTTCGTCGGCGGAGCTTTCGGCGTGCAAATCACTGGAGGGGTGGAAATCTCAACTAAGGCGAGCTTTGGCAGCCACCTATGCAATGTTGGCGATCAGAGTTCCGGGAGTATAACCGGAGGAATTGAATTGCGAAGCAGAGAAAAACTAATTTTATTTAATATTTGACCTCCCCCCCTCACTCTTTGTCTTGCATTATGCCCCTCTGGCCCGCTCACGTTTTTTTTTTAAAACCAAACCTCATTGTGCGGTCCAGTACTTCAACCTTTGAAGGCATAAGCAATTGCCTGAACACCTACACACATAAAGTGCTTACAGCACTAATAAAGCGTGACATTAAACTGAATTTAAGCTGTTAACCAACTAAGGCCAAAAAAGTTATTAGACCTTTATAAAATTAATGCTTACTTTAGATTGTTAAATTTGTATAATGAAAAAAAAAAGTTTTTCGTTTTAGTTATTTTTTTTCGTTTTAGTTATTTTGCATAAAAGCTTTTTTTAGCAAAGACCCCAACCCTACCCCTAAGACCTCGACCAGTCGATCAAATTTATCTCATTTCAGCCATAGATTAACAAACTCATATAGATTGGAAAATAGCAGTTGGGCTTTTTTAACAGAAAAGATTAGCTGCTGGTTAAGAGCGGGACGAAATTACTGCTTGCTTTTTACTTGGCGGTTTGTTTACCATCAGCTGTGTATGGATAAATGGATAAGGCTGGATAGAAAACAAAAGTCCGCTATTATTTTGTTGGGCTTTTGTTTTGATTCTAAAGTGTGTGATGCGAGAGACATAATTAAGCGTTGCCCTTCTTCATTTCTCTTGTTGTTGTTACAAAACTCGAGATTGGCAATTTTAGACTTTTGTTTCAATCTGCGGTCTGCTACCCTATATGGTAGGGTAGTATAGACTTAATATGAACTTTGCGCAATTAGATGTGAAATCGTAAGATACTTAAATATAGTGTCGATATTATAAGGCATAATATATTTTACCAATTAGGTAGGGCATTAATGATTAATAATGCAAGAATAACATGACTTATTAAACTAACACAAAAGTAAACATGTTATGTTTAAATATACTTAATATTAACTATATAAGTAATCAAATTATTTATTTGTGTTTTTCTGAAACAAAATTAAATTGGGGACAAAGGGTATTTTTTAGTAGCGCAGCTTGTGCGTGCTAGGCATATTATTGCCTTGTTGCGTTTTGTCTATTCCCGATCGACACATACCGACTTGAATGTGAGGTCTGTTTGAGTTCAGTTTATATGTATGTGTGCATCGTCGGCCGCACTTCTAGAAAAAAAACCACAACAAAGTACACATACACCGCGCTGGGTTCTTGCTGGCCTGGCAGCTTTGTCCAAATTTCAGTTTTGCATTGTCCTATGTTTACTCTTTCTTTTTTTTTCGATGACACTGGCGAACAATGTTGTCAATACTATCACAATACAAATGTTCAAGCATGCATATGAATTCTGATAGAGTATTCAGAAAATTAATGTGAAGATCATTAAATGCGGTGCTATTTCTGTTGAGATTTTTAATATTTCTTTCCTTCTGTAGCCTGCATTTACATGTGTGTGTACGTATGCATACACATCATACTTAATTGTATTAGTGGCAATTGTTTTACCATTAATTGGCCTGCCTCAACTTTGACAATTTATAAGGAAGTTGAGAAAATTAAAATGCTTAACATTACTTCTTATTATTGTTAACTAACAAATTTTGCGTTTATTTTATGTTTAAATAAACTATTAAATTAAATTAAAAATTTAACAAAATATTGCAAATATTTCTAAAATAATATAAAATAAATAAGTTCATGTACATACATATTTATGTATACATTTGCATGTTTACTAAATTCTAATATTAATTTTCTTAACTTCCTCAAAAATCTAATAACTATAAGCCGCCACCAGATGCAAAATATTGCATAATCAAAACAAACGCTGTGTACTCACATGCATACATACATACTATGAGAAGTGTGTCTATGTATGTACACATGTCAGAGATCAAGCACAAACAGCTATGCATAATCAAAACAAAACAGGGATAAAAACAATTGTGAAATGGCGGGACGACTCATACCAGCCAAAATCAAAACAAACACAGCTGACAATTGTCGAATTGTAAAGCAGTTTTTAGTAAAATTTCCCTGCGCTTAACTTTATATGTTGATCTTAACAGCGCTGTAAACAGCTTTTTGCAATTTTCCAATCTATATGAGTTTGTTAATCTATGATTTCAGCAGCCGCCGCTCAACACACTTGAAAGATCTTTCAGCGTGGGAAAACAGTTTGAGTGAGTTTAATAATTGCTAAAGTATAATATATTTCTTTTTGTTTGAAAAATTATAAGCGCCTTCCGCGACATATGAAATCGATTGGTTGAGAGGTGTTTAGTTGTTGGTTGGCATAGATTAACAAACTCATATAGATTGGAAAATAGCAGTTGGGCTTTTTTAACAGAAAAGATTAGCTGCTGGTTAAGAGCGGGACGAAATTACTGCCTGCTTTTTACTTGGCGGTTTGTTTACCATCAGCTGTGTATGGATAAATGGATAAGGCTGGATAGAAAACAAAAGTCCGCTATCATTTTGTTGGGCTTTTGTTTTGATTCTAAAGTGTGTGATAGCCGTCAGCCGTCAGGTACTACAGGGGGATGATCGCACAGTGTTTAGTGCTGGTACTTGTACTGGTATCTAAGCTGCGTGCCGTATCTGTAGTGCACTGGCGGAAGTGCGACTATACTCTCCTCGTGAGGGCGGCTGGAAACAGGCTCTTGGTAAGGTCATGTCTCTGCCAATGAGTGCTGGCGAAGACAACTCTCCAAATCACCTCAAGCCAAGGTGGAACAGCATATGCCGATGGTTGCGTGGCCGAGGGGAAGCTCGGTCTCTAGTATGCGGACTCAGGGGGAACAGCCGACCCACCCTGTTTTAATTAGGCTTCCCGCGGTACATGGGCTCTGCCGCGGGTGACGATCCCCTTCCCTACTACTCGTGGGAATAACAACTATGAATCTAAACAACAAACAAAACAATGAGGCCGACACTCGCCCAAAGTCGGATGGGACTAACACTCCCTCAACTTCTGCGCTGCCCGGTAAGCCAGCGGGCAGTCCTACACCAGCTTCGAGGGGCATGGCTCCAGTCAGGCAGCCGAGTCGTGGGGCAAGGCCTGGATATACGGTGCCAGCGAGAGCTCCGCAGAGCAGAAATGCGGCGGGCTCAAGCTCTACCCCAAACCGAGCCTCAACCTCGACAAGGTCTGGCACGGCTGGACCACCAAAGCCTTTTTTCTCCGATAAGAGACGCGCTGCGGGTATTCTCACCCGGAACTTGTCTGGCACAGACACATCGCCAGAAGGTTCGCAGCTGGTGGAGTGGGCAAAATCCGTTTTGCCCGATTTCAAGCCAGCGCCAGCGAAGGAGTCGACTGCCGCTAAGCCCAAGCGACAGCAAGCGGAAACAAGCGCACCGCAAGCCAAGCGGCCGCGTCAGCAGTTAGGTGTCAAAACCTACGCCGAGGTGACGAAGGGTAAGGTCCTTCTCGGTGTCCTGGACAAGGGCAAAGAGGGGGGCCAAATCCCGAGGAACCAGTGGCCGTGGGTGGAGAACGAGCTGCAGGGTGCCTTCATGCGCACCATTATATAGAAGGGATGTTCACCGCCCGTTTGCCAAGATGCCGGCTGGCATCAAGGCTGCGTGAAAGTCATCGCATGTGCCGACGTAGAATCTGCCCAATTGTACAAGGAGGCCATCTCCGCCCTGGGTGAAGTCTACCCTGGGGCCAAACTGGAGGCTGTCGAGTGGAAGGACGTGCCTAACAGGCCTAGGGCTCGTGTGTGGGTGTCGGCTAAACCCGACGACCCAGCCGAGATCCTCAAGGTTTTCCAATTCTGCAACCCTCAGTTGCCGTCAGGCGACTGGCGGGTGGCAAAATTGGAAAAGGCAGACGGACCCCGGCGTCAGATCATCATGGTGCTGAACGACAAGACGGTCGAGCACCTCGCCAAGTCGGGTACACTTCAGTACGGCTTCAAAACCGTGGCTGTAAACGTGTACCGTTCCGACAGTAAGAATGGGTCGGTCGCTCAAGAGCCGGAATTGGATCTGGAAAGTGACCAAGACGAAGACACGTCCCCAGACAATGCAGGCTACGTGTCCGAGACATCGGAGCTAGCTCGCGATCTCTCCCGACTAAGCCACGGCGGGGATGATCCTGTGGTCGAGGACGACGAAGACGCGGATGTTACTGTGGTGGAGAGGGATTTGAACGATGTCCTTGAGACTCCTTCAAATAAACCTCCACCACAGTAAGGCAGCATCTGCCGCCCTCCTACTGTACCTGGAGAGGGGTACAGTAGACTTAGTCCTTATTCAGGAACCCTGGGTGTGTGGTGGCAGGGTTTCTGGAATGAGGACGCAAGACTATAAGCTACTAGTAGCTGGATCCGAAGGTAGATATAGAACCTGCATACTTGCAAAAAAACATTTAAACATATTTTTGCTCCCAAAATACAGTGACCTAGACAACACTGCAGCATGCCTGGAGCTGGAGAAGGAAAAATCCGGCTAGTCTCTAGCTACTTCGCCCACGACCATCAGGGTAATCCTCCGCATCCACTGCTACGCCAGCTGATTGCTGACTGTGAGCTGGGAGACCTCCGGCTAATAGTGGGTTGCGATGCAAATGCCCATCATCATCAGTGGGGAAGCACTGATACAAATGCAAGGGGTGAGTTGATTTTTGACTACCTTCTGAATACAAATATGCTCTTATGTAACAATGGTCGGGACCCGACCTTTATTGTTAAAAACCGCAGGGAAGTTCTAGATCTCACTCTAGTCTCTGCCTCTTTATGGGATCAAATTCTCTCTTGGAGGGTGCTAGATGAGCACTCCTTCTCGGATTATAGGTATATTGAAACTATACTACAGATCCGTAGTCCCAGACCAATCCAGTTCAGAAACTTAAGAAGAACTGATTGGAAGACCTTTACTGTTTCACTGCAAAGACAGCTCCCTGAAACTCTGCCTGAAGGGCCAGACACCGCCGAGTATGCAACTCGGCTCATAGAAGTATTCAACACAGCGTGTGAAAGCGCCCTTAATGAATCTTGCCCCGTTAGCAGACCAAAAAGGAAAAAGAAACCCCCTTGGTGGACTGCTCAAATTGGAGAGTTGAGGGCAGCAGCTAGGAAACTCTTTAATAAAGCTAAGGCTAAAAATGATGAACAATCATGGGCTGACTATAAGATAGGGCTCTCCGTTTTTAAAAAGGGGCTTCGCAAAGCAAAGCGGACCTCTTGGAAAACCTTCTGTTCGGAGATAGAAAGCACTTCCGAAGCAGCCAGACTAAGGAAGTTGCTAAGCAAAACTCCTGAGACTCTAGGGTTCATTAAGAACGCAAATGGTGCGTGGACATCATCCAGTGAAGAATCACTGACCCTACTCCTGGACACACATTTTCCGGGGGGAAGCAGATCACCAAGACCTGGTGATCTGCATTTTAGCGGGGAGACACAGAAGCTCTTGCTACTGCTCAGCGATAGGAATATCCACTGGGCAATCAAGAGCTTCAAACCCTACAAATCGCCAGGGACGGATAATATCATTCCTGCTCAATTACAATCCGCGGGGAAAACAGCCATCAGCTGGCTAAAAGACATTTTCTCTAAGATTTTCAAAAGTGGTACAATCCCAGGGCTATGGCTGGAATCGAAAGTTGTATTCATTCCAAAAGCCGGAAAACCCTCACACACAACAGCCAAAGATTTGCGACCTATCAGTCTCTCGTCTTTTCTCTTGAAAACGATGGAGAGGCTGCTCTGTCTCCATCTGAGAAGTACTATCCCCATATCGCTTCTTTCACCTGTTCAGCATGCCTACTCTAAAGGCAAGTCGACCGAGACTGCATTGCATGCGCTTACTGCATACATCGAAAAGTCTCTACATAGGAAGAACTACACGCTAGTAGCCTTCCTAGATATAAAGGGAGCTTTCAACAACGTCACTCCTAACACTATCACTGACTCGCTGACGGATTTGGGGGTCGACTCCCTGACAGTGCACCTGATCGATCAGATGCTACAATGCAGGATCGTAAAGGCGACACTGGGGGCAGCGACTGTCACCAAGTCCGTCCATCGTGGAACCCCACAAGGCGGAGTCCTCTCGCCTCTCCTATGGAACGTAGCAGTCAACCAACTGCTGCGATCCATGGATGGGGGAGGGTGCAAAGTGGTAGCTTATGCAGATGATGTTGCTATCGCCTTTTCAGGCAAATTCCCGCAGACGCTATGTGACCGTATGACGGAAACTCTTGCGAGGCTTTCCAGCTGGGCGGAAAGATCTGGGTTAGGAATCAACCCTGCTAAGACGGAACTGGTCTTGTTTACAAGGAAATACAAAATTCCGTCTCTTCAACCTCCGACCCTCGATGGGGTTGAATTGTCCTTTAGTGACTCAGCTAAATACCTAGGTCTAATTCTAGACAAGAAATTGGACTGGAACCTCAATACTGAGGAGCGTATAAAAAAGGCAAATGTTGCCCTATACGCCTGTAGGAAGTCAATCGGACTTAAGTGGGGCATGAATCCACAAATCGTCCATTGGCTTTACACTGCGGTAGTCAGACCGATACTGTTGTATAGAGTGTCTGTCTGGTGGCCGGCACTTGACAAAGTAACTGTCACCAAAAAACTAGGAAGGGTGCAGCGAACTGCTGCACTTTGCATTACAGGAGCCTTACGTACAACCCCGGGTAACGCTCTCGACGCCATACTGCATCTCCTACCTGTCGAAATGATGGGCCGGAAAATAGCAAATATGTCAGCGCTTCGGATGAGGGAAGCCAAACAGTGGACAGGTCAGGGTTTTGGACATGCAAGAATCTTGGAAGATAATCCACTCATACCAGACAATACAGACTATCAGATCTCACAGGTGTATTTAGACACTCCCTTTAATACTTTAATCCCAACGAGAGAGAACTGGGAAGAAGGCTTGCCCGCAAGACCCGCGGAAGCCGTAGAAATCTTCACAGACGGCTCTAAGTTGGACAGCAAAGTAGGAGGCGGCATCTTCTGCGCCAGATTTGACCTACGCAAGGCTTTCAGACTCCCTGATCACTGCAGCGTCTTCCAGGCTGAAGTGCTAGCAATTCAGGAGTCGCTAAATTGCATTCCACATATGTGCAATGCCAATGAAATCTACATCTTCACAGACAGCCAGGCAGCAATTAGATCGCTGGAGTCAAACACATCGAACTCTAAGGCTGTTCATAACTGCCGCAAATCTCTATGCGAGATGGCAAAGCAGTTTAACATATGCCTGATATGGGTCCCAGGACATAGGGATATAGAAGGTAACTGCATCGCGGATCAACTGGCCAGATTAGGAACTACCATGGAACTTCTTCCAGACAAAGAGGGCATTGGTATACCTATGGCATCTTGTAAACTCAAATTAAGAGATTTCTTCGAGACAGAAGCCAACAAAGTATGGCAGGTCTCCAACCACAACTCACGCATTGCTCATCAGACCTGGCCAACTAGATGCCGAAATAGATCAAATGAGCTCTGCCTTCTAAGCCGAAAAAGTGCTCAACTGTCACCAGAGTGATGACCGGGCATTGGCTTGTGGGGGCACATGCGGCCAGACTACTGGTCCCACACAACGACTTCTGCAGAAGTTGTCGGGATGAGGAGGAAGAAGAAACAGTCCTTCACCTTCTTGGCACATGCCCAGCCCTATGTAAAACTAGGCGAAGAATCCTTGGTGACTTTTTCTTCGATAATCTATCAGAACTCGCGAGCAAAAGACCCAAAGATGTAGCAAGGTTCATCCAAGCCGCAGGATGGACTCTTGAGGCGGATTCATACCAAGAGTAATAGAGGTGTCTCAGAGCCTTCGCGTCATCACAATGGGCCGAATGCGGCCTAAGTGCGCTAAGGGGGGTATCCCTCCTTGGTAACCGCTCTAACCTAACCTAACCTAAAGTGTGTGATGCGAGAGACATAATTAAGCGTTGCCCTTCTTCATTTCTCTTGTTGTTACAAAACTCGAGATTGGCAATTTTTGGACTTTTGTTTCAATCTGCGGTCTGCTACCCCATATGGTAGGGTAGTATAGACTTAATATGAACTTTGCGCAATTAGATGTGAAATCGTAAGATACTTAAATATAGTGTCGATATTATAAGGCATAATATATTTTACCAATTAGGTAGGGCATTAATGATTAATAATGCAAGAATTACATGACTTATTAAACTAACACAAAAGTAAACATGTTATGTTTAAATATACTTAATATTAACTATATAAGTAATCAAATTATTTATTTGTGTTTTTCTGAAACAAAATTAAATTGGGGACAAAGGGTATTTTTTAGTAGCGCAGCTTGTGCGTGCTAGGCATATTATTGCCTTGTTGCGTTTTGTCTATTCCCGATCGACACATACCGACTTGAATGTGAGGTCTGTTTGAGTTCAGTTTATATGTATGTGTGCATCGTCGGCCGCACTTCTAGAAAAAAAAACAACAACAAAGTACACATACACCGCGCTGGGTTCTTGCTGGCCTGGCAGCTTTGTCCAAATTTCAGTTTTGCATTGTCCTATGTTTACTCTTTCTTTTTTTTTCGATGACACTGGCGAACATTGTTGTCAATACTATCACAATACAAATGTTCAAGCATGCATATGAATTGAGAAAATTAAAATGCTTAACATTACTTCTTATTATTGTTAACTAACAAATTTTGCGTTTATTTTATGTTTAAATAAACTATTAAATTAAATTAAAAATTTAACAAAATATTGCAAATATTTCTAAAATAATATAAAATAAATAAGTTCATGTACATACATATTTATGTATACATTTGCATGTTTACTAAATTCTAATATTAATTTTCTTAACTTCCTCAAAAATCTAATAACTATAAGCCGCCACCAGATGCAAAATATTGCATAATCAAAACAAACGCTGTGTACTCACATGCATACATACATACTATGAGAAGTGTGTCTATGTATGTACACATGTCAGAGATCAAGCACAAACAGCTATGCATAATCAAAACAAAACAGGGATAAAAACAATTGTGAAATGGCGGGACGACTCATACCAGCCAAAATCAAAACAAACACAGCTGACAATTGTCGAATTGTAAAGCAGTTTTTAGTAAAATTTCCCTGCGCTTAACTTTATATGTTGATCTTAACAGCGCTGTAAACAGCTTTTTGCTATTTTCCAATCTATATGAGTTTGTTAATCTATGATTTCAGCAGCCGCCGCTCAACACACTTGAAAGATCTTTCAGCGTGGGAAAACAGTTTGAGTGAGTTTAATAATTGCTAAAGTATAATATATTTCTTTTTGTTTGAAAAATTATAAGCGCCTTCCGCGACATATGAAATCGATTGGTTAAGAGGTGTTTAGTTGTTGGTTGGCATAGATTAACAAACTCATATAGATTGGAAAATAGCAGTTGGGCTTTTTTAACAGAAAAGATTAGCTGCTGGTTAAGAGCGGGACGAAATTACTGCTTGCTTTTTACTTGGCGGTTTGTTTACCATCAGCTGTGTGTGGATAAATGGATAAGGCTGGATACAAAACAAAAGTCCGCTATTATTTTGTTGGGCTTTTGTTTTGATTCCAAAGTGTGCGATGCGAGAGACATAATTAAGCGTTGCCCTTCTTCATTTCTCTTGTTGTTGTTACAAAACTCGAGATTGGCATTTTAAGACTTTTGCTTCAATCTGCGGTCTGCTACCATATATGGTAGGGTAGTATAGACTAAAAATGAACTTTGCGTAACTAAGTGTCAAATCGTTAGATACTAAAATATAATGTCCATATTATAAGTCATAGTATATTTTACCAATTAGGTAGGGCATTTATGATTAATAAAGTAAGAATTACATGACTTATTAGCCTAACACAAAAGTAAACGTGTTATGTTTAAAAATACTTCATATTAACTATATAAGTAATCAAATTATATATTTGTGTTTATCTGAAACAAAATGAAATTGGAGACAAAGGGTATTTTTTAGTAGCGCAGCTTGCGCGTGCTCTGCATATTATTGTCTGGTTGCGTTTTGTCTATTCCCGATCCACACATACCGACTTGAATGTGAGGTCTGTGTGAGCGCAGTTTATATGTTTGTGTGCATCGTCGGCCGCACTTCTAGAAAAAAAACAACAAAGCACACATACACCGCGCTGGGTTCTTGCTGGCCTGGCAGCTATGTCCAAATTTCAGTTTTGCATTTTCTTACGTATACTCTTTCTTATTTTTTTCGATGACACTTGCAAACAATGTTGTCAACGCTATGACCATACAAATGTTCACGCATGCATATGAAATTTGATAGAGTATTCAGAAAATTAATGTCAAGTCCTTTAAATGCTTTGCTATTTGTTCAGATTTTTTTCTTTTTCTTCTGTGGCCTGCATTTACATGTGTGTGTACGTATGCATACACATCATACTTAATTGTATTAGTGGCAATTGTTTCACCAATTATTGGCCTGCCTAAACTATTTAATTCCATTAAAAATTAAATAAAATATTGCAAATATTTCTAAAATAATAGTAAATAAATAAGTTTACTCGTGAAGCAAATGTCAAAATAAGGGATCGCATTTGGCTTAATTATAATATTTATTAAAGAATAAATAAATTATTTTTAAAGGTTTTAATAATATGTATGTACATACATATGTATGTATGTATACATTTGCATGTTTAGTTAATTCTAATGTTAATTTTCTTAATTCCTTATAAATCTAAAAACGATAAGTTGCCACCAAACGCAAAATATTGCATAATCAAAACAAACGCTGTGTACTCACATGCATACATAAATACATACTATGAGAAGTGTGTCTATGTATACATGTTACCGCTCAAGCAAAAACAGCTATGCATAACCAAAACAAAACAGGGATAAAAACAATTGTTAAATGGCGGGACGACTCATACCAGCCGGAATCAAAACAAACGCAGCTGACTTTTGTCGATGCGTAAAGCAGTTTTTGTTAAAATTTCCCGAGCTTAACTTCATATCTATATCTATATATATATATAGAAAGGGCAGTCGCTAAGTGTATGTGGCATCAATCTAGAAAATCCATGTTTTTCACATGGCCAATTATATGTCGCCTGTTCCCGTGTCGGAAAACCATCAGCATTATTTATTTACGCGCCAGAACATAAAACTAAAAATATAGTGTACCAAAAAGCATTAGATTAAAGAAACAGCAGCATTAGAATAGAGAGAAACAGTGAAGGGTATAGAGGCTATTAGTTGTTTTCTAGAGCGCGCGTGGTGTTAAGCTCAGTATTTACTTCAAAATGCCAAGTTGTTCAATAGCGATTTGTAAAAAATATAAGTGGAATTATTGAATCCTATGGAATAAACACTATTATGAAAATATATATTTTGTTTTGTATTTAATAAAATAAGGCGGTACGAAGTTCGCCGGGTCAGCTAGTCTATATATATAAAAATGAAACCCGTTTCGCGTTGTCATGTCATCACGTGTGAACGGCTGAACCGATTTCGATAATTCTTTTTTTTAAATGTTCGTTGGAGTTCAAGGATGGTTTTTACGGCGAGAAACATTCGAATAATTGCCGGAAAACCCCTTTAAACAGCCATGTTAGAGTTGAGCCAGACCTAGAGCTGTGTTTTTCAAAATCTTAGTAAGCTACATTTAAAATTAGCTGTGTTTTTCAAAATCTTAGTAGGCTACATTTAAAATTCAGTAGGAAAAATAATTCTATTCAACGTATAAATGAAATTATTTAGTTATCCGGAGCGCGTTGCTTCGCCAACAACTCAAATAAATAAAAAAAATTTTGTTAAAAAAACAAAAAATATTAGCTTCTGAATCAAAACTGTTTTTTTTACTATTTAAAATCGAACATTTTTAAAATGCCAGCAATACGCAGAGGAGGAGCTACCATAAAATCTAACCTCAACAACGCGAGCAGCTATGGGTCACGACGCAAACGTGTTGAAAGAGCTCAGCAATTACCAGAAAAAATCGAAACAAGAAATGCAGCTCAAAGGATCAGGACTGCAGAAAGTCGTGCACAAGAATCTCAAGAACAGCCTGACGAACGTCTGCAACAGAATATTACGAGAAAAAGAGCGGCACGAGAACGAAACATAGCTACAGTACGAGTACTAGATCGACAAAGGCAACGGATCAGCCGCTCATTAACACGTGCATCATTCGTTCGGCTTAAGGCGGTACGAAGTTCGCCGGGTCAGCTAGTATATCATAAATCTTAACAGCGCTGTTAACTCAATTTCGCCATTTTCAAATCTATATGGATCGTTAATCTATGAGATTAATGCATAGATTAACGATCCATATAGATTTGAAAATAGCAGTTGTGCTTTTTTAACAGAAAAGATTTACTGCTAAGTTAAGGCATAGATTAATGATCCATATAGATTGGAAAATAGCAGAACTCAGTTTACAGCGCTGTTAACTAAATCGCATACAAACCAGCGCTCTCGATTTAACGAAAAACTGCTTTACGGATCGACAATTGTCAGCTGCGTTTGTTTTGATTCTGGCTGGTATGAGTCGTCCCGCCATTTCACAATTGTTTTTATCCTTGTTTTGTTTTGATTATAGATAGCTTGAGCGCTGACATGTATACATACACACACTTCTCATAGTATGTATGTATGCATGTGAGTACACAGCGTTTGTTTTGATTATGCAATATTTTGCGTCAAGTGGAATTTAAGAAAATTAATATTAGAATTTAGTAAACATCCAAATGTATTCATACATATGTATGTACATGATCTTATTAATTTTATATTATTTTAGAAATATTTGCAATATTTTGTTTAATTTAATTTAATAGTTTATTTAAACATGAAATAAACGCAAAATGTGTTAGTTAACAATATTCAAAAATAATGTTAGGCATTTTAATGTTGTATTATTATTTTTCATTTTCTTAACTTCTTCATAAATTGCCAAAGTTGAGGCAGGCCAATTAATGGGGTAACAATTGCCACCAATACAATTAAATATGATGTGTATGCATACGTACACACACATGTAAATGCAGGCCGCAGAAAAAAAGAAATATAAAAAATCTCAACAAGAATAGCAATGCATTTAAAGATCTTCACATTAATTTTCTGAATACTCTATCAGAATTAATATGCATGCGTGAACATTTGTATTGTGATAGCATTGACAACATTGTTTGCTAGTGTCATCGAAAAAAAAAAGAAAGAGTAAACATAAGAAAATGCAAAACTGAAATTTGGACAAAGCTGCCAGAAGTGCGGCCGACGATGCACACATACATACAAACTGAGCTCACACAGACCCCACATTCAAGTCGGTATGTGTCGATCGGGAATAGACAAAACGCAACAAGGCAATAATATGCATAGCACACGCAAGCTGCGCTACTAAAAAATACCCTTTGTCCCCAATTTCATTTTGTTTCAGATAAACACAAATATATAATTTGATTACTTATATAGTTAATATTAAGTATTTTTAAACATAACACGTTTACTTTTGTGTTAGGTTAATAAGTCATGTTATTCTTGCAATATTAATCATGAATGCCCTACCTAATTGGTAAAATATTTTATGACTTATAATATGGACATTATTTTTAAGTATCTTACGATTTGACGCTTAGTTACGCAAAGTTCAGTTTTAGTCTAAACTACCCTACCATATAGGGTAGCAGACCGCAGATTGAAGAAAAAGTCTAAAAATGCCAATCTCAAGTTTTGTAACAACAACAAGAGAAATGAAGAAGGGCAACGCTTAATTATGTCTCTCGCATCACACACTTTGGAATCAAAACAAAAGCCCAACAAAATAATAGCGGACTTTTGTTTTGTCTCCAGCCTTATCCATTTATCCATATACAGCTGATGGTAAACAAACCGCCAGAGTAGATGAGCAAGCAGTTCTTTCGTTAAAAGCAGTTTGCCCTCAAGTGCGCTGGTTTCAGTGAAATAACTTTTCTGTTAAAAAAGCCCAACTGCTATTTTCCAATCTATATGGATCATTAATCTATGAGTTAAGGTCGGGACGAAATTACTGCTTGCTTTTTACTTGGCGGTTTGTTTACCATCAGCTGTGTGTGGATAAATGGATAAGGCTGGATACAAAACAAAAGTCCGCTATTATTTTGTTGGGCTTTTGTTTTGATTCCAAAGTGTGCGATGCGAGAGACATAATTAAGCGTTGCCCTTCTTCATTTCTCTTGTTGTTGTTACAAAACTCGAGATTGGCATTTTAAGACTTTTGCTTCAATCTGCGGTCTGCTACCCTATATGGTAGCGTAGTATAGACTAAAAATGAACTTTGCGTAACTAAGCGTCAAATCGTTAGATACTAAAATATAATGTCCATATTATAAGTCATAATATATTTTACCAATTAGGTAGGGCATTTATGATTAATAAAGTAAGAATTACATGACTTATTAGCCTAACACAAAAGTAAACGTGTTATGTTTAAAACTACTTCATATCTATACAAATATGCATTAATCTCATAGATTAACGATCCATATAGATTTGAAAATGGCGAAATTGAGTTAACAGCGCTGTTAAGATTTACATATGAAGTTAAGCTCGGGAAATTTTAACAAAAACTGCTTTACGCATCGACAAAAGTCAGCTGCGTTTGTTTTGATTCTGGCTGGTATGAGTCGTCCCGCCATTTAACAATTGTTTTTATGCCTGTTTTGTTTTGGTTATGCATAGCTGTTTTTGCTTGAGCGCTAACATGTATACATAGACACACTTCTCATAGTATGTATTTATGTATGCATGTGAGTACACAGCGTTTGTTTTGATTATGCAATATTTTGCGTTTGGTGGCAACTTATCGTTTTTAGATTTATAAGGAATTAAGAAAATTAACATTAGAATTAACTAAACATGCAAATGTATACATACATATGTATTTACATACATATTATTAAAACCTTTAAAAATAATTTATTTATTCTTTAATAAATATTATAATTAAGCCAAATGCGATCCCTTATTTTGACATTTGCTTCGCGAGTAAACTTATTTATTTACTATTATTTTAGAAATATTTGCAATATTTTATTTAATTTTTAATGGAATTAAATAGTTGAGGCAGGCCAATAAATGGTGAAACAATTGCCACTAATACAATTAAGTATGACGTGTATGCATACGTACACACACATGTAAATGCAGGCCACAGAAGAAAAAGAAAAAAATCTGAACAAATAGCAAAGCATTTAAAGGACTTGACATTAATTTTCTGAATACTCTATCAAATTTCATATGCATGCGTGAACATTTGTATGGTCATAGCGTTGACAACATTGTTTGCTAGTGTCATCGAAAAAAATAAGAAAGAGTATACGTAAGAAAATGCAAAACTGAAATTTGGACATAGCTGCCATGCCAGCAAGAACTCAGCGCGGTGTATGTGTGCTTTGTTGTTGTTTTTTTTCTAGAAGTGCGGCCGACGATGCACACAAACATATAAACTGCGCTCACACAGACCTCACATTCAAGTCGGTATGTCTGGATCGGGAATAGACAAAATGCAACCAGACAATAATATGCAGAGCACGCGCAAGCTGCGCTACTAAAAAATACCCTTTGTCCCCAATTTCATTTTGTTTCAGATAAACACAAATATATAATTTGATTACTTATATAGTTAACTAGCTAACTCAGCCACGCGTTGCAGCGGCGGACCCGACAGACTTCTTCCTGTCAAAAAGATTTGTAATGTTGAATTGTTTTGATTCTACGTATTTTATAGCCGGGGCAAAAAATTTTACTACTCTATAACCCTTTAGTACAATGAAATTATTTACGAACAAAGACGAAAATGTTGAATTTTGAATGTAGTTTCAAAATTACGTCCATCGGGTGCACGATCACAATTTTTAGTTGCCCCAAATGACGTCATTTGGAAGCAAGAATTTAATTTGCATATCTTACGCAAAAATAATTTGGAATCATCTGAATTGCCAGTAAGAAGGGATAATAAAGGCTCCGGCGGAGCGGGTAGAGGTGACAGCACAACTTTTCCTGATGCGCAGCACATGCCGGCTGCTTCATTCCGAAATTTCAATGCCTGACAATATTGACATACTTTATCCATTCCACCGATAGCAATTTTTGAATGCGCTGAGTAGTTAATATCTGGTGCATATGCAAAGGCAAGCCGAACGAATGATGCACGTGTTAATGAGTGGCTGATCCGTTGCCTTTGTCGATCTAGTACTCGTACTGTATCTATGTTTCGTTCTCGTGCCGCTCTTTGTATCGTAATATTCTGTTGCAGACGTTCGTCACGCTGTTCTTGAGATTCTTGTGCACGACTTTGTGCAGTCCTGATTCTTTGAGCTGCAATTCTTGTTTCGATTTGTTATGGTAATTGCTGAGCTCTTTCAACACGTTTGCGTCGTGTCCCATTGCTGATCGCGTTAAAATGTACGATTTTAAACAGTAAAAAAAACTGTTTTGATTCAGAAGCTAAACTTTTTGTTTTTTAAAATTTTTTTTCTATTTATTTTAGTTGTTGGCGAAGCAACGCGCTCCGGATAACTAAATAATTTCATTTATACGATGAAGAGAATTATTTTTCCTACTGAATTTTAAATGTAGCCTACTAAGATTTTGCAAAACACAGCTCTAGGACACCTTGGATTACGTTATCGTAATTTTAGTAAGGATGCCTATTTTTTTTGAAAATGAAATATAGCCTATGTCACTCAGGAATGATGTAGCTTTCCAACAGTGAAAGAATTTTTCAAATCTGCCAAGTAGTTTCGGAGCCTATTCAATTCATACAAACAAACAAAAAATCAAACCTTTCCTCTTTATAATATTTGTATAGATATGAAGTATTTTTAAACATAACACGTTTACTTTTGTGTTAGGCTAATAAGTCATGTAATTCTTACTTTATTAATCATAAATGCCCTACCTAATTGGTAAAATATATTATGACTTATAATATGGACATTATATTTTAGTATCTAACGATTTGACGCTTAGTTACGCAAAGTTCATTTTTAGTCTATACTACGCTACCATATAGGGTAGCAGACCGCAGATTGAAGCAAAAGTCTTAAAATGCCAATCTCGAGTTTTGTAACAACAACAAGAGAAATGAAGAAGGGCAACGCTTAATTATGTCTCTCGCATCGCACACTTTGGAATCAAAACAAAAGCCCAACAAAATAATAGCGGACTTTTGTTTTGTATCCAGCCTTATCCATTTATCCACACACAGCTGATGGTAAACAAACCGCCAAGTAAAAAGCAAGCAGTAATTTCGTCCCGACCTTAACTCAGCAGTAAATCTTTTCTGTTAAAAAAGCCCAACTGCTATTTTCAAATCTATATGGATCGTTAATCTATGCATTAATCTATAGCAAGCAGTGCATAAGCAGTGCACGCTCTTCAAGCATTGCCTACTTTTAGGCCAGTACAATAAAAAAAAAACAACTAAACCGAATCAGTAGAATACGAATAAACATTGAACATGAATGAAATTGATTAACGAAAGAATAATAATAGATTTTTTAGTTTTAATTATTGAAGTCCTGATGCCTATATTTAAGAATCAACATCATGAATATTATTAATAAATTGTACACGATGAATATGAAAGAAGCAGGGTAGTCGTTAATTATTTTTCTAGGGATCCTTGATTTTGTCCGGCCATAAAGGATCATGGTAGGGTGGGCGACTGCTTCGTAGAAGCAACAACAAACAAAAAGAAAATAATTGGTTTTGGTAAGGATCGGTAGTCGTCGTAGCTTAGTGGACCTAACCTTTGCAACGTCCTTTATCCCCTCGCCTATCCTTAAAACCCCCCCTCTTTAGGTACGCGAATTAAATTAGTTATTACTGTCCCGGAGCAAGTCTCAAAGCATTCTTTTTTCACCCACTCCCAACAGCGGCGAGCATCGGCCGGCTGCAAGCGCGTACCAATGCGATGAGAACAATCACACCAGCTCCTTACACGTGATATGTTACAGTAATACTAATTTTGGCGCCAAACTTTAGGGCCATTTCGTAAAAGTTATTTGAAGCCAACTTCAAGGTCAAAGCGTTTAAATAAACTGGAGCTCATAATTGCCAATGTTTAAAAAATTTGTTGCCAAAACACAAGGTTGAAACTACGTTTTGGTTCAATACAAACATTTTGATGTATGTTGACAAACTTATCAACATCAAGGACTTTCACTTCTTTCGTGTCATTCCTTTTTTTTTTTTTTTGTCCGAGTCTTTAATCAGATATATGCTTAAATAGTTGTTTATTTATTTGTTAACACTTTTAATTGCATATCACAAGTGGCTACAAGACAACAACATTGGGGTAGATTATGGAAAACCAAGTAAACTTTTTGACTTCGGCCCAATCCAAAAATGTCACCTTTGTCGTCACCTTAGTAAGTGCAAAACTTAGGCTGGAAACTTGGTTTAACTGTGGACTAGATCTATGACCATCCGCTTAGTCTATGCATTATAATCCCTTTCCTTACAGAGGTTAGTCAACGAAGCATACTTGTGCTAGAATATGGACTAATAGCATCTAGTAAGTCGCACAAGAATTTTAATCGTGCTGTGTTATCATTTCGTTTAAAACGCTAGTTAGTACGAAAGCGCGAATGGATTATTTATCGAAAGTAGCTGGAAACAAGTTTAGTGGCCATAGTTACGACTCGCCGCTCTTGGTAAATGTCTTAATAAATTCAACTTCTGTTGTCTCGTCCCTTGCTGCTACCAGTTCAAACCAATAGACTTAACTGTCAGTTACCGGTAGTGTAAGCATGATTTTCCCGATTATATATACGTTCTCATTTGCGAAAAATTAAAACAAATAAATAAAAATAAAATAAGAAAACAAAATTTATATATCCATATATCTACTTAATAGTTAAATTACTTAAAGTTAAAGAGAATTAACATTTTTATATTAATGCTAATATTTGTTCTTAACCATACCTTCAATTCGAAATGCCCGTTGAACCCGAAACCGTTTGGTGCGTATGTACTAGAGAAGTGGAGAATCCTAATCAGTTAATAGCCACTAGGTGCAACCATTTCTTTCACCACGAGTGCTTTAACACCAATCAGGGAAGTGAAACCTTTAGTTCACTTTGTCGAACGGCCTTGAGCAAGTCAACATTAAATTAAGCGCGGGAAATGGCAGAAGCTCAAACCAATACGTCTGGTGTTACTACCAGGTCTAAAAGTGCATCAAATGCGACTACTGTACAGCAGATCGGCTTCGGCACAGAATCGTCCGGTGACAAACTTAGGAGAATCACCACCGTACGCAGCTGCAACTCAAACGGCAGGTGCCAATCAGCATTCGAGCACCTCAGCACCTAGCTCAGGCTTCCACAGTCATCAATCGTTTGATGAATTTATAGGCTTGCCAAATCGAGCAGGTGGAGATTATGCACCGGTGCCGCCAGCGCCATCAGTAGCCCCAAACATGTCAGCCTTTTCTTCCCATTTGCGTACTGATAAAATAAGCCAAATCATTTGCAATTGGAAGTTACGATTTTCTGGGCATTCAACCCTATCAGTAGAAGATTTTTTGAACCGTGTCGAAGCCCTGACATATCAGACGCTGGAAGGAAACCTTACACTGTTAGCCCAGCATGCTAGTAATTTATTTGAAGGTAGAGCCAAGAGCACCACCTCGATCGAATGGAGAGCTCTAAGTGCAGCAATTCAAGCGCAGTTTAGAGATGGTCGCACGGATTTAGAAATCCGTACAGTTATCTCGCAGCGCAAGCAAAAATTGAATGAAAACTTTGGTGTGTTTTATGAAGCCATAATGTCGTTAGCTGATAAATTAGTACAGCCCATATCAGAATTGTCATTACTAGAAGTACTTCGAGCAAATCTTCTCCCAGAAACTCAGCATGAAATTTTTTTGTGCCCATATTTAGCGTAGGACAACTACGGGAAGTGGTTTGAAAGCGGGAGCGGCTTATGCAAGTACTGGCAAAACCTATCATGCCGATGAATAGGCTTAGACCCAGACCCCAAGTCAGTGAAATCGTCGAACATGAAGAGCAATCTGACGATACTCCCAACATAGGCGATGAGGGCGAGGGCGAAATTGCAGCTATTTCGCTCACCTGTTGGAATTGCAGAACAGTGGGGCATTGATTCCAAGATTGCCTAAGCGATCGCAGTGTCTTCTGCTACGGGTGTGGCAAACCTATCGCCCATCTTGTCCAACATGTATTTCAAAAAACGGCCAAAAGCGTGTGTACTGACCAGTGCACGCAAAACCTGTTTTAGCAACGAATATAAGCCCCGAATAACTTCACGCTTAAACAATGCTGAAGTTAACTCCCCAGATACGTCAAATACTCCACCTACGTCCCAACAATTGCCCGTACACGCCCATCAGAATTACCGCTATTCATGGCAACTAAAACCCACATCCCGGTCATAGAAGACATTAATTCAATTGAGCCAGAAATTAATCTTATTGCTAATCAAAAATAGCGGCTGAAGAAAGAAAGCCATTGAACAATTTCCTTCGTTTGTAAAAAAAGGCCTAGGAAGGACCCATTGGTTATCGCATGAAATTGATGTAGGAGACGCAAAGCCCATCAAGCAGCGCCATTACGCTGTGTCGCCAGCGGTTGAATAACTGATGTATGCAGAGATTGACCGAATGTTGGAGCTCGGTGTTATAGAGGATTCCAATAGCCCATTGTCTTCTCCAGTTGTCTTAGTTAGGAAACCAGGCAAAGTGCGGCTATGTATTGATAGTCGTAAAGTGAACGAAGTGACAGTAGTGTAAAATTGCCGATTCTGGCACAGTTTTATTACCCTAATAAAATTTAATGACCTCAAAAATAATAGCCGATTCTGGCACATAATGGGTTTTTGGCACTTAATGGGGTAATTAATAACATCCGTTGTTTACATAGTGAATCGAATTTCGGATGCGTGGGAATGTGTTTGTTTACATAGTGATCGATATTGTCACAGATGTTCGTTTAAAAAGTTCCGCATACAGTGGCGGACACGTGGCGTGGCACAGACGTGGAGGGCGCGGGGGCGGGGGGATCTGGGGAATGTATTTGTTGACGTAGTGATCGATGGGCGCGGGGATGGAGGGGGATTGGGGTATAGTGCCGCATACAGTGGCGCATGCGCTTGGTGTGGGTAAGTGTTTGTTATGATTTGCAAAACCAAGGACACCGATTTTGGCACAGTCGTAGGGAGCGGTGGCACAGTCGTGGGGATAGGGGGATCGTTTGAAAAGTGCCGCATACAGTGGCGCATGCGCTTGGTGTGGGTAAGTGTTTGTTATGATTTGCAAAACCAAGGATACCGATTTTGGCACAGTCGTAGGGAGCGGTGGCACAGTCGTGGGGGATAGGGGGATCGTTTGAAAAGTGCCGCATACAGTGGCGCATGCGCTTGGTGTGGGTAAGTGTTTGTTATGATTTGCAAAATCAAGGACGATCTCTTGGTGACACAGTGACCGATTTTGGCACAGTCGTAGGGAGCGGTGGCACAGTCGTGGGGGATAGGGGGATCGTTTGAAAAGTGCCGCATACAGTGGCGCATGCGCTTGGTGTGGGTAAGTGTTTGTTATGATTTGCAAAACCAAGGACGATCTCTTGGTGACACAGTGACCGATTTTGGCACAGTCGTAGGGAGCGGTGGCACAGTCGTGGGGGATAGGGGGATCGTTTGAAAAGTGTCGTATACAGAGGCGCATGCGCTTGGTGTGGGTAAGTGTTTGTTATGATTTGCAAAACCAAGGACGATCTCTTATGATTGCAAACCTATATCTAGTTGGGTAAGAGTTTGCCGACATGGTAAGTATATTCAATTTTGTGATAGTTTTTTTTGATTCCATTCTTTGGGGGTAAATAATTGAACAAATCAGGATTTGTTCATCAGTACAAATATCGTATTGAAAGTCTTCAGAGCACGAGTGTGTGAGTTTTGTTTCGTTTCGCATATTGTAACAAGTGAAATTTTAAAAACAACAACAACAAGAACATCAAAACCAGCGCAACAGTGAGTTTTGTTTTGTTGCGCATATTTTAAGAAGTGAAATTTTAAAAACAACTACAACAACAGCAACATCAACAACAGCATCAACAAGAGCAACATCAACAACAACTGCAACAGCATCAACAACAACAGCATCAACAGCAGCAACAACACCATCAACAGCATCAACAATAGCATCAACAACAGCATCATCAACAACAACAACAACAGCAAGAGCATCAACAACAACAGCATCAACAGCATCATCGACAACAACAACAACAGCATCAACAACAAGCACAACAACATCAACAACAACAACAACAGCATCAACAACAAACACAACAACATCAGCAACAGCATCAACAACATGTCGACTCGCTTCTGCGCACCTTGTGGACTTAACCTGGTAGCCGGTTCCGCATGGAGCCACCATGTGAGAACCGAGGTCCATAAGCGGAATGCTGTGCGACCTCTGGATGGACGAGAAAAGTTTCTGGCCAATGGATTCCAGGGGCGCATCCTCCACTACATGTATGAAAATGTTAGTGCTGAGCTGATGACCCCTGAAGAGTTTCTACGTGAAGCTGGTGAAGTTTTGCTCCCGCATCTGAAGCAGGTTTTGGAGCTTCACCCCTCCATAAAGGCAAATTTTTAAATATTTGCCGAATATGTACTCTTCAAGGATAAAGAAGAGCTACAAACGGAAACCAAATAGTTCCTAAGCACTATGACTTTAGTTACGCATGGAACCGATTTGGAGGAGCTCTTTAATGAGCATAAGGCTCATATCATTATGAAAATGAGTGAGTTCCAGGAGCGGGATGGTGGATGGTCTCTCATCCATATAAGCCGCCTGGAAATGAATGTAAATAAATATACCCCAATCAGGGCACTATGGTCCAGAACTCAATTTTTTTGGCATAAACTCTAAAAATAAAGCTACAGACTTGAAACTTTGTACGTTTTATTTTTAAATCCTAAATAGTTTGTAGACAAAATTTGAAGTCCGTGCGACCACGCCCTCTCTTGCCTCCCATAAAAGGGTATATGAATATTGTTTTATAAATAATCAAACTCTTCTTCTTCTAGTTCTACATTAAGAATTTCGGTATCGGATCTGGTTGAAAATTAGATGGTATATCCAAAAGCCTTATTACTTCCTTCGGAAGTGATTTTTTTCTTATTTTTTCGCTCTCTTTCTTTTAAACATATTGTTGATAAAAGTGGATCCGCTCTGTGGAAAATATCAGTCATCGAATTGATTCTACTTTATGGATCGTTGGTGACATGGGGTACCAAGGATATGTTTGCATATATAATTGAAAAGTTGTATCGCAAAAAGATCAAAATTTGTCGGAATTTATATAATAGTTTGATGAAATTGCTATTAATATAATGTGAAACTTTTTTAAAATATTTTCATCGAAGTTGGTTATCGACGAGAATTTGCTACTTGTGAAAGCTCTTCTTGCCGTATTACCATCATTGGTATTGCCACAGCCATTCTGTTTCGGCATGCTTACTCGTAGGCCCATTTCTCTCCAAATCTCCTCCTGAATATATTTTTTTCGAATATTCATTTTAGCTTTGTCATCTCCTTTTATATGCCACTTTTTATCTCAGCTCTGTATGATACATTTAAGACAAATTCGAAAACCGGATCCAAGCATGTAGTGGACTTACCCCAAATTGTAAAGATTTTATTTTTGGTGCAAAGGATTCTGAACTAAAATTTGTAATTTTCAATATTTGTGTTGGTTTGACTCCACAGATCGTACAACATTGAGTAGATTTAGTGTCTGTTAATACGTTTAGGACTTTTCCATCTATGAGTGTCATATGCATTTCATAAGTAACTTCGATATCACGAGTTTCATCATATCTATAAGCAAACGACCTAAGATTATTATTTTTTGAATATCTAACTGATTTTTTTCCATCATTATGTGGGAAGCAGTTTCTTTTATCAACTCAATTTTTAGCGGCCTGCAAAATCGAATGGACTGCGGTGCTTTGTTGAACCAGATATGCCGATTAAACGAGTCTATAATTTGTATGGGTATGACAGAAGTTACAAATAAAGATTGATCACAAATTTCTGTGCCAGGTGTTTCAGTTTCAAATTTCTGCTTGTAAGCACTATGACCAGTTGTCCCATCGAAACCGTAGCTGCAAATTAATTTGATTTTGAAGATATCTGGAAATTGCTTGAAAACATCCGATTGCAACCGTATTAATCTTTGCGCAGTATGATCCAAAAGATTTTGTAATAGCACTTGAGCAGTAGTTTCCTTTACCTCTATACCCTGGTCTGGTCTGGTCTGGTCTGCACTGTAATTTTGCTTCGAGCACTTCATTATACGGCGGATATATGTCGCTATTATGACTTTTATTCAAAGCCTGGTGATTATATATTGCTGTTTTGTTAACGTGTTTCCAGGAGATAAGCTAGTGCTTCATCTGGTGAAAGAGGAGTTGGTTTTTATCATTGAATTTGCATCTTCGATTCGGTTAGAAATTCAGGTTTTGTTAAGGTATCTTTAAGAACAAAGGCAACGCCACTCTTGACTTCTTTTTTAGCAGATACAGTTGCTGCATGAATCAAAAGATTTGTGTCATTATCACTTTCACTTGCCAGTTCGGATGCCAGTTTCCTTTTCAATCTTGCTCCTGCATTTGGGTAAGATAAGTTTCGGCGTCCCACTTTCTGTGGTGTCTTACAGTTTTCCCACTCATGTACAAAAATTGTAATTTTAGAAGCCATTCACTTAGTATGTTTGGACATAAATCGATCTAACTGTCTGTTACACTCGGGCAGTTTTCTTTTAATGAATAAATCAAAATTTCCTATTTTTTTGTCAATCTGTTCTTTCTTTTTAATTCCAGATGGTTATTGTTGATTGTGGTGTGAGGTAGCAAAATGCTACCTCACAAATAACACCTGACGTCTTCAGGCAACAAAGACGTCACAAAAACGTTTGCGCTGCGCAGTAGCGAGAGCTACGCGACAAAAAGCTCGATGGTAGCGCAAACGACGCAAACGACGCAAAGTGACGTGCGCGACGCACTTGGCGCAACACGGCGTTGTTAAACACTGCGCCGGCGAGCGAGCTTTTGGAAGAGGAAGAAGGATGACTAGCAAATAATTCGCGAAGTTTGGTTAAATGCAGCAGACCACTTTTTACGCAGCCAGAGTTTTTCGGGACTTACAGCATCAGCAGCACTTGAGCCATAATCATCTCTACAGCCAACAACAACAACAATAGCTACCAGTAGCAGTGGTAATAGCGACAACTACCGCCCGTAGCAACAACAACAACGACGATCGCTACCAGCCGCAACAGCAAGCGCAGCACGACAGCTACCGTGCGCAGTAGCAGCAACAACAACAGCAGTTACCATCGCCGCCACCACAGCAGCAACGACCACGGTTAACGCAGCCGCATCAGCAATTATAGTTACTGCCACAGCCGCCGCCACAACAACAGCAACGATAGCTGCCAGTCGCAGCAACAACAACAACAGTCACTGCCACGGCCGCCGCCACAATAACAGCAACGATAGCTGCCAGTCGCAGCAACAACAACAACAGTTACTGCCACAGCCGTCGCCACAACAACAACAACGATAGCTGCCAGTCGCAGCAACAACAACAACAGCTACTGCCACAGCCGTCGCCACAACAACAGCAACGATAGCTGCCAGTCGCAGCAACAACAACAACAGCCACAGTTATCCGCGCCGCAACAGCAACAACAACAACAGTTACCACCGTCGCCACCACAGCAACAACGACAACTACCGTGCGCAGCGAAAACAACAACAACTACGACAGACGCAGCAACAGCAACAACAGCAGTTACCGTCGTAGCCGACTGCACCAGCAACAGCTGTATAGCTGCCCCAGCGTTGCAAGCATCGCCGCAATCGCCGTAGCCTCCACCGTAGGATAGCCGTTGCATCTGCGACAAAACCCACAGCGACCGGAACCACAGGAGTGACAGTGTAGTGGTAGTGCAAGTGATCGTGAAGTGAAGACATACACACACGCACGTATACACACACGCAAGTATACACACGCACGCGTACACGCACGCATACACACCCGCACGCATAAGCACACGCACGCATACACACACACACACACACACACACACACACACAAACGGTGCGAGGGTAAGTCTGCTCATGGCCAAAAACACCACCAATGTATCCCTCTCGCATATCCCCACACAAACCCTGATCGAAAAAATATTAAAGAATAAAGAAATGAAAATATATATGGATTTTAAATAAGTCTGCGTTTTTATTATATGTCACCCTTCCCCTCCCCTCTTACTTTCCTTTTCAGCAAACCAAATCTCGCCTTAGCCTTCGGGTAGCTTATCTAGCGACCCACCTGGGCCAGGCTGAGGGACGGGCTAACGAACCTTCCGGGTTTTACCCTAGGTTCTGCGACGCCTATCCCTTGGTCAGGTCCGTGTGGTGTCGTGATGGTGGCGGACCTAGGTAGAGCAGTTTGGGGAAAACGCAATCCGAGTCTTACTCTATGCGTCCTTCCCTAAATCTCTGCCTGGGCCAGCTACCCGCGTTTGCGAACGCGACTGATGAGCCGAGCGATGTGGACGGGATCTTGAGGTCATCTGGCCAGGCCAGACGAACCTTAGGAACCCTATTCCTTCGTGGCCCAAAGTCTGGGCCTCAATCTTCCCCTTCTGGCATATCCGAAGTTGTCGATCGAACGGTGGTATCTGCCCCGACCCCTAATTGTCTACGGTTTGTTGCTCGACCCCGGTGCGGCTCACTCCGGTGTTCCGGCACAAATTATAAATAATCTGTGAAATCTGTATGTTGTAGTATAATTGTTTTCACACATTTTATTTTATATATATATATATACATACCTCAAACATACCCCCTAAAGCCCTTAAAACCTTAACCTCAAACATTCGCCGTCCCCCTCATGCCCAAAACCCTCAACGTGAGAGCGACGCCACGGCAGCTGACGGCAGAGGCTGCGCCGTCGCGCTGCCAGCGGGACCTGCGCTGCCGACGTCGACAGAGCAGCGGCGGATAGTGCTAGCAGCGTGGCTTTTCTGTATATAAGGCCGGCTGCTAGCCTAAGGAAGTCAGTCAAGCTCCAGCGATCAAAGCGATCACAACAGCAGCAGCAGCAGTGCTAAGATAAACCAAGTCTACGATCCTTCCAAAGGATAATATTAAAATAAAACCACGGTGATAATAACTTAAAACCTACGGTCCTTGAAGGATAATAAAACTTAAATCTACGATCCTTAAAGGATAATAACTCGAACCTACAATCCTTAAAGGATTATAACCAGAACAACAAATACGATACTTCCCTGAACGATAAATAGCAGCAGCCTCTCAATACATACGAAGATGGTAACTGTAAGTTGGGTATATTACCGAAAGAGGGACGAGTTAGTGTCCATGGCCAGCGAATTCGGGCTTGATGCTGAAGGAATGGTCACCGAGTTAAGGAGCCGTCTCGCCACCAACATCAGCCGAAGTGAGCACCCCGATACGCTTGTGACTCGATTCGAGGAGCTAGCGGCAAAATACCAGTACAGTTCGCCAGTCGGAAGTAAATCCCGGTCACGAAGCCAGTCACCATCAGATCCTTGCACCCCCGTCTCCAAACCGGTCATAACAGTGACGAATACCGACGGAGCTGTATCGGGCCCCGACCCAACCCGACTTGGAGGCCGATTACCACCCCGACTACGACACAGCTCCCCACACGCACCGAGAACCGATATGTCTTACGGAACGCTAGCCGAGAAGATACAGAGGTGGGGACTGACGTTCGACGGATCAACCGACCCGTTGACTTTTATCGAGAGGATCGAGGAGCGAGCAGTCGTGCAGCAGATCGACTCATACCGGCTACCCCTAGTCATATCAGAGATTTTAACAGGTGATGCCGAAAACTGGTATAGGGTGAATAAGATGCACGAGGTAAATTGGGTACGGTTCCGACGGGAATTCCTAGACTTCTATCTCCCCCCGAGATACTTCGAAACGTTGGAAGAACAGATCCTGACCTATCTGCAGCGCGACGGAGAGCCATTCAAGCGGTTCTCAGTGCAGCTCCGGCTTTTAATGCAGCGGGCGGGCTATACCCCGGATCGAGAACTGGACAGGCTGTCCGAGAACCTGTTGCCGAGCTATCAGGTTTACATTCGAAGGCACGAAGTCACCAGCATGACCCAATTAACATTGATGGCAACACATTTCGAGATGGCACAGGAGAGGGAGAGTCAACGCCAGAACACACTCAAACATGCTGCCAACAACCGAACACCAGCCCGAGACACGGAGAGCAACCCCCACACCCCACGACACCGCAATCCGTTCCGCGATCAACCTCGGTTCCAGGAAACGCGTACCACCCTAACGGACGATACCCTAGTGGACGTGCGAAGCGCATGCCGACATTGCGCACAGTCCGGACATACACGTCAATCGTGTCGGAACCCGCAGGTGTTATTCTGCTGGCGATGTGGACGAAGAGGCGTTCAGACGAACGAGTGCTGCTCCCAACCTTCGGGAAACGGAGTGCCTCCCTCTTCGACTCCGACGCAGGAGGGAGCCAATGCCAGCAACCAACGGAGGTGAACGGGGCTATCAAGCTCGAGAACGCTAGGATAGTAGCTGTTTGGCTATGCAGCCAAAAAGCGGCAGCATCACTACAGCATAAGCAGCAACAGCGAAGCTGCGCTCACAATTATGTTAATTGCTCTGCGTAGCATCAACTATGTTAACCGTTTAGCAATTGTCTTGCATTGCATGCCCTTTGTATTCGGCTTTGGCGCAGCCAAAGTTTAGTTAAGTTAGATTCGCTAACCACTCCAGTCAATTCGTTTCGCTGCGCATCGATCACTTCGGATCGACTTGCCAAAACCATTCTTCGTTCGTAATCAGCAGAGGCAATTTCGTGTCTGCCTGCTGAGTTGTATTAACACAAAAACTTACAATTAATTTATATTTACTATATGCCCTGAGTGGCTTAAATATATGAATCAAAACTAAGACAAATTGTCGTTATTCTATAGCTGCTGAAAAAGCTCAGTAGCTCAACAGTAGCCAAGGTCAGCTTGGATAGTAAGCCTCTCCTGGCTACTATCGACACAGGAGGCACACGAAGCTTCATCAGTGAGCGGGTGGCACAACAACTAGCAACGGAAGGACACCGAAGACTCCAGGTGGGGGTAAGACTGGCAGACGGATCGCGGACGACCATCAACAAGGCCTGCATCACCACCATTCAACTGGGAGAGGAGAAGATTCGCCTAATGTTATTAGTGATGCCCACCGTGCTAGACGACCTCATACTGGGGGTGGATTTCCTGTGCGCAACTAGGTCCACCATATCGTTCGGAGGTACGGCCTTAAAACTCACCCCAGAAATGTTCCAGAGCCAAGCCGGTCGCCCAAAGGCGACAACCCAAAACGAAACATCGCCAGAAATCAACACCGCCGCACACAACGCCGCATTGTCTCCAACGACCACCATTCAGAAGGAAGATCCGAGCACCAGCCAGACGCCCACGGTCTGCAGTCGCGAAGTGACCTCCAAGGTGAACCAGGAACTACCTGAGGAAGACCCGAGCACCAGTCAGACGACCACGGTCTGCAGTCGCGAGGTGACCCAGGATTCCCAAGCGGTCGCAACCACACAAGTACAGGAATGGGAGACCAGTCACGAACCTCACGAAGCAACCAGAGACAACAGCGAAGAAAACAACCCGAGGGTCCGAGCTTTCCTAGAGAGAACTGGCGCTGTTTGATGGATTAAAGGGAGTCTCCCACATTGCGGAACATGTGATCACCATGCGCGACGAGAGACCCATCAAACAGCGGTACTATCCGAAGAACCCCGCTATGCAGAAGATCATCTACGACCAGGTGGACGAGCTGCTCAAGAACGATTGTATCGAACCCTCGAAATCCCCCCACAGTGCACCGATCGTCCTAGTAGGGAAAAAGACGGGTGACGTCCGGATGTGCATCGACTACCGACAGTTGAACGCGAGATCTATTCCCGACGCCTACCCTCTGCCCCGAATACAGCACATCTTGGAACGACTCCGCAACGCGAAGTTTATCACCACCCTGGACCTAAAAAGTGGATACTGGCAGATTCCGATGGCCCGGAATAGCCGAGAATATACCGCCTTTACGGTACCAGGACGGGGACTTTTCCACTGGAAAGTCATGCCTTTCGGCCTTCACTCCGCTCCCGCTACCTTTCAGCGAGCTCTCGATGGAGTCATCGGTCCGGATATGGAGCCCCACGCCTTTGCCTACCTGGACGACATCATCATCACAGGATCAGACCTAGAGGATCACTTACGGAAGCTTCAGGAGGTACTGCGACGTTTGCGGAAGGCAAACCTCAGGCTGAACAAGGCAAAATGTAAGTTCTTCAGGCGAAGTATTTCCTACCTGGGCCACGTCGTCAGCGAGCAGGGCATACATACCGATCCGGACAAAATCGCAGCCGTCCGAAAGCTGACCCCACCGACAACTGTGCGCGAGCTTCGACGATGTCTGGGTATAGCCTCGTGGTACCGGAGGTTCGTGCCGAACTTCGCGGAGATAGTACAGCCCATGTTGGTACTGCTGAGGAAGTCTAAGCATTGGGAGTGGGGCGAAGCACAACAAAAGGCCTTCGACGAACTAAAGCTACGACTAACCGAAGCTCCAGTGTTAGCATGCCCCGATTTCAGCGTCAAATTTGCCCTTCAAACGGACGCTAGTGATTTCGGCATCTGGGCCGTTCTCAGCCAGGAACTGGACGGAGCGGAGCGCGTGATCGCCTACGTCAGCCGGAGGCTATCTAAACCAGAGGAAAACTACTCGGCGACGGAAAAGGAGTGTCTCGCCATTGTCTGGGCGATCCGGAAGTTGAGATGTTTCCTAGAGGGTTACCGGTTCGACGTCATAGCTGACCACTTGGCGCTGAAATGGCTGAACAGCATCGACAACCCGACTGGCCGAATCGCGAGATGGGCGTTGGAGCTACAACAGTACCAGTTTGACGTACATTATCGCCGCGGGAAGCTTAACGTTGTAGCAGACGCGTTATCCCGACAGCCACTCGAAGAAGCCCTACAGTCGGCTCAGACCGATAAATCAGCTCAGACCGAAACTGACCAATGCCCGTGGATCGGAAAACTTCTTAAACAGATCCAGGATCGACCTGACCAATTCCCGGACTACCTGCTGGAAAACGGCCAAGTCTATCGGTACCTTGGTCACCGGCCTTGGGAGGAGGACTATGTGCCATGGAAGCTCTGCGTGCCGTCAGGTCAACGTTCCCGCGTACTAAAGGAATGCCACGATAACCCCACTGCCGGTCACCTGGGGATTCGGAAGACCATCGGACGAGTAATGCAACGTTACTACTGGCCCGGCCTATTTCGTGATGTAACGAAGTACGTCGGGCGGTGTACAAAGTGTCAAGTCTTCAAAGTAAGCCAGCTTAAACCGGCCGGAAGGATGTTGACCCTACAAGTGGCCGAACCATTTGCAACAGTCTGCGCAGACTTCGTGGGTCCTCTACCTCGCTCAAAGCATGGGAACACCATGTTGTTGGTATTCTTTGACCACTTTTCCAAGTGGGTAGAATTGGTTCCACTACGGAAGGCCACCAAAACACACCTGGAAAAGGCATTCCGGGAGAGGATCCTTTGTCGATTTGGAACCCCACGCTGCTTCGTGTGCGACAATGGGACACAGTTCACGAGCCGGTCGTTCACCCGATTCTGTCAACAGCTTGGAATGGAGCTCCAACATACCGCTCCCTACAGCCCACAACAGAACCCAACGGAGAGAGCAAACCGGACGATTAAAACGATGCTGGCACAGTACGTGGAAGGACACCAAAACTCGTGGGATGAGTTACTGCCCGAGATCATGCTCGCGATCAATACCAGTATCTCAGATACAACAAAGTTTAGCCCAGCCTACTTGGTGCAAGGACGCGAGCCACGACTACCGAATGCATTATACGACCAAGTCACGCCTGGAAGCGGACGACCGGAAACGAGCCCCGAGACTCGAGCCACCGAGCTACAGGCGATATTTGATGTCGTCAAAGGGAACGTGCAGAGGGCATCGCAGGAACAGGCCAAGGAGTACAACCTCCGACGAAGGGAATGGCGGCCCACTCTGGGTAGCAAAGTTCTCGCCAAACACCATGTGTTGTCCAACGCCGCGGAGGGATTTGCAGCAAAGCTGGCGCCGAAGTTCGATGGGCCATATCGAGTCGTTAAGTTCGTCTCCCCAAACGTCGTGCGAGTTCAACACGAGGAGACGAACCGACGACGCGTCGCGAACATCGCCGACCTAAAACCATTCAATCGGGATGAGGGAGCCCTCGATGACACGGCAGAATAATCCTCTCTTTTCCCCACTCCCTCCTAGAACCACCTCGTACTTACAACAAATACTCAACGTACAAAAATTACAGATGTCAGAGGCAGACGGAAACATTCTTTTCGATATTGAGGGTCACTCACGGCGCTATGTGGATCCGGAGGGGTATCATACCGACGACAGCCAGCTTACGGACATATTTTATCCCCCAGATGAGCTGCCAGACTCCGCCCTCGGAGTGGAGCTGCCACCGGAAACTGTGAGGTCGGACATCGGCCTGGTCTTCGACTGGCCAGATGGTGCCATGGACGAGGCCCTTACAGGAGTACAGGACATCAGCTTCGATGACCTCCCCCTCTAGCCATTGATTGGGAGATGGCTCCTGAAGCCTGGAGGGTCATCGGGACCGGTGGCATGCTCCCGTATGAGATAATCGAGAGCGTTGAGGCAGCGATAAAAAAGGTAACTCATCGGGGATACAAATATGTAATGGAAGTGAATGACCACGGCTTCCAGGTCAAAGTCTCCCCAATCGGCAAGGTCACCGTCCGTCATCGCCCCCCGAAGTAAGAGGGGGATGTGAGGTAGCAAAATGCTACCTCACAAATAACACCTGACGTCTTCAGGCAACAAAGACGTCACAAAAACGTTTGCGCTGCGCAGTAGCGAGAGCTACGCGACAAAAAGCTCGATGGTAGCGCAAACGACGCAAACGACGCAAAGTGACGTGCGCGACGCACTTGGCGCAACACGGCGTTGTTAAACACTGCGCCGGCGAGCGAGCTTTTGGAAGAGGAAGAAGGATGACTAGCAAATAATTCGCGAAGTTTGGTTAAATGCAGCAGACCACTTTTTACGCAGCCAGAGTTTTTCGGGACTTACAGCATCAGCAGCACTTGAGCCATAATCATCTCTACAGCCAACAACAACAACAATAGCTACCAGTAGCAGTGGCAATAGCGACAACTACCGCCCGTAGCAACAACAACAACGACGATCGCTACCAGCCGCAACAGCAAGCGCAGCACGACAGCTACCGTGCGCAGTAGCAGCAACAACAACAGCAGTTACCATCGCCGCCACCACAGCAGCAACGACCACGGTTAACGCAGCCGCATCAGCATTAATAGTTACTGCCACAGCCGCCGCCACAACAACAGCAACGATAGCTGCCAGTCGCAGCAACAACAACAACAGTCACTGCCACGGCCGCCGCCACAATAACAGCAACGATAGCTGCCAGTCGCAGCAACAACAACAACAGTTACTGCCACAGCCGTCGCCACAACAACAACAACGATAGCTGCCAGTCGCAGCAACAACAACAACAGCTACTGCCACAGCCGTCGCCACAACAACAGCAACGATAGCTGCCAGTCGCAGCCACAACAACAACAGCCACAGCTATCCGCGCCGCAACAGCAACAATAACAACAGTTACCACCGTCGCCGCCACAGCAACAACGACAACTACCGTGCGCAGCGAAAACAACAACAACTACGACAGACGCAGCAACAGCAACAACAGCAGTTACCGTCGTAGCCGACTGCACCAGCAACAGCTGTATAGCTGCCCCAGCGTTGCAAGCATCGCCGCAATCGCCGTAGCCTCCACCGTAGGATAGCCGTTGCATCTGCGACAAAACCCACAGCGACCGGAACCACAGGAGTGACAGTGTAGTGGTAGTGCAAGTGATCGTGAAGTGAAGACATACACACACGCACGTAAACACACACGCAAGTATACACACGCGCGCGTACACGCACGCATACACACCCGCACGCATAAGCACACGCACGCATACACACACACACACACACACACACACCCACACACACACACACACACACACAAACGGTGCGAGGGTAAGTCTGCTCATGGCCAAACACACCACCAATGTATCCCTCTCGCATATCCCCACACAAACCCTGATCGAAAAAATATTAAAGAATAAAGAAATGAAAATATATATGGATTTTAAATAAGTCTGCGTTTTTATTACATGTCACCCTTCCCCTCCCCTCTTACTTTCCTTTTCAGCAAACCAAATCTAGCCTCGCTAGATAAGCTACCCGACCCACCTGGGCCAGGCTGAGGGACGGGCTAACGAACCTTCCGGGTTTTACCCTAGGTTCTGCGACGCCTATCCCTTGGTCAGGTCCGTGTGGTGTCGTGATGGTGGCGGACCTAGGTAGAGCAGTTTGGGGAAAACGCAATCCGAGTCTTACTCTATGCGTCCTTCCCTAAATCTCTTCCTGGGCCAGCTACCCGCGTTTGCGAACGCGACTGATGAGCCGAGCGATGTGGACGGGATCTTGAGGTCATCTGGCCAGGCTTCCGGGTCTTACCCTTGCCAGTCCAGACGAACCTTAGGAACCCTATTCCTTCGTGGCCCAAAGTCTGAAGTGCCTGTTTGGTCGACAACGAGGAGTCGTACGAAGGGAGAGGGAAAAGGTACCTTCCGGGTTTTTACCCTAGGGCCTCAATGTTCCCCTTCGGGCATATCCAAAGTTGTCGATCGAACGGTGGTATCTGCCCCGACCCCTAATTGTCTACGGTTTGTTGCTCGACCCCGGTGCGGCTCACTCCGGTGTTCCGGCACAAATTATAAATAATCTGTGAAACCCCGGACGCGACTGAGACGCCGACCTCGGCCAAGAAAACGTCCTTACAGTGGAATAAACGTAATCATAAACGTAATTTATTTGTTGATTGTTACCGCTCCAAATGTGTATGAGGTCGCTATGCCTGAACTCGAACTTGCCTATATAAAATCAGATTATTAGAAAACGAGCAAAAACGGGCAAAATATATTATTTTGCCGTCAAAAACAATAGTTAAAGGTACAAGCTGGCGTTTTTAACTTTTGTCAGAAATTGTCAGAAAATTAGTTATACTCCACGAAACACAGGGGACATGTTAGAATTTTCTGTAAAAATACACATAAATTGGATGTTTTACATCACAAAAACTCTATAACTACACATATATTAAAAACATACATTAAAAACTACATACCTTGACCTTTATTTTGCATATTTTACTATAATTTGTGGACCCGTATTGACAACCGTATCATGTGCAAAAGTAAACAAATAATTTGGCGTGAATTGCCTTCTCGCAATCAGCTGATCAATACTGAACTTTTAAAAGCTCACAAAAAGCTCAAGTGAAGCTTTCGGTCAGTTTTTTGTTTGTTTTTAATTTATATGATTAATTTACTTTTAGAAAATAATTGCTAAAGTACGATATATTGACATAAAAATTTTGAGTTTATGCCAAAAAAAATCGAATTCCGGACCATAGTGCAGGGGATCGTCATTCATCCCAACGCCAATAAAGTTGGTGACCAAAAAAGCACTTATAAATGTGCAAAACAATGATGTATATTGCTTTAAATGGGCAATTTTATCTGCTTTGATGCCACCAGATAGAAATCCCCAAAGATGTTCATCATATAAAGTTGACATCTGGGAGCCGGTTATAATGATTAATAATCATTTAACATTGAACTTTAGCGGCTAATCTTTTCCGCTAAAGATCAAAGATATAATCGGATTCACAAAAATGAATCCGTCAGTCAGCTTGACTGTATTCGGCTACAGCGATAAAAATGATGTGGTTGATGGACCACTATACAAGTCACATTAACTTGCTGCTGTTGGAAATCGGTACACTAGGCCACTTTACATACATAAAAAATCTCTCAAGGTAAGTACTCAAACACGCAATCTCTACAACCTTTTCAATTACTTATTTTGTTTAACCTTTTTTGCCTCAACTATTCGAGCAGCGAGGGGGCTGCTAGGCGCCACAAAGAGCAATGTGGTGGATTGGTGGCGCAAATGCCCCCACCAGAAAAGGCATTTTAGAAGTTCGAGCGGCACAGGAGTCAGCTACAGGTACCATTCGTCATCTACGCGGACTTTGAGTGCGCCCTTAAAGTCATAAATTTAAGAGTAATAGCAAATACAAATAGTATAAATGAGCATATTTCAATAGCTTATTCTTATTTTATTAAATGCTTATTTGACGAGCAATTAAGTAAATTTGTGTTAGAGACCGGTGTAGATGCCGGTCATAAATTTTTAATGTCATTAATAGCAAATGCCTCAGAAATCTATTCCGAGTATTTGAGTCGGATTCAACCGATGGTAATGCGACCGGAAGATATTGTTTGTTTCAATAATGCCATTTTGTGTCACATTTGTAGCAATCATTTACACAACGATGATAGGGTTAGAGATCACTGTCACTTGACTGGTCGTTTTAGGGGAGCTGCACACAACAAGAATATTTTCTTTTATTCCAGTCTTTTTCCATAACTTTTCAAGTTATGATTCTCATTTATTCGTAAAAGAGTTGGCTGAGTTTCCGGGGGAGATTAATGTTATACCTCTAAATAAAGAAGTATATATTTCTGTTTCTAAGACAATTGAAATCGACGGCTCACAGGAAAAATTAGAGCTAAGATTCTTAGATTCTTTTCGTTTCATGTCATCAGGCTTAGACGCACTAGCATCTAACCTCTGTGACGATGATGTCAAAAAAGTTAGAAATTTTTTTACAAGTAAGGATGAATTTTCACTGATGCGTCGTAAGGGGGTATTCCCATATGAATACATTGACTCACTTGAGCGGTTAAATGAAACGCAACTTCCCCCACGAGAGGCTTTTTTCAGTAACTTTACAGATACTGAGTGCTCAGAAGATGATTATGCTCATGCACTTGAAGTGTGGACAGAATTTGAATGCATAACAATGAAAGATTACCTAGAATTGTATTTAAAATCAGATGTTTTGCTTCTGACTGATGTTTTCGAAAACTTCAGGCGGATATGCATGAGCATACATAAATTAGATCCTGCTCACTATTATACAATTCCGGGTTTATCTTGGGATGCAATGCTAAAAAGCACGCAAACCGAGCTCGAGCTGTTGACCGACGTAGATATGTACAGGTTTATTCAGTGTGGAATTCGCGGTGGGTTGGCGCAATGTCCGATGCGACATAGCAAAGCCAACAATAAATATATGCATAATTATGATGCGGCAGCGGTTAAAAAGAATCTTATTTATTTGGATGCAAACAACCTTTATGGTTATGCAATGTCTCAATGTCTACCATATGGGAATTTTCAATAGTTGACAGAAGAAGAGATTGACGTCAAACATATCACCTAACGCTGAGTATGGATACATTTTTGAAGTGGATTTAAAATATCCATACAGTATTCATGACAAGCACAATGATCTGCCCTTTTTTCCTTCCAATAAAAAACCCCCAAAATTCGGTGCAACCAAAAAACCTATTGCTGATCTCACCGATAAAATTCAGTATCCGATTCATTATTTGAATTTGCAGCAGTGTCTGCAGAACGGATTAGAGTTGGTTTTCTCAAAAACCATGGCTAAAACCATACATAGACATGAATACAATGCATCGAACAAACGCTAAAAATGCGTTTGAAAAAGATTTCTTCAAATTGCTGAACAATAGCATTATCGGCAAGGCGCTTGAAAATATTGAAAAGCGAATTGATTTGAAACTCACAAGCTATTGGGAGGCACCCCAAGCACAAAACACAAGGGGGCGAAAAAAATTGTGTGGCCGAGAGCTGGTAGCGAGATCTTCATTCCATAGCTCAGTAAAGTTTAGTGAAAATTTATATGCTTTTCAAATGAAGCGCCTTCACATGATATACAATAAGCCAATATACATTGGCTTCGTTGTACTAGACATATCAAAATGGAAAATGTATGATTTCCATTACGGTTATATGCAGCCGAAATTCAGTAAAAACCTAGAGCTCAACTACATGGATACCGACTCTTTTATATATACCATAAAAACTGATGATTTTTACGCAGACATACGTGATGATGTTGAAGAGATGTTCGACACCTCTGATTATTCGGAACAGTCAGCGTGTTTATTTAATTTCAAGCGGGTAAATAAAAAGAGGGGCTTTTTCAAAGATGAGACCAACGGGAAGATAATAAGTGAGTTTGTCGGTCTTCGCTCAAAAGTGTATGCCTTCTCGCCTGAAGGTGTGCAGCGCACCATTAAAAAGTCAAAGGGGGTGAAAAAGTGTGCAGTTAAAAAATTGTCACTTCAAAACTATCGCGACTGTTTACTTAAAGAGCAAACTTTCGAAGATAGTATGTTGGTGTTTAGATCGAATCTTCACCAAATATTTACCAATCGTATAAAGATAATCACACTCAATAGTAATGATGATAAGCGTATGATACGAAAAGATGGTGAAAATGAACTAATACGTACATATGCTTGGGGTCACTACAAGGTTTTACAAGGGGACCTGGAATCAAGAATTAGAATGCACGAAGCTGATTCTTTTTTTGTGAGAATAGCATTAGGCAAATTGAAAGCAATATCTTCCGGTCGCAAACAAAAAACAAGTAAAAACGTTGCAGTCGGACGCAACCGACTGCGATATACTTTGATACCAGTTCACATAGCTGTGTTAAGGATTCTGAGTGCAAATAGTAATATATGAGGGTTTTGGGTATTAAATTGGAGACTCTAGCTCAAAAACTGACAAATATATAGAGGTGGGCGGTATAAGTGGGCGTGGTATCCAAAACATTGATGCAGATCTGTTACGGATGCCACTAACAATGTTCATACCAAATTTGAAGAGCCTAGCTCAAAAACTGAGAGAGATATAGCGGTGGGCGGTATAAGTGGGCGTGGCATCCAAAACATTGATGTACACCTGCTACGGATGTCACTACCAATGTTCATACCAAATTTGGTGACTCTAGCTTAAAAACTGGCGAAGATACATGCCTTCCGGTTTTTTTTTAGGGCGGTGGGGCATGTCCCGTTGTTTGGGGGCGTGGCATCCAATGTTTTGATGCATAACTTTGTCAGATGTCAGTATCTACCTTCATGCCAATTTTGGTGGCTATAGCTTCAAAACTGTAGAAGATACAGGTATTTTTGTTTATAATTGGAGGGGGCTGGGGGCGAAATAGGTGGGCGTGGCATCCAAACTTTTGATGCAGTTTTTTGAGGAATTTTACCAGCTATCTTGCCATCAAATTTGGTGACTCTAGCTGCTAAAAGGTGGGATATATTTGTGTTTTATCGATTTGCACATCGAGGTGTATCGACTTGTTATCGATTTCTCGGGCCCCCTGAGGTCGTAGAGCCCTACATTTAACACTTTGTCTGACGAAGACATGTACCAAGATATTTGCAAAGTTGCAAGGCTCTAGCTTTAAGGGTGTCGAAAAAAGTTGCGTTCATACGGACGGACGGACAGACGGACGGACAGACGGACAGACACCATGACGGACATTGCACAAACCCAATATACTATGATACCTTTGGTATCAAAGTATAATACATAATCAAATAATGCAAACGTAATAATTATGTTCAAGCAAGATGATTTGAATATGCGACATGTACAAAGATCACGTTAACACCGACATGAGCTATAACTCATTCATGGAAATTTGTCGAAAATGTTGGAGTGAAAGATATACCTTCCTATTGATCAGCAAGGATGATGAAATGAATAATGGGCGATATCGGAAGGGGTTTGATCAGTTTATTCTTCTTTGAGATATAAGATTGGGTGGTAGTGAGCGTCAAATCTCACTTTACATCCGAAGATCACAATGGCGAGAACAATATCATTAAACGGCAACACATCTGTAATAGAGGAAAACTTTTTCCCCCATCGAATTAAAGAGGGATTATGAATGTGCGCTGATTGCCTTTTACATGTACAATTCAATTCCAAATGTTGATGAAAACAACAACTTATTTCATATTGATGACAAGACTATCAAAATACCAATCGGATCCTATGAACTTGATGATATCGTCAATATCATTTACAGCGAAATGAAAAAGCATTCAATTGAGAATACACTGACAATCAAAAGTAACAGCAACACTTTGCAAGTGGAAATTACTACTGCGAAATTCCCAATATATTTTAATAAGAAAAATTCAATTGGGGGGTTGTTTGGTTTTAGTAAGAACACTGTTCTCTCACCCAATTCAAATCACACGTACATCTCAGAATTACCTGTTAATATTATGAAAATTAACACAATACGCATAGAGTGCAACATTATTAGCGGATCATATGTTAATAATACACCTTCTCATTCATTGTATGAGTTTGGTATGAATGTGCCACCAGGTTATAAAATGAATGTACTCCCCCATAATCTTATTTATTTGCCAATCAACACCAAAGAGATAAGCACCATAAAAATACAAATAACCGATCAGAACGGTGAGTTATTGAACTTGCGCGGTGAGAATATAACAATCCACATCTACTTGAGACCAATACAATGATTTTATACAATAAAAAGCAATTGATCACCCCATCTCAACCCACTTTAAGATGCAAAGCTAAGCGGAGAGGATCAAAATTGCAACGAAAGCAAGGACAACAACGTAAATCGCTGTCACCACAAAATAAAATCTTTTAAAAACTCTAGGTTTCAAGATTAAGCCAACTGCTGCAAAACAATAAAAACAGAAACACGCACACACACACGCACACACACACGAACGCATAAAAAGAAAATCAACAAGAAAGAAGGCTCTAGTCGAGAAATCCCGACTAGGACATACCCTTAACCCCTTACGTATCGTGTACAGTCATTTGTGTGTATTTACGCAGTGACCAATATGGCAAAAATGAAAAAATTTTAAACTACGATATCTTCGGTGTTTCTCAACCGATTTTGATCAAATTTTTTGAAATGTTCATTATTTTATCAATAGTTTGAAACCTCGTTTTTACAATTTTGAAATTCAAGAATTTTTTGTTATCGATCACATGTGTATATCGGAAACCAGAAGTGTTATCGATAATCTAAAACAAACTTGATCTGCTTATGGTAAAGGAGAGTTAAAGTTTTAAATTTGAAGTCTCTAGCTCTTATAGTCTCTGAGATCGGCGCGTTAGTACAGACGGACAGACGGACATGGCTAGATCGACTCGGCTGTTGATGCTGATCAAGAATATATATACTTTATGGGGTCGGAGATGCTTCCTTCTGTCTGTTACATACATTTGCACAAAACCATTATACCCTTATTTACCCATTTTATGGGTTAAGGGTATAAAATCAATAATGAGTGACGTATTGAAAGTGCGGGAGAGACCGCTGTCGGATGATAGTATTTAAAAACAAGTAAGAAGGCTCTAGTCGGGAAATCCCGACTAGGACATACCCTTAACCCCATACGTCACGCGTATGTGACCAAACTTCAAACTGCGATATCTTCGGTGTTTCTTAAACGATTTTGATCAAATTTTTTTTAAATGTTCATTATTTTATTCATAGTTTTAAACCTCATTTTCACAATTTTGAAATTCAAGATTTTTTTGTTATCGATCACATGTGTATATCGAGAACCAGAAATGTTATCGATAACTTGAAGCAAACTTGATCTGCGCATAGTATACGAGAGTTTAAGTTTCAAGTTTAAACTCTCTAGCTCTTATAGTCTCTGAGATCGGCGCGTTCATACAGACAGACGGACAGACGGACAGACGGACAGACAGACGGACAGACGGACATGGCTAGATCGACTCGGCTGTTGATGCTGATCAAGAATATATATACTTTATAGGGTCGGAGATGCTTCCTTCTGTCTGTTACATACATTTGCACAAAACCATTATACCCTTATTTACCCATTTTATGGGTTAAGGGTATAAAAAGAGTATCACACATATTTACCATATCAGCAGACCTTCAAGTCAAACGATGAAATACGAATTACAATCCAGAATCAAGACTTGTATGTACTACCGAATGAAAGCTTTCTCGATATTCAAGGCACAATTAAAAAGACTTCTAGCACTCAGAATGGGGTAACAACAACAACCTTTTTTTCATCTGGACCACATTTTAACTTCTCTTTACCATTAAAATGCCTTCTGGGTTTTGCTAAAGATCATAAGAAAGTGCTGTTAAACTGCAAACATGAACTAATTACATTGCTAAGCAAGGATATTCAAGATATATTTCATGAAGTTGAAGCAAAGACCACACATAAAGTGACAATAACAAATATATGTTGGAAAATACCACATGTAACGCATAATGATGCTAAAAAAATTAAAATGTTTGATTTGATAAAAAGTGGAGTTTCTATACCGATTGCTTTCCGCAGATGGGATTGCTACATCAATCCAACTCTGGTTCAAGGAACTCGTCATGTCTGGAATGTGAAACTTGCTGCTAACAGAGAGCGTCCTAGGTTTGCAATCATAGCATTTACGTTGAATGGCAAATTAATAACAAATAACTTGACAAATCTAAAAGTGCATCTGAACTCGGTATCTTACCCCAATGATGATTTTAATATTGATTTCGCTAAAGATCGCTTTGCTCATTTATACAATACTAGTAAGTGACCCGCTTGCTTCGCTGCGCCGATATTTTTTACAACATTTTAGCTTTTAGATATAGTGAACTAATTTTTGCAGGGCCTGTTTCCTATACCCAGGTTGTTAACTCGTTCGAGACACACATTTCCCTTTCTTAGTGCTCACTTGCATCCATGATTTTTTTACACGCCTCCATGTCCTGACCAAGTTTTGTAATAATTAATTAATTTTAAAGCATAGCTCTAGTACAAAATTTGGGAAAAAAGGACTTAAGTGTTCAGGAGGTACTCGAAGGAGTGGTCCAAATTCAAAAAATTGTAGCCTATGTGTTATTCTGATGTATAAGCTATATTGTGGTGAAGTTTCATTCAAATCCATTCAGTAGTATTTACGTGAAAGAGTAACAAACATCCATACATTCATACATCCATACTTACAAACTTTCGCCTTTATAACAGTAGTAGGATGTATGCTCAATTCCAAGAGAGCTACTATAACCGTGATCCACATCCACTTCTAACACCTTCAGAATTTAAGGAAAGGGCTCCGATGATTGTTGTTGACCTTTCGTATCAGAATGAAGCGGTTAAAACGGGGCCAATCGATGTTAGAGTTTCAATTGAACTATTGACTGCAAGTGCATCAGCCACAAAAGTCTATTGCCTCCTAATCCATGATCGTTTAGTTGAATACAGTCCATTGACTGGGTTAGTTCAACGGATAGTCTAAAAAATAGATACACACACACACACACCAGTAGTAATGGACGATTATGAAGATGAAGAGGTTGTGGCTATTGATGTTCAAGGATTTTATGGAAACAATGATGAGTTCATTTTAAAGGAAATAGCCATTGCATTTAAAAAAGAACAGAGCTCAAACAATTGTTTTCTTATAAGACCACCATATGATTATATTAAATTGAATGCAAAATCACGCAAGACAGTCGGCTGGCTTACACGAAATTATCATAATATTTACTGGAATGATGGCTATAATTCATTCAATATAATCAGAAACCATCTGCAGCATATTACCAGAGGCATCAATATCGTTCTATGCAAGGGAGCTGCTAAGCATAAATTTATAGGAAGATATTTAAGCAGACCGACAGCAGCAACAGCAACAGCAACCGCCTTATATGACATTGAGTACTATTTCGGTTGCCCTAAATTGAAAGCTCTAGAGACGAAACAGTGCAGCAGCACCTCAACACCACTCTTTTGCTCTTTTCATCAACATCAACAACAACAAGTAAGAAGGCTCTAGTCAAGAAATCCCGACTAGGACATACCCTTAACCCGATAGGTAATGCTTACAGTAACTTGTGTGTATTTATTTAGTGACCAATATAACCAAACTTCTTAACCGATTTTAATCAAATTTTTTTAAATGTTTATTATTTTATCCATAGTTTCAAACCTTATTTTCAGAATTTTGAAATTCATTATTTTGTTGTTATCGATCACATGTGTATATCGAAAACCAGAAGTGCTATCGATAATTCGAAACAAACTTGATCTGCTTATGGAATAGGAGATCTTAAGTTTCAAATTTGAAGTCTCTAGCTCTTATAGTCTCTGAGATCGACGCGTTCATACAGACAGACGGACAGACAGACGGACAGACGGACATGGCTAGATCGACTCGGCTGTTGATGCTGATCAAGAATATATATACTTTATAGGGTCGGAGATGCTTCCTTCTGTCTGTTACATACATTTGCACAAAACCATTATACCCTTATTTACCCATTTTATGGGTTAAGGGTATAAAAACAAAGACGTAATGGCGTCGTTTGTGCTCTTAATAATGCTGAAAAAATTCTGAAATTTTATCTACACCTAACTAGACAAAAGTAATATTTTTTAAATACTGTTTTTTAATTTCTGAAAAATAAATAAATAAATAAAGAGAAAAATTTTGTTTTTTATTTTTTATTTTTTAATTTTTTACATTTGGTTTATAAAGTAATTAAAATCCAGCTTTGATAGCTGCTTCCAATAAAAGCTCATCGTCAGAATCTTCCATTAGATCGATGCAGTTGTTGGCTACTGCTGCTTCACATTGCTCTGCTACCTCCAAAATAAGAGCGTCTGCGTTGTCGTCCATCAGCTGCCACATCGGGTGAAACAGCTTGCAGCAAAAGTACGTGCACCACCCGATGTCGGAGGCGAAGCACGGCTCCTGTGCATTTGGCCAGCTAAAATCATCGCCGAGGCTCTTCTCCATCTGTTTCAGCGTTTCATCCCCCATGAGAAGGGAGATGCAATCCTCATCATCAACAGCATTTTGTGTTGATGATAGGAATGGGCTGAACGACTCTTCACAGTCAGAGTCGATGAACACAATTTCCACACTGCTATTCATTTTGAAGTTGAGTGTTGTTGTTGATATTGTTGTTGATGTTGCTGTTGTTGTTGCTGTTGTTGATATTGTTGTTGATGTTGCTGTTGTTGATGCTGTTGATGCTGTTGTTGATGTTGCTGTTGTACAATATGCGAAACGAAACAAAACTCACGCACTCGAGCTCTGAAGACTTTCAATACGATATTTGTACTGATGAACAAATCCTGATTTGTTCAATTAAGAAAAGAATGGAGTCAAAAAAAACTATCACAAAATTGAATATACTTACCATGTCAGCAAACTCTTACCCAACCAGATATAGGTTTGCAATCATAACTTTAAACAAAAAAAAGGATGAGAACGGACACGCATGCAAAATTTTATATACTACAACAAACACTTGCCCAACAAGCCACTGTATTCACTATGTCAACAAACACTTGCCCAACAAGCCACTGTATTCACTATGTCAACAAACACTTACCCACACAAAGCGCATGCGCCACTGTATGCGGCACTTTTCAAACGATCCCTCTATCCCCCACGACTGTGCCACCGCTCCCTACGACTGTGCCAAAATCGGTCACTGTGTCACCAAGGGATCGTCCTTGGTTTTGCAAATCATAACAAACACTTACCCACACCAAGAGCACGCGCCACTGTATGCGGCACTTTCAAACGATCCCCCTATCCCCCACGACAGTGCCACCGCTCCCTACGACTGTGCCAAAATCGGTGTCCTTGGTTTTGCAAATCATAACAAACACTTACCCACACCAAGCGCATGCGCCACTGTATGCGGCACTATACCCAAATCCCCCTCCATCCCCGCGCCACGTGTCCGCCACTGTATGCGGCACTTTTCAAACGAACATCTGTGACAATATCGATCACTATGTAAACAAACACATTCCCACGCATCCACAATTCGATCACTATGTAAACAACGGATGTTATTAATTACCCCATTAAGTTCCAAAAACCCATTATGTGCCAGAATCGGCTATTATTTTTGAGGTCATTAAATTTTATTAGGGTAATAAAACTGTGCCAGAATCGGCTTTTTTACACTACTACACGCCATGTTTGTAATCAATAGAAAACAAAGGGTAGACAACGTGGGTGAACGCGACAAGATCAGAAACAATTAAATGGGCAGAAAAACAGAGTATATGCATGAGACGGCAACTGGCAGAACAGAACAGAACAGAAAAAACAGGTGGAGAGCAAAGAATAGGGTATTTTATTGACTTATAAACAGTTTTTAAGCGAACGACACACCATGTTTGTAGTCAATGAAAAGAAATGGTATAAAGCAAGCGAAAAGGAGTCTACGCAACAAGTGAAAAACAATCTAGCGGGCAGAAAAGCAGAGTATAAGCATGGCACGGCAACTAGCAGAACGGAACAGAACAGACAAAAAAGGTGGAGAGCAAAGAACAGGGTATTTTATTGAGTTACAAACAAGACGACACGCCATGTTGTAGTCATTTTTTTTTTTCTTTTTTTTTTGTCTCCTCTTGGCCGCCTAGTACGTAACCTTGAGTACTTGTTGTCTCCCATGCTTGGTTTTTGCACGGAGAGACTAATATTCGCTATCGCCGACTAATTAGTGGTCCACACGAATAAGGCCATTGGTGCCCCAGGAGGTTCCTATTTCAAAAACAGTCATGGCCTTATAACATGCGATTTGAATTAGAGAACCTCATGCCCTTAAATCTATTCTAGACCGGGCTTGGTAAAAGTAAAAGGTAGAGCCAGATATGAAGGGGCTTTGGTCAAGCATTCGAAGGTGCTTGATCTTTTAGTATTTTGGTGACATCACAATAACAACAAGTCAAAGCACCACGAAGAAGCCTATTACCAACCGACACACTATTTCTCCCTGTGTATGAAAGCTAGTACATATTAACTCATGTACTAGACTTTATTGGCTTGTTTGTTTGATTTTGTTTGTTGTTAGTGACGGGGAACCTGTTGTCTTCAGTAACCGTCTGTTAGTATTTGGTTGTTGGGTTAGTTGTTAGTTGGCTTTATCAAAGTTGCATAACTTCAAATTGATAAAATTTAGTTGTGAGTTTGTTAAAAGATTAATTTACTTGGTTATTTAAAGAGGATTTCAAGAGTTAGGCAGAGGAGTGAGAAAGTCAGAAGAAACAAGTCATGCACCTATGGCTTTACTGTCATTACAGACGCGGGCTTAGGCTGACAACAATGGCAGAGAGCACCGCAGGAAGCAAGGCATCCTCCAAACAGACTCACCCCACTGAAGTGCAAGTTTAGTATGAAGAAGTATAGATTAAATGGTGAGGCAGCAATAACTAGCCGCGTCATCAAATTATTATTGAAGTTTGATGTTTTAGTATGTATAAGTATTGAGGCTGATATAACTTTAGCCTGGTTGGTCCTCTCAGGCTTAGGGTAACACTATATTGATCAGTGTACTAAGTGAGAGGAACCGGTTTTCTCTTACACTTCTGAAGGAGGTGAAGAGAATTTGGTAGCCATATAAGCCATGTTTGCAATTTATGTGAATTGAGCTTTTCCATATGGGGAAGGCTCTATTTCGTCTGTGCAGTCAGAGTAAATACTATCCTTTAACATACCAAACATGGTAACCTCCAAAAGTAACAAGGTTTTCCAGTAAGGCCGGACTGTACTACTCTGTGGTTTGTGTTAGAAGATTTCATAAATTGGCTGAACAGTCAACAATTGTAAGGTTCAGCAATAAGACCAAATCTCATGTGAGAGGTTGTACTTTAGCATTTTTTGATTATTGGAAAAAAAAAAGATTGGAGACAAGGGAGCTAGGATACAGAAAAATGTCAGACATTCTAGCATGCTTGACCCTCCTACAGACGCGGGCTTAGGCTGACAACAGGGGCATCTTACATGAGGAAGCCTAACACTGCTCAAGTACACCCACTCCCCTGCAAGTGAGGTATAAAGCTGAGTTAACTGAGAAAAGAAGGGTAGGAGAGAAGGGAGCTAGCATAAAGAAAAATGTCAGACATACTATTATGCTTGACCCTCCTACAGACGCGGGCTTTCGATAACAACAGGAGCATCTTACATGAAGAAGCCTAGCACTGCTCAAGTACACCCACTCCCCTGCAAGTGAATTATAAAGATGCTTCTTTTTTGAAGTCGGTTAAAAATTTTGTAAATTCAAGCATAACTGATTGCCTACAGGAATTGGGGCCTATTGAAAATTTGAGAATTTTCATTTTTATTGTATTTATTTGAAAAAATTGATTTTTAAGAATATATATTTGAAGATTGGACATAAATACAGAATTATTGGAGATTTAATTCTGTGTCTAAGAGGTTATTTGTTTATAGTCATGTGTGCAGGCATAATTCTATAGAAAATTTTGGCTACAAAGAATATTTGGGTAGAAAACATTAACTGTTCGAATTGAGGTTCAGTTATTTGTATTGTATTGTATTACATTTGTAATAGAGTTCAGACACCCAAAACTTAGCTCGATTATCGAGCCTACAATTGGGAGGACGGATAAGGTTGCATTTTAAGCAAAAGTAACTTCAACTAAATAACTAAATATGTTCAGACTAATGTGTTTTTAGCCCCGAAGGGTTTGGGTATGCATAGCATATATGCATTAAAATATATAAGCAGAAAAATTGGTTGATTTATAAACATCTTATGAGTATAAAAAACCAGTTACGGACGTTTATCGGACTGTGGTTGATTTGTCTAAGAATTTTACATATATATTTTATATACTATTGATATATGAACCAGCCTGCACAGTAACCACTTAACACTATTTCTATTTAACTAAATTAATAATATATTTATTTAGCGCTACATTTACTAAATCATATTTAAAAGAAGATTTAAATGTCAGCCATTATGGTGACGAATATTTTATTATATTTACTTTGCCTAAGTATTTGTATACTTGTGCATTTATACGACGACAACAGGGTGAGTTTGGTATCAAATTCAGACAATTCAAGATGCTTCTTGATGCTAGAGAGAGACGGATATTTGACAATTTTAATAAGAATGCCACACATACACATACCCATACTAATGGCGAAATAATTTATATATAAAAGCGAGAAATTTATGTTAAATTGTATGTAATTCCCTACTTTGGCAAGGCCAGACTCACCCCGGTTACCAACAAACAAAGAACAGATAGCAGGAAAAAATAAAATACGTCTCAGCACAGTAATGGCAGATGAGCTCCGTTGGGCGTCAGACACTTTAGGTTAAGTAGCGTAGCAAAAAATTCCAATCCAATCCAAACAGTCCAAATGTAAAACCAATCCAGTCATAAAACAAATCCAATCCTGCACCAGTATAAGATCCAACCAATTTTCAATTTATTTATTTATTTTAATTTGGTTTAGCGCGTATTTTTGTTGCGACTTGATTTTTTTTTTTTTGTTTTTTTTTGTTTCCTCTCGGCGGCCTAGTACGTAACCTTAAGTACTCGGTTGTCTCCCATGCTTGGTTTTTGCACGGAGGGACTAATATTCGCTATCGCCGACTAATTAGTGGTCCCCACGAATAAGGCCATTGGTGCTCCAGGAGGTTCCTATTTCAAAAACAGTCATGGCCTTATAACATGCGATTTGAATTAGAGAACCTCATGCCCTTAAATCTATTCTAGACCGGGCTTGGTAAAAGTAAAAGGTAGAGCCAGATATGAAGGGGCTTTGGTCAAGCATTCGAAGGTGCTTGATCTTTTAGTATTTTGGCGACATTACAATAACAACAAGTCAAAGCACCACGAAGAAGCCTATTACCAACCGACACACTATTTCACCCTGTGTATGAAAGCTAGTACATATTAACTCATGTACTAGACTTTATTGGCTTGTTTGTTTGATTTTGTTTGTTGTTAGTGACGGGGAACCTGTTGTCTTTAGTAACCGTCTGTTAGTATTTGGATGTTGGGTTAGTTGTTAGTTGGCTTTATCAAAGTTGCATAACTTCAAATTGATAAAATTTAGTTTTGAGTTTGTTAAAAGATGAATTTACTTGGTTATGTAAAGAGGATTTCAAGAGTTAGGTAGAGGAGTGAGAAAGTCAGAAGAAACAAGTCATGCACCTATGGCTTTACTGTCATTACAGACGCGGGCTTAGGCTGACAACAATGGCAGAGAGCACCGCAGGAAGCAAGGCATCCTCCAAACAGACTCACCCCACTGAAGTGCAAGTTTAGTATGAAGAAGTATAGATTAAATGGTGAGGCAGCAATAACTAGCCGCGTCATCAAATTATTATTGAAGTTTGATGTTTTAGTATGTATAAGTATTGAGGCTGATATAACTTTAGCCTGGTTGGTCCTCTCAGGCTTAGGGTAACACTATATTGATCAGTGTACTAAGTGAGAGGAACCGGTTTTCTCTTACACTTCTGAAGGAGGTGAAGAGAATTTGGTAGCCATATAAGCCATGTTTGCAATTTATGTGAATTGAGCTTTTCCATATGGGGAAGGCTCTATTTCGTCTGTGCAGTCAGAGTAAATACTATCCTTTAACATACCAAACATGGTAACCTCCAAAAGTAACAAGGTTTTCCAGTAAGGTCGGACTGTACTACTCTGTGGTTTGTGTTAGAAGATTTCATAAATTGGCTGAACAGTCAACAATTGTAAGGTTCAGCAATAAGACCAAATCTCATGTGAGAGGTTGTACTTTAGCATTTTTTGATTATTGGAAAAAGAGATAGGAGACAAGGGAGCTAGGATACAGAAAAATGTCAGACATTCTATCATGCTTGACCCTCCTACAGACGCGGGCTTAGGCTGACAACAGGGGCATCTTACATGAGGAAGCCTAACACTGCTCAAGAACACCCACTCCCCTGCAAGTGAGGTATAAAGCTGAGTTAACTGAGAAAAGAAGGGTAGGAGAGAAGGGAGCTAGGGCTAGCATACAGAAAAATGTCAGACATACTATCATGCTTGACCCTCCTACAGACGCGGGCTTAGGCTGACAACAGGGGCATTTTATAAGAGGAAGCCTACCACTGCTCAAGTACACCCATTCCCCTGCAAGTGAGTTATAAAGCTGAGTTTACTAAGAATAGAAAGATAGGAGAGAAGGGAGTTAGCATACAGTAAAATATCAGACATACTATCATGCATGACCCTCCTACAGACGCGGGCTTTGGCTAACAACAGGAGCATCTTACATGAAGAAGCCTAGCACTGCTCAAGTACACCCACTCCCCTGCAAGTGAATAATAAAGATGAGTTTACTGAGAAAAGAAAGGAAAGGAAAGATAGGAGAGAAGGGAGCTAGCATACAGAAAAATGTCAGACATACTATCATGCTTGACCCTCCTACAGACGCTTGCTTTGGCTAACAACAGGAGCACCTTACATGAAGAAGCCTATCACTGCCCAAGTACACCCACTCCCCTGCAAGTGAATGATAAAGCCGAGTTTACTGAGAAAAGAAAGGAAAGGAAAGATAGGAGAGAAGGGAGCTAGCATACAGAAAAATGTCAGACATACTATCATGCTTGACCCTCCTACAGACGCTTGCTTTGGCTAACAACAGGAGCACCTTACATGAAGAAGCCTATCACTGCCCAAGTACACCCACTCCCCTGCAAGTGAATGATAAAGCCGAGTTTACTGAGAAAAGAAAGGAAAGGAAAGATAGGAGCGAAGGGAGCTAGCATACAGAAATATGTCAGACATACTATCATGCTTGACCCTCCTACAGACGCGGGCTTTGGCTAACAACAGGAGCACCTTACATGAAGAAGCCTAACACTGCTCAAGTACACCCACTCCCCTGCAAGTGAATTGTAAAGCTGAGTTTACTGAGAAAAGAAAGGAAAAGAAAGATAGGAGAGAAGGGAGCTAGCATACAGAAAAATGTCAGACATACTATCATGCTTGACCCTCCTACAGACGCGGGCTTAGGCGGACAACAGGGGCATTTTACAAGAGGAAGCCTACCACTGCTCAAGTACACCCACTCCCCTGCAAGTGAGTTATAAAGCTGAGCTTACTAAGAAAAGAAAGATAGGAGAGAAGGGAGCTAGCATACAGAAAAATGTCAGACATACTATTATGCATGACCCTCCTACAGACGCTTGCTTTCGATAACAACAGGAGCACCTTACATGTAGAAGCCAAACACTGCTCAAGTACACCCACTCACCTGCAAGTGAGTTATAAAGCTGCTGCTAGCATTCAGAAAAATGTCAGACATACTATCATGCTTGACCCACCTACAGACGCTTGCTTTGGCTAACAACAGGAGAACCTTACATGAAGATGCCTATCACTGCCCAAGTACACCCACTCCCCTGTAAGTGAGTTATAAAACTGAGTTAACTGAGTAATTTAAGGAGGATAGCAAGATGTTGGTTGAAAAGTGAGTAGATCAGCAGACACCAGTCATGCATAACAAACTCTCTCAACCATAGATTAGTATTGGATGTATTAGTTTGTTTTGGTTAAATGTAGAGGAAGCTTTAACTAAGCATTGTCCTTGTACATTATTTTGTTGATTAGTTTATTGAAGATTGAGTAGTTGTTAGAACGAATTAGTTAGAAGGAGAGCAAAGACTGAGATAACTTTAGTCTGGTTAGACCCCTCCTTAGTTGGTTGTGGAGCCAGAGCAGAAAAGAGCTTATAACAAACCATTCAGGGAAATTTCCTGTAAGTAACAAAATTCCCAAGAAATGCAACCTCATTCTACCCTGAGCAAAACACCAACCGTACCTAGAGTTTTGAGGGAGTATGACAATTAATGGAGATTATCCTGTAGAGGGTTTAGATTCATCCGTTTTTCCATCCGTTTTTTATAAATTAAGTCTTGTTTACTCTTCCTTAAATGAGCCTTGATTGGGCTATCTCTTGCACACCTATATCTTGTGAGTTGGGGAGAGAAGTTTGGCTTGACATGTCTTAGGTGAAAGCATTGTTGGGTTTGTTGTTTGAGAGTAATTTGTGCATTTCATTTCAGTTCAGGTGTCATCTGGTTGAGCTAAAGTTATAACGGTTTTCCGATATTGTTTGCAATAATTTACTTATTTTGTAGAATTATGATCCGATCCGGATGAACTAAGCCTTTTCTGAAGGTTTGAAACAAGTACTAAAAGTCGCTAGAACATATCAAGGCTGTTAAATCAATATTTTTTTATTCCCGCTAAAACGGGCGTTTTTAGCCGTATTTATAGCTAAAATTGTTGGTTTGGCATAACAAAATTCACCGTCTGAGGGCATATCTGTGAAACTAGTTGCCCAATTTGGGCGATCTTGGACTTTTTGAAATGGTATTTTGGAGTAGAAGAGATCTTATAATATGTATATTGCCTATAGGGTCAAATTTGGAGTGATAGTATTTGAGTGTGTATGAGCTTTGTATGTATGGCAGAAATTATATAATTTTTATCACTAAAGTGGTAATAACTATGCTAATAATTGTCCGATCTGGTCGAATATGGTATTAATAAACAACAATTTTAACAAAAAGAAAAACAACTTCAACACTAAAATGCTTTTAAAAGTAAAAAATAATTGGGTTTTCTTGTACAAGTAGTAAGAAATATTGTTGTTTTTGGAGTCGGTGTCAGCTAAGGTAGGTTTATAGCTTGGCTGCCCCCGATACGGCAGAAATTTATTAATTCTGCATTGTTTAAGACCATTACTTACGGTTCAGTAAAACTGGCAAACACAAATTCACAGTTTCGCAAAACGTAGTTTTGAGAAAAACGCATTTAAAGTTTCAATTTTAGTCGTTTACTCAACGGATTTTCTCTTACAACAGAATGGCTATCTATTAATCCATTCAATATGGAACATTGTGAAGTAGTAAACTCCTTCCCAACATTTCTAGTAGTACTAAGCCCAGGAGGAGAAAAACCGTAAGAATAGTATTTATATTTAAGGGACAGGGTATATTTAAGGCTAGGCACGCAGCACTATCAGATACGGGCATCACTATCAGAGGAGAGAAACAGAGGCCCCGACACGACACAGGCATAGAAAACAGCGGTAGCGGCAGAGAACACAGCAGCAGACGGCACACGACACAGGCATAGCAAACAGCGGTAGCGGCAGAGAACGCAGCAGCAAACGGCACGCGACAAACGAAGCCGCCGACGCACCGCGCTGACTTAGCAGCCGAGAAGACCGACAGAGAACGCAGCAGCAAACGGCACGCGACAAACGAAGCCACCGACGCAGCGCGCTAACACCCGACTTAGCAGCCGAGAAGACTTGCCGAGAGAAAAGCAGCAACAAACGAAAACGAGAGCGTCGTCAGCAGCTCAAAAGGGCAGAGGGCGCAGCAGAGCATTAAGCAGCGATCGCGACTGCATGAGGGTACAGCATGCATGGAAAATGCGTGGCTGGACAGTCGTTGCGGAATTGTTAAAAAGTGCGGTCCTACGCGTGCCAAAGTACAGCGAAAGAAAAATGAACAACACGCGGCGTCGATCTGCACAGCCGAGAATACATACAAGGAGCCAACAACAACAACAACAGCAAAGGATTACTTAAGAACCATGGACAGCGGGTAAGCTGGCCCCTAACTCTAGATATTACATGGGCGGGCGGGAGTTTTTAAGTGCGGTGTGTTAGGCAGGTACAGGCTGCGAATAAATTATGCAAAGTTATTAAGTGCAAGCAAGTGTTTTCTAATAGTTCTCAGCGTAGCCACGGCGTGCCGTATGGCCCCAACATGTGTTCCGAGCGTTTCTCTGCACATGTTGGGGGTATTCGGTAGCGTGCCGAGCTAGCCCCAACACGTGTTCCGAGCGTTTCTCTGCACGTGTTGAGACTGGTCGGTGCCACCGGCCATCGGTAGTGTACACCAGGACGCATTCCGAGCGTTCTCTGTGCGTTTTGGTGGCTCTACGGATGCTCCCTCGCCAGGTTTGCAGTGTTGTTGTTTTTTTTTGCTCTAATAGTTCCCAGCGTAGCCACGGCGTGCCGTATGGCCCCAGCATGTGTTCCGAGCGTTTCTCTGCACATGTTGAGGCTATTCGGTAGCGTGCCGCCTAGCCCCAACACGTGTTCCGAGCGTTTCTCTGCACGTGTTGAAGCTGGTCGGTGCCACCGGCCATCGGTAGTGTACACCAAGACGCATTCCGAGCGTTTCTCTGTGCGTTTTGGTGGCCCTACGGATGCTCCCTTGCCAGGTTTGTAGTGTTGTTGTTTGTCTAATAGTTCCCAGCGTAGCCACGGCGTGCCGTATGGCCCCAGCATGTGTTCCGAGCGTTTCTCTGCACATGTTGAGGCTATTCGGTAGCGTGCCGCCTAACCCCAATACGTGTTCCGAGCGTTTCTCTGCACGTGTTGAGGTTGGTCGGTGCCGCCGGCCACCCATAGCGACCATCAAAACGCATTCCGAGGGCTTCTCTGTGCGCTTTGGTGGGTCTGCAGTTGCCCCGAAACACCTCTCGAGTCTCGGTATTTTATAAATTTTGTTGTAAAAGATCCTGGATATGACTGAGTATTTACCCCAGCCTTAGAAAGCTTCTTTACAGATGGCGCCCGAGCAGGGACTCCGAGATTTATGTTGTTTCGAGGGGGGGGATTTTTTTTGTTTGGTGTGGTCACCGACGACCAAGTTATACAAAAAGTATAAATAAATGTAGATCTTTTCTTGTATTTTTTTTAAATGACTATGGCAAAAGGCCCCACGTTGTAGGCACAATGGTGACATAGTCCATATTTTCGGCCTGTCCGAAAGTACAGTCTCGGGGAGAAAAACAACAGACGCGTTCTGTTTATTTTTTTTTTTCATGTGCTTGTGCACATAGCCGGCGTACCGCCCCACGGAAAGGAAAAAAAAACGTGACCACGCTAGTTACACGTGGGATCATGTGGGCAGCGACATATGGAACAGTTTCACGCACAAGCGAGCAAACGCTTGGCGAGACATGCTAGGTACGAGATTATTTTGTTTTTTTTTGCTAACCAACCGCATTCGAGAACTTTCCCCCAAACATTGGTTTCCTGGAGTACAGTAGGGCTCAGCTTCCCATTAACCATTTTTTTTTGTAAACCTACATAATTTTTTTTTGTTGTTGTTGAGAGCGGAATAATCGTAGAAACAAGCCGAACGCAGCAACTACGCATTAGTCGCTAACGCAGCGACGAAGCTATTCAGCAACAGAGCGGCTCAGCAGCAGAGCCGAACACCCACCGAACCGAGCGACGCAGCGACTCAGAAACAGAGCGGCTCAGCAGCAGAGCCGAACACCCGCCGAACCGAGCGACGCAGCGACTCAGAAACAGAGCGGCTCAGCAGCAGAGCCGAATACCAGCCGAACCAAGCGACGCAGCGACTCAGAAACAGAGCGGCTCAGCAGCAGAGCCGAATACCAGCCGAACCAAGCGACGCAGCGACTCAGAAACAGAGCGGCTCAGCAGCAGAGCCGAATACCAGCCGAACCAAGCAACGAAGCGACTTAGCAACGGTGAGGCGCAGCCGCAAAGCCGAGGATCAGCCGACGCAACGACAGAGCAGAGCCGACGAAGACATCGGACGGCAGAGGTCCCGAAGTCCGCACGACCAGGCAGCTGAGGCGGGTAGCCCAGCATATATAAGGCGGTCCCTGACAGCGGGATAGGCAGTTTAGCAACAAGAGTCAACCAGTGACAACAGTCAGTGATACAGTGCTCAAATAAAGAACCAAATTTAAACACCGACTTGACAAGTGAATCCTCACGCAAAGAAAAGGACTCGCAGGACCAACAGCAGGACTCGCAGGACCAACAGCAGGATCGGCAGGACTCGCAGGACCAACAGCAGGACTCGCAGGACCAACAGCAGGATCGGCAGGACTCGCAGGACCAACAGTAGCACCCGTTACAGCACACGCTACAGGACCAGCAGCACCCGTAGCAGCGGTATATCAACAACACACGCGGCAGAACTACCAGCACTACCTGACATGGGTGTAAAGTGGATCACTTTTCGGCGCAAGGAAGAGCTACAGCAGCTTGCCCAAGAATTCGGGTTGGGAACTACTGGCACGGTCGAGGAATTGCGGGGCAGGATTTCGGCGTTTGTCACCAGGGGCGAACACTCGGAGGCAACACGAGACCGTCTGGTGGAACTGGAAGCTAGCTACGGAGATATGGCCAGCCCTCGAGATGGTCGCTCGCCGTCGGTGTCTCCATGCCCTGAAAGCCGTGGAAACTACAAGCAGCTTCAGCTACCGGTGCCGGCGATGGAAACTGTTACGCAGGAGGACCACGAACTACCGGGTACTAGTATAGCAGACCCAGGAGGACGTCGAGAGGAAATTTCGTGCTCCATGCTGGCGGATAAGCTGCGCAACTGGGGTATCGTGTTTGACGGCATCTCGGACCCACTGAGTTTAATCGAGAAACTCGAGGGGCGTGTGACCACTTGCCGGGGAAGTGTCGACCAACTACCACGAGCCATATTTGGGCTATTGACCGGTCGGGCTGAAGGATGGTACCGCGCTTACAACATGCAGGACAAACCTTGGGAGTCGTTTAAGAAAGAGTTCTTGGACTTTTTCTTGCCGCCACAGTACTTTCAACGCTTAGAAAGTACAATCCAGGCTCGTGTTCAACGCCCAGGTGAAGCCTTCCGTGACTACATTATTGAGCTGCGTTTACTGATCCAACGTGCCCAATACTCACCGGAACAAGAGCTGGATCGCATATACGACAACTTGCTGCCAGAATACCAACTATTTACACGCCGGCACGAATTTAACACATTGGCCAGGTTGACCCAGCTGGTCACAAGCTTTGAGACAGTTCGGGACCGGAACAAGAAGGGATATGCAGCATTGGTCCCAGCAAGTACGCCAAAAGCACTCGGCCACGCGCATAACATTGGAGACCACGGACAAGAAAACTGGGACTTGGCAGTACCAACCATGAACGAGACAACGATCAAACCGATACCACAGGACACGGAGGGAGCAGTGGACGTAAAGCGGGCTTGCCGAAATTGCGGAGAAATCGGGCATTTCTCTAAAGATTGTCGGAATCCTCAAATGTTGTTCTGCTGGGAATGTGGCCGGCGTGGGACACGCACCATCGGATGCTGCCGTGTCGCTCGATCGGGAAACGGTCAGCGTCTCCGCCCAGCAGAGGACAGGGCGGAGAGCAACAGCAGTTGGAGCCCTCGTCATTAGATCACCCATTACGCTTGAAGGAGGGGAGGATCGCGGTTTCGGTGACCATACGGGATACCCCGGTAGTAGCAACACTGGACACAGGAGCCACGCGATCATTTATAAGTGAACGTTTAGCAAAGATCGTCGGTACCAAGGATAACATTCGCGACATCCAGGTACGAATAATCCTCGCAGATGGTTCACCAAAGCACATAACCCGGGCAGTAGTAGAAAAGATAAAGCTCGACCAACAAGATGCTGTGGTACCCCTACTGGTTATGCCAGGGATCCTGGACGATGCAATTTTGGGCATTGACTTCTTGTGTGGAGTTCGCACAAAAATTCAGTGCGGCCGAGCCTTCTTACAACTCTCGTCTTCACCCGCTTCACGAGCGTATCCGATTCTGATGACTCCAGCCCAACCAACGACGACCAATACAACATCGCAGGATGCACAGGACGAACATGACACTGAGCTAGCCGACTTCGTAGAGACCGCGCAGGCTAGTGAATCAACATCGCAGGACGCACAGGACGGACATGCCACTGAGCCAGCCGACTTCGTAGAGACAGCGCCGGCTAGTGTTGCACCAACGCAGGATGCCCGCAACACTGAGCTAGCCGACTTCGTAGAGACCGCGCAGGCTAGTGAACCTACATCACAGGACGCACCGGATTCGGAGCTAGCCGATTTCATAACAACCGTACAGGCCAGTCAGACGAAGACGCAGGCGAAACAACATCGAACCAACCGAGGTTATGCACTCGAACCACTGGCGGACGCTCATAAGGCCCGGAGAACGAACCCATTTCGGAGACAACCACGGGCATTACCGGCCATTTTGGAAGAGCAGGAAAGCACGCAACGAACTGTCCCGATAAGCCTAGTCGTCACGACAGAGGAAGAAGACAAGGGGCCCCCAGCGGAAGCAAACGCAACGGAACACGCATTGCATGCCTGGATCGATGACTTTCTGGAGAAGGAACTAGCCCGATTTGAGAACATGACAGGAGTACCACACATTTCGCTTCTCCATCAACCGGCAACGACAGGTAACGATTAGTTTACTTCCCCCGAAGTAGGAAGGGAGTGTGAAGTAGTAAACTCCTTCCCAACATTTCTAGTAGTACTAAGCCCAGGAGGAGAAAAACCGTAAGAATAGTATTTATATTTAAGGGACAGGGTATATTTAAGGCTAGGCACGCAGCACTATCAGATACGGGCATCACTATCAGAGGAGAGAAACAGAGGCCCCGACACGACACAGGCATAGAAAACAGCGGTAGCGGCAGAGAACACAGCAGCAGACGGCACACGACACAGGCATAGCAAACAGCGGTAGCGGCAGAGAACGCAGCAGCAAACGGCACGCGACAAACGAAGCCGCCGACGCACCGCGCTGACTTAGCAGCCGAGAAGACCGACAGAGAACGCAGCAGCAAACGGCACGCGACAAACGAAGCCACCGACGCAGCGCGCTAACACCCGACTTAGCAGCCGAGAAGACTTGCCGAGAGAAAAGCAGCAACAAACGAAAACGAGAGCGTCGTCAGCAGCTCAAAAGGGCAGAGGGCGCAGCAGAGCATTAAGCAGCGATCGCGACTGCATGAGGGTACAGCATGCATGGAAAATGCGTGGCTGGACAGTCGTTGCGGAATTGTTAAAAAGTGCGGTCCTACGCGTGCCAAAGTACAGCGAAAGAAAAATGAACAACACGCGGCGTCGATCTGCACAGCCGAGAATACATACAAGGAGCCAACAACAACAACAACAGCAAAGGATTACTTAAGAACCATGGACAGCGGGTAAGCTGGCCCCTAACTCTAGATATTACATGGGCGGGCGGGAGTTTTTAAGTGCGGTGTGTTAGGCAGGTACAGGCTGCGAATAAATTATGCAAAGTTATTAAGTGCAAGCAAGTGTTTTCTAATAGTTCTCAGCGTAGCCACGGCGTGCCGTATGGCCCCAACATGTGTTCCGAGCGTTTCTCTGCACATGTTGGGGGTATTCGGTAGCGTGCCGGCTAGCCCCAACACGTGTTCCGAGCGTTTCTCTGCACGTGTTGAGACTGGTCGGTGCCACCGGCCATCGGTAGTGTACACCAGGACGCATTCCGAGCGTTCTCTGTGCGTTTTGGTGGCTCTACGGATGCTCCCTCGCCAGGTTTGCAGTGTTGTTGTTTTTTTTTGCTCTAATAGTTCCCAGCGTAGCCACGGCGTGCCGTATGGCCCCAGCATGTGTTCCGAGCGTTTCTCTGCACATGTTGAGGCTATTCGGTAGCGTGCCGCCTAGCCCCAACACGTGTTCCGAGCGTTTCTCTGCACGTGTTGAAGCTGGTCGGTGCCACCGGCCATCGGTAGTGTACACCAAGACGCATTCCGAGCGTTTCTCTGTGCGTTTTGGTGGCCCTACGGATGCTCCCTTGCCAGGTTTGTAGTGTTGTTGTTTGTCTAATAGTTCCCAGCGTAGCCACGGCGTGCCGTATGGCCCCAGCATGTGTTCCGAGCGTTTCTCTGCACATGTTGAGGCTATTCGGTAGCGTGCCGCCTAACCCCAATACGTGTTCCGAGCGTTTCTCTGCACGTGTTGAGGTTGGTCGGTGCCGCCGGCCACCCATAGCGACCATCAAAACGCATTCCGAGGGCTTCTCTGTGCGCTTTGGTGGGTCTGCAGTTGCCCCGAAACACCTCTCGAGTCTCGGTATTTTATAAATTTTGTTGTAAAAGATCCTGGATATGACTGAGTATTTACCCCAGCCTTAGAAAGCTTCTTTACAACATCGATCAACATACCTTAGCTGACACCGACTCCAAAAACACCAATATTTCTTACTACTTGTACAAGAAAACCCAATTATTTTTTACTTTTTAGGGCATTTTAGTTATTTTGAAGTTGGTTTTCTTTTTGTTAAAATGTTGTTTATTATACTTTGATACCAAAGGTATCATAGTATATTGGGTTTGTGCAATGTCCGTCATGGTGTCTGTCCGTCCGTCCGTCTGTCCGTATGAACGCAACTTTTTTCGACACCCTTAAAGCTAGAGCCTTGCAACTTTGCAAATATCTTGGTACATGTCTTCGTCAGACAAAGTGTTAAATGTAGGGCTCTACGACCTCAGGGGTTCCGAGAAATCGATAACAAGTCGATACACCTCGATGTGCAAATCGATAAAACACAAATATATCCCACATTTTAGCAGCTAAAGTTACCAAATTTAATGTCAAGATAGCTGGTGACATTCCCCAAAAAACTGCATCAAAAGTTTAGATGCCACGCCCACCTCTTCCGCCCCCAGCCCCTCTCTGATTATAAACAAAAATGCTCGTATCTTCTACAGTTTTGAAGCTATAGCCACCAAAATTGACATGAAGGTAGATACTGACATCTGACAAAGTTATGCATCAAAACATTGGATGCCACGCCCCCAAACAACGTGAAATGCCCCACCGCCCTAAAAAAAACCGGAAGGCATGTATCTTCGCCAGTTTTTAAGCTAGAGTCACCAAATTTGGTATGAACATTGGTAGTGACATCCGTAGCAGGTGTACATCAATGTTTTGGATGCCACGCCCACTTATTCTGCCCACCACTATATCTCTCTCAGTTTTTGAGCTAGACTCTTCAAATTTGGTATGAACATTGTTAGTGGCATCCGTAACAGATCTGCATCAATGTTTTGGATGCCACGCCCACTTATACCGCCCACCTCTATATCTTTGTCAGTTTTTGAGCTAGAGTCTCCAATTTTATACCCAAAACCCTCATATATTACTATTTGCACTCAGAATCCTTAACACAGCTATGTGAACTGGTATCAAAGTATATCGCAGTCGGTTGCGTCCGACTGCAACGTTTTTACTTGTTTTTTAATTGTTAGTGATAATTATAATAATATTTAAAAAGTTTTCTGAATATAGGTAGACCTACTAAACGTGCTGCTTATATGAGACAGCGTCGTTTAAGTGACACAAACAAAGGAAGGCAAAAACGCCTAACTCCCCCCCCCAACTTCCCAACAAATCTGGGATGATATCGTCAGCTGTCTTTCTACCAAATTTTGTGATTCTAGCTCAAAGATTGTAACATATTACTAAATTCTCGTTTTTAAAAAGTGGGCGGCAGAGGTGGGTGTGGCATCCAAATTGTTGATGCAGATCTTTCGTAGATGCCACCGTCTATCTTCCTACCAAATTTGGTGACTCAAGCTCAAGAACTGTTAAAGATATAGCTGTTTCCGATTTAAAAAGGCGGGTGGCAATGGTGGGCGTGGCATCCAAACTTTTGATGCAGATCTTAAAGGGACGTCATCACCTAACTTCTCAACTAATCTGGCGACTTTAGCTCAAAAATCGTGCGAGATACGTATGACTAAGAATGCAAATTTAAGAGATATGCGGTTTTCTTAATGAAGCCATTGCCTGAACTGGACCAAAAAAATGGGACCACACTGGAAGCACCAGTTTCCAAATACAAAAAAATTTATCAAAATCGGTTCACCCAGTCGCAAGTTCTGAGGTAACAACGCCAAAAAAAAAAATTCATACGAATTGATAACCTGCTTCTTTTTTGAAGTCGGTTAAAAATTTTGTAAATTCAAGCATAACTGATTGCCTACAGGAATTGGGGCCTATTGAAAATTTGAGAATTTTCATTTTTATTGTATTTATTTGAAAAAATTGATTCTTAAGAATATATATTTGAAGATTGGACATAAATACAGAATTATTGGAGATTTAATTCAGTGTCTAAGAGGTTATTTGTTTATAGTCATGTGTGCAGGCATAATTCTATAGAAAATTTTGGCTACAAAGAATATTTGGGTAGAAAACATTAACTGTTCGAATTGAGGTTCAGTTATTTGTATTGTATTGTATTACATTTGTAATAGAGTTCAGACACCCAAAACTTAGCTCGATTATCGAGCCTACAATTGGGAGGACGGATAAGGTTGCTTTTTAAGCAAAAGTAACTTCAACTAAATAACTAAATATGTTCTGACTGATGTGTTTTTAGCCCCGAAGGGCTTTGGTATGCATAGCATATATGCATTAAAATATATAAGCAGAAAAATTGGTTGATTTATAAACATCTTATGAGTATAAAAAACCAGTTACGGACGTTCATTGGACTGTGGTTGATTTGACTAAGAACTTTACATATATATTTTAAATACTATTGATATATGAACCAGCCTGCACAGTAACCATTTAACACTATTTTTATTTAACTAAATTAATAATATATTTATTTAGCGCTACATTTACTAAATCATATTTAAAAGAAGATTTAAATGTCAGCCATTATGGTGACGAATATTTTATTATATTTACCTTGCCTAAGTATTTGTATACTTGTGCATTTATACGACGACAACTGGGTGAGTTTGGTATCAAATTCAGACAATTCAAGATGGTAGAGAGCTAACCAAAAATCATGGGCAAATGCTTCTTGATGCTAGAGAGAGACGGATATTTGACAATTTTAATAAGAATGCCACAAATACACATGCCCATACTAATGGCGGAATAATTTATATATAAAAGCGAGACATTTATGTTAAATTGTATGTAATTCCCTACTTTGGCAAGCGCAGACTCACCCCGGTTACCAACAAACAAAGAACAGATAGAACACTTTCAACCTGATTGGAATATTTGGTGAAAATTTCTGCCTTCTACCTCTTTTCGTTTAGGCTGTGGGTCTCTCAACAATCAGTCAGTCAGGACAAACTCTTTTATATATATAGATAAGCACGCTCCATAACATTAGTGTATGGGAGGTGCCCCAAGGAGTTGTCGGATTGGGTCCAAATTTTGCATCCATAACTTTTTTAGACCCTGTTATGTCCTGACAAAGAGCATAGCTCTAGTACAAAAGTTGAAAAAAAAAGGACTTAAGTGCTCAGGAGGTACTCGAAGAAGTGGTCCAAATTCAAAATCCTTTCTTAGTGCTCACTTTCAATCTGAATGGAATATTTGGTGAAAATTTCAGCCTTCTAGCTCTTATCGTTTAGGCTGTGGGTCTCTCAACAATCAGTCAGTCAGTCAGTTATATATATATATATAGACTAGTAAGGGACCCGCTTGCTTCGCTGCGCCGATAGTTTTTACAAAATTTTAGCAATACATATAAAATAAGTAAATTAGTTAAGGCTTAACAACATATTAGCAAAATATTTAATATTCTCTTTTTCACGCCACAATTGAGGTTAAGAATCAGACGCGTCATTTTACTTTGATACCAAAGGTATCATATTATATTGGGCTTATGCAATGTCCGTCATGGTGTCTGTCCGTCTGTCCGTCTGTCCGCCCGTCCGTTCGAACGCAACTTTTTTCAGCACCCTTAAAGATAGAGCTTTGCAACTTTGCAAATATCTTGGTACATACCTTCGTCAGCCAAAGTGTGAAATTCGGCTCTACGACCTCAGGGGCCTGGGAAATCGATAAAAATCGATACACCTCGATGTGCAAATCGATAAAATACATATATATTACACATCTTAGCATATAGTCACCAAATTTGATAGCAAGATAGCTGGTGACATTCCTCAAAAACTGCATCGAAAGTTTGGATGCCACGCCCACCTCTTCCGCCCTCAGCCCCCTTTCAGTTATAATCGAAAATGACTATATATCCCACAGTTTTAAAGCAATACTCATGAAATTTGATAGGAAGGTAGATCTTACAAAGATATGCATTAAAATTTTGGATGCCACGCCCCACGTATACCGCCCACCTCCTAAAATCTGAAAACTCTTTATCTTTTTCAGTTTTTGGGCTAGAGTCACCAAATTTGGTAGAAACCTTGTTAGTGACATCCGTAACCGATCTACAACAAAGTTTTATATGCCACGCCCACCTTTTCCACCCACCTCGTAATATCTGAAGTTTCTATATTTATCCCAGTTTTTACGCTAGTCACCAAATTTGGAAACATTGTTAGTGACATCCGTAACAAATGTGCAATATTTGATGCCACGCCCACTTATACCGCCCACCTAAATATCTTTCTCAGTTTTTGCGCTAGTGTCTCCAAACTTGATAGGAAGATAGAAGGTGCCATCCGCCACAGATATGCATCACAAATCTGAATGTCACGCCTACCCCTTCTGCCTGCCTTTTTATACCCAAAACCCCCGTACGTTACAAACACATACAAACTTACATATGTATGTGCTTTGCATGCTTGTTCGAAATTGTATATCAACAATGTTTGTGTGGTACGACGTTACGTCTGAGTTAGATAAGCAGCAAGTAAGCAAATCTACCACTATACAAAGATGTTCAAAATTAATTATTTTTGCGCAAAGGGCTCGATATAAAAAACAAATACAAATTGAATGTATGTGCATATGTACATATCTATACAATTTTTTGCATTAAATATACATACATATGTATGCAGATTACATTTTCTAATGTTTCTATTTGTTGGTGCGTTTGTTTTTGCACTGTATATACATATATTTGCACTTGCATTTTTTGTTGTATATATGTATGTACAAAAGAATGTTAAATGTACGTACATACATGAGTATGTATGTACATATATGCATTTGCAACACCATGCAAAGTTACAAATTTCAGCTCAAAAATTATATTAGAATAACAATGGCAAAAGGTATTTGTGTGTTAAGTTTTGTTTGATAATTGGCAAGTATGTAAGTAAAACCACCCCCGTAACATATTTTGGTGTGCAAAACTCTTTTACGCGCACCAAGTTATGTTTTAATTGATTTGTTTTAAATCAATGATACCAACAAAAAGAAGCATTGCGAGCCCAACAACAACACTTACAACAACAACAATCGGTTCTGGGGTCGTAAATCAATTGTCAAAGGCACAAAGAAGAAAAGAGAATAACGGAGACACATACATAGCGCATGTGTTTTGTTTTCGTAAGCTCGCTGGCGATCGCTTGTACAGACGGCAGAAGTGGAATGGGTCATGTGTTTTGTTTTTGTAAACTCGGCCGCAATAGCTTGTGCGCAGACGGCCGTAGTGGATTGGGTCATGTGTTTTGTTTTTGTAAACTTGGTGGCGTTGAAACTCACAGCTTGTGCGACAATGAGGCGCCAGAGTGGTGGAATGAGGTAAAATGATAAACGCAGGACCTTGATTTGTATGGCAGGTACTCGAAGGGGTGGTCCAAATTAAAAATCCTTTCTTAGTGCTCAGTTTCTGCCTGAATGGAATATTTGGTGAAAATTGCAGCCTTCTAACTCTTATCGTTTAGGCTGTGGGCCTCTCAACAATCAGTCACTCAGTCGGTCAGTCAGACAGGACAAACTATTTTATATAGATATAGATGATCTGCAGACTTGCAATAAGTACATACAGACGACGATCTATGCTCTGCATTAGCACAATCAAATGAAGATTTGTGTTGTTGGGGCTTTCGTACTTCTTTACGCAGCTTTGATTTGTCACGAGTTGACTCTTCTGCTGATAAGTATTGGTACCTCCTATTCAACTGTTTGGCACAATCTTCCCAAGATGGCAGCGTGTCATAGTCAAGCTGCTCCTCGAACCGAGATTTCGTCACCTGATCTACCTTGGCCATGACCATGTGAATAATCATTGCGTTCGTAATGTCTTTGTGGTCGCCCAAAGACGACAGCGACGCATATATAGCAGACACTGTGTCTATAATAGATCTTAAGCCCGACGCAGATGGTTTAGCCATGATTGGCAAATCAAATCAAACAAGTAAGAAGACTCTAGTCGAGAAATCCCGACTAGGACATACCCTTAACCCCATACGTAAGCGTATGTGACCAAACTTCAAACTGCGATATCTCCGGTATTTCTCAACCGATTTTGATCAAATTTTTTCAAATGTTCATTATTTTATCAATAGTTTCAAACCTCATTTTCACAATTTTGAAATTCAAGATTTTTTTGTTATCGATCTCATATGTATATCGAGAACCAGAAATGTTATCGATAATTTGAAGCAAACTTGAACGGCGCATGGAATACAAGAGTATAAATTTCAAGTTTGAACTCTCTAGCTCGTATAGTCTCTGAGATCGGCGCGTTCATACAGACAGACGGACAGACAGACAGACAGACAGACAGACGGACAGACGGACATGGCTAGATCGACTCGGCTGTTGATGCTGATCAAGAATATATATACTTTATAGGGTCGGAGATGCTTCCTTCTGTCTGTTACATACATTTGCACAAAACCATTATACCCTTATTTACCCATTTTATGGGTTAAGGGTATAAAAATCAAATATCTGTGAAACCATATCGAAAAATATAAGACATTTGTTGTCGTAAACTGACTTAAGACTAGCAAGGGCTTTGGGGTAGTTACAATCCGTTAGCTGATACGGCTTAACTACACCCAATGCTTCATCAGACATACAAGATACCAAATGATTGAATTTTTCTACATTTGTCAATGAGATATCGTCATCCACTTAACTTTCAAAAAGGCATATAAAATTATTAAACTCCGAATGCTTACCACTAAATTTCGGTAAACGCATTTTCGGCAGCTGAGATCGCTGGCTCGAATCAAAGACTATACAATCTATAGACAAGACAAGTCTCGCTTGAGTTTAACTCAAAGGAAACAAATGCGGCTACGATTGGGATTTTAGATTTTTGTATTTGCATTTTTTCATTTGTTTTTTTGGTTCTTTGGATTGTGTGTTTGTTTTCTCGTCGTTTGTTTTGGCCGTTTCAAAACGCACTTTTGCTTTCAGCTCTGGTCACCCGTCGCTTGCTTATTTTCTGACATCCAGCTTGTGTATAAAGGCGAACAATTCAAGACAAAACAAATAGGACCGCAAATTTTTGCGCTTTTCATTTTGGGTGCCTTTGCTTGCTTTATTTCTGAAATCCTGCAGGTGCTCCCCCACATTTTTATATAGTTAATATGTACCTAGCTCAGAATATGAATAGTTGAAGATTGCCAGGCCCTTTATTGTTTAATATTAATATAATAAGCTGTAAGAAATAATTGTTAAGATCTATAATGTACGATACCACCCAATAGTATAATAGTCAATGAGCAACGTCGGTTTCAAAACAGAACAGCCATTAGAAGCAGAGTGGCCAGATGATGCGAAAGCACTAAGCAGAGCTTTCGACCCTCAACACGCGATCCACCAAACTACAAAAGCTCGAGTGGATCGGCAAAGAAGGGCCGAGCGTGAGCCGCGAATATGCGGCGTGGACAGTCGAGTGTGAACCTTGAAAGTGCGCGGTAGTGCTGAACGCGAGGCAGAAAACTGAAAGTGGTAAAGTGACAGAAACAGAAAAGAGAAGCGGTCAGGAGTTGGAAAAGGAGCGACGGTGAAGAAACGCACTCTGAAGGAAACCGAAGAGGAACAGGGAAGAGAAAAGGGGTTAGCATAAGCACGTGAGTAAGATAATCTCACCTTTGTATTAGATTTAAACCCCCATCGCGCTAAGACAAACGCGTGGCTCATATCGTGGTTTAAGTACTTACTTATATAGAGAATAAAGTAAACAATAGTAACATAAAACGCGTGGTTACTCTGTGTAGTATAGTGTCTGATACCCTGTGATTCAAATCCACAGAGGCACGTGTTCTATCAACGATAAGGTGCAGTGGCGATTGAGGCAACAACCCAATCCACACCTTCGCCAGCTAATTTACCAAACGACACTCGTGAGGCTAGCCCGCGGTGGCGTAAGGTAAGCTTAGCGATCGGACAAGGTAACAATTGTGGTGTCGGCCCGGTTGGTACCCTAACTGATCAGTAGTTGACAGGACACGACCTTACGTTGGATCACTATTTGACTCTTTTTAACGCTATACTTTGGGTTTCAGCAAGTTATACATTACTTGTAACCCGCCTTGGCCAGACTGAGATCTGTACCTCGGCAAATCACTACTTTACAAGTGGCGCCCGAGCAGGGACCTAAAGTATTAGCGGGTGGTGTAAACTGGAATTAAAGCCCCCAGTAACACCACTAAAAAGTGCAAAAATTGTGGTTCAAGTAGAGTACGCGTATTCCCGGTGATACCCTGTTTTGCTACGCGCATGTAAAACGGTGGATGTTAAACGGCATTCGAACGTCGAGATTTTGTGCAATTGTCGCGGCGCAACGAAAGCAAACGAAAACGGGCGCAGCGATAAAACCAACGGGATCACAGCGGACAAAGTGTGTAAGACGTTTTGAATCGGTCGCAGCTGCAAGAATAGAGAATATAACGTGAACGGCGATAAAGCACCGGGCCTTGCTGGAGTCCGCGCGGTCGACAAAGATTTGAGGCGCAGCGAACGAGACGGTGAAAACGTGCGCGCTGATTACCTAACGGAACCGTGCAAGTTATTGCCGCTGGCAACCGTCGGTGAACGCAGCGAATTTGACGGCAAAGCGGGTGAGTCGATCACCTAACGGAAAACTCTCACGTCGACGGGAGCAGCACAGGGTGCCTAAAATTTTGAGAAGTCAAAGCGGGACGATACCGACGAAAGTGAACACTGTTCGGTTTAGGAGTAGCTGTCTTGTTAGCCATTGGAAACGAAATAAATAAACGGATTGGCTGCACTGTGGGTCGCAGAGTATTGTAAAAGTGTTTTTTTATAATTTTAATTTTATAAAATTTTTTTTTGGTCAGCAACAATAAATAAATGTAGGATTTCCGAGTGTTAATGGATTAAATTATGTTTATTGTTTACTTTGCATTATATATTTTCACAAATATTCTTATTTAAATTAATACAATATTTATTAATGTCTTTACGACGCGAGCAACGTTTGAACCAACTTGTTCGGCACGATCAAGACGAAGAGAGAGAACATCGGTTTTCTTATCGATGCATCGCTACTAATATCGAAATAACTCAGGGCTGCACTTATTCATTTTATGCATTCAAACGATACTGACTAACTAACTGAACTTAAATGATAAACGATATAATTATGCCTGCGTCTTAATTCAACTCCCACATAAATAAAAGCAAAAAATAAATAAATAAATAAATAAATAAATAAAAAAAAGTATAATAATAATAAAAATTGTCTGGTTTTCATTTAATAAATTTTTGGAGAAAAATTTTTTTTTTTTGGTTTCATTAAGATTTGGAGAATTTTTTTACAATACTAATCTGCGATGGAGAAACCACTAGTCAGCGAGTCTGCCGGCATAGAGCCTGGAGGCTGTACCAACCCAGGGGTAGGCCGACAATGCGGGTACGACTGCCGGAAGGAGTATTCAGAACATGTTTCTGAGGAGTTAGGTTTGGGAAAATGCGCAACAGTGTCAGACTACCGGAAAACAGTATGCGAATTTATAAAAAGAGACGGGCATACAAACGAGATTTGGACACGTTTGGCTGACTGGGAGTTACGTTTCGCAATGTTTCAGACGTCGCCAATCCAGACCGATAAACCTGTCGTAGGCCGAAGACCACGGCAGAAATCGGAATCCGATGTGGCAATCCCATTGGGTTGGGCTGGAACGGCGACAACTGTACTCTCGTCGAACCGGGACATCCACAACAGCACAACGTTAAATCCAATATTGACGAAAGAATCCATCCCTTGTATCCATGTCCAGTCACCTGCTAGTACACCGGTGGTACATAGTCAGGTCGAGCCGACTGGCTACCGACATGCGGAGGAGGGATATTACAGCCATAGGAACTGCGTGGTTGTCCCAGAGCTGGTCCGAAGGTGGGGGATTAGGTTCAACGGTTATACGGATCCACTTGTATTCCTCGAGGAGATTGAAAAGCGAGCAAGTATGTACGAGATCAGTCTGGAGCGATTACCACGGGCAATAAGTGAGGCGCTAACAGATCAGGTCGCGGGGTGGTTTTCTGTCAGTCAGTTGATGGACGCCACATGGGCCACTTTTAGGAGCGCATTTTTAGACTTCTTCCTGCCGCCGGAATATTATCAACGACTCGAGGATGATATCAGGATCCGCCGACAGCGTGCCGGAGAGAGCTTTAGGGAATACATGATTGACCTCCGAAGGATGATGCGACACGCTAGGTATACGGCAGAGCAGGAGTTATATAGGGTGTATGAAAACTTGACGTCAGACTATCGACGAAATATTCGCAGGCGCGAGTTCAAAACATTGGAGGAACTAACCCAGTTGGCGGCAGAATACGAGACCCTGGAGGAACGGGATCGGAGAGATGCGGCGGCAAGTTATGGCGCGCGGACTGTCCCGAAGCACTATAATCCGTTCAGATCACCACCACAGCCAGTTGCGAGGAGTGAGGAGCCAGTTACAGCACTGCGTAGCGAAACGGGGGTAATAGCAAACAGAATGCTGAGTCACGAACAGCCTAGGATGCCCATGAATAGGCGGGTATGCTTCAACTGTTCGCAGGTGGGGCACTTTGCCAGAGAGTGTTCTAATCCGCGAGTGGAGTTTTGCAAAGAGTGTGAAACCCAAGGAAGCAGTCCCGAAGTTAGAAGACCCTTTAAGAGTAGAGGATGGGCGGATAGTCGCTACAGTTAAGGTCGGGGACCAGGTAGCGACAGCAACGGTGGATGCAGGGGAAAACAGAAGTTTCATAAGTGAGGAATTTTCCCGAGGGTTAAAGAGAAAATTTGAAGTATTGACAGCCAACGCGAAGATTCTATGGGATCGACATTGGAGGTGAAAGAATTATTCAGGGGAAAGGTTAGTTTAACGGGGGCCGAGTTCACGATGGACATGCTCGTGATGCCTTCGATGCTAGATAACATAATATTGGGAATAGATTTTTGAAACCTGGTAGGGACGACCATACAGTGCGGAAACGCGTGGCTAATATTGGAAGCCTAGAAGGCGCGGAACACGGACGGCGACAGGGTCAGAATAGAACCCGAGTCAGCTATAAGGCAAGAATACACTAGCGGGAAGCAGAGGGAAACAGGGGAAGTCCAGGAAGCGCGTCATCCAGACGTAACCGTAAGAACCGGGCGCTGAGAAACAGATACCAGACGAAGTAGGAGAACACGGAACAGATACTACAATACCTGCCACAACGCTGCCAGACAACGTTACTGTAGACGAACAGGAGTGGCCGGCGGATTTGGAACCCGGGATACAGAAATTGTTAAGGTCGGAATTGGCTCTCTTTGATGGACTCCAGGGTGTGTCCAACGTTGCCGAGCACAGGATCATCAAGAAAACGAACGAGTGGCGGAATTACAACCTCAGACGAAGAGAGTGGCGGCCGGGGCTCAACACGTTGGTGTTACTAAGGACACACAAACTATCGAAGGCTAGCGACGGGTTTGCGGCAAAACTCGCTCCCAAATACGATGGCCCCTTCCTCGTAAAGAAGTTTGTGTCACCAAAAATTGTACGATTGCTGAAGGTAGGACAGCGTAAAGGCCGAGTCGCAAGCATAGCCCAACTAAAACCATTCTATCAGGAAGGCGAAGACTATGAGGAACACCAAGTGGAAGAAGGACAAGACCTGGATATAGAGCGAAAGACGTCATAAGCCAAGTCGGAAATGAGAAGAGTCGACTAGAGTTTTGTGAAAGAAGAAAAAAATAACACACTCCCAACTCTAATAAATTTTTTTCTAACCAAAACATACAAAGGGAATAGATTAATAACGATTATAATTTTAATTCACAGGAAAATGAGCGACGATATCGTAGTCATCAGCAGCGACGAAGAGGTACCGTCCGGCGAGGAAAGCCCGTCGGACGAGGAGACGAACACAAATACGGAGGCAAGCAGCAGCGAAGCCCCGCTGAGTGTCCACGTGGAAGACGCCGGCTCAACCAGCGACGAAGAAGACCGCAACCAGGGTGGACAGCAAGAGCAATATCCGAGGGATCCCCGCAGAAACCATCCCTCCTACCAGAGGCAGGAACGCGAGGACAGCCCGACGACGTACCGCCACACGATTTACCGTTCAGAACAAGTAACGGCGTACCGAGTGGACGGGGCAGTACGACTGATGAGGGTGGAGACGACCACGGCAGTCATCGAGAAGGAGGACGCGCAGGCCCCACAACCGCGCGTCGAAGAGCCGCCATCCCCTCCACACTACCCCGCTTTGGAGCAATCGACGGTGGCGTCAATGGCCGGAAAAGACAACGAGGAGGACAAAGCAGAAGAGGGTGTAGCTTCCCTAGCCCCAGAGGTGTCAGCCCGTGCGTCCCCAACCCCGGAGCCGTACGAGGGAATCGAGTTGTTTGACGAAGGTCTCGAAGCGCAGGTGGGAAATTTCGTATGCCCGTTTAGACAGGAGGACACGACCAAGGACTGGTTCCCCCGGTTGTACACGACAATCCCGGAGAAGTGGACGGTGTACCCAGGCGATAGCATTTTGGCCAAAGCCGCGGTAGCGGAAATACAAGACGAACTCTTGAGACGCAGGCAATCCCCAGGGCCACGCAGGGCGCGATTCAGGGTGATGGAAGGAGCCGACGTACTCAACGTAACAGCACACGCCGACGGGAGGGTAATCATCACCCTAGTGGAGAAAGGGGGGGGGTGTGAGGAAGTCCAAATGATGCCCCCCCCCCCACATTTTTATATAGTTAAGAATATGAATGACAATATGAATAGTTGAAGATTGCCAAGAAGGCCCTTTATTGTTTAATATTAATATAATAGGCTGTAAGAAATAATTGTTAAGATCGGTAGTGTACGATACCACCCAATAGTATAATAGTCAATAAGCAACGTCGGTTTCAAAACAAAACGGCCATAAGAAGCAGAGTCGCCAGATGATGCGAAAGCACTAAGCAGAGCTTTCGACCCTCAACACGCGATCCACCAAAGTACAGAAGCTCGAGTGGATCGGCGAAGAAGGGCCGAGCGTGAGCCACGAATATGCGGCGAGGACAGTCTGGTACGAGCATCGAAAGTGCGTGGAAGGGCCAAACGCAGAGATGTGACCGAGTCGAGTGCGAACCCTAAATGCGTGCGGTAGTGCTAAGCGCAACGTAGACGCGAGTGCAAGAGAAAACGTGGACGAGAACAAAAGGAGAGACGTGTAAGAAAACAGTAAGCAGCGCCGAGGGAGGAGATACTGAAGAACCAGAAGGAGAAAAGATTAAGAAGAGGGTTTGGGATCGATACGTGAGTAGGATAATCACATTTGTATATTAGATCTAAGTCCCCTCCCCGCTAAGATTATCGCGTGGCTTGTACCGCGGCTTAAGCATCTATATAGAGAGAGAATAAAGTGAAAAAATAGTAACATAAAACGCGTGGTTACTCTGTGTAGTACAGTGTCTGATACCCTGTGATTCAAGTCCACAGAGGCACGTGTTCTATCAACGATAAGGTGTAGAGGCGATTGAGGCAATAACCCAATCCACACCCTCGCCAGCTAATTTGCCAGAAGACACTCGTGAGGCTAGCCCGCGGTGGCGTACGGTAAGCTTAGCGATCAGATAAGGTAGCAATTGTGGTGTCGGCCCGGTTGGTACTCTAACCGGATCAATAGTTGACAGGACACGACCTTACGTTGGATCACTATTTGACTCTTTTTAACGCTATACTTTGGGTTTCAGCAAGTTATAAATTTCTTGTAACCAGCCTTGGCCAGACTGAGATCTGTACCTCGGCAAATCACTACTTTACAAGTGGCGCCCGAGCAGGGACCTAAAGTATTAGCGGGTGGTGTAAACTAGAATTAAAGCCCCCAGTAACATCACTAAAAAGTGCGCAAATTGCGATTCAAGTAGAGTACGCGTATACCCGGTGATACCCTGTTTTACCGCGAGCATGGAAAACGGTGGATGTTAAACGACATTCGAACATCGAGATTTTGTGCAATTGTCGCGGCACAACGAAAGAAAACGAAAACGGGCGAAGCGATAGAAACAACGGGATCATAGCGAACAGAGTGTGTAAGGCGTGTTGAATCGGTGGCAGCTCCAGAATAGCAAAGAAAACGTAAACGGCGATAAGGTAACGGGCCTTGCTTGAGACCGCGCGGTCGACAAAGATTTGAGTCGCAGCGAACAAGACGGTGAAAACGTGCGCGCCGATTACCTAACGGAACCGTGTAAGTCATTGCTGCGGGCAACCGTCGGTGAACGCAGCGAACTTGACGGTAAAGCGGGTGAGTCGATCACCTAACGGAAAACTCTCAAACTCTCGACGCGAGCAGCACAGGGTGCCTAAAATTTTGAGAAGTAAAAGCGGTTGACTCAAGCGAAAAATAAGGCACAGTGGGACGACACCGACGAAAGTGAGCACTGTTCGGTTGTCTTGGTAACTATTAGAAACAAAATAAGTGAACGGATTGGCTGCACTGTGGGTCGCTGAGTATTGTAAAGCTGTTTTGAAAATTTTATAAATTTTTTTGGTCAACAACGAGAAATAAATGAAAGCTAAAAATAAATAAATAAAACTAAATAAATAAAAATAAATAAATAAGTAACAAAAAAAAATATATATAATAATAAAAATTTTTCTGGTTTTCATTAAATAAATTTTGGAGAATTTTTTTTTATATACACATAATACAACGGAGATTTTGGAGAAAATTTTTTTTTGCTTTCGTTAAAATTTTGGGAGAATTTTTTTTTACAATAATAATCTGCGATGGAGAAACCACAAGTCAGCGAATCTGCCGGCATGGAGCCTGGAGGCTGCACCAACCCAGGGGTGGGCCGACAATGGGTCTACGATTGCCGGAAGGAGGATTTAGAATATATTTCTGAGGAGTTAGGTTTGGGAAAATGCGCAACAGTGTCAGACTACCGGAAAACAGTATGCGAATTTATAAAAAGAGACGGGCATACAAACGAGATTTGGACACGTTTGGCTGACTGGGAGTTACGTTTCGCGAAGTTTCAGACGTCGCCAATCCAGACCGATGCACCTGTCGTAGGCCGAAGACTACGGCAGAAATCGGAATCCGATGTGGCGATCCCATCGGGTTGGGCTGGAACGGCGACAACTGTACTCTCGTCAAACCGGGACATCCACAACAGCACAACGTTAAGTCCAATGGTGACGAAAGAATCCATCCCCCGTATCCATGTCCAGTCACCTGCTAGTACACCGGTGGTACATAGTCAGGTCGAGCCGGCTGGCTACCAACATGCGGAGGAGGGATATTGCAGCCATAGGAACAGAGTGGTTGTCCCAGAGCTGGTCCGGAAGTGGGGTATTAGGTTCAACGGTTATACGGATCCACTTGAATTCCTCGAGGAGATTGAGAAACGAGCAAGTATGTACGAAATCAGCCTGGAGCGATTACCGCGGGCAATAAGTGAAGCGCTAACAGACCTGGCCGCGGGGTGGTTTTCTGTCAGTCAGTTGATGGACGCCACATGGGCCACTTTTAGGAGCGCATTTTTAGACTTCTTCCTGCCGCCGGAATATTATCAACGACTCGAGGATGATATCAGGATCCGCCGACAGCGTGCCGGAGAGAGCTTTAGGGAATACATGATTGACCTCCGAAGGATGATGCGACACGCTAGGTATACGGCAGAGCAGGAGTTATATAGGGTGTATGAAAACTTGACGTCAGACTATCGACGAAATATTCGCAGGCGCGAGTTCAAAACATTGGAGGAACTAACCCAGTTGGCGGCAGAATACGAGACCCTGGAGGAACGGGATCGGAGAGATGCGGCGGCAAGTTATGGCGCGCGGACTGTCCCGAAGCACTATAATCCGTTCAGATCACCACCACAGCCAGTTGCGAGGAGTGAGGAGCCAGTTACAGCACTGCGTAGCGAAACGGGGGTAATAGCAAACAGAATGCTGAGTCACGAACAGCCTAGGATGCCCATGAATAGGCGGGTATGCTTCAACTGTTCGCAGGTGGGGCACTTTGCCAGAGAGTGTTCTAATCCGCGAGTGGAGTTTTGCAAAGAGTGTGAAACCCAAGGAAGCAGTCCCGAAGTTAGAAGACCCTTTAAGAGTAGAGGATGGGCGGATAGTCGCTACAGTTAAGGTCGGGGACCAGGTAGCGACAGCAACGGTGGATGCAGGGGAAAACAGAAGTTTCATAAGTGAGGAATTTTCCCGAGGGTTAAAGAGAAAATTTGAAGTATTGACAGCCAACGCGAAGATTCTATGGGATCGACATTGGAGGTGAAAGAATTATTCAGGGGAAAGGTTAGTTTAACGGGGGCCGAGTTCACGATGGACATGCTCGTGATGCCTTCGATGCTAGATAACATAATATTGGGAATAGATTTTTGAAACCTGGTAGGGACGACCATACAGTGCGGAAACGCGTGGCTAATATTGGAAGCCTAGAAGGCGCGGAACACGGACGGCGACAGGGTCAGAATAGAACCCGAGTCAGCTATAAGGCAAGAATACACTAGCGGGAAGCAGAGGGAAACAGGGGAAGTCCAGGAAGCGCGTCATCCAGACGTAACCGTAAGAACCGGGCGCTGAGAAACAGATACCAGACGAAGTAGGAGAACACGGAACAGATACTACAATACCTGCCACAACGCTGCCAGACAACGTTACTGTAGACGAACAGGAGTGGCCGGCGGATTTGGAACCCGGGATACAGAAATTGTTAAGGTCGGAATTGGCTCTCTTTGATGGACTCCAGGGTGTGTCCAACGTTGCCGAGCACAGGATCATCAAGAAAACGAACGAGTGGCGGAATTACAACCTCAGACGAAGAGAGTGGCGGCCGGGGCTCAACACGTTGGTGTTACTAAGGACACACAAACTATCGAAGGCTAGCGACGGGTTTGCGGCAAAACTCGCTCCCAAATACGATGGCCCCTTCCTCGTAAAGAAGTTTGTGTCACCAAACATTGTACGATTGCTGAAGGTAGGACAGCGTAAAGGCCGAGTCGCAAGCATAGCCCAACTAAATCATTCTATCAGGAAGGCGAAGACTATGAGGAACACCAAGTGGAAGAAGGACAAGACCTGGATATAGAGCGAAAGACGTCATAAGCCAAGTCGGAAATGAGAAGAGTCGACTAGAGTTTTGTGAAAGAAGAAAAAAATAACACACTCCCAACTCTAATAAATTTTTTTTCTAACCAAAACATACAAAGGGAATAGATTAATAACGATTATAATTTTAATTCACAGGAAAATGAGCGACGATATCGTAGTCATCAGCAGCGACGAAGAGGTACCGTCCGGCGAGGAAAGCCCGTCGGACGAGGAGACGAACACAAATACGGAGGCAAGCAGCAGCGAAGCCCCGCTGAGTGTCCACGTGGAAGACGCCGGCTCAACCAGCGACGAAGAAAACCGCAACCAGGGTGGACAGCAAGAGCAATATCCGAGGGATCCCCGCAGAAACCATCCCTCCTACCAGAGGCAGGAACGCGAGGACAGCCCGCCGACGTACCGCCACACGATTTACCGTTCAGAACAAGTAACGGCGTACCGAGTGGACGGGGCAGTACGACTGATGAGGGTGGAGACGACCACGGCAGTCATCGAGAAGGAGGACGCGCAGGCCCCACAACCGCGCGTCGAAGAGCCGCCATCCCCTCCACATTACCCCGCTTTGGAGCAATCGACGGTGGCGTCAATGGCCGGAAAAGACAACGAGGAGGACAAAGCAGAAGAGGGTGTAGCTTCCCTAGCCCCAGAGGTGTCAGCCCGTGCGTCCCCAACCCCGGAGCCGTACGAGGGAATCGAGTTGTTTGACGAAGGTCTCGAAGCGCAGGTGGGAAATTTCGTATGCCCGTTTAGACAGGAGGACACGACCAAGGACTGGTTCCCCCGGTTGTACACGACAATCCCGTAGAAGTGGACGGTGTACCCAGGCGATAGCATTTTGGCCAAAGCCGCGGTAGCGGAAATACAAGACGAACTCTTGAGACGCAGGCAATCCCCAGGGCCACGCAGGGCGCGATTCAGGGTGATGGAAGGAGCCGACGTACTCAACGTAACAGCACACGCCGACGGGAGGGTAATCATCACCCTAGTGGAGAAAGGGGGGGGGGTGTGAGGAAGTCCAAATGATGCCCCCCCCCCACATTTTTATATAGTTAAGAATATGAATGACAATATGAATAGTTGAAGATTGCCAAGAAGGCCCTTTATTGTTTAATATTAATATAATAGGCTGTAAGAAATAATTGTTAAGATCGGTAGTGTACGATACCACCCAATAGTATAATAGTCAATAAGCAACGTCGGTTTCAAAACAAAACGGCCATAAGAAGCAGAGTCGCCAGATGATGCGAAAGCACTAAGCAGAGCTTTCGACCCTCAACACGCGATCCACCAAAGTACAGAAGCTCGAGTGGATCGGCGAAGAAGGGCCGAGCGTGAGCCACGAATATGCGGCGAGGACAGTCTGGTACGAGCATCGAAAGTGCGTGGAAGGGCCAAACGCAGAGATGTGACCGAGTCGAGTGCGAACCCTAAATGCGTGCGGTAGTGCTAAGCGCAACGTAGACGCGAGTGCAAGAGAAAACGTGGACGAGAACAAAAGGAGAGACGTGTAAGAAAACAGTAAGCAGCGCCGAGGGAGGAGATACTGAAGAACCAGAAGGAGAAAAGATTAAGAAGAGGGTTTGGGATCGATACGTGAGTAGGATAATCACATTTGTATATTAGATCTAAGTCCCCTCCCCGCTAAGATTAACGCGTGGCTTGTACCGCGGCTTAAGCATCTATATAGAGAGAGAATAAAGTGAAAAAATAGTAACATAAAACGCGTGGTTACTCTGTGTAGTACAGTGTCTGATACCCTGTGATTCAAGTCCACAGAGGCACGTGTTCTATCAACGATAAGGTGTAGAGGCGATTGAGGCAATAACCCAATCCACACCCTCGCCAGCTAATTTGCCAGAAGACACTCGTGAGGCTAGCCCGCGGTGGCGTACGGTAAGCTTAGCGATCAGATAAGGTAGCAATTGTGGTGTCGGCCCGGTTGGTACCCTAACCGGATCAATAGTTGACAGGACACGACTTTACGTCGGATCACACTATTTGACTCTTCTTAACGCTATACTTTGGGTTTCAGCAAGTTATAAATTTCTTGTAACCAGCCTTGGCCAGACTGAGATCTGTACCCCGGCAAATCACTACTTTACAACGTGCACCACCCGATGTCGGAGGCGAAGCACGGCTCCTGTGCATTTGGCCAGCTCAAATCATCGCTGAGGCTCTTCTCCATCTGTTTCAGCGTTTCATCCCCCATGAGAAGGGAGATGCAATCCTCATTATCAACAGCATTTTGTGTTGATGATAGGAATGGGCTGAACGACTCTTCAGAGTCAGAGTCGATAAGCACAATTTCCACACTGCTGTTCATTTTGAAGGTGAGTGTTGTTGTTGTTGTTGATATTGTTGTTGATGTTGCTGTTGTTGATATTGTTGTTGATGTTTCTGTTGTTGATGCTGTTGATGCTGTTGTTGATGTTGCTGTTGTACAATATGCGAAACGAAACAAAACTCACGCACTCGAGCTCTGAAGACTTTCAATACGATATTTGTACTAATGAACAAATCCTGATTTGTTCAATTATTTACCCCCAAAGAAAGGAATCAAAAAAAACTATCACAAAATTGAATATACTTACCATGTCAGCAAACTCTTACCCAACCAGATATAGGTTTGCAATCATAACTTTAAACAAACAAGTAAAAACGTTGTAGTCGGACGCAACCGACTGCGATATACTTTGATACCAGTTTACATAGCTGTGTTAAGGATTCTGAGTGCAAATAGTAATATATGAGGGTTTTGGGTATACAAATCAGGCAGAAAGGGTAGGCATGACATTTATCTGTGGCGGATGGCACTTTCTATCCCCCTACCAAGTTTGGAGACTCTAGCGCAAAAGCCGACAAAGATATAGAGGTGGGCGGTATAAGTGGGCATTTCATAAAAAACATTAATGCAGATCTCTTACGGATGTCACTAACAATGTTCATAACAAATTTGAAGAGCCTAGCTCAAAAACTAAGAGAGATAAAGCGGTGGGCGGTATAAGTGGGCGTGGCATCCAAAATTTGTATGCACACCTGTTACGGATGTCACTCCCAATGTTCATACCAAATTTGGTGACTCTAGCCCAAAAACTAAGAAAGATATATATGGGCGGTATGAGTGGGCGTGGCATCTAAAACATTGATGTATATCGGTTACGGATGTCACTCATAATGTTTATACCAAATTTGGTGACTCTAGCTTAAAAACTGGCGAAGATACATGCCATCCGTTTTTTTTTAGGGCGGTGGGGCATGTCCAGATGTTTCGGGGCGTGGCATCCAATGTTTTGATGCATAACTTTGTCAGATGTCAGCATCGACCTTCATGTCAATTTTGGTGGCTATAGCTTGAAAACTGTAGAAGATACGGGCATTTTTGTTTATAATTGAAGGGGGGCTGGGGGCGGAAGAGGTGGGCGTGGCATCCAAACTTTTGATGCAGTTTTTTGGGGAATGTCACCAGCTATCTTGCCATCAAATTTGGTGACTCTAGCTGCTAAAATGTGGGATATATATTTGTTTTATCGATTTGCACATCGAGGTGTATCGATTTGTTATCGATTTCCCAGGTCCCCTGAGGGCGTAGAGCCCTAAATCAAACACTTTGTCCGACGAAGATATGTACCAAGATATTTGCAAAGTTGCAAAGCTCTAGCTTTAAGGGTGTCGAAAAAAGTTGCGTTCATACAGACGGACGGACAGACGGACGGACAGACGGACGGACGGACAGACACCATGACGGACATTGCACAAACCCAATATACTTTGATACCTTTGTATGCGGCACTATACCCCAATCCCCCTCCACCCCCGCGCACATCGATCACTACGTAAAAAAACACATTCCCCAGATCCCCCCGCCACCGCGCCCACCACGTCTGTGCGACGTGTTTGCGGCACTTTTCAAACGAACATCTGTGACAATATCGATCACTATGTAAACAAACACATTCCCACGCATCCGAAATTCGATCACTATGTATGTTGTTAATGTTGTTAATTACCCCATTAAGGTGCGTATTCAGTACAGCAAAAAATTCCTGGCCGGAATTTTTGATATATTTTGGAAGCGTGGGCAGTGTGACCATGGTCGTCCCCCAATGTGTGGTAAAAATATGCCATTTTGCATAATATCTTAGGAGATACATGGTCACACTGAGGCATTAAATTTAAAAAAGTAAACAATGCGAGTATGCTAATTCCATTGTTGGCAGCATATAATGTTGCAAAAACGAGCGAGAAAGAAGAGCATCGGAACCGTCAACGCCGACAGCACAAATCGTGGGTCAACCCATATTTGCAGCGAAGGCATCAGAAAGGAAGACTTGTGAACGACGCAAGCATTTAAATTAAAATACACATATTTTATAAAACATATTAAAAAATTATATGCACTTATAGTTTAATAATATGGTGTAGTATCCAATGGAATCCATCCAAAATTTCCGTCGTGGTTACAAATTTCCAACCGTTTTTTAGATTTATTTTTTATACCCTTAACCCATAAAATGGGTAAATAAGGGTATAATGGTTTTGTGCAAATGTATGTAACAGACAGAAGGAAGCATCTCCGACCCTATAAAGTATATATATTCTTGATCAGCATCAACAGCCGAGTCGATCTAGCCATGTCCGTCTGTCCGTCTGTCTGTCCGTCTGTCCGTCTGTCCGTCTGTCTGTATGAACGCGCCGATCTCAGAGACTATAAGAGCTAGAGAGTTTAAACTTGAAACTTAAACTCTCGTATACTATGCGCAGATCAAGTTTGCTTCAAGTTATCGATAACATTTCTGGTTCTCGATATACACATGTGATCGATAACAAAAAAATCTTGAATTTCAAAATTGTGAAAATGAGGTTTAAAACTATGAATAAAATAATGAACATTTAAAAAAAATTTGATCAAAATCGTTTAAGAAACACCGAAGATATCGCAGTTTGAAGTTTGGTCACATACGCGTGACGTATGGGGTTAAGGGTATGTCCTAGTCGGGATTTCCCGACTAGAGCCTTCTTACTTGTTTATTTTTCATGAAGTGTTTGTTGTTGCTCTCGGCACAAAAATATATATGATTTGGTATTTCCTGAGACGAGCGCCAGTGTGTACCTATTTATTTAATATCGATAAGAAGTTTAGTATTTTTGCTACGTTACTGGATACCCAAAACACACGCAGCCAAAAAAAACCATTCCTGCTACGACGATTTTGTATGGGAAATTTTTTTTTTGCTGTACTGGATACCCACCTTTAAGTGCCAAAAACCCATTATGTGCCAGAATCGGCTATTATTTTTGAGGTCATTAAATTTTATTAGGGTAATAAAACTGTGCCAGAATCGGCTATTTTACACTACAAGTGACCGTTAAAAATGCCTACCCCATGCCACTCATTGATGGCATATTGAGTCGATTGCCAAAAGCCGAGTTCATATCCAGCATCGATCTCAAGGACGCCTATTGGCAGATTCCGCTCGATAGCGCTGCCCGCGAGAAAACTGCTTTCACGGTGCCTGGAAGGCCATTATACCAGTTCACGGTCATGCCGTTTGGGTTATCCAACGCGCCTCAAGCCATGTCCAAATTAATGGACAGAGTCATTCCTGCAAATTTAAGGAATGAAATTTTTATTTACTTAGATGATTAATTGGTGGTGTCTGAACATTTCGATTGTCATCTCTCAGTCTTGTCCGAATTGGCAACTCGCTTAGCTCAAGCAGGCTTAACTATAAATGTAGAGAAAAGCAAATTTTGTAGACAGGAAGTAAAATACATGTTATAGAAACCGGAACGATTCAGACAGACCCCGAAAAGATCTCTGCCGTTCGAGACTTCCCGATTCCTCGATCTGTCAGGGAAGTTAGAAGATTTTAAGGAGTTACCGGATGGTACCACAAGTTTATTCAAAACTACGCAGGAATCGCTGCGCCCATCACAGATACGTTAAAGAGTCGAAAACAATTTAACTGGACGGTTGAGGCCCAGCAAGCATTTGAGCTGCTAAAACATGAGCTGTGTAAAGCCCCAGTTTTACATAGCCCAAATTTTTCTGTCCCTTTTTCCATTCATTGCGATGCAAGTCACACTGGCGTAGGAGGCGTATTAATGCAAAAGGATGAACAGGACAATGACGTGCCAATTGCCTTCATGTCCCGTAAGCTAAACCAGTGCAAAAGAAACTACTCCGTGACGGAAAAAGAGTGTTTAGCAGCCATTTTGTGTGTAAAAAAAATTCCGACCTTATGTTAAGGGTCGAGAATTTTCAATTATTAAATTATGCGTCATTAAAATGGCTGATGTCCCAAACATACCTTAGCTCTAGGTTAGCTAGATGGGCCTTAAAATTACAAGGATTTCATTTCAAAATTTGTCACCGAAAAGGAAGTGATAACCTGGTTCCTGATGCGTTATCGCGTGTCTTTTCAGAGACAATTTCAGCATTCAGCCTAGGAGACATTGTAGATCTGAAATCCGAAGCATTTAATTCTCCAGACTATCAACAGCTCAGGGTCAGAATAAGTGAGCAAAATTGTCCGATTGGCGATGTCACAATCATTGATAAGTACATATATCGGCGGCCGTCAGCCGATTGAAGCAACAAGGGAAACAACGCGCAACTTCGGGGAGGCACATATATACCGACAATATGTATGTTGCCACCCTCGCAGTGCGTGCCGTCCTTGGAGCTTACAATTGGTAGTGCGACAATACTCTCCTTGTGAGGGCGGCTGGAAGCAGGCCCTTGGTACGGTCATGTCTCTGCCAAGGGTGCTGACGAATTGTAGTCGGGCGAGGGAAGAACACTCTATAAAATTACCCCAGTCCAAGGTGGAACAGCATTGTGCCGAGGGACTCGCGGCCGAGGGGTTGCTCGGTCTCTACTTTGCGAACTCTGGATACCTGCCGACCTCCAGTTTAAATCAGGCTTCCCGCGATACACGGGCTATGTCGCGGGTGACCGTCCTTCCCGTCTACTCGTGGGACCAAATTATGAACTCCAACTCAAAATCGCCTCGAATACGTCTGGTAAGCCAGCAGACGACAAGAAAGTAGCAACGGCCATTTCTACTTCAGGTGCGAGCACTTCCGTTTCTAAGTCTGGTACGCTAGCAGGCACGCGAAAGGTTGCTAAGGGGGCAAGCTGGAAGCGACAAAGACAGTCGTCCTTCTACCCTGGGCGTCGACCGGTAACGGCTCCTGGAGATCGGCCACCGCAACCTAAGGCTGCGGCACCGGTTCCCGGGTCCGCGACTGTGGCGACTGCCTCGGGGTCAGCCAACCCTCCAAATGGCAAGCCATCCTTCAAGGATCGGCAACGGGCTGCTGAAATTCTTCAGCAAGATCTTACGGCCCAACCAGCTTCCCCGGATGGTGCCCAGCTTGTGGAGTGGGCAAAAACCATCCTTCCGGATTTTAAGCCGGCTATTGCGTCCGTTTCTGACAAAGCCAAGCAGAAACGGCAACGCTCCGCAGAAGAGACGGTTCCGCAAGCCAAGCGGATCCGGCCTCCCCCTCGTCCACAGCCACTCACCCGGTCCTTCGCCGAAGCCGCCAGGGAGAAGGTTCTTATTGGGGTCCTAGACAGGGGCCACAGTGAGTGCCATATCCCTCGGCATAGGTGGGGGGCCATTGAGTGCGAGCTTCAAGAGAAGCTCCTGGACTTAATGTTGAAGTCGATAGGTCCACCACCACGCTGCTCTGACGCCGGTTGGCATCAGGGTTGCATAAAAGCGATAGCTTGTGAAGATATGGCGTCTGCCGCCATATATAAGCAAGCTGTCGTCATGCTGGGGGAGATCTACCCTGGCGCGAAATTAGAGGCGGTCGACTGGAAAGACATACCCAGTCGCCCCCGCGTCAGGGTCTGGGTCTCTGCTAAGCCTGAGGATCCCGAAAGGATTCTCAAGCTTTTCCAGCTTTGCAACCCTGCCCTGCCAACCAAAGACTGGAGGGTGGCCAAGGTGGAAGCGACGGAGGGGACCACAAGACAAGTGGTCCTGGTCATAAATGACGAGTCGGCCAAAGAGCTGGCCAAATCCAATGGTGCAGCCTACTACGGGTTCAAACCTGTAGTAATAAGGGTGTACCGGTCGGATGCGGCCAGTTCTTTGACCGACGAGGCGGAGCCGGCAGCAGAGGAGGTTGCCACCACCAATGCCGCGGACCATGGCACACCAGCCCAAGCCACGGGCGGGGTTTCGACACCCGTGAAAAGGGAGGTCGACATCCCTACTGGGTACCATTCGGAGGGCTCCGAGCTGGCTAACGACCTGGCCAACAGAATCTGCCTCGACACCGACAGCGACGAAGAGGCGGAGCGTACAGTGGTGGAGAAATCTGAAGATGTCATTACGACTTCTGCAGATCAACCTCCACCACTGTAAGGCGGCTGCAGCCGCTCTTCTGCTTCGCATAAGCCAATGCGGAGCAGATATAGTCCTAATTCAGGAACCCTGGGTCTGTGGTGGCAGGGTTTCTGGTCTGGGGACGAAGGACTACAAGCTACTTGTAGCCCGCAACGAAGGTAAAGTTCGCACCTGCATTATGGCAAAAAAACACCTAGATATTTTTCTGCTCTCTAACTACAGCAATGGCGACAACACTGCTGCCTGCCTGGAGCTGAAGTCGGGCTGTGTCAAGCTAAGCTCAAGCTATATGGCACACGACCAACAAGGCCCCCTACCACACACGCTCCTGCAAAGCCTGATCGCCGACTGCGAGGCGACCCACACGGAGCTCATCATAGGATGCGATGCCAACGCTCATCACCATCAGTGGGGCAGCACTGACATAAACGAATGGGGTGAGTCACTATTTAACTATATCCTGTCCACCAACCTCAACATCTGCAATATAGGTAATGACCCTACCTTTATTACTAGAAATAGGCAAGAAGTTTTAGACATGACGCTTGCAACGGTGTCCCTCCATCAAAGACTCATTAGATGGAGGATGCTTAATGAACATTCGTTCTCTGACCATAGGTATATAGATATAGCCTTCTCCCTTGATACACCAAAGCCAAAATGGTGCAGAAATTACAAACGTACAAACTGGACCGTTTTCAAAGCCCAAATTGGGAGACTAATTCCCGAACATCCTCCTCCGGGACTCCCATCCCATACAGAGATGCTCACTCAGAAACTCACGGAGGCATGCATGTCCGCCCTCCACATGTCATGTCCCCTGAGTAAACCAAGAGGGAAAACAAAACCACCATGGTGGTCCCCGGAAATAGGTGAGCTTCGTAAGACATCACGTAAGCTCTTCAATTATTCAAAGCACAGTGGAGACGACCAATCTTGGGAACTCTACAAAGCCTTGCAACTTTTAAAAAGACACTTAGACAGGCTAAACGCCTTTCGTGGAAAAACTTCTGCTCCTCAATTGAAAACACTACTGATGCCGCAAAGCTCAGAAAGGTTCTCTCCAGTACTCAGACAACCGTTGGGTTCCTTAAGAAACCAGACTACTCGTGGACAACGACCAGTTCGGAGTCTCTAGAACTTCTTATGGAAACCCACTTTCCCGGTTGCTCAGTCGAGTCACCACTTGTCTTAGCCAGAGAATTTCAAGGGCACTTAGCAACCGATTTTCTCTCCAAAGACATCATCACATGGGCTATACAAAGTTTCTCGCCCTTCAAATCACCAGGACCTGACGGCATCATTCCAGCCCAATTGCAGCAAGCAGGGGCAACTGCCGTTAACTGGCTTCATAAAATCTTTAAAGATATCCTAGCGACAGGCCTGATTCCCAAGACATGGCTGGAATCCAAAGTCGTCTTCATTCCAAAAGCGGGTAAAGCCTCACATACGACCCCGAAGGATTTCCGCCCCATTACCCTGACATCCTTTCTACTTAAAACGCTAGAAAGAGTTTTGGGCTTCCAAATCAGGAACTCGATCAAGACAGATCATTTCTCTCAAGCACAACATGCTTACCAGAAAGGTAAATCAACCGAGACAGCGCTTCACGCTGTTGTCTCTACAGTTGAAAAGGCTCTCTACCAAAGAGAGTACTGTCTCATAGCCTTCCTAGACATAGAGGGTGCGTTTAAAACCGTTGTACCAGAGGCGATCACCGAGGCGCTATCGAATTTGGGGGTCGAGCATCGCATCGTGGATCTGATTGATCAACTCCTCAAACGAAGAATCGTCAGATCCACTTTGGGGTCCTCGACTATCTCCAGGTTCGTAAGTAGAGGCACCCCACAAGGAGGTGTCCTCTCCCCTCTCCTATGGAATGTGGCAGTCAACAGTCTGCTGCGCTCCATGGAGGGAAGGGGCGGCAAGGTGATCGCCTATGCAGACGATGTCGCTATTGCTTTCTCGGGAAAATACCCCCAAACACTGTGCGAATGTATGACCACTGCACTTCGAACCCTGTCCACCTGGACCACGTCAAAGGGTCTCGGACTAAACCCAGCTAAAACTGATTTAGTCCTATTCACTAGGAAATATAAGACCTCCACTCAAACCTCCAACACTAAACGGAGTGGAACTTGCTTTTAGCAAATCAGCCAAATACTTAGGGCTCACTTTAGATAGTAAACTAGACTGGAATCTCAATACACAGGAACGTGTTAAGAAAGCCTCGGTCGCTCTATATACCTGCAAAAAGTCTATTGGACTGAAATGGGGAATGGCACCCCGCATATCGCTGTGGCTGTACACAGCTATCGTAAGGCCTGTCCTGCTGTACGGAGTATCAGTATGGTGGCCAGCACTGTCAAAGAAAACAACAGTCCATAAGCTCGGCAAAGTGCAGCGCGCCGCAGGACTGACAACAACAGGAGCTCTCAGAACGACCCCAACTGAGACTCTAGACAACATTCTACACCTTCTACCAATCGACCAAATGGGGAAGTTAGTAGCAACTCTCTCCGCCCTACGCATGAGGGAAACAAAACAGTGGCCCGAAATGACCTACGGTCACTCCAATATCCTTGTGGGAAACCAACTTATCCCCTCAAACACGGACTACTGCTGTCCTCAGGAATTCCCTAGAACTACTATTAAAGTAATTATCCCCCAAGGGAAAACTGGTGCTTAGGCACTCCAGGGCCGACAAACTCTATCAGAATCTTCACGGATGGCTCTAAGCTAGACGACCGAGTTGGGGGAGGCGTCTTTTGCGAAGAGCTATCCATTAGTAAGTCTTTTAGCCTCCCTGATCATTGTAGTGTCTTCCAAGCCGAAATCACTGCAATACAGGAGGCACTTCTATGCCTCGCTGAAAAAGAGTGCTCAGCAAAAAACATATGCATCTTCTCTGATAGCCAGGCGGCTATCAAAGCCCTACATTCGATATCATCAAACTCGATATCCGTCACAAACTGCCGCAAATCTCTTCAAGAGATGGCTGAGCAGTTCGAGCTTTACCTAATTTGGGTGCCCGGACATGAGGGCATCGAGGGCAATTGTAAGGCGGACGAGCTGGCAAGGAATGGAACTACTTTGCCTCTCCTCACAGACAAGGAGGGCATGGGTATTCCCATGGCCAGCTGCAAGCTAAAAGTTCTTTTACATTTTGAACTTGAAGCTAATAAAAGGTGGCAACTCAATAATGCAACGGCTAGGATTGCTAGGCAAACCTGGCCAACGCGCTGTAGAAAGCGTTCTTCAGGCCTAATCAACTTAAACAGATTAGGCTGTGCTGCTGTAATAAGGGCAATTACGGGACATTGGCTAGTAGGGACTCACGCAGCGAGACTTCTAGCCCCTTTCAATGATTTCTGCAGAAGCAGTCGAGACGAGGAGGAGGAGGAAACGGTTTCCCACCTTTTCTGCGACTGTCCGGCACTCTGCAAGACCAGAAATCGCCACCTCGGCTCCTTTTTCTTAACGGACCTCTCCCAACTAGCGGATATAAGCCCGAAAAATATCCTGTCTTTTATAAGAGCCTCGGGCTGGGACCACGCCAACGAAAGCGGTGTTACACACTCTGCGTCTGGGTAGACGGTTTTTGGACGCAGTCCAAACGCGGCACCACAACGGGCCAACTCTGGCCTACGTGAGTGGGGGGTCTTTTCCTCTCACTACCGCTCTAACCTAACCTAACAAATATCGGCGGACTGAACATGCTACCCATGAACACTTAACTGATGATTTATGTTGGAAGTTGTGGATCCCCTCTAATTTAGTGACGGAAGTCATAAAACAGCACCATGAAGATCCAATGGCTGCTCATGGAGGCATTAATAAAACGCTAGATCGATTACGTAGGTATCTTTTCTGGCCAAATATGGTTGCAGACGTTAAGCATTTTATTAACAACTGTACTGTTTGCAAATGCACCAAGCCTTCGAATCACCCACTAAGACCGCCGTTAGGGAATTCGACGGTGAGCCAAAGGTTTTTCCAGAGGTTATATATAGATTTTCTGGGTCCGTATCCCCGCAGCCGTGTTGGCAATGTAGGAATTTTTGTAGTCCTGGACCATTTTTCAAAATTTCCGTTTTTGCTACCGGTGAAAAAGTTAACAGCTGAGGCTATTCTTCGATTTATGGAGGAAGGCCTGTTTCATTGTTTTGGCGTACCCGAAACGATCGTTTCGGATAACGGCGTACCATTTAAATCGCATAAATTTAATGAGTTGCTGAAAAAGTATAAAATTGAGCACGTTTATACGGCTTTGTATTCACCACAAGCAAATGCCGCGGAACGAGTGAATCGGTCAATTATAGCTGCTATAAAAACCTATATAATCCCAGATCAGTCAAATTGGGATGTGCAGCTCAGCCACATAAGTTGTGCGTTGCGCGCTAGCAAGCTCTCCGCGATAAATACCACTAATGGAGCCTTATACGAGCTTATGCGGCAGTTAAATCTTCTAGAAGATCGCTCCGTTCGTTTCAACAGAGACGACTCTTTTGACTTGTTGCGTGTTAAAGCCCAAAAAGGCATTCAACAACAATATGACCGCAACGAGCGAACTTATAACCTGAGAAGTCGAGCAGTAGACTTCCAAGCAGGAGATGAGGTCAACCGACGTAATTTCAGCAAAACAGACAAGGGTACAATGCTAAATTGGCCCCGAATTTTGTAAAAGCACGAATAAAACGTAAACTTGGCAATTGTTACTATGAAGTGGAAAATTTACAGGGCAAGTTTATTGGCAAATACCATGCCAAAGATCTTACACACTAACTCGACTACAAGCGGTGATCACCCTTTGGTTGTTGTTTTCTCAACCCCAAAGTGTGATTTTGGCCGGGGAGAGTGTAAAGGGCCGCTTGTCGATCAAATAAACAGAGTGACGACAGCCCAAAAGTATGCACTTTTTTTTTTTTGTAAACCTTGTCCCAACTACGCAAACTAACATCTAAGAGTTATGACCAAGCTTATTCGAAGTTAATTAATTCGGCTAAGACAATAATACTCTCTAAGCCCATACTTTAAATAAAAATAAAAAAAATAAAAATAAAAATCAAAATAAAATAAAGAAAAAAAATTTTTTTTTGGGATTTGATGTTAGCGCCATCTAGCGGCAAGTAAATCGTGTTAACGATGAAAGTGAAAGGAATTGCCAATTAGATTTAGGACATGAGTTAAAATACTAGATTTAGGACACGAGTCAAAATACTAGATTTAGGGCAAAGAGGAGCCAACTAAAATCTGGGCACCTGACTGTTTCCGGAAAAAAAGGAAGAGAAGGTTGAGTGGTGATCGCTGCCGGATGGTCGGTCGATATAAGCAACGAGCATTGAATCTAAAGAGGTTGCAATTGCCGAAAGCTCTTTCGTCTCAGGGTAGCATTTTCAGTCATTGGTTTTGATTTGCTTTGCTCTGTATACCACAAGAATGCCCTTTGTTTTTTACATGCTTTATACAAATACCTTTCTAGTCTGCGATCGGACACAGGCTTCGTGGTTCAGTGGTAGAGTGCTCGCCTGCAACGCGGGCGGCCCGGGTTCAACTCCCGGTCGATGCAAAATTTTTTTCATATGGAATTGAAAATATCAAAAGATTCAATGCTCGTTGATTTAAGTGTTTAGTGGTCGGCTGCGTTGGTGGCAACAAACTTTTTCGTGTGCCGTATGGTGGTGAGAATCTGAATATTCAGATATCTCAATTAAATACGAGAAGCAGTGCATTATGCAGCAAAAAATTAAATTTGGTTCTATGCCGCCCTTGCACCTGGGTAAGTGTGTCCATGTGTGTTTTGTATACCCTTTACCCATAAAATGGGTAAATAAAGGAATAATGGTTTTGTCTAAATGTATGTAACAGACAGAAGGAAGCATCTCCGACCCTATAAAGTGGATATATTCTTGATCAGCATCAACAGCCGAGTCGATCTAGCCATGCCCGTCTGTCCGTCTGTCTGTCTGTCCGTCCGTCTGTCTGTATGAACGCGTCGATCTCAGAGACTATAAGAGCTAGAGACTTCAAACTTGAAACTTAAACTCTCCTAAGCCATGCGCAAATTTTCGATAATATTCAAAATTTCGATAACACTTCTGGTTTCCGATATAATTGTTGCTGGGTCCAGTAGTGGTGGTGGTTGTTGTAGTTTCCCTCATTGTTGTTCTTGTCCAACGTAGTCATTTAATGTATTATTATTAGTTTTTACTTTATAATTTGTAGTATTATTGAGATTGTTGCTGTTTTTATGTTATTTTGCAGTGAGGTGTTTTGCACTGCTTGTTGCCTGTTAATTGTGTAGTGTGCGTGTGATTGCGTTCGATCGTCGATCTGAGTGTGTGAGTGGCTTGCATGTTTCTCCCTCTTCATTTGCACTGCACTCCCTTTTTCACTCGTAGTTGGCGGAAGTTGCGGCGATTTGGTTTGAGACATGGCTTTCGCTGCAACTGCTTTATGCTCTCTCACAGTTGAGTGATTTGAGTTAGTGGTTGCTGCGGCTGGAATTGAGTGTATTGAACTCACGCTATGGGAGTTCACTACACTGACAATTACCGGTTTGTGGTTGATGATTTTGTCGCTTTTAGGGATGATGTTGCTGTTGCTGCTGCTGCTGCTAGGCGCCATCTTTTTTTCCACTTGGCGCGGCAATGGTTTTTCGCCATAACCTGCCCGCGACGATGATGACTTTTCAGATTCTCGGGTGGCATAATACTCATCCTCGCCCTTGGAATTGACTTTGCGGGGCTCGGGATTCGCTGCTTGGCCAGAGCCGACGCTACCACTGATGGAGTTGGAGCGGGATTTTTTATTTATTTATTTATTTATTTATTTATTTATTGTCAACTAATATCAGTCGACATAAAAATTGAAATTAAATCAAATTAAAAAGTAGAGCTTAAGCTACAAAAATGTTTAAGATTAATGAACAAAATTTAAAATTAAATCAGTAAACAAACTGGAATGAAATGAAAAAGTTTAAAAATTAAAATAAAAATATTCTGGGGAGTTAACAAAAATTTAATTTAATGATTCAACATTTGTTGCAAGGATTGGGAAAAACCCAGAAAAACCCAATCAGATCATAAGATTAGTGATTAGTGACTATGACTAGATAAGTAAAGCAGTATGGATCTTTTTAGTATGGGAATGGAGGCCTCAAAGGAAACAAGTGAAAACATCTTATTGTAGTCTGCGCACACTACTCGAAACGGTTCATGCATTAGATAGTTAGTAGAGCAACGATCAAGGTTAATAGGTACAAAGTTACGAGAAGATCTAATAGGGACAGAAAGGTTTATTCGACTTAATAAAGTAGGTGAGTCGATTTCACCATTGAGCAGATTAGTAACAAATAAAACTCCATGCATAGTTCTACGGTTTAAAAGAGAAGGAAGGTTAATTAACAGAAGTCTACTTGAATACGAAGGCAAATCAACTCCGGGAACCCAGTTAAAACTTCTAAGTGCAAATAAAAGAAATTTCTTCTGAACAGATTCGATTCTATCCTGATGAATCTTGTATTGCGGAGACCACACATAAGATCCATATTCAAGGATGGGACGCACTAGGGATGTATAAAGTGTTTTAGTAGTGTAGGGATTGTTAAACTCTTTCGACCACCGCTTGATGAAACCAACGACACTGATGGCTTTATTAACCATGCACGATATATGAGAATCAAACTTTAATTTTGGGTCAAGAATAATACCCAAATCCTTAATTTCTAATACGCGATCGAGTGGTGAGCCATCAAGCAAGTACTGAGCAGTATGAGGAGTATTTCTACAGAAAGACATTACTTTACATTTAGAACCATTTAAATTAAGTTGGTTAAAGTTGCACCAATCAGATAGTGCACTAAGATCAGACTGTAGTAAGTTACTGAGAGAAGGTTCGTTATAGGATAAACATAATTTAACGTCATCAGCAAACATGTACACGTGCGAGCTAGATATTACTGCAGGAAGATCATTAATAAAGAGATTAAATAATAAAGGCCCAAGGTGACTACCTTGGGGGACACCTGATGATACATAAATTGGTTTAGAGACAGATGATTTAAAGAGAACTTTTTGTGTACGGCCACACAAGTACTCGGAAAGCCAAAAAAGGAAGTTAGTTGGGAGCCCAATAAGGTTTAATTTATGAAGCAAAAGTTGATGACTAACAGAATCAAATGCCTTACTAAAGTCGGTATAAATGACATCAGTTTGCATTTTGCTTTGAAATCCTTTAATAACAAGCGATGTAAATTCTAGAAGGTTGGTGGTAGTAGATCTACGCTTTACGAAACCGTGTTGATAAGGCGAAATAATTGCACTACATGAGTGTTGCAATTGAGAGCAAATAAGTTTTTCGAAGACTTTCGGAATGGCAGACAATTTCGAAATCCCCCTATAATTTTTAACATTGGACTTGGAAAAATTTTTATGAAGTGGAATAATAAAAGATTGCTTCCACATATCAGGGAATACTGAAGATTCAACAGACAATTTGAATAATTTTAGTAAAGGTTTGCATAGTGTATCAGCACAATATCTAAGTACACAACCGGGCACTCCATCAGGACCAGGCGAGAAGCCAGGTTTGATCAGGCTTAGGTCACTTAGCAGCGAACACTCAGTTAAGACCGGGGCAAATATGCAATTTGATGTTTGAATTTGGAAGGGATAAGTATTACTAGAACTATGAGAACTCAAAGAATAAACTGATTGAAAATATTCAGCAAATAGATCGGCCACAGCCTGATCCGTACTTGCTTTCGTATTATCAAGAAAAACTGAGGATGGCAGGCAGGAGGATTTACGTTTAGAGTTAACAAATTTATAAAACTGTTTAGGATCTCGAGAGAAATTTATTCTACATTTATTAAGATAGTTATTATAGCAGGATGAGTTAACAGAGAGAAAATTAGACTTTGCTATAATATAGGTTGATAAGTCAATAGTATTTCCCGATTTTCTGAATTTTTTATAAGATCTTGTCTTTGCATTTTTGAGTTTTGATAATTCCCTTGTAAACCAAGGTGGTTTGTTATCACTTGAGGAGTGACAGAGGGGAACACATCTGTCCAAATGCGAATTCAAGGTCCCATAAAATATGGCAATGGCAGTTTCTAAATCACTACAGGAATAAAGCTGAGACCAATTAGTTGCATTCAAAAGTTGATTTAATTTAGAGAAGTTTGTCTTACGGAAACAACGTGATTTTGCAGAAATATAAGTATTAGAGTTAGAGTTAAGTATTTCAAGGGAAAGTTCTAAAGTTGGATGGTAAGAGTCTTCCGGCTGCACTAAGGGGGGTACTCTGTTTACGTTACAACAATCAACATCAGAAACAAATACTAAGTCTAACATTCTACCACTACAATTAAGTATATCGCTTACTTGCGATAGCCCCAACTCCAGGATACCATCTATAAAATCATCAGATGTGGTTGGTAATTGTGTGGAAGATGAGTCACACGCAGACCATCCCACATTTGGCAGATTAAAATCACCAACCACAATTAGATGATCCATGTCTAACAATAAGGACGAAACATGTTGCAAAGCACTTAAATGGGACGAATAAATGTTAGTATCACAATTAGGAGGAATGTAGGAACATGTAATAAAAAGTGAACGACTACCATAAGATATTCTAACACATACAAACTCTGTATCCGGAAGATCATTGGATTGAATTTGTTCAGAAGAAATGCAGGAATCAACAGCGATGAGAACCCCACCACCCTTACGGGTTGTGCGATCACATCGGTAGAAGTTATATTTATTTGGAAAAACAGAGTAATCAGAAATATCAGGTTTTAACTAGGTTTCAGTAAGAGCAACTATTTGTGAATCAAAGGATAGGCTATTAACGTAAAGTTTTGAAAGTTTAGTATTAAGACCTCTTACATTTTGATAGGATAGACTAATTACTTCAGTTAGTTTTTTGATACAGACGTAGAAGGAAGTGAGTTACTTAAGGAATGGCACTACTAGTATTACTGTTAGTGTTATTGCTATTTCGCCTGTTAACATACTCTTTCACGAGAATGTTCGGCGGCCAAAACTTTTCAGAACTAATTGTCGAGAAAAAGTTCAGGCGGCACACTCAACTTGAACGAAGATATGTTACGAGCGTGTTTAAATTTAAACTTTTCAACAACAATCAACGGGGAGTCGATATTACTTTTAATATACGCACTAACATCTTCTGAGGAGGTATCAGATGCTAGCCTAGATACAAAAATATATTTTCTAGTAGGGACAACTACAAGCGGCTTAGGTGCTGCAGCTACGCTACTAGGAATGGTTAATCGAACATTAGAACAAGACGGTTCAACAACAGGAACGTGTAACGGGGTAATATTACCACCGGGCAGTATCGGATTATTTGCCGGTGAGTTAAATACCATTAACGGGCCCGCGATTGGATTTGGGCTATTCATGCTGGCAGCCAGAAGTGGCTTAGGTAGGACAAGAGGGGCAATAGGAGGGCAAGTGCCCGAAGTCTTTTTGCGCTTTGGAGAGTCGTCAAGCATCTTCCCATTTTTAAATTTTAATTCGAGGTCTTTAAAATTGGCATGAAGATTGTCAAAAGCAAGATGCACAGCTTTAAAACAATTATAGGTCTGCCTCATGTATTTTGACATCTCCTTCTCAACTACATTGCAGGCATCACAAAACCATTTAAGGCCAGAGTCAGTGCCTAAACAGTCTTTGATTTTGGCAGTGAAACCTGCACATTTTAAGTGGATCGTGTTATCGCACATCCTACATACGATGAAATCAGCGCTGGTTGCAGTAACAATTTTACAGTTCTTACTGCAGCAGACAAACATTTTTTTAAAAGTTAATAAAGTAAAATATGGGCAAATTAATGTGCTTGATCAAAGCAAAGTAGGTGAAAGAATATAAGCGTAGCAACGAGCGCAATATAACGGACAATAGTGGGAGAGCGCTTGAGTATAATAGCGCTTGAGTGAAAAGGCGTGAGCGCGTAGGCAGATAAACCGCAAGAACTGTGAAATAGAGCGAGAGAGAACTGAAGCTGGAGAGCAAGAGTGCGTTAATAGGTAATTTTTGTTAGTAAACGAAAACAAACGAAAGCAAGCGAGAGCAAATATACGTATGTATGCATGTATGTATTTTCAAGACAAAGCAGCGTCCGCTTGACTGCAAAATAAAATAAGTTAAATGTTTAAGCAAAGTAACTTTAAACACATAAATCCGTACAACGTATATCTGCGATCACTATTTAGTATGATTACCACAATTAAACCAATTAATGCACAGCACAAACACTCGAAAAATAATTATTTAGCAGGAGCACTCAAAAATACAACCGTCACCAACGAAAGTTAGTTATGTTATGAATTTGGCCATATGATGCCCTTGTTCGTCATCCACTTGCTTACCCGAGATCCAACGCGTTTTTGCCACTTTGGGTTTTATGCCACTGGCAAATGTCTCCATGTTGGGCAGTAATTGACTGGCATCGCCATCTTGTCTTTGCACTTTGGCTTTTGTGGCTTTGTCCATTTTTATACTTTGATACCAAAGGTATCATAGTATATTGGGTTTGTGCAATGTCCGTCATGGTGTCTGTCCGTCCGTCCGTCCGTCCGTCCGTCCTATTGAACGCAACTTTTTTCGACACCCTTAAAGCCAGAGCCTTGCAACTTTGCAAATATCTTGGTACATGTCTTCGTCAGACAAAGTGTTAAATGTAGGGCTCTACGACCTCAGGGGGCCCGAGAAATCGATAACAAGTCGAAACACCTCGATGTGCAAATCGATAAAATACAAATATATCCCACATTTTAGCAGCTAGAGTCACCAAGATAGCTGGTAACATTCCTCAAAAAACTGCATTAAAAGTTTGGATGCCACGCCCACCTATTTCGCCCCCAGCCCCCCTCCAATTATAAACAAAAATGCCTGTATCTTCTACAGTTTTGAAGCTATAGCCACCAAAATTGACATGAAGGTAGATACTGACATCTGACAAAGTTATGCATCAAAACATTGGATGCCACGCCCCCAAACAACTGGATATGCCCCACCGCCCTAAAAAAAACCGGAAGGCATGTATCTTCGCCAGTTTTTAAGCTAGAGTCACCAAATTTGGTATGAACATTGGTAGTGACATCCGTAGCAGGTGTACATCAATGTTTTGGATGCCACGCCCACTTATTCCGCCCACCGCTATATCTCTCTCAGTTTTTGAGCTAGGCTCTTCAAATTTGGTATGAACATTGTTAGTGGCATCCGTAACAGATCTGCATCAATGTTTTGGATGCCACGCCCACTTATACCGCCCACCTCTATATCTTTGTCAGTTTTTGAGCTAGAGTCTCCAATTTTATACCCAAAACCCTCATATATTACTATTTGCACTCAGAATCCTTAACACAGCTATGTGAACTGGTATCAAAGTATATCGCAGTCGGTTGCGTCCGACTGCAACGTTTTTACTTGTTTCACTTAAAGTTTTCACGCAAGAGTCGGTTTAGTTACACTCGCGCACTTTTGTTAATTGGCAATAGTTTTGCACTTTATTAGTTGGCTTTAGTTTATATTCATAACTAGCTAACCCAGCCACGCGTTGCAGTGGCGGACCCGACAGACTTCTTCCTGTCAAAAAGATTTGTAATGTTGAATTGTTTTGATTCTACGTATTTTATAGGCGGGTCAAAAAAATTTCACTACTTTAACCCTTTAGTGCAATGAAAAAATATTTACGAACAAAGACGAAAATGTTGAGTTTTGAATGTAGTTTCAAAATTACGTCCATCGGATGCAAGATCACAAATTTTAGTTGCCCCAAATGACGTCATTTGGAAGCAAGAATTAAATTTTCGTATCTTACGCAAAAATAATTTGCCAGTAAGAAGGGATAATAAAGGCTCCGACGGAGCGGGTAGAGGTGACAGCACAACTTTTCCTGATGCGCAACACATGCCGGCTGCTTCATTCCGAAATTTCAATGCCTGACAATATTGAAATACTTTATCCATTCCACCGACAGCAATTTTTGAATGCGCTGAGTAGTTAATATCTGGTGCATATTCAAAGGCAAGCCGAACGAATGATGCACGTGTTAATGAGCGGCTGATCCGTTGCCTTTGTCGATCTAGTACTCGTACTGTAGCTATGTTTCGTTCTCGTGCCGCTCTTTTTCTCGTAATATTCTGTTGCAGACGTTCGTCACGCTGTTCTTGAGATTCTTGTGCACGACTTTCTGCAGTCCTGATCCTTTGAGCTGCATTTCTTGTTTCGATTTGTTCTGGTAATTGCTGGGCTCTTTCAACACGTTTGCGTCGTGACCCATAGCTGCTCGCGTTGTTGAGGTTAGATTTTATGGTAGCTCCTCTGCGTATTGCTGGCATTTTAAAAATGTACGATTTTAAATAGTAAAAAAAAACAGTTTTGATTCAGAAGCTAATATTTTTTGTTTTTTAACAAAATTTTTATACTTTGATACCAAAGGTATCATAGTATATTGGGTTTGTGCAATGTCCGTCATGGTGTCTGTCCGTCTGTCCGTCTGTCCGTCTGTCCGTCCGTCTGTCCGTCCGTCCGTATGAACGCAACTTTTTTCGACACCCTTAAAGCTAGAGCCTTGCAACTTTGCAAATATCTTGGTACGTGTCTTCGTCAGACAAAGTGTTAAATGTAGGGCTCTACGACCTCAGGGGGCCTGGGAAATCGATAACAAGTCGATACACCTCGAAGTGCAAATCGATAAAACACTTATATATCCCACATTTTAGTAGCTAGAGTCACCAAATTTAATGGCAAGATAGCTGGTGACATTCCTCAAAAAATTGCATCAAAAGTTTGGATGCCACGCCCACCTGTTCCGCCCCCAGCCCCCATCAAATTATAAACAAAAATGCCTGTATCTTCTACAGTTTTGAAGCTATAGCCATCAAAATTGGCATGAAGGTAGATGCTAACATCTGACACAGATATGCATCAAAACTTTGGATGTCACGCCCCCAAACGAGGGGCCACGCCCCACCGCCCTAAAAAAACCGGAATGCCCGTATCTTCGCCAGTTTTTAAGCTAGAGTCACCAAATTTGATTGCAAGATAGCTGGTGACATTCCCCAAAAAATTGCATCAAAAGTTTGGATGCCACGCCCACCTTTTCCGCCTCCAGCCCCCCTCCAATTATAAACAAAAATGCCTGTATCTTTTACAGTTTTCAAGCTATTGCCACCAAAATTTACATGAAGGTAGATGTCGACATCTGACAAAGTTATTCATCAAAACATTGGATGCCACGCCCCCAAACAACGGGACATGCCCAACCGCCCTAAAAAACCGGAAGGCATGTATCACCGCTATATCTCTCTCAGTTTTCGAGATATTCTCTTCAAATTTGGTATGAACATTGTTAGTGACATCCGTAACAGATCTGCATCAATGTTTTGGATGCCACGCCCACTTATACCGCCCACCTCTATATCTTTCTTAGTTTTTGGGCTAGAGTCACCAAATTTGAAATGAACATTGGTTGTAACATCCGAAACAGGTGTGCATAAAATTGTTTATGCCACGCCCACTTATACCGCCCACCTCTATATCTTTGTCGGTTTTTGCTCTAGAGTCTCCAAACTTGGTAGGAGTATAGAAAGTGCCATCCGCCACAGATATATGTCATGCCTACCCCTTCTGCCTGCTTTTTATGCCGAAAGCCCATATATATTACTATTTGCACTAGGAATCCTTAAAACAGCTATGTAAACTGGTATCAAAGTATATCGCAGTCGGTTGCGTCCGACTGCAACGTTTTTACTTGTTTTTATTTATTTGTGTTGTTGGCGAAGCAACGCGCTCCGGATAACTAAATAATTTCATTTATACGTTGAATAGAATTATTTTTCCTACTGAATTTTAAATGTAGCCTACTAAGATTTTGAAAAACACAGCTTTCCTACTGAATTTTAAATGTAGCCTACTAAGATTTTGAAAAACACAGCTCTAGGTCTGCCTCAACTCTAACATGGCTGTTTAAAGGGTTTTTCCGGCAATTATTCGAATGTTTCTCGCCGTACAAACCATCCTTGAACTCCAACGAACATTTAAAAAAAAGAATTATCGAAATCGGTTCAGCCGTTCACACGTGATGCCATGACAACGCGAAACGGGTTTCATTTTTATATATATAGATAGATTAAATAAAAAGAATTTAATTGCTTTTTTTTTCCAAGTCTTTATTTCCGAATAAGTTCTGAGTGAGTTGCGGACGGCGGCGAACACGTCTGCACTCCTCAACGGGCGACCGGCAACAATATCGCCTGCCAGCCAAAGGTATTTAATTACATTTCTACCGATCTTATTACTCTTTTGAGCAACTTTATATGGGTATTTATTAGTGGACCTAACCTTACAAACATTAAACATTGAAAATTTTAACAAAAATACAGAGAGTAATACTGCATGAATTGACTTAAAATTTAACTATTAACATTCAAATTGGCAAGTTACAAATTTTAAATATTTGAGCTCTTAATTGGCGTTGCCCTGCTTGACCGACAACATTGTGGCTGCCAACTCTCTTACATTGCTGAGAAGTTGAACAGCTGCTTGAGTGTTTTTTGCGAGTGCAGATGCACACGCAAGTAACACAGAATTGGCAAGAATATACATAAAAACATTAAACATAAATATTAATACTATTTTCTTTCTTTTTCTTTGCAGATTTACGACGACTGGAGCTGGTGCCGAAGGATGATGCAAGATGTATGCCGCAGGATGCCGTTCGGGATGCTAGGTGAGTATTGGTTGGTTTATATGTGGTTAAACCATGTTTTTTCCATTTTACAGGTTATTGGCATTGATGTGATGCTGTTGCTGATGCCGCCCGTTTGCCAAGACTGGACATAATATTCACAGCGCATGGACTGGGCGCATCATTGGTGCTGAAAATTCCGAAAATCTTGGTATTAATCAAGATTTTCTTTTTCTTTTCAGGTGTACATCAACATTGGAGCTAGAGCTGGAGCTGGGACTGAAACTGGGTGCCGTATGCGTGCCGGCAGGCGCATAATGATGGTGTTGACGCCCCGAGCATGTATTTTCCATGTTCCAGATAGTTGGCTTAGATGCGACGCTGTTGTTGTTGGTGCCGCTCAGTTGCCAGGGCTGGACATAATATTCACAGAGCATGGATTGGGCACATTGTAAGTGGCTGAAAATTCCGAAAATCTTGATATTAACCAAAATTTTCTTTTTCTTTTCAGGTACACATCGACGTTAAGGCTGGAGCTGGATCTGGATCACGTAGGATGCCAATGGATATTTCGCACTGGTGCCACAATGTGTATGCGTGCCGGCGGGCGCGCATAATGATGGCAGTGACGACCCGCTTGTGCGTGATAATCGTCCATCGTATGGCTGCGCACACGTTCAACGTGTGGCATAAGCGGGCGCATGCGAATATATTTGATCCAGGTATGAATGCAGTAGCGCACAGCAGCCTGCCACGCTGCTATGCATATTGCATTTAATGCCATGTTAATTACATTATTTTCTTCTCTTTACAGGTGATGACAGCGGCGATGGAGATGGTGTGGATGCACGCAACAGGTAAGTATAGAGTATTTAAAGAATACACAAACCTTTCCTTTTCTCTTTCAGGTGCCGGATGTGATTGAGGCTTAGCTGGCTGGCCATACGATTTGCCGTCGGAGTATAACTCGACGGCAGCCTGCCACTCTGCCATGCATATTGCATTTAATGGCATATATATAACAATATTTTCTTCTCTTTTCAGGTTAGTTACGGCGACGTTGAAGATGTTGTGGACGCGCTCTCATCAGGTAAGTATAACACATTTGTATTAATACACTCCTTTTTTTTTATTTGCAGGTGATGTTGGCTAGACGGAGAGTTGCCAGCTGGTGTTATTGCTGGACTTTCAGCCTTTATTTGTGTAGTGATTATTGCAGATTTGGTCAAGGGCTTGACCATATTGATTGCAAGCGAGCGTGAAGTCAGTTCACTTTTCGGTAAGGAACTGTATTCACAGGTTGCATGTTAATTTTCATACGGAATTTGCTTTTCTTTTTAGAGCAAAGCGTAGCTATGGCGTATGCATGTGCATATGCATGTTCACTCCCCGCATAGAGCAGGATAAGTGACGGATGCTTAGAACTCATGTTTTGTCTGTAGCATGAGGGGGCTACTTATGTGCCATCAATATCAATAATGAATATGGCATCGGTAAGCATATTTTAAATCGAACGTGATTTTGAAAAATCACACAAAATTGCTAATAGACCAGTATTAGCAATTGATAAAATGGTTGGCGATTGTAGGCAGGTACTGTTGCATTCTTGCAATTTGTGACGCATGTTGGCTGATTGCTGATTGACGAGAGCTGTTGTGGTTGTGTTTACAGGTAATAATGACAATAATATCGTCTCCAATATTATGTTGTGAAGTAGTAAACTCCTTCCCAACATTTCTAGTAGTACTAAGCCCAGGAGGAGAAAAACCGTAAGAATAGTATTTATATTTAAGGGACAGGGTATATTTAAGGCTAGGCACGCAGCACTATCAGATACGGGCATCACTATCAGAGGAGAGAAACAGAGGCCCCGACACGACACAGGCATAGAAAACAGCGGTAGCGGCAGAGAACACAGCAGCAGACGGCACACGACACAGGCATAGCAAACAGCGGTAGCGGCAGAGAACGCAGCAGCAAACGGCACGCGACAAACGAAGCCGCCGACGCACCGCGCTGACTTAGCAGCCGAGAAGACCGACAGAGAACGCAGCAGCAAACGGCACGCGACAAACGAAGCCACCGACGCAGCGCGCTAACACCCGACTTAGCAGCCGAGAAGACTTGCCGAGAGAAAAGCAGCAACAAACGAAAACGAGAGCGTCGTCAGCAGCTCAAAAGGGCAGAGGGCGCAGCAGAGCATTAAGCAGCGATCGCGACTGCATGAGGGTACAGCATGCATGGAAAATGCGTGGCTGGACAGTCGTTGCGGAATTGTTAAAAAGTGCGGTCCTACGCGTGCCAAAGTACGGCGAAAGAAAAGTGAACAACACGCGGCGTCGATCTGCACAGCCGAGAATACATACAAGGAGCCAACAACAACAACAACAGCAAAGGATTACTTAAGAACCATGGACAGCGGGTAAGCTGGCCCCTAACTCTAGATATTACATGGGCGGGCGGGAGTTTTTAAGTGCGGTGTGTTAGGCAGGTACAGGCTGCGAATAAATTATGCAAAGTTATTAAGTGCAAGCAAGTGTTTTCTAATAGTTCTCAGCGTAGCCACGGCGTGCCGTATGGCCCCAGCATGTGTTCCGAGCGTTTCTCTGCACATGTTGAGGCTATTCGGTAGCGTGCCGCCTAGCCCCAACACGTGTTCCGAGCGTTTCTCTGCACGTGTTGAAGCTGGTCGGTGCCACCGGCCATCGGTAGTGTACACCAAGACGCATTCCGAGCGTTTCTCTGTGCGTTTTGGTGGCCCTACGGATGCTCCCTTGCCAGGTTTGTAGTGTTGTTGTTTGTCTAATAGTTCCCAGCGTAGCCACGGCGTGCCGTATGGCCCCAGCATGTGTTCCGAGCGTTTCTCTGCACATGTTGAGGCTATTCGGTAGCGTGCCGCCTAACCCCAATACGTGTTCCGAGCGTTTCTCTGCACGTGTTGAGGTTGGTCGGTGCCGCCGGCCACCCATAGCGACCATCAAAACGCATTCCGAGGGCTTCTCTGTGCGCTTTGGTGGGTCTGCAGTTGCCCCGAAACACCTCTCGAGTCTCGGTATTTTATAAATTTTGTTGTAAAAGATCCTGGATATGACTGAGTATTTACCCCAGCCTTAGAAAGCTTCTTTACAGATGGCGCCCGAGCAGGGACTCCGAGATTTATGTTGTTTCGAGGGGGGGGATTTTTTTGTTTGGTGTGGTCACCGACGACCAAGTTATACAAAAAGTATAAATAAATGTAGATCTTTTCTTGTATTTTTTTTTTAAATGACTATGGCAAAAGGCCCCACGTTGTAGGCACAATGGTGACATAGTCCATATTTTCGGCCTGTCCGAAAGTACAGTCTCGGGGAGAAAAACAACAGACGCGTTCTGTTTATATTTTTTTTCATGTGCTTGTGCACATAGCCGGCGTACCGCCCCACGGAAAGGAAAAAAAAAACGTGACCACGCTAGTTACACGTGGGATCATGTGGGCAGCGACATATGGAACAGTTTCACGCACAAGCGAGCAAACGCTTGGCGAGACATGCTAGGTACGAGATTATTTTGTTTTTTTTTTGCTAACCAACCGCATTCGAGAACTTTCCCCCAAACATTGGTTTCCTGGAGTACAGTAGGGCTCAGCTTCCCATTAACCATTTTTTTTTGTAAACCTACATAATTTTTTTTTTGTTGTTGTTGAGAGCGGAATAATCGTAGAAACAAGCCGAACGCAGCAACTACGCATTAGTCGCTAACGCAGCGACGAAGCTATTCAGCAACAGAGCGGCTCAGCAGCAGAGCCGAACACCCGCCGAACCGAGCGACGCAGCGACTCAGAAACAGAGCGGCTCAGCAGCAGAGCCGAATACCAGCCGAACCAAGCAACGAAGCGACTTAGCAACGGTGAGGCGCAGCCGCAAAGCCGAGGATCAGCCGACGCAACGACAGAGCAGAGCCGACGAAGACATCGGACGGCAGAGGTCCCGAAGTCCGCACGACCAGGCAGCTGAGGCGGGTAGCCCAGCATATATAAGGCGGTCCCTGACAGCGGGATAGGCAGTTTAGCAACGAGAGTCAACCAGTGACAACAGTCAGTGATACAGTGCTCAAATAAAGAACCAAATTTAAACACAGCCTTGACAAGTGAATCCTCACGCAAAGAAAAGGACTCGCAGGACCAACAGCAGGACTCGCAGGACCAACAGCAGGATCGGCAGGACTCGCAGGACCAACATCAGGATCGGCAGGACTCGCAGGACCAACAGTAGCACCGGCAGGACTCGCAGGACCAACAGTAGCACCCGTTACAGCACACGCTACAGAACCAACAGCAGGACCAGCAGCACCCGTAGCAGAGGTGTATCAACAACACACGCAGCAGAACTACCAGCACTACCTGACATGGGTGTAAAGTGGATCACTTTTCGGCGCAAGGAAGAGCTACAGCAGCTTGCCCAAGAATTCGGGTTGGGAACTACTGGCACGGTCGAGGAATTGCGGGGCAGGATTTCGGCGTTTGTCACCAGGGGCGAACACTCGGAGGCAACACGAGACCGTCTGGTGGAACTGGAAGCTAGCTACGGAGATATGGCCAGCCCTCGAGATGGTCGCTCGCCGTCGGTGTCTCCATGCCCTGAAAGCCGTGGAAACTACAAGCAGCTTCAGCTACCGGTGCCGGCGATGAAAACTGTTACGCAGGAGGACCACGAACTACCGGGTACTAGTATAGCAGACCCAGGAGGACGTCGAGAGGAAATTTCGTGCTCCATGCTGGCGGATAAGCTGCGCAACTGGGGTATCGTGTTTGACGGCATCTCGGACCCACTGAGTTTTATCGAGAAACTCGAGGGGCGTGTGACCACTTGCCGAGGAAGTGTCGACCAACTACCACGAGCCATATTTGGGCTATTGACCGGTCGGGCTGAAGGATGGTACCGCGCTTACAACATGCAGGACAAACCTTGGGAGTCGTTTAAGAAAGAGTTCTTGGACTTTTTCTTGCCGCCACAGTACTTTCAACGCTTAGAAAGTACAATCCAGGCTCGTGTTCAACGCCCAGGTGAAGCCTTCCGTGACTACATTATTGAGCTGCGTTTACTGATCCAACGTGCCCAATACTCGCCGGAACAAGAGCTGGATCGCATATACGACAACTTGCTGCCAGAATACCAACTATTTACACGCCGGCACGAATTTAACACATTGGCCAGGCTGACCCAGCTGGTCACAAGCTTTGAGACAGTTCGGGACCGGAACAAGAAGGGATATGCAGCATTGGTCCCAGCAAGTACGCCAAAAGCACTCGGCCACGCGCATAACATTGGAGACCACGGACAAGAAAACTGGGACTTGGCAGTACCAACCATGAACGAGACAACGATCAAACCGATACCACAGGACACGGAGGGAGCAGTGGACGTAAAGCGGGCTTGCCGAAATTGCGGAGAAATCGGGCATTTCTCTAAAGATTGTCGGAATCCTCAAATGTTGTTCTGCTGGGAATGTGGCCGGCGTGGGACACGCACCATCGGATGCTGCCGTGTCGCTCGATCGGGAAACGGTCAGCGTCTCCGCCCAGCAGAGGACAGGGCGGAGAGCAACAGCAGTTGGAGCCCTCGTCATTAGATCACCCATTACGCTTGAAGGAGGGGAGGATCGCGGTTTCGGTGACCATACGGGATACCCCGGTAGTAGCAACACTGGACACAGGAGCCACGCGATCATTTATAAGTGAACGTTTAGCAAAGATCGTCGGTACCAAGGATAACATTCGCGACATCCAGGTACGAATAATCCTCGCAGATGGTTCACCAAAGTACATAACCCGGGCAGTAGTAGAAAAGATAAAGCTCGACCAACAAGATGCTGTGGTACCCCTACTGGTTATGCCAGGGATCCTGGACGATGCAATTTTGGGCATTGACTTCTTGTGTGGAGTTCGCACAAAAATTCAGTGCGGCCGAGCCTTCTTACAACTCTCGTCTTCACCCGCTTCACGAGCGTATCCGATTCTGATGACTCCAGCCCAACCAACGACGACCAATACAACATCACAGGATGCACAGGACGAACATGACACTGAGCTAGCCGACTTCGTAGAGACCGCGCAGGCTAGTGAATCAACATCGCAGGACGCACAGGACGGACATGCCACTGAACCAGCCGACTTCGTAGAGACCGCGCAGGCTAGTGAATCAACATCGCAGGACGCACAGGACGGACATGCCACTGAACCAGCCGACTTCGTAGAGACAGCGCCGGCTAGTGTTGCACCAACGCAGGATGCCCGCAACACTGAGCTAGCCGACTTCGTAGAGACCGCGCAGGCTAGTGAACCAACATCGCAGGACGCACCGGACTCAGAGCTAGCCGATTTCATAACAACCGTACAGGCCAGTCAGACGAAGACGCAGGCGAAACAACATCGAACCAACCGAGGTTATGCACTCGAACCACTGGCGGACGCTCATAAGGCCCGGAGAACGAACCCATTTCGGAGACAACCACGGGCATTACCGGCCATTTTGGAAGAGCAGGAAAGCACGCAACGAACTGTCCCGATAAGCCTAGTCGTCACGACAGAGGAAGAAGACAAGGGGCCCCCAGCGGAAGCAAACGCAACGGAACACGCATTGCATGCCTGGATCGATGACTTTCTGGAGAAGGAACTAGCCCGATTTGAGAACATGACAGGAGTACCACACATTTCGCTTCTCCATCAACCGGCAACGACAGGTAACGATTAGTTTACTTCCCCCGAAGTAGGAAGGGAGTGTGAAGTAGTAAACTCCTTCCCAACATTTCTAGTAGTACTAAGCCCAGGAGGAGAAAAACCGTAAGAATAGTATTTATATTTAAGGGACAGGGTATATTTAAGGCTAGGCACGCAGCACTATCAGATACGGGCATCACTATCAGAGGAGAGAAACAGAGGCCCCGACACGACACAGGCATAGAAAACAGCGGTAGCGGCAGAGAACACAGCAGCAGACGGCACACGACACAGGCATAGCAAACAGCGGTAGCGGCAGAGAACGCAGCAGCAAACGGCACGCGACAAACGAAGCCGCCGACGCACCGCGCTGACTTAGCAGCCGAGAAGACCGACAGAGAACGCAGCAGCAAACGGCACGCGACAAACGAAGCCACCGACGCAGCGCGCTAACACCCGACTTAGCAGCCGAGAAGACTTGCCGAGAGAAAAGCAGCAACAAACGAAAACGAGAGCGTCGTCAGCAGCTCAAAAGGGCAGAGGGCGCAGCAGAGCATTAAGCAGCGATCGCGACTGCATGAGGGTACAGCATGCATGGAAAATGCGTGGCTGGACAGTCGTTGCGGAATTGTTAAAAAGTGCGGTCCTACGCGTGCCAAAGTACGGCGAAAGAAAAGTGAACAACACGCGGCGTCGATCTGCACAGCCGAGAATACATACAAGGAGCCAACAACAACAACAACAGCAAAGGATTACTTAAGAACCATGGACAGCGGGTAAGCTGGCCCCTAACTCTAGATATTACATGGGCGGGCGGGAGTTTTTAAGTGCGGTGTGTTAGGCAGGTACAGGCTGCGAATAAATTATGCAAAGTTATTAAGTGCAAGCAAGTGTTTTCTAATAGTTCTCAGCGTAGCCACGGCGTGCCGTATGGCCCCAGCATGTGTTCCGAGCGTTTCTCTGCACATGTTGAGGCTATTCGGTAGCGTGCCGCCTAGCCCCAACACGTGTTCCGAGCGTTTCTCTGCACGTGTTGAAGCTGGTCGGTGCCACCGGCCATCGGTAGTGTACACCAAGACGCATTCCGAGCGTTTCTCTGTGCGTTTTGGTGGCCCTACGGATGCTCCCTTGCCAGGTTTGTAGTGTTGTTGTTTGTCTAATAGTTCCAGCGTAGCCACGGCGTGCCGTATGGCCCCAGCATGTGTTCCGAGCGTTTCTCTGCACATGTTGAGGCTATTCGGTAGCGTGCCGCCTAACCCCAATACGTGTTCCGAGCGTTTCTCTGCACGTGTTGAGGTTGGTCGGTGCCGCCGGCCACCCATAGCGACCATCAAAACGCATTCCGAGGGCTTCTCTGTGCGCTTTGGTGGGTCTGCAGTTGCCCCGAAACACCTCTCGAGTCTCGGTATTTTATAAATTTTGTTGTAAAAGATCCTGGATATGACTGAGTATTTACCCCAGCCTTAGAAAGCTTCTTTACAATGTTTATTCTTTTTTGTTGATGAACATTTATATTTTTCTCTCTTTTTCTTTTCAGGCTAACTCGCAGGACGCTGTGATGGTGAGATGTCCGTGAGAGATGCCATTGGTGTTGAGATGCTGGTCCAACGGCGAAGTGACGATATGATCCAGAAGATGGTAAGATGCGTATCATTTACGCACAGCAGCCTGCCACGCTGCTATGCATATTATATTGATATTTAAAAACGTTTATATATTTCCAAATAACAATATTTTTCTTCTCTTTTTCAGGGTAATGGCAGCGACGTAGGAGATGGTGTAGACGCGCTTTCTTCAGGTAAGTATAGCATATTTTTAGAAAATACACTAACTTTTCCTTTAATTGCTTTCAGGTGAATAGCTGGGTGTGATTGGAGCATTAGGTGGCTGGCCGCATTCAATGCCGTCGGCAAGAAGTTCAACGACGACAATTGTGACCCTGATGCCTTCGTATGGTACAAAAGGCAATTTTCGTTTAATACTACGAAAAATTGCTAGGAGCATCCGAGAGGTCTGCGGATGCCTGCATACGAAAGCTTAGTGGCATACCTTTCCATTAAGGTGTATGTTGACGCTGGTGGTGTTGGTTGTCGTGTTATGTCCATGTGTGAATTGACGTAGTGGCGACACGATCCTAAATGTTGACGGGATGCATGTCATTGTAGCACAGCAGCCTGCCACGCTGCTATGCATATTATATTGTTATTTAAAAACGTTTGTACATTTCTAAATACCTATATTTTTCTTCTCTTTTTCAGGGTGATGGCCGCGACGAAGGAGATGGTGTAGACGCGCTTTCTTCAGGTGAGTATAGTACATTTTTGAGAATACACTAATTTTTCCCTGTGATGTTACTGGTGTTGTTGCAGCGAAGTTAGCAGGCCACACACAATGCCGTCGGAGTATAACTCGACGATGGCAGTGGAGACCGTGATGCCTTCGTATGGCGAAAGAGGCAATTTTCGTTTAGTACAACGAAAAATCGCTATGAACATCCGACAGGGATGCGGATGCCACCATACGAAAGCTAAGGGATGTACCTTTCAGATGAGGTGTGTGGTGTTGCTGTAAGTGTTTATAGTCATCTTGTTTCGTCCATGTGCGTATTGCCAAGTGCTGGATGTTAGTGAGATGCATGCAATTTGTCGCACAGCAGCCTGCCACGCTGCTATGCATATAGCTTTCAATGACATATCAATAACAACATATTTTCTTCTCTTTACAGGTTTTTGGCGGCGACGGTGAAGATGGTGTGGATGCACGCAACAGGTAAGTATAGCATATTTGTAATCATACACTAACTTTTCCTTTTCTATTCCAGGTGCCGGATGTGATTGAGGCTTAGCTGGCTGGCCGTATGCAGTGCCGTCGGAGTGTAACTCAACGATGGCAGTGGAGACCGTGACGCCTTCGTACGGCAAAACGTATTTCTGGATTTTTATAACCAAAAATTGCTAGGAGCATCCGATTAGGATGCGGATGCCACCATACGAAAGCTGATGAACATACCTTTCCTGTGATGTATATGATGACGCTGCTGGTGTTTATATTCATTGTCTTATATCCATGTGTGAATTTCAAAGTTTTGGATATTAATGAGGTGCGTATATTTGTCGCACAGCAGCCTGCCACGCTGCTATGCATATTGCATTTGATGGCATGTAATTAACAACATATTTTCTTCTCTTTACAGGTTAGTAATTGGTAATTGCTGAGATCTTTCAACACGTTTGCGTCGTGTCCCATTGCTGCTCGCGTTGTTGAGGTTAGCTCCTCTGCGTTTTGCAGGCTATTTAAAAATGTACGATTTTAAACAGTAAAAAAAACTGTTTTGATTCAGAAGCTAAAACTTTTTGTTTTTTAAAAATTTTTTTTATTTATTTTAGTTGTTGGCGAAGCAACGCGCGCCGGATAACTAAATAATTTCATTTATACGTTGAATAGAATTATTTTTCCTACTGAATTTTAAATGTAGCCTACTAAGATTTTGCAAAACACAGCTCTAGGACTGTCAGACAAATAATTAGCAATAAATTAAAATTGCGACAATAATTTGAGATTTAAACTACCTTATCTTTCAAGTTGGATCGAAATGCACATGGTGTGCGAATTTTATTAAAATCGGTTAAGTGGCTTAGGAGGAGTTTGTAGACAAACATCGTGACACGAGATTTATATATATTAAGATAAGTGGCAGTTTTCGTTGTTCATTAAAAATCGCAAGAAGGAGCTCACCTATTGAAACCAATTTTTTAGGCATTGATCGGACTACTTAGTAGATGGTTTGTGTGAAGTTCGACCCAAATCGGTATACCAGTTCTTCATTTATCTCATATTTTATAATGAGTTCAATAAATGAAAACAAATTTTGAAAATAGAAAACAGGGATTTTGCTGTCAAATTGAAAATTTTTTCAGTGTTGAAAGTAAACAATATTTTTTTCTGTTGTCATTTTACTTTGTACGTGCTGCGATAACTATTGTGCGTGTACTTTTCAAAAAATATTTTTGCGGTGTTTCATTTAGTTAAAAAAAAAACGTTAATTTTGAGCTCTTGAAGTTTTTTTTTTTTTTGTGAGACAAAGAAAAAATGCCAAGAGCCAAGCGAGCAAATATAGGGCGCCGAACGCGTGAAGCAAATTATGTGGCTAAACGAAGACAAAATCAGACTGAATATGATCGCACGCAAGCAAATGCATCGCAGCGTGAGCGAAATGAACGAAATAGATCGGTTTACACTGTACCTGCACAGAGTCTTGCACGGCAATCACGAGTAGGTACAAATTATCGTGAAGGGAGAGTTCCGTTTCGCCTTCGCGATCAAATGGAATATGCTGGCTTTCAATACGATCCTGACTGCGACTACAGCCTGCATGGTGACATTGGAGCAATGAGTATTATCTGTACGCATTGCAATGCAGCGAAGTTTCGAGGAGAAACAGCTGGCATGTGCTGCTCCAATGGCAAAGTGAAACTGCCAGCATTGGAGCCGCCACCCGATCCATTACATTCCTTGATCACTGGAGAATCGCCGACGTCTAAGCATTTCTTGACGAATATTCAAGCATACAATTCATGCTTTCAAATGAGTAGTGTAAAAAAGCCGATTCTGGCACAGTTTTATTACCCCATAAATCACATATTTAATGGGTTTTTTGACAGTTTAATGGGTTTTTTGACAGTTGATGGGGTAGGGGTAATTAAGTTAATTGATTTATGGGGGTATTGTGTGTCAAGTGGCGCAGGTGTCAAGTGGCGCATGCGTAGGGGTTGTAAAAAAGGGATCGTGTGTCAAGTGGCGCATGCGTAGCATAGTGTGTGGCAGTGTGACAAGTGGCGCCAGCAATCCTGGGAAAGTGTTTTGTTGACATAGTGAATACAGTGACGCTTTCGTTGTGTTTGGGTAAGTGTTTTTTTGGAACTATTTTTGTTTTTATTTTTAGGTAAATACTTGAGCAAATCAGAATTTGTTTATCAGTACGTTTAACACGTGTTCGATCGTGTTCAATCAACACCTGTTCGATTTACGCGGTAGCATAGTGTGCGGCACTACACTAGTCGGGGGTGGGGGATCTTAAGAAAAGATTTCTTCTGAGAACAAATCACGACTTGTTCTTCAGTACCAATATTGTATTCAAAGTCTTCAGAGCTTGCGTGCGTGAGGTTTTATTTCGTTTCGCATATTGTGACAAGTGAAATTTTTAAAAAACAATCATCAAGAACAACATCAACAACAACAACAACAACATATTGCATATTGCGAAAAGTGATAAGTGAAAATTTTTAAAAAACAATCATCAACAACAACATATTGCATATTGCGAAAAGTGATAAGTGAAATTTTTTAAAAAACAATCAAGGACAACAACAACAACAGCAACATCAATAACAACAACATCAACAATCATCAACAACATATTGCATATTGCGAAAAGTGATAAGTGAAAATTTTTAAAAAACAATCATCAACAACAACATCAACAACAACAACAACATATTGCATATTGTGAATATACGTGAGTTTGGTTTCGCATATTGCGAACAGTGAAAATTTTTTAAAAAACAATCAAGGACAACAACAGCAACATCAATAACAACAAATTCAACAACAACAGCATCAACAACAACAGCATCAACAAGAACAACAACAACAACAACAGCAACATCAATAACAACAACATCAACAACAACAGCATCAACAACAACAACAACAACAACAACAACAACAACATAAAAACAACAACAAAAGCAGCATCAACAACAGCATCAACAACATTAACAAAAAAATAATAATGTCGACTCGCTTCTGCGCACCTTGTGGAATCCACCTAGTAGCCGGTTCCGCATGGAGCCACCATGTGAGAACCGAGGTCCATAAGCGGAATGCTGTGCGACCTCTGGATGGACGAGTAAAGTTTCTGGCCAATGGATTCTAGGGGCGCATCCTCCACTACATGTACGATAATGTTAGTGCTGAGCTGATGACCCCTGAAGAGTTTCTACGTGAAGCTGGTGAAGTTTTGCTCCCGCATCTGGAGCAGGTTTTGGAGCTTCACCCCTCCACAAAGGCAAATTTTGAAATATTTGCCGAATATGTACTCTTCAAGGATAAAGAAGAGCTACAAACGGAAATCAAATCGTTCCAAAGCGCTATGACTTTAGTTACGCATGGAACCGATTTGCAGGAGCTCTTTAATGAGCATAAAGCTCATCTCATTATGAAAATGAGTGAGTTCCAGGAGCGGGATAGCGGATGGTCTCTCATCCATATAAACCGCCTGGAAATGAATGTAAATAAATATACCCCAATCAGGGGATCATCATTCATCCCAACGCCAAGAAAGTTGGTGAATAAAAAAGCACTTATAAATGTGCATAATAATGATATATATTGCTTCAAATGGGCAATTTTATCGGCATTGATGCCACCGGCTACAAATCCCCAAAGATGTTCATCATATAAAGTTGACATCTGGGAGCCGGTTATAATGATTAATAATCATTTAACATTGAACTTTAGCGGCTTATCTTTTCCGCTAAAGATCAAGGATATAATCGGATTCACAAAAATGAATCCGTCAATCAGCTTGACTGTATTCGGCTACAGCGATGAAAATGATGTAGTTGAGGGACCACTATACAAGTCACCCGCTGTAGCGCCCTTTCACATTAACTTGCTGCTGTTGGAAATGGGTACCCTCGCCCACTACACATACATACATAAAAAATCTCTCAAGGTAAGTACACACACACACACACACACACACACACCTCTACAATTACTAATTTTGTTTACTTTTTTCTTATTTTTTAACAGATTGGTTAATAGCCAAATAGAGTGGGGCAGCTCGCACAAAAAAAGGTTTTGCGACATGTGCCTCAACTACTCGAGAAGCGAGGGAGCAGCTAGGCGCCACAAAGAGCAATGTGGTGGATTGGTGGCGAAACTGCCACCACCAGAGAGGGCATTCCTGAAGTTCGAACGGTACAGGAGTCAACTCCAGGTACCGTTTGTCATCTACGCGGACTTCGAGTGCGCGCTTAAAAGCGTTAATTTAAGAGTAAGTGATAAGACAAATTCTATAAATGAGCATATACCAATTGCTTATTCATATTATATTAAATGCTCATTTGATGAGCAATTAAGTAGATTTGTATTGGAGACCGGCGAAAATGCCGGTCATAAATTTTAATGTCATTGTTAGCAAATGTCTCAGAAATCTATTCTGAGTATTTAAGTAGAATACAACCGATGGTTATGCGACCGGAGGATATTGTTAGTTTCAGTAATGCCATTTGTTGCCACATTTGTGGCAATCATTTAGTCAACGATGATAGGGTTAGAGATCATTGTCACTTGACTGGTCGTTTTAGGGGAGCTGCACACAACAAGTGCAACTTAAACTATAAAATAGGTGCATTCATTCCAGTCTTTTTCCATAACTTTTCACGTTATGATTCTCATTTATTTGTAAAGGAGTTGGCTGAGTTTCCGGGGGAGATAAATGTTATACCTCTGAATAAAGAAGTATATATTTCTGTTTCTAAGACAATTGAAATCGATGGCTCACAGGAAAAATTAGAGCTAAGATTCTTAGATTCTTTTCGTTTCATGTCATCAGGCTTAGACGCACTAGCATCTAACCTCAGTGACGATGACGTCAAAACAGTGAGAAATTTTTTTTCAAAAAATGAAGAATTTTCACTGATGCGTCGTAAGGGGGTATTCCCATATGAGTACATCGACTCAATTGAGCGTTTAAATGAAACGCAACTTCCCCCACGCAAGGCTTTTTTCAGTAACTTTACAGATACTGAGTGCTCAGAAGATGATTATGCTCATGCACTTGAAGTGTGGACAGAATTTGAATGCATAACAATGAAAGATTACCTAGAATTTTATTTAAAATCAGATGTTTTGCTTCTGACTGATGTTTTCGAAAACTTCAGGCGGATATGCATGAGCATACATAAATTAGATCCTGCTCACTATTATACAATTCCGGGTTTATCTTGGGATGCAATGCTAAAAAGCACGCAAACCGAGCTCGAGCTGTTGACCGACGTAGATATGTACAGGTTTATTCAGTGTGGAATTCGCGGTGGGTTGGCGCAATGTCCGATGCGACATAGCAAAGCCAACAATAAATATATGCATAATTATGATGCGGCAGCGGTTAAAAAGAATCTTATTTATTTGGATGCAAACAACCTTTATGGTTATGCAATGTCTCAATGTCTACCATATGGGAATTTTCAATGGTTGACAGAAGAAGAGATTAACGTCATTGATATCTCAAACATATCACCTGACGCTGAGTATGGATACATTTTTGAAGTGGATTTAAAATATCCATACAGTATTCATGACAAGCACAATGATCTGCCCTTTTGTCCTTCCAATAAAAAACCCCCAAAATTCGGTGCAAGCAAAAAACTCATTGCTGATCTCACCGATAAAATTCAGTATCCGATTCATTATTTGAATTTGCAGCAGTGTCTGCAGAACGGATTAGAGTTGGTAAAGGTGCATAGAGTATTACGGTTTTCTTAAAAACCATGGCTAAAACCATACATAGACATGAATACAATGCATCGAACAAACGCTAAAAATGCGTTTGAAAAAGATTTTTTCAAATTGCTGAACAATAGCATTTTCGGCAAGGCGTTTGAAAATATTGAAAAGCGAATTGATTTGAAACTCACAAGCTATTGGGAGGCACCCCAAGCAGAAAACGCAAGGGGGCGAAAAAAATTGTGTGGCCGAGAGCTGGTTGCGAGATCTTCATTCCATAGCTCAGTAAAGTTTAGTGAAATTTATATGCTTTTCAAATGAAGCGCCTTCACATGATATACAATAAGCCAATATACATTGGCTTCGTTGTACTAGACTTATCAAAATGGAAAATGTATGATTTCCATTACGGTTATATGCAGCCGAAATTCGATAAGAAATTATCACTCAATTATATGGATACCGACTCATTTATTTACACCATCAAAACTGATGATTTTTACGCAGACATACGTGATGATGTTGAAGAGATGTTCGACACCTCTGATTATTCAGAACAGTCAGCGTGTTTATTTAATTTCAAGCGGGTAAATAAAAAGAGGTTGGGCTTTTTCAAAGATGAGACCAACGGGAAGATAATAAGTGAGTTTGTTGGTCTACGTTCAAAAATGTATGCCTACTCGCTTGAAGGTGTGCAGCGCACCATTAAAAAAGTCCAAGGGGGTGAAAAAGTGTGCAGTTGAAAAATTGACACTTCAAAACTATCGCGACTGTTTACTTAAAGAGCAAACGTTCGCAGATAGTATGTTGGTGTTTAGATCGAAACTTCACCAAATATTCACCAATCGTATAAAGAAAATCACGCTCAATAGTAATGACGATAAGCGTATGATTCGAAAAAATGAAGAAAATAAAGAAAACAAAGAAAAAATAGATCGAATAGAAACATACGGTTGGGGTCATTACAAGGTTATAGAAGAAGAAGAAATTGAAAGCAATATCTTCCGGTCGCAAACAGAAAGTAATGAGCTTATCTCTCTTAGGGGAAGGGTAGAAAAGAATGATTTAGAACTGTTACGCTCAGAAATAGATTTAACATCATTGCAACATGACATTAAAATGCTTTAGAACACTAATTTTATCATTTTTTTATTCTTTTATGAATAACAATAAAATGTAAAAAATATTTTTAATGCTAAATATAATGTATTAAAATTTTTTAATTTAAATATAATGAAAAAATAAAATGTATTAATGTTTTTAATATAAAATATAATGTACTAGTAAGGGACCCGCTTGCTTCGCTGCGCCGATAGTTTTTACAAAATTTTAGCAATACATATAAAATAAGTAAATTAGTTAAGGCTTAACAACATATTAGCAAAATATTTAATATTCTCTTTTTCACGCCACAATTGAGGTTAAGAATCAGACGCGTCATTTTACTTTGATACCAAAGGTATCATATTATATTGGGCTTATGCAATGTCCGTCCAGGTGTCTGTCCGGCCGTCCGTCCGCCCGTCCGTTTGAACGCAACTTTTTTCAACACGCTTAATGCTAGAGCTTTGCAACTTTGCAAATATCTTGGTACATACCTTCGTCAGCCAAAGTGTGAAATTCGGCTCTACGACCTCAGGGGCCTGGGAAATCGATAAAAATCGATACACCTCGATGTGCAAATCGATAAAATACATATATATCACACATCTTAGCATATAGTCACCAAATTTGATAGCAAGATAGCTGGTGACATTCCTCAAAAACGGCATCGAAAGTTTGGATGCCACGCCCACCTCTTCCGCCCTCAGCCCCCTTTCAGTTATAATCGAAAATGACTGTATATCCCACAGTTTTAAAGCAATACTCATGAAATTTGATAGGAAGGTAGATCTTACAAAGATATGCATTAAAATTTTGGATGGCACGCCCCACGTATACCGCCCACCTCCTAAAATCTGAAAACTCTTTATCTTTTTCAGTTTTTGGGCTAGAGTCACCAAATTTGGTAGAAACCTTGTTAGTGACATCCGTAACCGATCTACATCAAAATTTTATATTGCACGTCCACCTTTTCCACCCACCTCGTAAAATCTGAAATTTCTATATATTTCCCAGCTTTTACGCTAGAGTCACCAAATTTGGTAGAAACATTGTTAGTGACATCCGTAACAATTGTGCAATATTGGATGCCACGCCCACTTATATCGCCCACCTCAATATCTTTCTCATTTTTAGCGCTAGAGTCTCCAAACTTGATAGGGAGATAGAAGGTGCAATCCGCCACAGATGTGCATCACAAATTTGAATGTCACGCCTACCTCTTCTGCCTGCCTTTTTATACCCAAAACCCCCATACTTTACAAAACAACAATGGCAATGGGTATTCGTGTGTTAAGTTTTGTTTGATAATTAGCAAGTATGTAGGTAAAACCGCTCGCGTTATATATTCTGGTGCACAAAACCAAATTATGTTTTAATTGATTTGTTTTAAATCAATGACACATACAAAAAGAAGCATTGCGAGCCCAACAACAACACTTACTAACAACAACAACAACAAATGCTACTTGATTCGAAAACAATTGTCAAAGGCACAAAGAAGAAAAGAGAATAACGGAGAGACATCTACAGACGGCAGAAGTGGAATGGGTGATTTGTTTTGTTTTTTGTGTATAATCGGCCGCAATAGCTTGTGCGCAGACGGAAATAGTGGAGTAGGTCATTTTTTTTTTTTTTTTTTGAAACCTTGGCGGCTTTGAAACTCACAGCTTGTGCGACAATGAGGCGCCAGAGTGGTGGAATGAGGTAAAGTGATTAATGCAATTAATTGAGTTGTTCAAAATTTAATCCAAATTAAAAATCCTTTCTTAGTGCTCACTTTCAAGCTGCATGAAATATTATGTGAAAATTTCAGCATTCTAGCTCTTATCGTTTAGGCTGTGGGCCTCTCAACAATCAGTCAGTCAGTCAGTCAGTTAGGACAAACTATTTTATATATATAGATTAGCTTGCTACAGATACAACAATGTATGCGTGAGTTACCGATCCATCGGTATCCTATATTTCCCCTCCCCTCAAACCCCCTCGCATCAACATGTGATGCACATTTGTCGTCACTCATCAACACATGGACTAAATACGTACATACTAAATGCCACACACGAGTGACACAGTTTCAAGTGGTCAACGACCACCCCAGCAACCACTTAGTTGCAACTCAGCGATTACAAAGTTGCAACACAGCGGCGACCAACTCGCCGCCTACACATGTGTAAACATCCGCCGACAAAACCGACTCAGCATATTTGCCGCTGAAGTGACGGTTCCTATTTCATACTTCTCTTCGTGCTTAGGTGAAGTTATTGTGTCAGCAGCATGGGTGCCTGACACACATACATTATATATACATTTCTCTATATACTTACTGTACTTAGGTTAAGTGAGACCAAGAGTCAAAATATAAAATCAGTCCAAGTTTGGCAACAGAACACATCAGTCGTACTTTTTAATTCTCGCTCCTTCACAAACTTACAAGGAAAACACAAGGCAATATCACACAAAATAACAGATACAACATCGTGCCCTCAACTCATCTGGCTCCGGAGAGGTAACTGGCGCAGCCGGTAAACAGAATGTTTACCATTCTCTTTCTAACATTATTGTAAGTATATGAAAATGCAAAAATATGTAAAGTATATAAAAAAAAAAAGTCGAAAAGAAAATATGTAAACCACTCGTAAAGATTCTCAACAAAGAATGTCTATTCGCAACAGCAAAATAAAAAGTGTATGCAAAGTAACAACTAAAACCAATCCCCAACAAAATGTGTGTTATGTGTAAAACAAGCAAAAGCGAAATTTCATAATTAAAAAATACGTATACATTTGCGCGAAATCAATCGCTGATCATTCAACTAAGAGTGAGGCCAAGTGTCGTATTTAAATCATTTCAAAAAAAAAAATATATACAACAAAATATACATGAAACAACAAAATAAACACATCTACAAATTTTACCCACAATTTTGTCAGTGTAATTTGTATTAAATGTTTTCAATCGCTGAGTAACGTTTATGCAATTACATGCAGACAAACAATAAACGAAACATACATACGTATACATTTGCGCGAAATCAATCGCTGATCAATCGCTGCCGCAACTAAGAGTGAGGCCAAGTGTCGTATTTAAATCGTTTAAAAAAAAAAAAAATATATATATATACAACAAAATATACATGAAACAACAAAATATACACATCTACAAATTTTACCCACAATTTTGTCAGTGTACTTAGTATTAAATGTTTTCAATCGCTGAGTAACATTTATACAATTACATGCAGACAAACAATACACGAAACGAACATACGTATTCATTTGCGCGAAATCAATCGCTGATTATTCGCTGCCGAAACCAACAGTGAGGCCAAGTGTAGTATTTGAATCGTTTCGAAAACAAAAATATATATATATATATACAACAACAAAAATATACACGAAACAACAAAAAACATATATATACTAATTTTACCAACAATTTTGTCAGTGCACTCAGTGTGTAAACGAAATCAATCGCTGATTAACATTTACACGAGTTCACACAGACAAATTATTACCTACCCAAGAAATGAAATTTTACAACTGCCAAACACACAAATATAACAACTAAACTTTGCATACAAACACAATTATCGCTGCGACGTACATACACATTCATTGAGATCTTACTTCAACTACAATTTTAGTGAACCAAACGTTCACAAATAAGCGAGTATATATAAAAAAAAAGATAAAAAAAACAACAACAAATGCTACTTAAACATATACATTTCTTTTAATAAAACTATATACGAACATATATTTGCTCTTCTAAAATAAATAAAATTTATACCAAAAATGTACACGTATTAATATCACTGTATTACAGAAATATCGAAAAGCAACAAACACCAACCAAAACCAAACAACAACACTAATCTCTATATATATAAAATTCTCGTGTCACAGTTTTCGTGGAGATACTCCTCCAAAACGGCTTGACCGATTTTGATAAAAATTTTTGTGCTTATCCGGTATCAATGAGAATAGTCCCACATCTATTTTTCATCCCCCTAAATGTTAGGTGTAGTTTAAAACAGCCATGCTAGAGTTGAACCAGCCCTAGAGCTGTGTTTTGCTAAATCTTAGTAGGCTACATTTAAAATTCAGTAGGAAAAATAATTCTATTCAACGTATAAATGAAATTATTTAGTTATCCGGCGAGCGTTTGTACGCAAGCAACTAAAATAAAGTTAAGAAAAAAATTTAAAAAAAAAAACTAACTATTGAATTCGTCATATAAATAAAACAGTTTTTTTTAAATCGTAAATTTTTAAAATGCCTGCAAGACGCAGAGGAGCTTCCATAGGCCGCAGTACAAGAAATGCTCGAAACTTGCAGAAAGAACAGAAGAACAAATCCAGCAACAAAATAGTGATGCACGCGTCTGAATGGCGCAATTGCATCAAGAAGAGCCAGAAGATACACGAGCTGAACGCAATGAAGTCAGAAGACTAGAATAACGACAATCACGCCGTTTTACAGTCAAAAGACGAAGAACAAATGACCAACAACGACAACAGGTACATCGAGTATGAGCCCGATATTGATTATTATGCTCATTCAAAAGTGGTAATTGGTGCTATGGACAAGAAATTTCGGTATTGTCATGCTCTGAAATTCAAAAATGAGCCAGCTGGGATGTGTTGCGCGTCAGGAAAAGTGCAACTACCTGAAATTGAAACACCACCTGAACCAAATGACATCGTTCGAAGCAACAGAAATAGTTCGAAATACTGATGCAAATGGTCAACAATTCAATACTTCATTCAAAATCAGAGGCCAAGTTCATCATAAAATGGGCTCACTGCTGCCAATGCCAAACGAACCACATAAATTCTTACAAATCTACCTTATGGGCGGCGAGGATTCCGGAAGCGCACTTGCCAATGCGTGAATGCACGTTGTGATTATAATAGCCTTGATTCACTTAATGCCAGGCGCATCGTCAGCGAGTTAGATGCTCTTTTGAACGAGCACATCGAGTTGTTGAAAATATTCAAATCACATATGCACCAATTACAAAGCGATAATTACGCTATCATGATAAAACACCAGCGAAAACGAGCGAGGAGGAAGAGCATCGGAACCGTCAACGCCAACAGCACAAATGGTGGGTCAACCCTATCGATAAGAAGTTTAGTGTTTTTGCTACGTTACTTGATACCTAGAAAACACGCAGCCAAAAAAAAACCATTCCCGCTACGACGATTTTGTATGGAAATTTATTTTTTGCTATACTGGATACCCACCTATTGAGATAAGAGATAAGAGATTGATATTGTTTAATAGAGTTACTGTCGTAATTGTTTATTTAATGACATAATTTTAAGGAATAAATAATAATAGCTTTAAAATAATGTTTGTTCAAAGCACTCCATGCTTATTTCACGCATATACCACATTCTTACATACTTACAATAAGTAAGCTATTTTTTGTCTACACTAGAAATTACTAGGAAATTATTTATATGTCAAAACAACGTTTGCCGGGTCATCTAGTACTATATAAGAACATACACTTCCACAAAAACACAAATACATATATAAAAAAAAAAAAAAAAAAAAACATAATAACCTAAGGAAAACACACATATATACATTTAAGAAAGAAACACAAAAGTACACACGAATTTAACACAACAAATATTCAAAAATAATATATATATAAACTTTTACTAAGCAAACACATACCAAAAAAGATAAATAACTTTTTCTAAAGTATATATAATACATACATATTTATATGTATATATATATTTAAAAGATTGTTCATTGTTAATACCACACAATTCGATGTCAAAAAAGCTTACTCAGACTATAAGAAAAACAACAAGATCTGTACTAGGAGTTCATACAACTCAACCAAGAACAACCAGGGCTACTAGTAGCAGACGAACCCAACTCTCTGTAATTACAGAAATTCCCGAAATTCCTCATACCCAACCAATTACAATGGACTCTGGAAACTCTTCCGGTAACAACTCAACCCCCATAACACCTACAGTTAGTGGATTTAGCAACATTTCCACTACTCTTAGTGCAGCAGACATTCTGGCATTTGTAAAAGAATTGCCTACATTCGATGGCACCCCGAGCCAAATAGACAAATATTTAACTAGTGTTGAGGAGATCATTATGCTCATTAGAGGCACCGACCAAACCCCCTACGGGCTACTTACTCTAAGAGCAATAAGAAACAAAATCGTAGGAAAAGCAGACGAAGCTTTGACCCTAGCAAATACTAAACTTATCTGGGACGACATTAAAAACAACTTACTACGACTATACTCGAGCAAGAAAAGTGAAGCTGGACTCTTAGGTGAACTCCAAACATTCCCTGACAACCTATCCTTGGGACAACTATTTTTCGGCATATCTAAGATCAGATGCCAACTATTTTCGACACTCTCAAACAGCGGACAGTCAATGACCATAGTCGATGCCAAGAAGTCTGTGTATAATGAAGTATGTTTAAACGCATTCATATCAGGACTAAGGGAACCCCTCAAAACTATTATTCGACTAAGATGCCCTAACTGCATAGAAACAGCATACGAACAATGCCAAATTGAACAAGTAAAAACGTTGCAGTCGGACGCAACCGACTGCGATATACTTTGATACCAGTTTACATAGCTGTGTTAAGGATTCTGAGTGCAAATAGTGGCGGATGGCACTTTCTATCCCCCTACCAAGTTTGGAGACTCTAGCGCAAAAACCGACAAAGATATAGAGGTGGGCGGTATAAGTGGGCGTGGCATAAAAATTTTTTATGCACACCTGTTTCGGATGTCACAACCAATGTTCATACCAAATTTGGTGACTCTAGCCCAAAAACTGAGAAAGATATAGAGGTGGGCGGTATAAGTGGGCGTGGCATCCAAAACATTGATGCAGATCTGTAACGGATGTCACTACCAATGTTCATACCAAATTTGGTGACTCTAGCTTAAAAACTGGCAAAGATACGTGCATTTCGGTTTTTTTTTTTAGGACGGTGTGGCATGTTCCGTTGTTTTGGGGCGTGGCATCCAATGTTTTGATGCATAACTTTGTCAAATGTCAGCATCTACCTTCATGTCAATTTTGGTGGCTATAGCTTCAAAACTGTAGAAGATACAGGCATTTTTGTTTATAATCGGAGAGGGGCTGGGGGCGGAATAGGTGGGCGTGGCATCCAAACTTTTGATGTAATTTTTTGAGGATTGTCACCAGCTATCTTGCCATCAAATTTGGTGACTCTATCTACTAAAATGTGGGATATATATGTGTTTTATCGATTTGCACATCGAGGTGTATCGACTTGTTATCGATTTCCCAGCCCCCCTGAGGTCGTAGAGCCCCAGATTTAACACTTTGTCTGACGAAGACATGTACCAAGATATTTGCAAAGTTGCAAGGCTCTAGCTTTAAGGGTGTCGAAAAAGTTGCGTTCATACGGACGGACGGACAGACGGACAGACGGACGGAAAGACACCATGACGGACATTGCACAAACCCAATATACTATGATACCTTTGGTATCAAAGTATAAAAAGCCCTATATTACAATAGGAAAACAAATCACCAAACATTCAATAAAAACGAAACTGGACCAAACAACTACAACAACCGAAACGCACCGTATACACAATCGAACCAAAACCAACCACGAACTTCGAACTATTGTGGTATGCACATATCGAGAGCTTACTGTGCTCAGCACTATGTCTAGCAAATACTTATAAACATACATACAAGAAGGCAACGACACTTAGTCTTTGTTGCCTAAACATAAGTCACAATCAAGTGCAGTTCAAGTGCCCGAAATATGATCGGCCACTAAGGCCTTGACAACAAACAAGCCGCGTCAGCATGTGTCCCATGCAGTGACCGCTTGCATATGTGCATAACACGCTCCGTCTTACCAGCGACGTCTTCGCCGCTTACATATAATCTATATATATATATATTCGTTTTACTTATATACAAAGGGCAGCGCTGTCCCTGCGAACTGCGCAGCCTTAGGTTTAGTTATAAGAAAAACCAAATTGTTAAAACAGATTGAACTGAACATTGGAAGCGGCACCTTCGCTGCTTCCATTACAAATAAAAGATTACTAGAACAAATCAAAGAGTGTTCTTATTATTACAAGATTACTAGAACAAATCAAAGAGTGTTATTATTATTACATGGCGACCGTGACATGTTCACGAAGACTGCAGGAGCAGTAGGATAGCTGGATCGTTAAACATTACATGGCAGCATAACACGGCAGCGAATCCTGCATCCTGATGAACATCAACTTAACAACAGCAACAACAGCGCGGGATTGGAGATTGGAGACTGGAGAAAAAAAAAAAAATATACTGAGTGAGTAGAGTGCGGTCATGGGCAAACGCGGAGGTCAAAAAAATAAAATAACTAAAAGAATAGCACACATTAAGTGGCTACTATATACGAGTAAAACGCCGCCCCCATGGGCAACGGCGCAGAAATTAACTGCCGAACTCGATTTTCTTAAAGCAAACCTCCAGCAAAGAAAGCCTAATACCGCAACTCACTCAGCGAATATAAAAGTTATAAATCAAAAAATATTAATAAAACCGAATATTCCCAAGCCACTGCCGAAACGACCAAAAATCTGCCCCGCAGACTGCCCTGGACCATTGGACAGCCCGCATTGCAACTACACCTGTGCCAGCACCGGTGCCCCAACAGCAGCAGCAACAACAACAACAAAGAATTAACAGCCTGTGCAGCCAGCACCGGCACCGTCTGGCGCACCAAGCCAGACCACGGAGAAGCGAACCGACAGCGCTTCCAAGGGCGCAAATTTTTTTTAATAGCACTGTGTTGCACAATTTTTTTTGATTGCACTACGATGCATATTTTTTTTTATTTTTAAAAAAACAATTGTAAAATTGAGCGGAACCTTTTCCGCCCGATTAGAAGTATAGCCTGTAAAGCTATACGAACAATTAGGTAGGATCTGTAAAACTAAAATGTTAAAAATATAAAAAAAAATTTTTAAAAAAAAAAAAAAAAAAATATCAATAATACGATACAATTAAAAATTTAACGAAAAAAAAAAAAAATTTTTGAAAAAAAAAAAAATTTTTAATAAAGTAAATTAAAAAGTTAAATGCATGAATGAACGACAACAGAATTAGTAAGTCTGTTGAAAATTTAGATTCAATTAAAAATTTTGAATATATAATTTATAAAGCACCCACAAAAATGGGTTTATTAGACGTAAAAGCAGTGGACTCCACTGCCAATGTAATAAATAAAGTAGCAGTAGAAAATCAAGATCTGACAATTATAACAACGTTACTCATTATAATAGTTATAATAATGATTGCCAGTCTCCTATTCAAAATTTATAAAATACACAATAGGTGCTTAAAGAAAAATATTTAAGCAAAGCAAATGATCTAGATAAGATCTAAATGAAAAAGAGAGACAATAATAATTATGATCAGTAACGATTGATGCAAAAGCAGATCAAATATAATATCAAAAAAAAAAAAAATATAATAATAAAGAAAACTGAAAAAAAAAAATTTTTTTTAACAAATGATAACTTAAGAATAACGAAAGCAGTATGAAGACAGGATAATCAGGAAATTAAAGATTAGATATGGAATGGCAACAAATAGAGGCCACCCTAAAAGAAATTAAAATAAAATTTGACAAATCAAACAAATGTCTCACACAGAATAGAATCATCCTCCCCGACACCATAAATAAACATGCAAAGATATTAGTAGAGTGTTTTAATGAAGCACGAATACTAATACATAACAACAGGGAAAGGTTAACTCAAACACACTGGTCGTTAGTATCTAAATTATTGGTCAAATTTCGATCTAATTTAGCATCAGTTCAAAGAAAGTATAATCTAGATATATCGATACCGACGATCTTGAATACCTCTTTGACAGTTGGACGTAGTGAAGAACTAAATCCAACAGACCAAGAATATATAGATTCAGAAGACGAATCAGAAAATCTTACTGAACAAGAATTTAAAGAAAAGGACTTACAAGACTTGACAATACCAGCAACAATAAATTTACCCGAAACTGAAGAAGAAAATTACTATTCGGAACCAGAAACTATTTCCAGCATTGCAGAACAGAAATTAGTAATCATGGCGCAAACTAATATTGAGTTTATGAACACTGCATCGAGAATATTACCGGATTTCAGCGGTAAAGCTGAAAACCTGCGTAGTTTCCTAGATGCATTGGAAATTATAAAGTCAATACAGGGCGCACACGAAACACTAGCCGTGTCTTTAATAAAAACAAAACTAAAAGGACCAGCTAGGAATTTAATAAGCAATGAAAGTAGTATAGATGAAATAATAAATAAACTTAAATCAAACGTAAAGGGCGAATCAATAGATAACATTTCTGCAAGATTATTGAATCTTTCACAGAAAAATAAAACACCCAATGTCTATACTATGGAAATTGAAAAATTGGCTAAGTCTCTAGAAGGAGCGTATATCGAAAAAGAATACACCTTAGAGCAAGCTAAATCGCTAAGCACAAAACAAGCAGTTTTTGCAATGAAGAAAAATTGTTTAAATAAAGATATTAAAGCAGTTATGCGTTCGCGTCTATTCAATAATATAGACGAAGCAACAGCTGCATTTATCGAAACAGCTAATGAAGTAGCTGAAGAAACCCACACTATTATGTACTACCAAAAATACCCACAACGCGGTGGAAATCGTGGACGTGGTTATTATAATAGAGGTCGTAACAATAACAGAGGCGGCCAAAGGTACAATAATAATAATAATAATTATTATAACAATACCAACTCTAGAGGCGGTTCGAACAGAGGCGGCTCAAATAGAGGCAATAGAAATAACAATCAAGTACGAGTTACACAAAGCAACTCGGAAAACACTCAAACCCCCTTGAGCAACCAAACATAAAAGTTTTCAACATAAATCTAAGTCTCAGTAGTATAATAAAAATACACAACCAAAAAAATAATAAACCAATAACACTACTAGTAGATACTGGAGCTAACATATCAATTTTAAAAGATAATAGCTTATGTTCAGAAATAAACCAAAATTTCAAAACAAATATAACAGGAATAGGTCAGGGAACAATACAATCAATTGGACTAGCTTCAATTGATTTACTTTTCGATTATTTCATAATCAGTCACGACTTCCAAATAGTTCATAATGAATTTCCGGTACCATGTGACGGAATTCTGGGACTTGACTTCATCCGAAAATTCAATTGCATAGTAGATTATCACAACGATGAATTAATACTAAAACCGCAATCGCTCAAATACCAAATACATGTACCTCTATTACACAATGATATTGATAACTCAATATTATTACCCGCAAGGTCAGAAGTAATGAGAAAAATCCCACTTCAGACAAATGAAGATACTGTGTTAATACCAAATCAGGAAATTTATCCTGGCGTATTAATACCGAACAGTATCGTAACAGGTAATAGTGCAATAGTTCGCATTTTAAATACAACAAATGAAAATATAAGTATCAAAAATCCAAAAATTAAATTTGAATCAATAGAAAATTACGAAATTCAATCATTTAGTAATAACAAAATCAATAGAACAAATGAAGTCTTAAATAAATTAAAGTTCCCAGACCATGCAAAAACAGAACTAACTGATTTATGTACCAAATACAGTGACATATTTGGTCTAGAATCAGAAGCAATTTCAAGTAATAATTTCTACAAACAAAAATTAAGGTTAGCAGACAAAACCCCAGTCTACATAAAAAACTATAGAAGTGCAGAAACAGAAAAGCCAGAAATAAATAGACAGGTAGAAAAATTAATAAAAGATGGCATAGTCGAACCATCTATATCCGAATACAATAGCCCACTTCTCTTAGTTCCGAAGAAATCACTCCCAAATTCAAAAGAAAAAAATGGCGTCTAGTAGTGGATTATCGGCAAATAAATAAAAAACTTCTAGCAGATAAATATCCATTACCTAGAATAGAAGAAATACTAGATCAGTTAGGAAGAGCAAAATATTTTTCGTGTTTGGACCTTATGTCCGATTCCATCAAATAGAACTAGAAAATAAATCTAGAAATATAACATCATTTTCTACGAGCACTGGCTCATATCGCTTCACGCGATTACCATATGGTCTAAAAGTAGCACCAAACTCATTTATGAGAATGATGCAACTTGCTTTTTCCGGTCTAGAACCATCACAAGCATTTCTCTACATGGATGATTTAGTTGTTATCGGCTGTTCCGAACAGCACATGCTCAAAAATCTTACGAGCATATTTGAACTTTGTAGAAAACACAACCTTAAGCTAAACCCAGAGAAATGTTCATTCTTTATGCACGAGGTAACATTCCTTGGCCATAAATGTACAGACCATGGTATTCTTCCGGATGATAAAAAGTATGATGTAATAAAAAACTATCCAACTCCAACAGATGGAGATAGTGCACGACGTTTCGTCGCTTTTTGCAATTATTATAGAAGATTCATTAATAATTTCGCACAATACTCACGTAACTTAACAAATCTGTGCAAGAAAAATGTCCAATTTAAATGGACTAAAGAGTGTGAAGAATCATTCAAATATCTTAAAAAGGCATTAATGAAGCCAACATTATTGCAATACCCTGATTTTAGCAAAGAATTTTGCATAACCACAGATGCAAGTAAACATGCATGTGGCGCAGTACTTTCACAAGACTGCAACGGTGCGCATCTACCAATTGCATATGCATCAAGATCTTTCACACAGGGAGAAAGTAATAAATCTACTACAGAACAGGAACTAGCAGCTATACACTGGGCAATAATTCATTTCAGACCTTATATCTATGGAAGGCATTTCTTAGTAAAAACAGATCATAGACCCCTAGTTTATTTATTTTCAATGAAAAATCCTACATCAAAGCTGACAAGAATGAGATTAGATTTAGAAGAGTATCAATTTACAGTTGAGTATCTCAAGGGGAAGGACAACCACGTTGCGGATGCATTATCTCGCATAAACGTAGAAGATTTAATACAAATTAATAGAAATATTCTGATGGTACAAACAAGATCATCAAAAAGACAGGAAAACATCTGCGCAGATGAAAAAATTAAAATGCATGCAAATAAAATATATGAGCCCAATGTCTACGAAGTCGTTAGCAATAGCGACGTAAAGAAATTTGTAAAAATAAAAATGAATAATTTCAAATGTTTACTCAAAAGAGGAAAACAGATAATTTCACAATTTTCAGTTAGAGATTTATATTCTAATGAAAAATACGATTTAGATCATTTTTTTCAAAGGCTTATTTCAGAAGCCGGGATACACAAAATCTTTAACTTACAGATGTCACCAAGTGAACAAATTTTTCAATTTGTCACATTAAATGAATTTAAAAATAAGGGCAATAAACAGTTAATAAATATAAAAATAGCGCTATTACAAAAAGTGACACAAGTAGACAAAAATGACGAAAGTCAAATTAATGCAATCCTGTTAAGATATCATAACGATCCAATAGAAGGAGGCCATACAGGGATTACGCGTACCCTATCAAAAATAAAGAAATTATACTATTGGCCTAAAATGACACAAACTATAAAAAATCATGTTCAAACGTGTGTAGACTGCCAAAGAGCTAAAACTACAACACATACAAAGGCCCCAATGATTATAACAAACACCCCAAACACAGCTTTTGACACTGTTTTAATTGACACCATCGGCCCACTACCTCGAACAGAGAATGGCAATGAGTATGCAATAACTATAATATGCGACCTTACTAAATATCTTGTTACAATACCTGTAGCAGATAAAAGCGCAAAAACAGTAGCCAAAGCAATATTTGAATCGTTCATACTAAAGTACGGTCCTATGAAGACGTTCATAACGGACATGGGTACTGAGTATAAAAATTCACTTATTAATGACTTGTGCAAATATATGAAAATCAGTAATATACTATCAACAGCACATCATCACCAGACTTTAGGAACAGTGGAAAGAAGTCATCGAACATTCAACGAATACATTCGTTCATACATCTCAGTCGACAGAGATGATTGGGACGAATGGTTGAATTACTTCACATATTGTTTTAATACCACTCCATCAACAGTACATGACTACTGTCCATATGAACTCGTATACGGTAGATCACCAAGACAATTCACAGAATTTAACACTTTATCAAAAATAGACCCTATATACAATTTAGAGGACTATGCAAAAGAGTTTAAGTTTAAGTTACAGATAGCACATAAAAGAGCAATAACAATGATAGAAATAGAAAAACAAAAACGTAAAATAGAATATGATAAAAAAGTTAATGACTTAAAGTTAGAAATAGGAAATTTAGTACTACTCAAAAATGATTCAGGTCACAAACTAGAAAATCAATATTTAGGACCCTATAAAGTAATAAAAATAGAAGATAGAAACAATATCGTAATAGATATAGGTAAAAAGAAACCACAGACAGTTAATAAGAATAGGCTAAAGTTATTCAAAAGTTAAAAAAAAAAAAAAAAAAAAAAAAAAAAAAAAAATTTTTTTTAACAAACATAAAATTTTATTATTGAAATACACGCAATTCAAAAAAAAAATTTTTAAACTTGAATATATATTTACATACATAAGTTAAAAATAACTTCATATAATTACGTTATTTTTCAAAAGGAGGGAGATGTGGTATGCACATATCGAGAGCTTACTGTGCTCAGCACTATGTCTAGCAAATACTTATAAACATACATACAAGAAGGCAACGACACTTAGTCTTTGTTGCCTAAACATAAGTCACAATCAAGTGCAGTTCAAGTGCCCGAAATATGATCGGCCACTAAGGCCTTGACAACAAACAAGCCGCGTCAGCATGTGTCCCATGCAGTGACCGCTTGCATATGTGCATAACACGCTCCGTCTTACCAGCGACGTCTTCGCCGCTTACATATAATCATATATATATATATTCGTTTTACTTATATACAAAGGGCAGCGCTGTCCCTGCGAACTGCGCAGCCTTAGGTTTAGTTATAAGAAAAACCAAATTGTTAAAACAGATTGAACTGAACATTGGAAGCGGCACCTTCGCTGCTTCCATTACAAATAAAAGATTACTAGAACAAATCAAAGAGTGTTCTTATTATTACAAGATTACTAGAACAAATCAAAGAGTGTTATTATTATTACACTATCAATACCAACAACAAAACAAGTAAAAACGTTGCAGTCGGACGCAACCGACTGCGATATACTTTGATACCAGTTTACATAGCTGTTTTAAGGATTCCTAGTGCAAATAGTAATATATATGGGCTTTCGGCATAAAAAGCAGGCAGAAGGGGTAGGCATGACATATATCTGTGGCGGATGGCACTTTCTATACTCCTACCAAGTTTGGAGACTCTAGAGCAAAAACCGACAAAGATATAGAGGTGGGCGGTATAAGTGGGCGTGGCATAAACAATTTTATGCACACCTGTTTCGGATGTTACAACCAATGTTCATTTCAAATTTGGTGACTCTAGCCCAAAAACTAAGAAAGATATAGAGGTGGGCGGTATAAGTGGGCGTGGCATCCAAAACATTGATGCAGATCTGTTACGGATGTCACTAACAATGTTCATACCAAATTTGAAGAGAATATCTCGAAAACTGAGAGAGATATAGCGGTGATACATGCCTTCCGGTTTTTTTAGGGCGGTTGGGCATGTCCCGTTGTTTGGGGGCGTGGCATCCAATGTTTTGATGAATAACTTTGTCAGATGTCGACATCTACCTTCATGTAAATTTTGGTGGCAATAGCTTGAAAACTGTAAAAGATACAGGCATTTTTGTTTATAATTGGAGGGGGCTGGAGGCGGAAAAGGTGGGCGTGGCATCCAAACTTTTGATGCAATTTTTTGGGGAATGTCACCAGCTATCTTGCAATCAAATTTGGTGACTCTAGCTTAAAAACTGGCGAAGATACGGGCATTCCGGTTTTTTTAGGGCGGTGGGGCGTGGCCCCTCGTTTGGGGGCGTGACATCCAAAGTTTTGATGCATATCTGTGTCAGATGTTAGCATCTACCTTCATGCCAATTTTGATGGCTATAGCTTCAAAACTGTAGAAGATACAGGCATTTTTGTTTATAATTTGATGGGGGCTGGGGGCGGAACAGGTGGGCGTGGCATCCAAACTTTTGATGCAATTTTTTGAGGAATGTCACCAGCTATCTTGCCATTAAATTTGGTGACTCTAGCTACTAAAATGTGGGATATATAAGTGTTTTATCGATTTGCACTTCGAGGTGTATCGACTTGTTATCGATTTCCCAGGCCCCCTGAGGTCGTAGAGCCCTACATTTAACACTTTGTCTGACGAAGACACGTACCAAGATATTTGCAAAGTTGCAAGGCTCTAGCTTTAAGGGTGTCGAAAAAAGTTGCGTTCATACGGACGGACGGACAGACGGACGGACAGACGGACAGACGGACAGACGGACAGACACCATGACGGACATTGCACAAACCCAATATACTATGATACCTTTGGTATCAAAGTATAACAAACCACAAACTTCGAACTATCAATACCAACAACAAAACAAACCACAAACTTTGAACTATCAGCACCAGCAACAAAACTACCACAAACAAACCAACAATAGCAACAATAGAAACCCATTCAAATCCAACAACCAACCCAATCACAGTCTGCACAACATAGAGGAAGAAAATAAAATTAAAACTGACCAAAATTTTCAGGCAACAGCCTCGGAAACTCAACAGGGTATATAAACCCTGAAACACACAAATCATCACTTCCATACATTGTCGTTAAATTTAAGGAGAAACAATTCCTTAAATTGCTCATCGACACAGGATCAACTAACTCTTTTATAGATCCTACACTATCAGAACAACTAGAATGTACAGAAATACAGACACCATTATCCATTAAAACAGCGCTTAACAGATTTACAATTACAAACAAAGCTAAAATATTAATTCCGTCTGAATTCAACGCCAGAGGGCATATAGAGCTACTTCTATTTAAATTTCATTCCTTTTTTGACGGTCTCCTAGGAATAGACTCCTTATCCAACCTAAAAGCGAAAATTGACCTGGTAAACTTACAGCTCATTACACAAAACTCGACACTACCATTGTTATTATATACTTCTAAAGTGTTCAACATCGACGCACTTAGCAAAGTCGTCCTACCTTTACCAGTGCAAATAGAACAAGGAGAATTTTATTGCTGCACTACAAAAATTAACGATAGCTTGACAATATCTGGTGGATTGTATAAGGCTGAAAACAACACTGCTATCGTAGAAATTACAAACTACTCCGACTCCGACGAATTACTATACCTAGAACAACCCTTAAATACCACTCCATATAATAAAGACGATCACATCGAACTTTACAATATCACAACCACCTCTGACGACAATATTATTACAAACGAACTACCAAAAATTCGAACAGAACATCTTAACCCGGAAGAAAAATCAACACTAACATCATTATGCAGTGAATTTTCAGACCTATTCTACCGAGAAGGCGACCCCCTTACCTTTACTAATAAAGTAAAACACACAATTCCTACAAGAAGTCAAAAAACAAATCGACTCTATGTTGAACCAGAAAATTATTAAATCAAGCCACTTCCCCTGGAGCGCCCCAGTCTGGGTCGTCCCAAAAAAAATAGACGCTTCTAACACTCAAAAATGGCGCCTCGTAATCGACTATAGAAAACTTAACGATAAAACTATATCAGACAGGTACCCTATCCCTAACATCAATGACATCCTAGACCAAATCGGGAAAGCGAAGTATTTTTCAACAATTGACTTAGCGAACGGTTTTCATCAAATAGAAATGAATAAGGAAGACATCCCAAAAACAGCATTCACAGTCGAAGGTGGGCATTATGAATTCATCCGAATGCCTTTCGGTTTAAAAAATGCACCAGCCACTTTCCAAAGAGTGATGGACAATGTCCTTGGTGATCTAAACGGCACCATTTGTTTAGTCTACCTTGATGACATTATAATTTTTTCACCCTCCTTACAAGAACATAAGAATGAACTGAAGACTATATTTAATAGACTAAGGTCAGCCAATCTGAAAATACAACCTACAAAATCAGAATTTTTCAGGAAAGAAATAGGATTCCTAGGCCATTTGGTCACACAAGACGGACTAAAACCCAACCCCAATAAAATAGAAGCAATAAAAAATTTCCCATGTCCAAAAACAAAGAAAGCTATTAAAGGTTTTCTTGGTCTTCTAGGATATTACAACAAATTTATACGAGACTTCTCACGAATAACAAAACCAATGACTAAACAGTTAAAAGGGAAAAAACAAGTTGTTATCGACAAAGAATTCTTAGACGCATTCGAATTTTGTAAAACCCTTCTTTCAAACGACCCTATACTACAACACCCAAACTTTGAAAAACCCTTCTTACTAACTACAGACGCAAGTAACTTCGCAATAGGAGCAGTTCTATCACAAGGAACTCTTAACAACGATAGACCTGTTTGCTTCGCTAGCAGAACCCTATCCGACACTGAAGTAAATTATTCAACCATCGAGAAAGAAATGTTAGCCATAATATGGGCAGTTAAGCACTTCAGACCCTACCTGTTCGGGGTAAAATTCACTATCATAACAGACCACAAACCTCTAATTTGGTTAATGAACTTCAAGGGACCAAATTCAAAAATAATCCGTTGGAGATTACAACTACTCAAATATGAGTTCGATATTATTCATAAAAAAGGTTCCCAAAACGCAGTAGCAGATGCCCTAAGCCGAACAGACCCAAACCTAAATCACAACGAAATATCGCCTGAACAGGACAATAATACAAAAACATGCCACCAATCCGACAAACCCCTAAACGATTTCAACATACAACTTGTATTAACAGTAGACAATAATACAGACTACAAAACAACTGTTCCATTTAAACACAAACTCAGAAGAGAATATACAAAACCATCCTTTGACCTCGATAGCATCACAAAAATACTAAAAGGAACTTTAAAACCAAACAAAACCTGTGCCTTCTTCGCAAACGACGAAGTCTCCAAAATAGTCGAAGAAACTTATTCAAAGTATTTCGCAGCTAATCCAAATTTTAAACTAATACGATGCTTATCCTTACTACCAGAAATCACTGACATTAACGAACAACAGAAAATAATCAATGACTATCACACAAATAGTAATCACAGAGGTATAGATGAGACCATGTTACACCTTAAACGCGATATATATTTCCCTTACATGAAAGACAAAATTACTCAGCTAATCAGAAATTGTGAAACATGTTTAAAACTCAAATATGACAGACAACCACAAAAAATACCGTTCCAAACACCAGAAGCCCCTGCCAAACCCTTAGATACACTTCATATAGACATTTATACAATTAATAACAATTTCAATTTAACAATTATCGACAAATTCTCAAAATTCGCAGCTGCTTATCCTATTCCAAATAGGAATACTATAAACTGCATCAAATCACTAAAACATTTTTTTAGCCAATTCGGAACCCCCAAAATGCTAGTTTACGACCAAGGAGTAGAGTTTTCAAGTGACATATTTCGCAAATTCTGTTCCCAATTCAACATCTCATTGCATGTCACATCCTTTCAACAATCTTCAAGCAATTCACCTGTAGAAAGACTACACTCAACACTGACAGAAATTTATAGAATAGTAATCGACACTAAAAAACAACTTAAACTAACCATCGATCACGAAGAAACAATGGCAGAAACTATAATTACATATAACAATGCGATCCATTCGACCACCAAGCATACACCCTTTGAACTTTTTCATGGCAGGACACATTTATTTAATCAAAACATCGAATTTAATAACGAACACGACTATTTACAAAAACTAAACCAATTTAGAGACACATTATACCCCAAAATCAAGGAATTACTTGCCAATAATACACAACAGAGGATAGAAAAATTAAACGAAGACAGAACAGATCCCACAAACCTAGAACCAAATACAATAATATTTAGAAAAGAAAACCGGAGAAATAAAATAACTCCGCGATTTTCGATACATAGAGTCTTACGTGACCATGGTTGTACAGTGATCACCACTAGAAATCAAAAGTTACATAAGTCTAAAATTAGGAAAATAATTAAAAAACCAAACTGACCAAACCATTCTTACATATTATTCCAGGTTTGCCCACGAGGCACTACAATCAACTTATATCCACAAATTTACAGACTCCTACCCCATTGCAAAAATAAACTTAGGAGAATCCATTATAATAGAAAACTATAAAAAAATCAGCCACGTAATAAACCTTAATGAATATACCGACTGTATCGAAAACCTTTACAATACCATAACAACCCTCAAAAATGACGAAATCCTAAACGATTCCTTTTTCGTACTCAACGCAAAACTAGAGCAAGCAAAAACAAAACTCAATGCACTCCTACCATTAGGAAGACACAAGAGAGGCCTTGTCAATGGGCTAGGCAGCTTAGTAAAAATCGTCACGGGAAACATGGACGCTAACGACGCAACAAATATTGACAACGAATTACAAAAATTAAAAAATAATTCAAACATAGTTGCTAAGAACTTCCAAGTACAAGATCTTTTCAATAATGAAATTCTAATAAGATTTAACAACATTACAAAGCACATTAACAACGAACAAACTATAATAAATGAGTTCTTCACAAAATATGAAAATAGCATCTACAAACAGATGAACGAAAACGAAGAACAATTAAAAAAGTTACAATATATCAAAAGGCTCAATTACAACATCGAGTTATTGATCAACCACCTGAATGACATAATAGAATGTACACTTCTTGCAAAAATTAACGTAATACCCAAACTCATTTTAAACACAATCGAATTAGAAAAAATTAAAAACATATTCCAAAACCAAAACTTTTATATAAACTCTGAAGACCAAATTTACAACCTAATTAAATTAGAAACAAAAAATCATAAACAATGTATTGTATTTAACATAGAAATTCCCATATTTAAGAAATTCAGTTATAAATTAGCACGCTTAATTCCATTACCGATCAATTTAACACAATTTATTGTCATACCAAAATATTTAATAGTCAATAGCAATAATACAGAAACATTGTACACCGAGGACAAATGTCCACTAGTAAATAATCAATTCTTTTGTGAACGAACAAAACTGTATAACTTAAGTAATAACAATTGCCTGAGCAATGTACTATTAAACAAATCCAGCTCCTGTGACATCAGAGAAACAGGATTAACAACTGACGTATTCGAACCAGAAAAAGGATACATCTTCATCTTCAATGCCAAAAACCTAAATATGCAAACAACAGTCGAAAACAGTTACGAAATTAATGGATCGGCCGTTATAAAATACACGAACTGTACAATCACAATAAATGGCTTGAACTACAACAACACCTTGGATATAGTAGAAGAACACTTTGACTTCTTCCTACCTCCGGTTACACACCTTGTTAAAAACAGAACCATAGAGGTTCTCACCCTAAAGAGACTACAGATGGAAACTTTACAAACATCAAACAAACTATTGGTTGTGGATCAAGAAACAACTCAGCACACAACGATCCTGTACATCCTTTGCCTATCACTAATAGTGTCAGCCATACTCACCTGGATATTCCGAAGCAACAATAACGTCTACCATACATACCCGGAGCAGATCCTACCGATCTCGTTGCCCCCAATTCCATCTTTGTGGCCATCACTTCAGACTAGGGGGGGAGGAGTTACCGATCCATCGGTATCCTATATTTCCCCTCCCCTCAAACCCCCTCGCATCAACATGTGATGCACATTTGTCGTCACTCATCAACACATGGACTAAATACGTACATACTAAATGCCACACACGAGTGACACAGTTTCAAGTGGTCAACGACCACCCCAGCAACCACTTAGTTGCAACTCAGCAACTACAAAGTTACAACACAGCGGCGACCAACTCGCCGCCTACACATGTGTAAACATCCGCCGACAAAACCGACTCAGCATATTTGCCGCTGAAGTGACGGTTCCTATTTCATACTTTGCCTGACACACATACATTATATATACATTTCCCTATAAATTACAAACAAGAGCGGTGATCCGCGTTGTAACATAAACGTTATGCTGGTTAAGTGTGCGTGTTCTTCCTTATGTCCCACGCAGCAGTCAGGCAGTCTGTTGCCGCCGCTCCTGTATTCAACGTGGTGATCTCTTGTGTTGATATTAATTGAAGATTATGATGCGAGGGTTGACTGACCCTCTATCGCTAGCCTTGGGCTTAGACAATAATAATGCAATATGTGTTTTACGACTGGAGTCGGAGTAATATATTTATTCTTGCGTGTTATACTTTGCGCGTTTCACATAGAACTGAAGTCACTCGATGTAACGAGCTGGGGAATAAGCTAAATTAAACATACAAATATCAAAGCTTATTCTACCCACCATAGCTGACACAGCATAAGCTACAATGTGACAGCCGGCAAGCCGACTTCAGCATAAGCGATAACGCTGCTCTTACGACATGCGCAGGGGATCAGGTTACCGCCGCTGACCGTTGCGATCAGGGCACCGAACTAAGGCATTCGCCGCGTCAGCACCATGCGCGCAATTGTCAGCCAACAAATGCTTAAATACAAAGTCTTAAACTGCTATGCGCGATAACTACTCCCCCTTTAGAACTATGAGCGTCCTCGTTCATCCTGAAGCTGTTGACAATCCTTCGCATCTCCATCGATGTCCGTCTTCTTCTCAAACCTTGGTAGAGTAGAACGGAACCGCAAAATAGGAGGCTGAGCACCACTCCAATACCGAACCACACCTTAGGCGACCCTGCAGCCTCGACCTTTTCCTCCAACTCCCAGATGACATGAAGATTGTTGTTGTTCATTCTGTGAAGCAATGGCATGCTAAGTACCGGATCATGGCTAGTGATGTTGATCAACGGGGAAGCCGCTATGCCAGGGATTTTTTCCAGAGTTTCGCGCCAGTTTGTATATTTTGTGCCGTTTATGATGGCCATGCGTTCAAAGGTGATGAGGTAAGTGCCGTTGACTTGTATCTCTGGACCGTCGTCGGTGCTAACTCGTGCTGGGCTTTCGTTTATTACCATAATGCCGTCATCCACGTAGGTGATGGGTGTCAAGTGGCTGGGTTGCGTATAACAGTGCGCTTTGCCGCCCGCATGTAGAGCCCGTGCGCAGGTGTCGTGTGGTGCTATTTTGCAGAATGATGTGTATGTTGTTGTAGTACAGCTGTTGACCGCTAAAACGCCGCTTTCGCATTCTGCTACGGTGTCGTCTTGGAGTTGAAGAACGGTGTGCTCGTGTGAAACCGGAAGAATGCTGACCTTTCTACATACAAATTTAATTCTAGGGTAATCTATTAGTACATGAATTATATTTTCGGACTGGAGTACTTTAATATCGGATGCTTCCAACAAACTAACTACAGGGATATCTGTGGGGTGCTCAACTAAAACAGATTTTAAGTCGTCGTGGTCAAATACCGTGGGATTAATTATGTTTGATTTAGCAAGTGTGATTGTAAGCATTAAATTTTGAACTTCAGTTATCAACATTCTATTCCTGGCCAAAAGTGCCTCGTATAAATGTGAAGTGTCGATAAGCTCTTTCTTCTTTACTTTAACTATCTGATTTACTGTATCGGTTAATTGGTTTATTTGTTTTTGAGTTTCTGTATTTATTTCTACCTGCCTGTTGTTTGACTCAATTAATTTTGACTCTGTTATTTTTATTTTTTCCAAATCTGATGCGTCTGGTGTGCCGGCCACGACTTTGAGCACTGTCCCTAAAAAATCTAAACTTCTGGCTATCCTGTGGTGAACTTTCAATACGGACAAAAGGTTTCTAAGGTGGTCGGTATCGACATCTAATAACTTCCTCATATGAGATTGAGGGAACAATTCGGACAATTTTTCTGTTTCTTTTAACATCATAGAGTATTCTGTGAGGTTGCTAGTGTGCCTAACATAGTCCCGTTGTTCCCATACCAATACATTCCCGTCTATAACCGGTATGTACTTGGAATGAGAATAATCGGTGATCCGAGCATTTACCGTCACCAGTAAGACTAAAACTGGTGTAATGAACCTGTGAGAGGAAAGAAAATTAAATCTATGAATTCCTTAGTTTACTATTGATTGCTTAACTGCTACTTTAAATTGTCCTTGTGGACCACTCTCCCCTTTATAAGAACAGACGTTCCTAGGTCTGCCTGAACAGTTTCTTCGGCGCATAATGGGGTCAGTTTGTTACCTAACCTTCTGTTGGTCTTAACGAATACCTTTTCTCCCACCTCAAATACCTTGTTCTGCCTGCTTGGGTTGTTTCTGTCCAGTTGCACTTGCTGAGTTTTTTCAACTTTGTTTTTGATTGCATCTTTATACTCATCGGTAGACGCATGTATTACCTCAATCGGTTTTTTGCCTACTACCGAATGTACCGATCGATTATATTGCACCGTGGCATGAATGATCAGTTCGACCGTGTCATCTATTTTTTTCTCAATTTTGAGGCACCGTGCGATTTCCAACAACGTACTGTGGAAGCGTTCCACTTGGCCATTGGAGGTACTGTGAAGTGGTGGTGCGTTCACAATGTCTATTCCATATCTGTCTTTTAATAACGAGGTTATTGTCTCCGAATTGAAAGACGCCTCATTATCACAGTATATTATTTTGGTTTTTGGAAAGAAATTAACGGCTTGAACTATAGGGGTTTTCACATCGGTTATTGTACGTGACAATATTGGTTGTACTATTGCAAATTTTGAAAATTTGTCGACACACGTTAAAAACTGCTTTTTGTCAGTTGAAAAAATGTCGATGTGAAGGATCTCGCCCGGGTATGATGGAATTGGTGTTTTTCCAAGGACATGTTTTTTGGGATGCCTATCATATTTGGCCTTAGTGCAGGTCTTGCAGTTCGCCACTATTTCTGTCGCTAGCTTAGTCATTTTCGGGAAGTAGTATTCCTCTAAGATTTGTCTGACGTTCTCTTGGGCGGCTCTATGCGCGCGGTTATTTTCTGTCATGACTATTTCTCTTTGTTCGTCTTTGTCCGTTATATCAGCTACTACATTTTTGCAGTAACGGAACTTAGTGGAGGGGAAGCTTTTCACTAATTCGTGTTGGATGAATGCCAGCATTGGCAAGTCGCAATTGATTGCGTTTACTACAGTCGGTTTTACGAATGATTTTACCTCATCTAATGCTTTATTTTTATCTGTGTAGTGGAGAATATGACGAGTTTTCTCGCCGAAAAATATGAAGTTCCGCCTCAGAGGGAAACGTGCTTCTTCCAACACTATTTGATTCTTAAAACAGTTTAACGGTTTGTCCGTTGACTCTATTGTGTACGTTAGCGACAGCTCACTGTGGACGGTGGCTGCGTCTGACGCTATTTCTTCCTGTAAGGCGTTAATATTTTGTCGAGACAATGCGTCTGCGACGTGGTTTTCTTTACCGGGCTTGTAGTGGATTTTTGCGTTATGTTCATCGATATACGCTTTCCATCTTTTAATTTTAGCATTGGGGTTCCTATCCGATACAGCAAAGGTAAGAGGTTGGTGATCTGTATAGATATTAATGTCTCTTGTACCATACAGGTACTGCTGTAGTTTACCTAGCGCCCACACAATAGCCAACAGCTCTCTTTCATTGGTGGCGTAATGGGTTTCGCTATCTTTCAGAGTTCTGGATATCATAGTAATTGGTCTGCCGTCTTGTGAAAGTACAGCGCCAATACCATATGCTGAAGCATCCGTCGTTAAATCGAACGGCTTCTTAAAATCCGGATATCTAAGAATGACGTCTTCTGAAGCTAAGATATTTCTTAGTCTCTCAAAAGCATCTCTCTGGGTGACGTCAAAATTGATAGGCGTCTTTTTTGACATATGTTTGCTAATAGACCCGTTCTCGCCTTTCATAATGTTCGTTAGTGGTTTTGCTATCGCAGCAAAGTCTTTAATAAAACACCTGTAATAGTTGGCCATGCCATTGAATGATCTAAGTTCGAATAGGTTTTTCGGTTCCGGATATTCTTGAATAGCCTTAACTTTTTCCGGGTCGGTTTTCGCCCCGCCTTCAGTTACTATAAACCCCAAATATTCTACTTCCATTTTAAAAAATGGGTCTTTTCCCTGGAAACTTTCATGTTAGCCTCACATAGCTTTGCCAAAACCCAGTTTATATGCGTCACATGGTCTCTTTCGTTTTGTGAAAAAATTATGACGTCATCTACGTACACATAGCAAGTTTTGCCGATTTGTTCACGCAGGACGTCGTCGATAGTTCTTTGAAAGATGCTTCCCGCATTCTTCAATCCGAACGGTAGTCGACAAAACTCATACTTTCCTCCGTTTACAGAGAAAGATGTCTTCTCTCTGTCTTGTTCCGCCAGGAAAATCTGGTGGTAGCCGGATTTTAAGTCTAGAGTTGTAAAGTATCTAGCCTTTCCCAGATTGGCTAAGATCATGGGAATGCTCGGCATTGGGTATTTATCTGCTATGGTTCGCTCGTTTAGCTTTCTAAAATCGATAACTAGGCGTTTATTTTTGTTGCCATTTTCGTCACGACCTTTTTTTATCGACAACCCATGTCGGGTTGTTGTACGGCGACTTTGATGGCCTGATGATGCCATTTCGCAATAGTTCTTTGATTTCGTTTTGCACAAAATCAGCCACTCCCATGGGATGTGGGTAAAGTTTTGAGTAGACCGGCTCACTGTCTATTGTGCGTATTGTGGCCACTACAGAAGTATTGAACGGCAGTGCTTCGTTAGAAGCTGAAAATGCCTTTACCTTGTTTCGCATCATGTTGCTAAATTCGGCCTTTATGGACTCTGGCACGACAATATCATCGACATTTGTGAAATTCACATTGTCGCAAATGTGGTGCTGCATCTTCTCAGATGCAGACCCATAGTTGACTGTGCCATTTTTAGCGTTCAAGGTTGCCCCTATCTGCGCAAGCAGGTCGAAGCCTATGATGCCGTCGAACGGAGTCAGGGAGTCTAATAGGAAAAATGAAGTTGTTACACCAAAAATGTTAATTAAACACTTCTGATGGATTTTGTTAGAGCCATGAATGGAACTAACACTGAAAGGGGTGCTGACTGGCGTTACATGATTTAGCCCTGTTAAGGGTCTAATATAGTTCTTGGCCGCCCCCGTGTCGATTAAAATTCTTACTTTTTCCCCTGCCAGCTGCCGTTCGACAAACGGTAGCTTGGAGCGTTCCCTAAAAAATTTACCGAGTCATCCCCAGCAACAGAGTCGGAGTCGTCATCGATCTCTGCAACCTCTTTGGAGGCAACTTTATTATAGCCTTGGTCATCATTGTCGGTGTTTTGTTGCACAGTGTTATGCAACCGCTGCCGCCTTTGGCCTGATACGCGCTCAGATGAGTTCGGCCTCTTTTGGCCTTGCCCATTTACTTGTGAATTACTAGCCTGTTCTTTGTTGTACTGCGTCTGCTGTCTAAACTTTGCTGTTGAAGCATCAACTTCCATAGGCTCCTGTTGTTGGCTTTGGTCTGCTTTGTTGCTACTGTTCGCATAACCTTTCTGTGCTTGGTGTTTACCCTGTTTTTTGGTATAGTGAGGGTTTCTTTCCTGGCCTCGTTCGGCATCATCATTTCTACCCTGTTTCTCATACGAGCGTTTTTGGTTCCTGTGTTCCTCAGTCACGTGGGCTTTATCTTCCAAAACTCTAGCATACGTGGCCGCAAACGTACTTCGCTCCATGCTAGCCTCTGCCTCTCTGGCCAAAGCCAGAGCAGAGGGCAGGTCTTTCGGCTGCGCAGGAAACACAACTGATCTCAGGGTCTTCTTCAGACCTGAGACGAAGGAATGCAGTGCATCGCTCCTAACCTCTTCATTTAGCATTTTTGCTCTATCTTGGTCATGGGTCATTACTACCTTGTTCGTGACCAGAGTTAGCTTGCGCTCGACCTCGTCATAATACTGCATCAACGTGGAGTCGCCCTGTCGAACCATCTCTAGTTGCTGCCGCAAGAGTCTAAGCGATGTCCTATCAGCATACGTACAGTCCAACCTAGCAATTATCGCATCGAAATTTAGGACTGTGTTGTACGAAGACAACAAAGCTCTTGCTGTACCCTTAATTCTGTTTCTTATTATATTAACCGCTTGGTAGTGGGCATTACTGCCTACGTAGGGTCTGAAAAGTTCGTACGCATCCACAGCGGATTGTCTCCAGTGGACATATTCGTCATGCGTACCATTGAATTCGGGTATAGATTTTACACAGTCAAGGGATATATTACACCCTACATCGGGGTTGATTGAGATTCTTTGATACGCTTCGACCTGCGGTGCCTCAATACGTAAACTATCTACCCTTTGATTTACCGAAGCTAACATTGCGTCAAATTCTGTTCTTAGTCTGGCCTCTTGCTGTGCCAACGCCTGGCTAATGAGTGTTTGTATCTGATTAGGCTCCATGTCTGTTGTGTTTTCTAAACTGGCCTCTGAGTTTGTGTCCCAGTCTTCGTCACTAATATATTCACGTTTAATCTCCCTATAGGGTCCTGGGAAGCTCATTAGCTTGTACCCTTAACTTATGTTTGACACTTTATTTATAGGGTTTCACTATAGCCACTGCTAATCGGCATGGATAGAACGGGATACTATCGAGTTTGACCAAATAATTTTTCACAACTTGCTTTACTCAATGCCTTTGTTTTTTATTTTTCACTTAAAATCATTTTTAGTTAAACAAACCACTTACATGTTATCTGTAGGGCCTGCTTATCCTAACTGTTGTTAAGGTCGCGGGTTAATCCGCTGCTGGGCGCCAATTACAAACAAGAGCGGTGATCCGCGTTGTAACATAAACGTTATGCTGGTTAAGTGTGCGTGTTCTTCCTTATGTCCCACGCAGCAGTCAGGCAGTCTGTTGCCGCCGCTCCTGTATTCAACGTGGTGATCTCTTGTGTTGATATTAATTGAAGATTATGATGCGAGGGTTGACTGACCCTCTATCGCTAGCCTTGGGCTTAGACAATAATAATGCAATATGTGTTTTACGACTGGAGTCGGAGTAATATATTTATTCTTGCGTGTTATACTTTGCGCGTTTCACATAGAACTGAAGTCACTCGATGTAACGAGCTGGGGAATAAGCTAAATTAAACATACAAATATCAAAGCTTATTCTACCCACCATAGCTGACACAGCATAAGCTACAATGTGACAGCCGGCAAGCCGACTTCAGCATAAGCGATAACGCTGCTCTTGCGACATGCGCAAGGGATCAGGTTACCGCCGCTGACCGTTGCGATCAGGGCACCGAACTAAGGCATTCGCCGCGTCAGCACCATGCGCGCAATTGTCAGCCAACAAATGCTTAAATACAAAGTCTTAAACTGCTATGCGCGAGGGGCACTCGTTAACTTATATACTTACTGTACTTAGGTTAAGAGAGACCAAGAGTCAAAATATAAAATGAGTTCGAGTTTGACAACAGCACACATCAGTCTTATTTCTTTATTCTCGCTCCTTCACAAAACTTACAAGGAAAAAACAAGGCAACATCACACAAAAATAACAGATACAACATCGTTCCCTATACTCATCTGGCTCCGGAGAGGTAACTCGTGCATATATGCACTTGCATTTTTGTTAATACATACAGTGGCGAGCAGTGGTGAGTTTATGTTTTCGAAACTGATTTTAGTCGCTAATAAAAAATATATCACACAAGCAAATGTATTCGTTGGATAGGTAATTTAAATTCCGTTTTTATGATACAATACTCTTCTTAACCCATTAAGTACCCATTGAAAGTTTTCAACTCTTGTAAAAGTGTACTTTTTCACTTTTTTCCCCGGGCTTGAACAAAAAATGTGTTGATGCAAATAGATGAGTTAAACAATTCTAATAGTGTCTGAAAAAAAATTTTTAAAAATCTCTTCGGATGTATTTTTTATGATTTTTTGAAAATGCCAAAAAGTAGACTTTTACAAGAGTTGAAAACTTTCAATGGGTACTTAATGGGTTAAGAAGAGTATTGTATCATAAAAACGAAATTTAAATTACCTATCCAACGAATACATTTGCTTGTGTGATATATTTTTTATTAGCGACGAAAATCAGTTTCGAAAACATAAACTCACCATTGCTCGCCACTGTATATCCAAAATTGACATGAAGGTAGATGCTGACATCTGACAAAGTTTTGCATCAAAACATTGGATGCCACGCCCCCAAAACAACGGGACATGCCCCACCGCCCTAAAAAACACCGGAAGGCATGTATCTTCGCCAGTTTTTAAGCTAGAGTCATCAAATTTGGTATGAACATTGGTAGTGACATCCGTAACAGATCTGCATTAATGTTTTGGATGCCACGACCACTAATACCGCCCACCTCTATATCTTTCTTAGTTTTTGGGCTAGAGTCACCAAATTTGGTATGAGCATTGGTAGTGACATCCGTAACAGGTGTGCATAAAAATTGTTTATGCCACGCCCACTTATACCGCCCACATCTATATCTATTTATGGCATGTGGTCAGTGGGCAAAAAGTAAAGCCAGAAGAAGAAGCACAAGCCGCAAAATGGGATAATGTCGATCAAAAGGCATTGGCATGTCTAATTCTCAATGTAAAGCCATCACAGCTTATCTACATATATTAAAGCATGCAAAACAGCGAAATCGGCATGGGAAAAATTGCGCGACGTTCATGTCATAGTTGGACCTGTAATGAGAGTCCAGCTATATCAAAGACTAATAAGGTTGGGCATGCAAAATGGTGATGACATTGTGAAATTGAAACTCGTTCGTGGAAATGCAGATAAGCTTGCAGAGTTAAAAATCGAGTTAAATGATGAACTGAAAGTAAAAATGATATTGTCAAGTTTGCCCAGTTCATGGGACAATTTTGTGGTCGCTAAAGAAACGCGATAATTTTTAACATTCGAAAATGTACGGTTAAAATTATTAGAAGAAGGTGCAATTCGGTATCAAATTTCCATACACTTCGTTTCGCGATTCGTTTTATGCTCTGTGCTTTTGACCTGCTCCGCGCCTTACTGTACATTGCAACAGTTATATTCGCCAGATCGTGCAGTGGCCTTTTAAAATAGCGACAGATGCTGTCAAGGGCAATAAAGGTCAGACGCTGCAAGTGCGTTTTTACAACTTATTAAGCTGCATATATAGTTTGCAATAAAACATTTTTTGAGCCCATTCTTTCGTGGATATTTGTAGCAATTCGGTAACAAATATAAATACTTTTCGTGGATATTTGTAGCAATTCGGTAACAAATATAAATACTTTTCGTGGTTATTTGTCACAAGTCGGTAACAAATATATATTTGACAATTTGTTTTTGACTCTCGCTTTGTGCTGGTTCGTTCGGCAGCAATCATTTTTCGTTACGGCAAGTGTTCTCACTCAACATCACAGTTGCTTTTTGGTTAGCAACAGACACTGCTAAGTGCATTAAAACTCCACAGCCGCAAAAAACAGGGTGTTTTTTTTTTAATTCGCTAAACGTAATTTGTGCAGTAAAAATAAAACAAAGCGCTAAATATGCCCGACACAGGTGCCAATGATTATGACTTTTATAAAGCAAAGGCTGATTCTACCAAGCGGCAATTAACGGCTTTAAATTCGTTCTTGGATGATGAGACAGTCGCTACCTTCGATGAAGCAGATCTTTTAGTGCGCATTGAAATGCTGACTAATTTGAAGGCAGAGTTCAACGCGGCACAGACTAGTGTGGAAAAACTTGACTTATTGGAATTGTCTTCCGATGCTCGTTTTCATTTTGATGAAACCTTTGCGATTAAGTCAAAACTTTCTCGGGAACTTATGACTATTCAACGCAAGAGTAGTGATGCCAACTCTACCACAGTGCGTCATACATTGGGCGATACAACTTCATCGGGCAATGTCACCATCAAAACATCTCGGCTACCTCAATTGCAGTTGCCCAAATTTAGCGGATCGTATATGGATTGGCCCAACTTCAACTCTATTTTCAGCACTGTTGTTGAAAATGATGCTGAGTTAACAAAAGTGGAGAAACTTCAGCATCTACTGTCCAGTTTGGAGGGTGTCGCTTTGGAAACAATTCGGTCTTTAGAGCCTACAGAAAACAACTATGATATTGCTTTAAAACTGCTTTGCAATAAGTTTGATAACGAGTTACTTCATTTTCAGGCACATGTCAAATCGATTTTCGGGCTTAAAGGTGTGGATAAGGGCTCAGCTACTGGCCTACGGACGCTCAGCGACAAAATGAACTCCCATTTAAGGGCTATAAATTCATTGGCCGATCCAAGCGAGATTTTGGATGGTATTTTAATCCATATCGTGGCTCAGAAACTTGATCAACGCACTCGTGAGCGATGGGAGGAGTCACTTTCAACTAACGAACTTCCAGCGTGGATAAAAATGGCGTCATTTCTGGAAAAAAGGTGCAGAGCCATGGAGAATTTGGAAAGTGCTATGGTACCGCCAGCACCTAGCAATCAGGTTGGAAAACTATCGTATAAAAATACCAAAAATTCCTTGATTGTTTCAAACGCTCATTCGTCGTCAAATATTAACTCAAAATGCGTGTTCTGCGATTCTGGGGAGCATTTCGGCTCGAAATGTGCTCGGTTTCTAAACCTCTCTCCTAATCTGCGTTATAAAGAAGCTAAAAAAATGCACTTATGCTTAAATTGCTTGCGCAAGGGGCACACTCTTCAACAGTGCAGGTCCAGTCATTGCCGACACTGCCAATCAAAGCATCATACGCTTTTGCATATGACAAATTCAAATGCAGCCAGCTCCGTGCAACCACAGCTCTTACCAGATTCAAATCAAACGTCATCCTCACTTATATCTAGCGCTCCACACCTAACCTCGAACGTAGTGCCTGACAATTACATTTTGCTTGCTACGGCCATAGTCCTTGTGCAAAATCGCTTTGGAGAGTTTATTAAATGTCGTGCCATCTTAGACTCTGCATATCAACTCAACTTTATTACAACTCGTTTTGCAAATCAGCTGCAGCTAAAAGCACGTCGCTCACATATTGAAATATCTGGAATCGGAGAATCAACACTTGATTCGGATAGGGCAGTTGACATCGTCATCAGGTCACAAAACGAAAGCTATGGAGCGTCATTATAAGCCGTCGTGGCCCAAACCACCACTGACTACAAGCCGCAATACGATTTCAATATAAAAATGTCGCACATACCCAATCACATTGTTCTAGCTGACCCAAAATTTAATTTATCACAGCGCATAGATTTGCTAATAGGAGCAGGCCTATTTTTTGAATTAATTTGCGCTGGGCAAATACGTTTAGCAGACAGCAAGTTGATTTTGCAGGAAACTAAACTCGGGTGGGCAGTGTCTGGAGCTATTTCACACAACACTATAAAGCACTCAGCACTTGTTTCGCTCGCAAAGTCACCAGCAATACGGGTAGAAGATGATTCGCTGGAAGAAATAGTTAAACGTTTTGGGAAATCGAAAATTCGTATGCTTCGCCAGTATCAGCCTCTAAAGAAGACTCGCTTTGTGAGGATTTCTTTAAACTAAATCATTGGCGTCTCGCTAACGGCCAGTACTCGGTCAAGCTTCCCTTTAAAACTGATGTTTGCAATCTCGGAAATTCGTACCAACATGCGCTGGGCAGATTTAAGGGCTTAGAGGCTAAACTTGCCAAGTATTCTAACCTTAAATCTCAGTATGCGGCGTTCATTCAAGAATACCTCAACTTAGGTCACATGTCGCATGCCTCGGAAGACTGCACAGCGAAAAGGTTCTACTTGCCGCATCACTGCGATTAAAAGCCATATAGTACAACAACAAAATTAAGGGTTACTCGTTAAATGATCTATTACTTGCAGGTCCTACGATTCAATCCAAGATATTCACAACGTTGCTCAGGTTTAGATTTTTTAAAATAGCGCTTTGTGGGGATATTTGTAAAATGTACAGATGCGTCAGAGTTTCGCATCCTGATGAGTATATGCAAATAATCCTATGGCGTAACAGTGCAGCTGATGAAATAAAAGCTTACAAATTGGACACGCTAACGTATGGAACCAAACCTGCAGCGTTTTTGGCAATAAGAACCATGCATCAACTAGCACTCGATGAGGAGGAAAATTTTCCTATTGGATCAAGGATCGTATGAAATCATTTTTACGTGGCGACCTTATGTCTGGTGGGAATAGTATCGAGGAAGTAGTTGAAATTAATCGACATGTAAAGCTACTGCTAAGCCGTGGGCAGTTCCCAATTCGTAAATGGTGCTCTAATAAACAAGCCGTGTTAGAGGGTGAGCCTGAAATGGACAAGGAAAAGTTGCTAACATTCGATGACGAAACTGGCATTGCGAAAGCTTTGGGGCTGGTGTGGGATCTCAGTTCTGACAACTGTTTATTCAGCTTTTCAAAAATCCTACCAGATGGGCCAGCTACGAAACGCATAGTCCTATCCACAGTTGCCAGAACCTATGATCCGCTCGGCTTAATTGGACCAATCGTCACCAAGGCTAAGATATTTATTCAAACTTTATGGAAACATCAGCTTAATTGGGATGATATGATGCCAGAAGAGCTACAGGCTGCATGGAATCAGCTATTCTCTCAGCTCTGTATAGTCAGCCTTTTTAAATTTCGCGCTATGTTATGATTCCTGAAGCTTCATTTCAAATTCACGCATTTTGCGATGCAAGTAGCCTTGCATATGGCGCTTGTATCTATATTCGGTCGGAATCTAAGGATTCAATTTCATCGCATCTTCTATGTTCTAAATCTAGAGTTCCCCCTCTTAAAACGCTTACCATCCCAAAATTGGAGTTGTCAGCCGCCTTACTCTTGGCCGAACTGCTCGACAGCCTTGGTCGGACTATACCTTTTCAATGTGAGTACCATTGCTGGACCGATTCCACAATAGCGCTCTCATGGATTCGCGAGTCGCCATCAGAGTTCAACGTGTTTGTCTCTAATCGGGTCGCAAGGATATAAGAGCTAACTCAAGGAATGACTTGGCACCATGTACCAACATCTTGCAACCCAGCTGACATACTTTCTCGAGGCTGTACGCCAAAGGAGCTGACAGCTCAGCTGTGGCAACATGGGCCCCGATTTCTCAGCAACTCCAGCTCAGATTGGCCTACAAATGTGTGGCCTGCAGTTAACTTGCCCGAACGTCGTCGCCGTGTTTTGATCGCAACCTCTAAATATGATATGTCTTCCAATTGCAAATATCAAAATTCCTTTGCTTCTTTACAACGTGTCTTTGCATATGTTCGCAGATTTTGGCTTATTATATCGAAAAAAGAAGCTCAACCCACAAACAAGCTGACCGTCGACGATGTACGCATTGGCTCATATATCATCCTAAGGAATATCCAAGAAATCACATTCGCTGTCGAATATGCGATTCTCTCATCAGAAGGGTCACTTCCAGCTAAAAGCAGTCTACTTTCACTCTATCCGTTCACTGACGGTAATGGTTTGATCAGAGTTGGGGGAATTCGTAGTTGGAATATGACGCCAGGCATCCTATTCTCCTACCCAAAGGACATCCAGTCACAATAGCAATTATTCTGCATTATCACCTCAAATTCCTGCATGCTGGGCCTAGAAGCCTCCTCGCAGCAATAAGGCAAGCTTATTGGCCAATTGGGGGGCTGAAAAGGGTATCCAGAGTCGTTAACAAATGTTTGCGATTCATCGTTCATTGCTGCTCTGCGGCGCTGCATTAGCATCAGAGGGAAACCACGTACTATCTGGACGGACAACGGAACGAATTTTGTTGGTGCTAAAAACGAACTGATTGAGTTGAAGAAACTTTTCTTGAGCGACCAACATTATAATGCTGTATCGAACATTTGTGTGACAAATGGAATAGACTGGAACTTCATACCACCTCGATCACCGCACTTTGGTGGATTATGGGAGGCGGCGGTGAAGTCTGCAAAACATCACTTTTATCGAACTGCCGGGTCTTCGTCGTTAAACCTTGATGAGCTTCAGACATTGGTTTACGAAATTTCTGCAATTCTCAATTCTCGCCCCTTATATGTTATTTCAGAAAGCCCTTATGACGTCAATTTCCTAACCCCAGCGCACTTTCTCATTGGGTCAACATTCACCGCCATAGACGAGCCTGACATTACACACTTAAAGGAGGGTCGTCTGGATCGTTGGCAGCGCGTTTGTCAAATGCGTCAAAATTTCTGGCGCAAATGGAGCACCGATTACTTGTAAATCCTACAGGAGCGCAGCAAATGGAAGACGTCACAAACAACGCTTCAGCCTGGGTCCATGGTGCTGATAAAGGACGAAAATCTTCCTCCTTTGAAATGGCGGCTTGGCAAGGTTGAGTCCACAATACCAGGAGCAGATGGCGTACCTAGAGTGGCATTGGTTCGAACCGCAACTGGTTTGGCCAAGAGGGCAGTAAAGAAGCTTGCCGTGCTGCCTCTTTCCGACCAAATCAGTTAAAAGTGAATCACTTTCAACGGGGGGAGTATGTCGGGAGCAGAACATTCAGTTTATACTCTTTAAAATAATATTAAATGTAATTGACTACGCCAATGTTTGCTTTGCCTAAAACAAATGTTAATCTCTTTCAAATGCCGTTAAAGCTCGCATGCTTGTACGGTTAAAGCTTTTGCGCTCTCTTTATCTCTTTGTTAAAGTTGTATATAACTCTTTTGTTCTAAGTACCATTGATCATTCTCGTAAGATAAGCGCGTGCGAGCAAACCACATTTACCCGGTGCCGCCACAAACAAATAATAAACATTTATAATTAAAGAACACAAATATTCGTTGGCAATTCGTGCGAAGGTGGATATAGTTCTTCCTCCAAACATTGGTGACCCCGACGTGATTCTTTTTTTGTTAATCATCGTTTATTAATTTGTGAATACAAAGCGGTAAATTCGCGTAGGTTAATTTGTTACAATTCGGTATCAAATTTTCCATACACTTCGTTTCGCGATTCGTTTTATGCTTTGTGTTTTTGACCTGCTCCGCGCCTTACTGTACATTGCAACAGTTATATTCGCCAGATCGTGCAGTGGCCTTTTACATAGAGACAGATGGTGTCAAGGGCAATAAAGGTCAGCCGCTGCAAGTGCGTTTTTACAGCTCATTAAGCAGCATATATAGTTTTATTTTTTGTTTTTTTTATTGCTGGTTTTATTTTTTGAATCTTTCCTTATAATAGGGAAACTAACAAAAAGTTTACAAATCTTACAAGTATTACTTAGTTAACTATTAGTTGTTGTACAAATAGTTGGTGGCCGCGTACCTCAACTCATCGCTGGGTCGGAAAGTCATTACGACGAAGACGGGATCGGCTGCTTGAGATTGAGAGTGCTCTAGCAAGATAGTTTGGGTGCGATGACAGCTTGCCAAGGTAATTTTTCTTGTAGTCCGCAATTACTTTCTTGATTGGTGGGACGTTTAAGTCGTTTTGAATGTTTTCGTTTCGAACGTACCACGGTGCCCCGGTGATAGTTCTAAGGATATTTGACTGGGCTCTTTGGACGATGTCGATGTTACTGCTGCACGCACTTCCCCATAGCTGGCATCCATAGGTCCAGATTAAGAACAGAGTTGTAGAGCAGGACCTTGTAGTCAAGGCTTAGCGGGGAGCGAGCGTTAATAAGCCAGTGGAGGCTATTGGCTTTTAGTTTTAGTTGTGTTCTCTTGGCTTCAATGTGCCTGCGCCAAGTAAGCCTTCTGTCCAGGTGTACTCCTAGGTACGTTACTTCGTTTGCTTTCGGGAGTGGGGTATTATTTAGCGTAAGTGGTGGACATTCTTTCTTGTTAAGGGTGAAAGATACATGTGTACATTTTTGTTCGTTAACTTTAATTCGCCAGTCGGATAGCCATTTTTCCACGTTAACCAGATGACGAGCGAGTTGCGATGTGGCTTGCAGTGGACATCTAGATCGCCTAAGAATAGCTGTATCGTCAGCGAAGATTGAAGTTGTAAGTCCCCTGCATCTAGGAATGTCTGCTGTGTAGAGAACGTAGAGTGTTGGCCCAAGTACGCTTCCCTGAGGAACGTCGGCTTCAATACGGTGCTCGCTTGATGTTGCAGTGTTGCATCTCACTGTAAACTTCCTGTCGTAGAGGTACGACTTTAACAGTTTATGTGTGTATGCTGGAAGCGTTGATTTGATCTTATACATCAGCCCTTCCAGCTAGACTCTGTCAAACGCCTGAGCCACATCCAGAAAAATTGCAGTACAGTATTCTCGATTTTCCAACGCGCCTCGAACTTCTGAAGTTATGCGATTGACCTGTTCAATAGTTCCGTTGTTTTGGCGAAAGCCGAATTGGTGCGACGGGATTATGTTGTGAATGTTCAGAAATTGATTAATCCGAGTCATCAAGCATTTTTCGAAGAGTTTTGATAGACACGATAAAAGGCTTATAGGTCTATACGACGAGGGGACTGTTTGATCCTTTCCCAGCTTTGGTATCATTATGATGATGGACTTTGTCCATCTTTCAGGGAAATGCCCGAGTCGTGTGATCGCATTGAATAACTGGCAGATAACACAGACGGCACAATAGGGAAGCTCAATAATCATCTTTGGTGTTATTAGGTCTTGACCCGGAGATTTTTTAGGGCTTAGTTCCTGATTAATAACTCTTGCGACTTCCTTCGGGTGAAATTCAATGGGCTTATGTTGTGAGTGGGTGTCGCATAATACAGTCGGTAGAGCGATCGAGTTTGTACCAGGGTTCGGTTGGAAAACTTTTTGCAGGTGAACAGCAAACGTGTTGGCTCTTTCTTCATCGCTTCGGGCCCAGCCGCCAGCTTGGTTTCTTAGGGGCATCTCTGCTTTTGTCGGTTGGCTGAGAGTTGGGTGAGCTTTCCACAGTGAGTTTTTCGAGCTGGATGTTGATAATTGCTAAATGTATCGGCGCTGGGCATCTTCATCTTCAAGTGTTAACGCTTTGGTTAGTTTACGTGTAGCGTTTTTTAGCTTTTGCTTAGCTGACGGCGATCTTAGACATTGGCACTCCCGTCTTAGTCGCCGCTTATCAAGAACGAGCTGTTCAATTTGGTGATTTGTTTTCTTTTGGGTGGGTGCTGCAGTTTTTGCTTTCGGTGTTGACATACGAGCTGCTTCGACGTAGACTGACTCAAGTTTGTTTGCAATAGAATCAATATCAGCTTTCACTTTCAGATGCGGATTAAGTTCGATGAGTGAGCTAACATATTTCTTGTATCTTAGCCAGTTAGTTTTTTGTGATGCCAGCTTACCCGGGCGATTTGCAAACACTGGGTGTCGTTGAACTTGAATTAGTACAGGCGAGTGGTCAGACGATAACTCCGAAAGACATTCGGCGCTTATCAGGTTGCGCGGAATATTTTTGGAGACTGCAAAATCAATTAAGTCGGGCAGTTTCTTGGGGTCCGTGGGCCAATATGTTGGTGTGTCAGGAGAAACGTGGCTGAGCATGTTCTTTGGCTTTCTTTCAGCTGCTTTCCTCTTGGAGTCACAAGACGAGATCCCCAGTGTGTGTGCTTGGCATTATAGTCCCCCGCTGCTATAAAGTGTTCTCCTAATGAGTTGAAAATTCCATGAATTGGTCTTCAGATATGGAGAATCGCTGTGGGCAGTAGATGGCAGAAAGTGCAAATTCGTTACCACTATCCAGATGTATTTTTAGGGATGTGGCCTTTAGATAGTTTTTAGAAAACTCTTTGTGGAAGTGGTGCTTCAGCCGGCTTCTTATCAAGATACCAGTCCCGCCGTGCGCCTTGCCATCGGGATGGTTGGTTCCGTAGAATGAGTATCCGGTTATGGTAAAATAATACTTATTTGTAGGGTGTGTTTCGGAAAGTAGCATAATGTCAATGCTGTTGTCAAGTAGAAATTGAGCTAATTCGAGTTTATGCTGTGAAACGCCATTGGCATTCCACGTTGATATACGTAGCGAGACCATTGATTATTTCGATTGTAGTGATACAAGCAACTGTACCAAAGTATTTTGATTTTTTAGTAAATTTTGCATAGTTTCTTGCATAAATGACATGAACTGTGATAAACTCTGCTGCATATTACATATCATTGATTCAAAGTTGCTTAGTAGCGGTTCCTGCGGCTTGTTGTCTCGTTCGTCGTTGAGTTCTACATGATTGCTTGCGAGCCTGGATAAAAGCAGTAGGGATCAGTCCTGATCTTAAGGCGCTTGCATAGGTCGCGTTTTTAATAACAGGTGCGGGACCAAAAGATGGCCTGGCTGCAGTCGAAAAGAAGACGTCAGGGTTGGACTTCGATGGAATGTATGATTGCGGTGCGTTTTGAGAGCGTGCTGTGTTCACGCGATGATGGATGCGAGACTTAAGCTCCTTGTAAATTGGGCAGCCTCTGTAGTTAGCTGTGTGGTTGCCTCCGCAGTTGCTGCACTTTTTTTGCTGGAGTCATCTTTGCTTGCTGGGCAGCTCGACGAGTCATGAAGATCGCCGCAAACCACACATACAGGGCGCAGCTTGCAGTAAGACCTTGTGTGACCATATTCTTGGCAGTTCATGCATTGTACCGGGCCGTTACGTTTGTGTGGCTCTTCAACGGTGATTCTGCGGTGCAATAGGAACTGAAGCTTGTAAATGGGGTGCACCTCATTTTTTTTCATAATCAGAGCCTGAGGCTCAAGCTCAATTTTAAAGAGTGGTTGTGGCTGCCTGGTTTTGTTTCGAATATTTAGAACTGATTTAACGGAGAATCCTTTCTCATGTAGCGCTTGTTTAATTTCATCCGTCGTAACATCAGGCTCGATGCCTTTCAATACAACTTGCAGGCCCTTGCTGCTTTTAAGCTGGTACGTGTAAAAGTTTTTTTTGTTTTCTGTTAAGTAGGCCGACAATTTTCTAAAACTGTCTTCAGTTTTTGTCTGCACTTTAATCTCATGGATGCTACCCCTCATTAGGGGGATGATGTGGAAATTGCCATTGCCAACGAGCTTTACAACATTGTTGACAAAAGCGCTAGAGCTTTTTTCACGTATGAATATCGGGGGAGGCTTTTGCTTTTTTTTGTCAACATTATCTTCAGGGGGCAAATCGACAGCGTTATCTGCCAAGATTTCAAATCTATTGGTATTGTTTGGTGCTTCGCGAGTAATTTTTGGTTTGTTTGTAGCTTGATGGGGGCTTAATTTAATTAATTTTTTGTGTATGTAGCGATCCAGACCTGTCTCTATAGCCAGCTTCTCATTTGCGTTGTCTGCGGATTGTTCTGCTGACGGCGCAGCAGTTGTTGCGTTTGCTGAGCGGGTGGTCGGCACAGGTGCAGTTGTTGGTTCAGTGACAGTTACGTCAGATGTCGTGGACAGAAGAGACGGAGAGCATGATCGTACTCTTTCGCGTTCTACGTGCAAGAGTTCGTTGTTCGCGTTTGGAGTTATTGACCGCGCGCGGTCAGTTTTCGTTGATAGTATGGACGGTGACGGGGAGCGCAAATGTTCAGAGTCGCCCAGTGAGGGTAGGACTTCCCTTGGTCGCTCGCTCTCCATATCTTGGGAAACCACAGAGAGGTACTTGTTGTTCCGTTGTACAGAGAGCCGGCGTTCGTCTTGCTTGCGCTGCGCCAGAGCGCGAATGCTACGTTGGATCATTTCATTGAGCGGGGTTACGTTTATGGCTTTTTATTTCTTTGATTTTATTTGTAAGTGATTGGTTTGAGTTTTAACTAAAAATGATTAGATATATGTATATATATGTAAATAAATTTTTTTATACCCTTAACCCATAAAATGGGTAAATAAGGGTATAATGGTTTTGTGCAAATGTATGTAACAGACAGAAGGAAACATCTCCGACCCCATAAAGTATATATATTCTTGATCAGCATCAACAGCCGAGTCGATCTAGCCATGTCTGTCTGTCCGTCTGTCTGTCTGTCCGTCTGTCCGTCTGTCTGTCTGTCTGTATGAACGCGCCGATCTCAGAGACTATAAGAGCTAGAGACTTCAAATTTGAAACTTAAGCTCTCCTATACCATAAGCAGATCAAGTTTGCTTTAAACTTTCGATAACTCATCTGGTTTCCGATATACACATGTGATCGATAACAAAAAATTCTTGAATTTCAAAATTGTAAAAACGAGGTTTTAAACTATTGGTAAATTAATGAACATTTGAAAAAATTTGATTAAAATCGGATAAGAAACACCGGAGATATTACAGTTTGAAATTTGGTCATTTTGGTCATGTTGGTCACTGGAAGAATACACACAATTGACTGTACGCGTTACGTATGGGGTTAAGGGTATGTCCTAGTCGGGATTTCTCGACTAGAGCCTTCTTACTTGTTGACTCTCGCTTTGTGCTGGTTCGTTCGGCAGCAATCATTTTTCGGTACGGCAAGTGTTCTCACTCAACATCACAGTTGCTTTTGGGTAGCAACAGACGCTGCTAAGTGCATTAAAACTCCACAGCCGCAAAAACAGTGTGTTTTTTTTTTTCAATTCGCTAAACGTAATTTGTGCAGTAAAAATAAAACAAAGCGCTAAATATGCCCGACACAGGTGCCAACGATTATGACTTTTATAAAGCAAAGGCTGATGCTACTAAGCGGCAATTAACGGCTTAAAATTCGTTCTTGGATAATGAGATAGTCGCTACCTTCGATTAGGCAGATCCTTTAGTGCGCATTGGAATGCTGACTAATATGAAGACAGAGTTCATCGCGGCACAGACTAGTGTGGAAAAACTTGACTTATTGGAATTGGCATCCGATACTCGTTTTCATTTTGATGAATCCTTCTCAGAGGTTAAGTCAAAACTTTATCGAGAACTTATGACTATTCAACACAAGAGTAGTGACGCCAACATCGGGCAATGTCACCATCAAAACATCTCGGCTACCTCAATTACAGTTGCCCAAATTTAGCGGATCGTATATGGATTGGCCCAACTTCAACTCTATTTTCAGCACTGTTGTTAAAAATGATGCTGAGTTAACAAGAGTGAAGAAACTTCAGCATCTACTGTCCAGTTTGGAGGGTGTCGCTTTGGAAAAAATCGGTCTTTAGAGCCTACAGAGAACAACTATGATATTGCTTTAAAACTGCTTTGCAATAGGTTTGATAATAAGTTACTTCATTTTCAGGCACATGTCAAATCGATTTTCGGGCTTAAAGGTGTGGATAAGGGCTCAGCTACTGGCCTACGGACGCTCAGCGACAAAATGAACTCCCATTTAAGGGCTATAAATTCATTGGCCGATCCAAGCGAGATTTTGGATGGTATTTTAATCCATACCGTGGCTCAGAAACTTGATCAGCGCACACGTGAGCGATGCGAGGAGTCACTTTCAACTAACGAACTTCCAGCGTGGATAAAAATGGCGTCATTTCTGGAAAAAAGGCGCAGAACCATGGAGAATTTGGAAAGTGCTACGGTACCGCCAGCACCTAGCAATCAGGTTGGAAAACTATCGTATAAAACTACCAAAAATTCCTTGATTGTTTCAAACGCTCATTCGTCGTCAAATGTTAACTCAAAATGCGTGTTCTGCGATTCTGGGGAGCATTTCGGCTCGAAATGTGCTCGGTTTCTAAACCTCTCTCCTAATCTTCATTATAAAGAAGCTAAAAAAATGCACTAATGCTTAAATTGCTTGCGCAAGGGGCACACTCTTCAACAGTGCAGGTCCAGTCATTGCCGACACTGCCAATCAAAGCATCATACGCTTTTGCATATGACAAATTCAAATGCAGCCAGCTCCGTGCAACCACAGCTCTTACCAGATTCAAATCAAACGTCATCCTCACTTATATCTAGAGCAAGTTAAAGCGCTCCACACCTAGCCTCGAACGTAGTGCCTGACAATTACATGTTGCTTGGTACGGTCATAGTCCTTGTGCAAAATCGCTTTGGAGAGTTTATTAAATGTCGTGCCATCTTAGACTCTGCATCTCAACTCAACTTTATTACAGCTCGTTTTGCAAATCAGCTGCAGCTAAAAGCACGTCGCTCACATATTGCAATATCTGGAATCGGAGAACCAACACTTGATTCGGATAGGGCAGTTGACATCGTCATCAGGTCACAAAACGAAAGCTATGGAGCGTCATTAGAAGCCGTCGTGGCCCAAACCACCACTGACTACAAGCCGCAATACGATTTCAATATAAAAATGTCGCACATACCCAATCACATTGTTCTAGCTGACCCAAAATTTAATTTATCACAGCGCATAGATTTGCTAATAGGAGCAGGCCTATTTTTTGAATTAATTTGCGCTGGGCAAATACGTTTAGCAGACAGCAAGTTGATATTGCAGGAAACTAAACTCGGGTGGGCAGTGTCTGGAGCTATTTCACACAACACTACAAAGCACTCAGCACTGTAGCATGTTACGAAGTTGTCGAGAGGCTGTTATTGTGCATTGCAAGAAAAGGGTGCACGCGCTGGCTCCGGCTGTATGATCGGTAGATGGGGGAGGTTCCAATTTCTTTTATGTGTATTCTTGCGCTACGTTCTCGCGGTGCTAATTCATATTAATCGATAAATCGCGTGCGAACCATAGTAATATCGACTAGATAAAGGGGGAACGAGAGAGGAACAAGAGGGAAAGGATACGCAATATTTTCTCATAACAGGCGCTGGAGGCTACGCTCCAAGATTGTCGTTTGGCTGCGCTGGACTGGTATTATTGTCACAGCGGTTGCCCACCCTACCATGATCATCATATTCCGGCAATAGTATATAGGTTGATGATCCCTAAGCCAAACGCCAATCTAAATCATACTCCTTCTATTGTAATATTGCATGACTCCCCAAAAAAAAGAAAAACTTACAGATTCATTTTAATAAACGTTACAATAATTCATTTTATTCATAAGAGGCATTCCAAGCGTAAAGGTATGTGTGCTATGAACAATAGCAAAAAAAAAAAAATAAAAAATATAGCAAAAGCGAAAAAGAACTATCGTTTAGAAAGGTAGTTGTGATTTTGTTTAAGGATTACGTAGAAATAATTAATTAAATATAATTTTATTTTATTTATTTATCTAATAAATAAGGGTACATTTTATTTAAAAAGAAAATACTTCCAAGTTCAAATTCAAATTCAATTGTAAAAAGAGAGGAAATATTATTTCTAAAGTAATCCAAATCAATTTCAAATTTCATATAAATTTATATATATATATATAGGTTTTATAAATGTTTTTAAACTAATTTATTCGCCTATTTTAAGCATTTTATTTATTTTACTTTTATTTAGTAAATTTTATTTATCTATTTATTAATTCATACTTATTTATTTTTAAATCATTTATGTAATTAATATATTTATTTATTTTAGTTTTATTTTTATTTAGTTTATTTTATTTATTTTATTTTTTTTTTTTTTTCTTTACTATAATTTATTTTAATTATCCATTTATAGATATAAGATAAGACAAAATTTTTCTATGTTAGATAGATACTTCACAAAATTCATTTATTTTATGTTTGTGTAGTATTATTTAGGGCGGCAATAATTATTAGTATTGATATTATAATGGCATAGCGTTGCAGGTGATAAAGTGATTTTGGTGGCATACATCTAGGCTGAGAATTATTCTCCGTATTAAAACTCATCATTAATAGCACGAACAAGAGCTTGAACGCTGCAAGCGCAAGCTTTGCTTTGTTGGATTCTCTTAAAATCTCTTCATTTTAAGAGAGCGGTCTTGCACGTTTTTTTCTTTTTCTTTAGCAACAATATTATTTATTATTTACACCATTTTTTTTTTTTTTGTAGCACCGATTCACTTTATCACTTGCTGTAATAAACAATAAGAGAAAATAATTAAAAGATTATAATGCACTTACATTACTCCTCGGCGTCCAAAAGATCTTTTGAAGCGGTGAGAGCTGCATCAAAACAAAAAAGGTGGTTGGTTGGGGCTCTTAAAACAAAGCGGAATTGATAGAACTGTTATTGAGCTTTGACTCAATTATAGTTTTTTTTGCTTTAGTTATGCATGTGTTTCCTTTTTATTTTAAGTTGGTGTAATTGATGTACAAATATATATATTTTTATTTGAAATTTTTCTTTTCACTTCCTGAATATTTGTTTTATTTTAAATTTTAATTAATTTTGGGATTGAATTTGTTTGAACTTAGATTATACGATTAATTAACATATTTTATTTAGCTTAAGGTCGTGTGGGTGAATGTAAGCAATCTCATTGCATGGTTTTTATGAGTGTAATGTTTAGTTTTGTATGTCTAAATAAGTTTGTTGCGGTGTGATTAGGGTAGTATTAAAAGAATATTGTTTTTAACTTTTAACAAATTTGATTGATTTCTTTTATAGACATATACTTTTTTTTTTCACGTGTTCAGTTGTTAAGAAATTTAGTCCAACACTTTTTTCTTTTGTTTTAGCATATCACGGTTTTAACGTTGATTAAACGTAGGATGTAGTTTTTTTCTTTATTTGAGTGAAACTAACTATTTGGCAGTAAACGCAATTTTTTTTTTTTTTTTTTGAGTTTTTCTGATTTTCGTTGTTGGGGTTTTATCATTTTTTCTGTTGTTGTTGTTGTTTTAATATATCAATGGCTGCACTTGGTCATGGCTGGGGCTGCGGTGGACGGGTCAGCTAGCACAAAAAGTCGGATTGGGGGTTAGGTCACACTACTCCGCGTGGTCACTATGCAGGTTTCGGAGAGCTCGACTTTAGGTTCCCAGGTTGGGCACTAGATGCGATCATCTTGCAGCGGCACCTTCACTAGTTGGTTTCAGTAAACCAGATTACCCATTAGTAGACTGGGGCTCTGGTTTAAATATATAAATTTTTTTTGTTTTTTTGGTGGCGTGTTGATTATATATTACAATATATATTGAAAAATATATGTCGGCACAAATATCCGACTGTTCACTCCGACGGCCACGAGGTAAAAGAGAACGAATCAAACACGATCATCGCGGATATGGCCCGATCTTCACGATCGATCTTCGCTTCGTGAATTGCAAGAGTTGCATTTTCCCCAATTTGTGAGAGCGACTTAATCAGCCTCATATCTATCGATGGCGATTTAATCAGCCGCATAACTATAGGTGTCGCTAGTCAACAGCTCACATTGGTTTGGGCAGAAACGTTTGCATAATTTTAGGCAGGACTAATAGAAATTTCTGAGGCAAGCGCACTACATATTCCCCCCCACTAAAATCACGCTTGGGTGGAACACAACGAGCGGGATTCGCGCTTGCAAGTCAAATATTATTGCTTTATGTCCTTAGCATGAAAAGTGCCAACAAGACGTCCTTGATGGTCTTCGAGCTCGTAATATAATTTTCCGACTCTTCTTCGCACTCGGGCTTTTATAAAGTTTGGTGCTAATTTTGCACTGTAACCCTTAGCAAAGTTACTTTGCTGAAAGTTCCGTCTAAAAACTTCTTGTCCCACTTTAAAGGACACTTCGTTCGCTCGCAGGTTGTAAGTCTTTTCATTGCGGGCATACTGTGTCTGCATGGTAGTTATTGCCTTGCTACGCAACAGATCAAACGAATCTTCCCGACTAAACTGTATACTTCGATCATCCAGCATGCCTAGCGATCGTAGCAACTTATAATTTTTACCGTTGGTGACCATATTTTGGCCAAATGCTAATTTATAAGGGCTGGTATTGATAGCTAAATGGAAGCTTGATCGAAGAGCGCAACTTATGCTACTCAATTTTTCATCCCAATTACGCTGGTTTTGATCTACATAAGTTTTTATGGCCGAAAGGACAGATCTGTTTACTCTTTCCGCAGCATTAGCTTGGGGAGAGTACAATGCTGTGTAAGTATGAGATATGTTGTATTTATTCAGCAAGGAATTGAATAATTGGGATTTAAATTGTACTCCATTGTCAGAGACGATGGTTTCTGGGATTCCGAAGCAATGGAAAAGATCCTGTTCCATATAGTTTATCACAGCGTCTGCAGTAAGTTTTCTAACTGGCTTTATAAAGGGAAATTTTGACATATGGTCTAATACAACAAAGATTCCTACATTTCCGGATTTACTGCGCGGGTATGGTCCTAGAAAATCTACAAAAAGCTTCTGAAAGAATCTTACTGGCTGGCCGGTGTATCCCATTGGAGGCTTCATTGACTTATTAGAATGCTTGGTGGTTTTACAAATGTCGCAAGCATTAATAAAATTTTTAACATCGGTGACCATATTGGGCCAATAATAGTACCTTCTCAGTCTTTCTAACGTTTTATTTATTCCCCCGTGCGCATGCAAGAAATCATCATGGGCTGTTTTTAAAGCGGACGGTATTAATGTTTGTGGCACCCAAAGTTTCCAGCACATATCATCTGCAACTTTGACGTCAGACATGTGCTCAGCTCTGCGATAAATATATTCTTTTTCGATTTTTAAATCTGGCAAAGACGTATTGTTCAGACGAATTTTATTCTTGAGGGACTCATATTCAGTGGATTTAAACTCGGGTGACTCTAAATCAACTATCAGGCTACTTAGGGAGATGGACGACAAATCTTCGGTGTATGTACGCGATAGAGCATCGGGAACAATGTTCTGACTACCTTTCTTATGCTGTATTTTAAATTTAAAACCTTGCAACTTTAAGGACCAACGAGCCAAACGCGAACTGAGATCTGCTTGTGTCATAAGCCATTTTAAAGAGGCATGATCAGTGATAACGGTAAACTCCTGACCTTCAATGTAAGCTCTGAATTTTTTTACCGCCAACACTGCCGCATAACATTCTTTCTCTGTGACAGTGTACTGCCTTTGGCACCGATTGAGTTTTTTTGACATGAATGCAATCGGTACTTCATCACCTTCGCGATTTGTCTGCATTAATACTGCTCCAACGCCGGTATGACTGGCATCACAGTGAATAGCAAAAGGCTCAGAAAAATTTGGGCTGTGCAAAACTGGAGCGGAGCACATTTGCATTTTTAAAGATTCGAATGCCTGTTGGGCTTCGTCAGTCCATTCAAACTTCTGCTTTGATTTTAGGGTATCCGACAGTGGCGACGAAATAGCGGCATAGTTCCTGATAAATTTATGGTACCAGCCTGTCATACCAAGAAACCTACGAACTTGCTTCATTGATCGTGGGATCGGAAAATCTTTAACGGCTGATATTTTTTCTGGATCAGTGCTAATAAGGCCATTGCCGATTACGTGTCCTAAATATTTGACTTCTCGTCGACAGAACTTACTTTTTTCGACATTGAGAGTGAGATTAGCTCTAGCTAACTGAGAAGCAATAACTGACAACACTTCGAGATGACGCTCAAAGGTATCTGAAATAATTAATAGGTCATCCAAGTATATAAACACCTCATTGCGCAAATGCGCGGGGACTATTTTGTCCATAAGCCGAGACATAGTATGAGGGGCGTTAGTCAGTCCAAATGGCATGACAACAAACTCGTATAACGGACGACCAGGAACTGTAAAGGCAGTCTTGTCCCTAGAGTTTGGGTCGAGAGGTATCTGCCAGAAGGCATCTTTAAGGTCCAGACTTGTCACAAATTCTGCTTTCGGTAATCTACTCAAAATACCGTCAATCAGAGGCATCGGATATGCGTCCTTAACGGTAACATCATTAACCTTTCGGCTATCGATGCATAGCCTGACCTTTCCAGGTTTCTTTACTAATACTACGGGAGAGGACCATGAACTGTTTGACTCTTGAATAACTCCCAAATGAAGCATGCGGTCTAACTCCTCGTACATAAGTTTTTCAGTTGCAGGCGACACGGCATAGTGACGTTGCTTTATCGGCTTCGCTTCTGCTACATCAATTACGTGAGCAATTAACGAGGTCCTACCTAATCCTTGTTGAGAAAATGAAGGGAATAGCTCAATCGTTTTTTTCAATTGGTGATGCTGAGCAGGCGTGATCTCCTTCATTGTCGGATTTTCGAACGACGAGATATTAAAGTTCTTAGCCATAAGGTGAACGGGTAATAAATCAAAAACTGTCCAAAAATCAATACCCAGGTAAAGCTCTGCAGCTAGAGAAGGCACTAAATAAAAGCATATATTTTTAGTATCCCCTCGGTACGTTACTTCAGTAATGAGTTTACCTATAATTGGTTGATTCTGTCCGTCTGCTGTTCTTACTTTTGAAACCATCGGCTTATAACTTAATTTGTTACGAAGAAGTTCAGCAACAAGTTTGCCACCGATGCAGCTAATGGAAGCACCAGTGTCCATGAGTCCGACTACGGTTCTTCCAAGAAGCAGTACCTGAGCATGAGGGCGTAAGTCATTAGGTACAGCTATTATTGAGGCTAATATTGAAGTTCTTTCTGAACGACACTTGCTTTTAAAATCAATTTGACGACATTTTGAACGGTTTTTTTGTAAGTTTGGTGGGTCAACACGAATGTTGAGTGTTACATCAGGGTGAGAGGAACTGTCGGGTGGGATAGAAGTTTCAGCTAATTGCCTACTTAGTCGGTGTTGGTAGCTTTGCTGATCAATTGTCTGCGTGCACTTTTCTGCGGTGCGCGCGTACTCGAGTTTTTTGACGCGTTTAAGCTACAGTTTCCACAACTAGGTTTGTAGGTATCTGCTTTTCCACAGCCATAACAAAATACTTTGCGTTCTGCCATGCACTCTTGGTAACGGTGACCTTTTCCCGCACAATTCCAACACGATGAATCTACTGCTGATACTTCAAACTCCATAGCAGGCTCGACTTCTTCGTGAGACACATCTTCGACTTCAGTTTCTGATATGGCATTAACCTGACGAAGCATAGGTCGAGGCGAGGGTACTGATGGTTTGGCTTTAGCTATTGATTGCAAGAAAATCTCTCGCGTACGCACTAAATGTCGTAGAGCCTTTACAGTACTTGCCGGCTCATACAATATATTATGTTGAATTTCATTCAACAAGTTGGCTCTTAATGTTTCTACCAAAGATTTTTCAGACATGGGCTCGGAGAGTCTGTCAGCTAAAGATGCTATAACGCCATAAAAATCGTCAAACGATTCATTTGGTCGCTGTTTGCGACGTTCAATTTCGGTTCGTATGTTTCGGTCCGTTCGGTCGTCTTTAAATTGACCACGTAGAGCTACGCAGAGCTCTGGCCAGTAAACCTCCGATACACTTTTGTGATATCGCCAGTACCACTCACTGGCGCTACCATCAAACAAATTACTTGCATATCTGGCTGTCAAGTCAAAATTCCCATCTAAGGTCTGTTTAGTCAAAGCTTCTACTCGATAAATAAAGTCGTCAATGGACATGATTGCCTTTCCGGTAAACCGAATTTTCCAATTTGCCATTATTTGGCTTATCCGATCTGGTCGAAGGCCTGAACCTACTTCAATTCTACTAGGCGCGGCTCCGGCGGAATACGACCTAACACCAGCATGTATGTGATTTGCTGAGGGCGGTGAATTATGGGATGGTTCGGACATTCTTGCTGATTGACCTTGAGTAAATCCCGAGTTTGGCTGCATTGATGCTGGCAACCTAAGGAACTGCTCTACAGTTTGAGGCTCTACTTCAGCCAAAGGTTGCCTTGGCCCTGGAGATACATTCACTAAATTTGCTGTCGGACTGACTCGTAGACTATCGGACATAGCTTGTACTAGTCTATTAGTTTGATCAGCTAAACTGCTAGCAATAAGTCGAGACTGTTCTACCATGGCCCCTCTTATGGCTTCAGCAATCGATTGTTGAATCAGCTCGGCCATATTCGATGAGTCTTGCTGTAGATTTGCTGAACCCTGAGACATGTTGTTTTCGTCGGAGTTGGGCATTACGATTGGTTCACAATTTGTATCTCGCCTTGCTTGCGATCTGGTTTGTAAGGACTGAAAGGTGCTGGGCCACCTTGGATTTGAAGAGGAGGGCCCAGTGGGACTAAGATTTTCTGTTGAAGCTGAAGTCAGGTGTGTCAGACTTTCTTTGCAAACAGGACACACTTTCCGTTTTCCGATTTTGGTATGAAAACACGCTCGGTGGAAATTGTGTCCACACGATGTTGCCAACAACTGAGCTTGATATACAATAATTTCCGAGCAAATACAACAATGTTTGCCGGTGTCACTACTTCTTGTTAAATTTTCGACGCTATGGGACAAAACCATTTCGAAAAGGCTTAAAAATCTAATCGGACTAATTGTAGTCAAGGACTATATCTTAGACGCGTAATGGTACTAGATATATAAAAAGAGAAGAAAAAAAATTATAACGAAACCTTTTTTTTTTTTTTTTTCAAAATATCGATAGTAATCTGGGAGTCATGCGAACGACAAGGAGCTAGAATAGACTGCGTTACAACATTAAATGAGAAAATACGTGGGAAAGTGAAGATAAGGTATTGTTGGCCCAATCATTATTTTGCGGCGGATTATAGCACGAAAAATACTGGTTTATCCTTGTCCAGCAAAAATACTTATAGGCTCTCGGTACACTGTACGCTGGCTTCTGCATAAAGCAGAAGTACCAGCTTGGCTTTAATCAAGTTCAGTGAAATTAGTTATAGGGGATGGCTGCAGCTCAATAGTCCACAAGTCCAATAATCATCCAATAATAATCCACATAATTAATTAAACCAGAAGGTGTGATAAAGGGAAGGGAATTTCAAAACAAACTATATGTCATTCCGCGGCGGATACAAGCATAATTAACAAGTCGATCCTTGTCCAGCAAAAATAACTTAAGCTCTTTGAAGAAGAGAAGGTAGTGGAAGAGGGATAGCCGATATCTGCATAAAACAGTACCAGTCGGCTTTAATTACAGCTAAGTGTACATAATGAAAAGGGATGACTGCAGCTCAATACTCCGCAAATTCAATAATCAACTTTTAATATATGCACCATGGTAATCAAAACAAACAAAACGAACTAAACAAGCCTATGACCACGGAGCTAAACCAATTAAAGTTATAACCTATCCAGATCGTCTGAGGCTAGTTACAGAAGCTGAAGCTATTTTGGGTATGATGCTAGGCCTAGATATCACCAACCTATCTTGCTTCCATAGCATCTACCAAAAAGCTAGGGAAATGGGTGTACCTTGAAAAGATATCGATCTACTACAGTATGGTAAGTGTCAGATGTCGGACACCGGTTCTACCTGAGGTTGGGGTTAACCGAACTAGACATTCGGGTGCCGAACGAACGTTCGGGCCCCACGTTGGGCGCCAAATTAATAAGATATGTAGCATGTTACGAAGTTGTCGAGAGGCTGTTATTGTGCATTGCAAGAAAAGGGTGCACGCGCTGGCTCCGGCTGTATGATCGGTAGATGGGGGAGGTTCCAATTTCTTTTATGTGTATTCTTGCGCTACGTTCTCGCGGTGCTAATTCATATTAATCGATAAATCGCGTGCGAACCATAGTAATATCGACTAGATAAAGGGGGGAACGAGAGAGGAACAAGAGGGAAAGGATACGCAATATTTTCTCATAACAGGCGCTGGAGGCTACGCTCCAAGATTGTCGTTTGGCTGCGCTGGACTGGTATTATTGTCACAGCGGTTGCCCACCCTACCATGATCATCATATTCCGGCAATAGTATATAGGTTGATGATCCCTAAGCCAAACGCCAATCTAAATCATACTCCTTCTATTGTAATATTGCATGACTCCCCAAAAAAAAGAAAAACTTACAGATTCATTTTAATAAACGTTACAATAATTCATTTTATTCATAAGAGGCATTCCAAGCGTAAAGGTATGTGTGCTATGAACAATAGCAAAAAAAAAAATAAAAAATATAGCAAAAGCGAAAAAGAACTATCGTTTAGAAAGGTAGTTGTGATTTTGTTTAAGGATTACGTAGAAATAATTAATTAAATATAATTTTATTTTATTTATTTATCTAATAAATAAGGGTACATTTTATTTAAAAAGAAAATACTTCCAAGTTCAAATTCAAATTCAATTGTAAAAAGAGAGGAAATATTATTTCTAAAGTAATCCAAATCAATTTCAAATTTCATATAAATTTATATATATATATATATAGGTTTTATAAATGTTTTTAAACTAATTTATTCGCCTATTTTAAGCATTTTATTTATTTTACTTTTATTTAGTAAATTTTATTTATCTATTTATTAATTCATACTTATTTATTTTTAAATCATTTATGTAATTAATATATTTATTTATTTTAGTTTTATTTTTATTTAGTTTATTTTATTTATTTTATTTTTTTTTTTTTTTCTTTACTATAATTTATTTTAATTATCCATTTATAGATATAAGATAAGACAAAATTTTTCTATGTTAGATAGATACTTCACAAAATTCATTTATTTTATGTTTGTGTAGTATTATTTAGGGCGGCAATAATTATTAGTATTGATATTATAATGGCATAGCGTTGCAGGTGATAAAGTGATTTTGGTGGCATACATCTAGGCTGAGAATTATTCTCCGTATTAAAACTCATCATTAATAGCACGAACAAGAGCTTGAACGCTGCAAGCGCAAGCTTTGCTTTGTTGGATTCTCTTAAAATCTCTTCATTTTAAGAGAGCGGTCTTGCACGTTTTTTTCTTTTTCTTTAGCAACAATATTATTTATTATTTACACCATTTTTTTTTTTTTTTGTAGCACCGATTCACTTTATCACTTGCTGTAATAAACAATAAGAGAAAATAATTAAAAGATTATAATGCACTTACATTACTCCTCGGCGTCCAAAAGATCTTTTGAAGCGGTGAGAGCTGCATCAAAACAAAAAAGGTGGTTGGTTGGGGCTCTTAAAACAAAGCGGAATTGATAGAACTGTTATTGAGCTTTGACTCAATTATAGTTTTTTTTGCTTTAGTTATGCATGTGTTTCCTTTTTATTTTAAGTTGGTGTAATTGATGTACAAATATATATATTTTTATTTGAAATTTTTCTTTTCACTTCCTGAATATTTGTTTTATTTTAAATTTTAATTAATTTTGGGATTGAATTTGTTTGAACTTAGATTATACGATTAATTAACATATTTTATTTAGCTTAAGGTCGTGTGGGTGAATGTAAGCAATCTCATTGCATGGTTTTTATGAGTGTAATGTTTAGTTTTGTATGTCTAAATAAGTTTGTTGCGGTGTGATTAGGGTAGTATTAAAAGAATATTGTTTTTAACTTTTAACAAATTTGATTGATTTCTTTTATAGACATATACTTTTTTTTTTTCACGTGTTCAGTTGTTAAGAAATTTAGTCCAACACTTTTTTTTTTTTGTTTTAGCATATCACGGTTTTAACGTTGATTAAACGTAGGATGTAGTTTTTTTCTTTATTTGAGTGAAACTAACTATTTGGCAGTAAACGCAATTTTTTTTTCTTTTTTTTGAGTTTTTCTGATTTTCGTTGTTGGGGTTTTATCATTTTTTCTGTTGTTGTTGTTGTTTTAATATATCAATGGCTGCACTTGGTCATGGCTGGGGCTGCGGTGGACGGGTCAGCTAGCACAAAAAGTCGGATTGGGGGTTAGGTCACACTACTCCGCGTGGTCACTATGCAGGTTTCGGAGAGCTCGACTTTAGGTTCCCAGGTTGGGCACTAGATGCGATCATCTTGCAGCGGCACCTTCACTAGTTGGTTTCAGTAAACCAGATTACCCATTAGTAGACTGGGGCTCTGGTTTAAATATATAAATTTTTTTTTTTTTTTTTGGTGGCGTGTTGATTATATATTACAATATATATTGAAAAATATATGTCGGCACAAATATCCGACTGTTCACTCCGACGGCCACGAGGTAAAAGAGAACGAATCAAACACGATCATCGCGGATATGGCCCGATCTTCACGATCGATCTTCGCTTCGTGAATTGCAAGAGTTGCATTTTCCCCAATTTGTGAGAGCGACTTAATCAGCCTCATATCTATCGATGGCGATTTAATCAGCCGCATAACTATAGGTGTCGCTAGTCAACAGCTCACATTGGTTTGGGCAGAAACGTTTGCATAATTTTAGGCAGGACTAATAGAAATTTCTGAGGCAAGCGCACTACAGCACTTGTTTCGCTCGCAAAGTCACCAGCTATACGGGTAGAAGATGATTCGCTGGAAGAAATAGTTAAACGTTTTGGGAAATCGAAAATTCGTATGCTTCGCCAGTATCAGCCTCTAAAGAAGACTCGCTTTGTGAGGATTTCTTTAAACTAAATCATTGGCGTCTCGCTAACGGCCAGTACTCGGTCAAGCTTCCCTTTAAAACTGATGTTTGCAATCTCGGAAATTCGTACCAACATGCGCTGCGCAGATTTAAGGGCTTAGAGGCTAAACTTGCCAAGTATTCTAACCTTAAATCTCAGTATGCGGCGTTCATTCAAGAATACCTCAACTTAGGTCACATGTCGCATGCCTCGGAAGACTGCACAGCGAAAAGGTTCTACTTGCCGCATCACTGCGATTAAAAGCCAGATAGTACAACAACAAAATTAAGGGTTACTCGTTAAATGATCTATTACTTGCAGGTCCTACGATTCAATCCAAGATATTCACAACGTTGCTCAGGTTTAGATTTTTTAAAATAGCGCTTTGTGGGGATATTTGTAAAATGTACAGATGCGTCAGAGTTTCGCATCCTGATGAGTATATGCAAATAATCCTATGGCGTAACAGTGCAGCTGATGAAATAAAAGCTTACAAATTGGACACGCTAACGTATGGAACCAAACCTGCAGCGTTTTTGGCAATAAGAACCATGCATCAACTAGCACTCGATGAGGAGGAAAATTTTCCTATTGGATCAAGGATCGTATGAAATCATTTTTACGTGGCGACCTTATGTCTGGTGGGAATAGTATCGAGGAAGTAGTTGAAATTAATCGACATGTAAAGCTACTGCTAAGCCGTGGGCAGTTCCCAATTCGTAAATGGTGCTCTAATTAACAAGCCGTGTTAGAGGGTGAGCCTGAAATGGACAAGGAAAAGTTGCTAACATTCGATGACGAAACTGGCATTGCGAAAGCTTTGGGGCTGGTGTGGGATCTCAGTTCTGACAACTTTTTATTCAGCTTTTCAAAAATCCTACCAGATGGGCCAGCTACGAAACGCATAGTCCTATCCACAGTTGCCAGAACCTATGATCCGCTCGGCTTAATTGGACCAATCGTCACCAAGGCTAAGATATTTATTTAAACTTTATGGAAACATCAGCTTAATTGGGATGATATGATGCCAGAAGAGCTACAGGCTGCATGGAATCAGCTATTCTCTCAGCTCTGTATAGTCAGCCTTTTTAAATTTCGCGCTATGTTATGATTCCTGAAGCTTCATTTCAAATTCACGCATTTTGCGATGCAAGTAGCCTTGCATATGGCGCTTGTATCTATATTCGGTCGGAATCTAAGGATTCAATTTCATCGCATCTTCTATGTTCTAAATCTAGAGTTCCCCCTCTTAAAACGCTTACCATCCCAAAATTGGAGTTGTCAGCCGCCTTACTCTTGGCCGAACTGCTCGACAGCCTTGGTCGGACTATACCTTTTCAATGTGAGTACCATTGCTGGACCGATTCCACAATAGCGCTCTCATGGATTCGCGAGTCGCCATCAGAGTTCAACGTGTTTGTCTCTAATCGGGTCGCAAGGATATAAGAGCTAACTCAAGGAATGACTTGGCACCATGTACCAACATCTTGCAACCCAGCTGACATACTTTCTCGAGGCTGTACGCCAAAGGAGCTGACAGCTCAGCTGTGGCAACATGGGCCCCGATTTCTCAGCAACTCCAGCTCAGATTGGCCTACAAATGTGTGGCCTGCAGTTAACTTGCCCGAACGTCGTCGCCGTGTTTTGATCGCAACCTCTAAATATGATATGTCTTCCAATTGCAAATATCAAAATTCCTTTGCTTCTTTACAACGTGTCTTTGCATATGTTCGCAGATTTTGGCTTATTATATCGAAAAAAGAAGCTCAACCCACAAACAAGCTGACCGTCGACGATGTACGCATTGGCTCATATCTCATCCTAAGGAATATCCAAGAAATCACATTCGCTGTCGAATATGCGATTCTCTCATCAGAAGGGTCACTTCCAGCTAAAAGCAGTCTACTTTCACTCTATCCGTTCACTGACGGTAATGGTTTGATCAGAGTTGGGGGAATTCGTAGTTGGAATATGACGCCAGGCATCCTATTCTCCTACCCAAAGGACATCCAGTCACAATAGCAATTATTCTGCATTATCACCTCAAATTCCTGAATGCTGGGCCTAGAAGCCTCCTCGCAGCAATAAGGCAAGCTTATTGGCCAATTGGGGGGCTGAAAAGGGTATCCAGAGTCGTTAACAAATGTTTGCGATTCATCGTTCATTGCTGCTCTGCGGCGCTGCATTATGTAGTGCACTTGGAGCTCAAATTCTCACAGACTATACACATCTATATAAATCATTATTTCGTCAAATTAAATCCGCATATTATCTATCGGATACTTTTAAATTGACATCCGAAAAGTAGGCAATGCTATTTTTTTTGTGTTGCAGCTGTGCACTGCAGTGCAGCTAAAACTGCATTCGCCGATTATATTTTTTGTTCTCAGCTGATGCAGCGCCGTATTATTTCGATTAAAACAAAATTAAAAATAAACACCAAGTCATTGACTAATTTAATGATTACGCTAATTACCGACGTAAATACTGTTGGCCTTGAGATCGATAAGTAGATTGCACTCTATCAGTATTTGGTGCAGTATTTTATACGTGACCCCTGGTCATCCAGCTGATTTTTGCCAATTAGCCATGAGGGTTATGCGCCAAAAAGAAAATATAGTTAAAGAGATTTCCGGAAAACGAATTATCGTCAGCGACCGGATTCACCTACCACGTTCTTTTTGATCTCGATCTCGTGCGATCAAGACGTGTTTGTTGGTGCCTTAAATACTTATATTGTGGAAAGTGCAAAAATTGTGAACTGTACACACCGGCAGAAGACCAGCTTGATTTATTAAAAATCAGTATTCAATAAAAAGTGCCTGTTCTAGCAAAGGTAATTAACCCAAAACCTATTCTGAGGCTAAAAACTTATTGGTCGTATTTATTTATTCCTCAGAATGGGCCCTTTCTTACTACTTATTTAATTACCTATCTACTACCAACGAACTTAACCTAGGCTCGCCCTAAGTTCACCTTAGGCTCACCCTTGGCTTTAAGCCTTGGCATCGCCTCTGACGTATGTTTAGGCCTATGCACAGACTGTTGAGGAGTCTGGTGCCTACCTTTTGACGTGTTTGGGCATACGCATGGTGAGGCACCGCAGCTCTTAAATTCATCGAGCTACGCTTAGCTGCAACAAAGCCAGCATTATTGTCGCCAATTCGGATGCTATCCAAAAGTGCAGTGGATTAGCACTCGTTCAGCCAGTGCTTGCCTTTTTCGTTTCTCGATTGGTGGCCGATCTGACGCACATTCGACCTAACCTTCAAGAGGCATGGAATTTTTGTACCACCGTCAATCCAAGAGCATTGAACAACGATAGCATATCTGCTACAATCTGGTGCGCGTCGACCACGATTCTCCTCTTTGGCTTCTGAGCAGCGAGAGTTCGCTTATTTGGTTATGGAATAACCAGAATGATTGTATCTCTATTGTATTTTTAATTTTTCTATCTTTATATAATATGTATACCATATACTAAAGTCGATATATTTTTAGAACCAAAGTATTGCATATTATTGGCAACTATAATTTTCAACGGCGACTAACTCCTCTTATTAACAACTCTTCAAAATCTAACTGAGAATGAGCTTTTGGCAAACTTCATTTAATCAACAGAAACGGGAACAGCGGCAGAAAGTACTTTCGGCGTTGGAACCAGTGTAAGTCGTTTACGTGCAACAAGCAGAGTAAGTCAAGCTCCGTCTCAAAAAGAAAAAATGCAGAATTTTGTAAGAGGTTAAAGCCCTCGTTTCGCGCGCAGGCCAATCTTCTCCTTGGCGCTTGTTTAAGCCACTCATCATACTTATAATTGCCAATAATAATTGCTAACAAAGCTTCCCTAAATTTCCCTTTTCGGTTTAAGCCGCAATGCTCCACATTTTTTTATTAGCCATTGTATACTTCGCTCTAACTATTTTCAAAAGAATTACATATGAACTTGTTAAATGAATTATTTACATATAAAATCACTTATATATTATATCTATATTCTGAGTACTATGTTACTTTTCTATAATGTTAACTTTTAGTTGTATACTCTTAAAAATGAATTATTATTAAACCCTTTTTGAAATGGAGTCATGCATCGTCGTAGTCATTTAGTTCAGTAGCCAGTTTTAGGGATCACCGGTCTAAGCTGGACCTGCGGCAATTGGTGATCATGGATGGGTGGGCAATAGCTGACGCTATCAACATCAGCGCAGCCAATGGCTAGCATCTGAACCAAGGGGACATTCTCATCGCTACGCAATCTTATATTTAGTCTTTTACTTCTTTTAATCACCTGACTGTCCGCTATCTACCTTCTCCTCAGAATCGATGCTCAAAACAGCACGCGAATTATAAATTCGAAAGTTATTATGACGTGAGCGTGTGTCACTGCGGTATCCATTTTTAAACCCCCCCTACGCCGACATCGCTTGAGCCGGAACCAGCGCGTGCTCCGCTTCGTCGACACCAACCCCATCTGCTCGCCAACTGATCAGCTTCGTTGCATGCTACAATTAGCATCAGAGGGAAACCACGTACTATCTGGACGGACAACGGAACGAATTTTGTTGGTGCTAAAAACGAACTGATTGAGTTGAAGAAACTTTTCTTGAGCGACCAACATTATAATGCTGTATCGAACATTTGTGTGACAAATGGAATAGACTGGAACTTCATACCACCTCGATCACCGCACTTTGGTGGATTATGGGAGGCGGCGGTGAAGTCTGCAAAACATCACTTTTATCGAACTGCCGGGTCTTCGTCGTTAAACCTTGATGAGCTTCAGACATTGGTTTACGAAATTTCTGCAATTCTCAATTCTCGCCCCTTATATGTTATTTCAGAAAGCCCTTATGACGTCAATTTCCTAACCCCAGCGCACTTTCTCATTGGGTCAACACTCACCGCCATAGACGAGCCTGACATTACACACTTAAAGGAGGGTCGTCTGGATCGTTGGCAGCGCGTTTGTCAAATGCGTCAAAATTTCTGGCGCAAATGGAGCACCGATTACTTGTAAATCCTACAGGAGCGCAGCAAATGGAAGACGTCACAAACAACGCTTCAGCCTGGGTCCATGGTGCTGATAAAGGACGAAAATCTTCCTCCTTTGAAATGGCGGCTTGGCAAGGTTGAGTCCACAATACCAGGAGCAGATGGCGTACCTAGAGTGGCATTGGTTCGAACCGCAACTGGTTTGGCCAAGAGGGCAGTAAAGAAGCTTGCCGTGCTGCCTCTTTCCGACCAAATCAGTTAAAAGTGAATCACTTTCAACGGGGGGAGTAATAAACAAATGTTAATCTCTTTCAAATGCCGTTAAAGCTTGCATGCTTGTACGGTTAAAGCTTTCGCGCTCTTTTTATCTCTTTGTTAAAGTTGTATATAACTCTTTTGTTTTAAGCACCATCGATCATTCTCGTAAGATAAGCGCGTGCGAGCAAACCATTTACCCGGTGCCGCAACAAACAAATAATAGACATTTAAATTAAAGAACACAAAATATTCGTTGGCAAGGTGGATATAGTTCTTCCTCCAAACAACTTTTATAACAAATAATTTTTAAGGCAGAGATATGGCAACTATTAAGTTAATTTTCTTTGACTTATCTATTTTTATTTGTTGCTTCTCGTCACCACTTGCAAACTATTTTTAATAATTGGTTAACCACAATTAAACGCCAATACTAACAAAAATATGCAAAAATATCACATAAACTTACACTTATCTATGCATAAACCATAATTTCTCTCTTTTGAGTTGTGCCGGTACATTACATAATATTTTTGGGGTTAGGGTCGATCGGCACCCAAAATCACTAAACCCTATTTAACATAACACAAAAAAATTCTACACCTCGCTTATATAAATTTTTTATTTTTTTTTTTTTTTTATTTTTTCTCCACAAATTTTTTTATTTTTTAAAAAAAATCACAAAAAATTTGGTTTCTTTTAAAATTAAAAAAAAAAAAAAAGGAAAAAAAAAAAAAAAAAAAAGGGGGGGGGGGGGGGGGGAGGAAAGAAAGAAAAAAGGGATAGGTTGTGTTGGGTGGGGGGGTTTTTTTTTTTTTGTTAAAATAAAATTAATTATTTAATTTAATTAATTGGGGAATTTTGATGTTACGAAGTTGTCGAGAGGCTGTTATTGTGCATTGCAAGAAAAGGGCGCACGCGCTGGCTCCGGCTGTATGATCGGTAGATGGGGGAGGTTCCAATTTTCTTTTATGTGTATTCTTGCGCTACGTTCTCGCGGTGCTAATTCATATTAATCGATAAATCGCGTGCGAACCATAGTAATATCGACTAGATAAAGGGGGAACGAGAGAGGAACAAGAGGGAAAGGATACGCAATATTTTCTCATAACAGGCGCTGGAGGCTACGCTCCAAGATTGTCGTTTGGCTGCGCTGGACTGGTATTATTGTCACAGCTGTTGCCCACCCTACCATGATCATCATATTCCGGCAATAGTATATAGGTTGATGATCCCTAAGCCAAACGCCAATCTAAATCATACTCCTTCTATTGTAATATTGCATGACTCCCCAAAAAAAAGAAAAACTTACAGATTCATTTTAATAAACGTTACAATAATTCATTTTATTCATAAGAGGCATTCCAAGCGTAAAGGTATGTGTGCTATGAACAATAGCAAAAAAAAAATAAAAAATATAGCAAAAGCGAAAAAGAACTATCGTTTAGAAAGGTAGTTGTGATTTTGTTTAAGGATTACGTAGAAATAATTAATTAAATATAATTTTATTTTATTTATTTATCTAATAAATAAGGGTACATTTTATTTAAAAAGAAAATACTTCCAAGTTCAAATTCAAATTCAATTGTAAAAAGAGAGGAAATATTATTTCTAAAGTAATCCAAATCAATTTCAAATTTCATATAAATTTATATATATATATATAGGTTTTATAAATGTTTTTAAACTAATTTATTCGCCTATTTTAAGCATTTTATTTATCTTACTTTTATTTAGTAAATTTTATTTATCTATTTATTAATTCATACTTATTTATTTTTAAATCATTTATGTAATTAATATATTTATTTATTTTAGTTTTATTTTATTTTTATTTAGTTTATTTTATTTATTTTATTTTTTTTTTTTTTCTTTACTATAATTTATTTTAATTATCCATTTATAGATATAAGATAAGACAAAATTTTTCTATGTTAGATAGATACTTCACAAAATTCATTTATTTTATGTTTGTGTAGTATTATTTAGGGCGGCAATAATTATTAGTATTGATATTATAATGGCATAGCGTTGCAGGTGATAAAGTGATTTTGGTGGCATACATCTAGGCTGAGAATTATTCTCCGTATTAAAACTCATCATTAATAGCACGAACAAGAGCTTGAACGCTGCAAGCGCAAGCTTTGCTTTGTTGGATTCTCTTAAAATCTCTTCATTTTAAGAGAGCGGTCTTGCACGTTTTTTTTCTTTTTCTTTAGCAACAATATTATTTATTATTTACACCATTTTTTTTTTTTTTTGTAGCACCGATTCACTTTATCACTTGCTGTAATAAACAATAAGAGAAAATAATTAAAAGATTATAATGCACTTACATTACTCCTCGGCGTCCAAAAGATCTTTTGAAGCGGTGAGAGCTGCATCAAAACAAAAAAGGTGGTTGGTTGGGGCTCTTAAAACAAAGCGGAATTGATAGAACTGTTATTGAGCTTTGACTCAATTATAGTTTTTTTGCTTTAGTTATGCATGTGTTTCCTTTTTATTTTAAGTTGGTGTAATTGATGTACAAATATATATATTTTTATTTGAAATTTTTCTTTTCACTTCCTGAATATTTGTTTTATTTTAAATTTTAATTAATTTTGGGATTGAATTTGTTTGAACTTAGATTATACGATTAATTAACATATTTTATTTAGCTTAAGGTCGTGTGGGTGAATGTAAGCAATCTCATTGCATGGTTTTTATGAGTGTAATGTTTAGTTTTGTATGTCTAAATAAGTTTGTTGCGGTGTGATTAGGGTAGTATTAAAAGAATATTGTTTTTAACTTTTAACAAATTTGATTGATTTCTTTTATAGACATATACTTTTTTTTTTTTCACGTGTTCAGTTGTTAAGAAATTTAGTCCAACACTTTTTTTTTTGTTTTAGCATATCACGGTTTTAACGTTGATTAAACGTAGGATGTAGTTTTTTTCTTTATTTGAGTGAAACTAACTATTTGGCAGTAAACGCAATTTTTTTCTTTTTTTTTGAGTTTTTCTGATTTTCGTTGTTGGGGTTTTATCATTTTTTCTGTTGTTGTTGTTGTTTTAATATATCAATGGCTGCACTTGGTCATGGCTGGGGCTGCGGTGGACGGGTCAGCTAGCACAAAAAGTCGGATTGGGGGTTAGGTCACACTACTCCGCGTGGTCACTATGCAGGTTTCGGAGAGCTCGACTTTAGGTTCCCAGGTTGGGCACTAGATGCGATCATCTTGCAGCGGCACCTTCACTAGTTGGTTTCAGTAAACCAGATTACCCATTAGTAGACTGGGGCTCTGGTTTAAATATATAAATTTTTTTTTTTTTTGGTGGCGTGTTGATTATATATTACAATATATATTGAAAAATATATGTCGGCACAAATATCCGACTGTTCACTCCGACGGCCACGAGGTAAAAGAGAACGAATCAAACACGATCATCGCGGATATGGCCCGATCTTCACGATCGATCTTCGCTTCGTGAATTGCAAGAGTTGCATTTTCCCCAATTTGTGAGAGCGACTTAATCAGCCTCATATCTATCGATGGCGATTTAATCAGCCGCATAACTATAGGTGTCGCTAGTCAACAGCTCACATTGGTTTGGGCAGAAACGTTTGCATAATTTTAGGCAGGACTAATAGAAATTTCTGAGGCAAGCGCACTACATATTCCCCCCCACTAAAATCACGCTTGGGTGGAACACAACGAGCGGGATTCGCGCTTGCAAGTCAAATATTATTGCTTTATGTCCTTAGCATGAAAAGTGCCAACAAGACGTCCTTGATGGTCTTCGAGCTCGTAATATAATTTTCCGACTCTTCTTCGCACTCGGGCTTTTATAAAGTTTGGTGCTAATTTTGCACTGTAACCCTTAGCAAAGTTACTTTGCTGAAAGTTCCGTCTAAAAACTTCTTGTCCCACTTTAAAGGACACTTCGTTCGCTCGCAGGTTGTAAGTCTTTTCATTGCGGGCATACTGTGTCTGCATGGTAGTTATTGCCTTGCTACGCAACAGATCAAACGAATCTTCCCGACTAAACTGTATACTTCGATCATCCAGCATGCCTAGCGATCGTAGCAACTTATAATTTTTACCGTTGGTGACCATATTTTGGCCAAATGCTAATTTATAAGGGCTGGTATTGATAGCTAAATGGAAGCTTGATCGAAGAGCGCAACTTATGCTACTCAATTTTTCATCCCAATTACGCTGGTTTTGATCTACATAAGTTTTTATGGCCGAAAGGACAGATCTGTTTACTCTTTCCGCAGCATTAGCTTGGGGAGAGTACAATGCTGTGTAAGTATGAGATATGTTGTATTTATTCAGCAAGGAATTGAATAATTGGGATTTAAATTGTACTCCATTGTCAGAGACGATGGTTTCTGGGATTCCGAAGCAATGGAAAAGATCCTGTTCCATATAGTTTATCACAGCGTCTGCAGTAAGTTTTCTAACTGGCTTTATAAAGGGAAATTTTGACATATGGTCTAATACAACAAAGATTCCTACATTTCCGGATTTACTGCGCGGGTATGGTCCTAGAAAATCTACAAAAAGCTTCTGAAAGAATCTTACTGGCTGGCCGGTGTATCCCATTGGAGGCTTCATTGACTTATTAGAATGCTTGGTGGTTTTACAAATGTCGCAAGCATTAATAAAATTTTTAACATCGGTGACCATATTGGGCCAATAATAGTACCTTCTCAGTCTTTCTAACGTTTTATTTATTCCCCCGTGCGCATGCAAGAAATCATCATGGGCTGTTTTTAAAGCGGACGGTATTAATGTTTGTGGCACCCAAAGTTTCCAGCACATATCATCTGCAACTTTGACGTCAGACATGTGCTCAGCTCTGCGATAAATATATTCTTTTTCGATTTTTAAATCTGGCAAAGACGTATTGTTCAGACGAATTTTATTCTTGAGGGACTCATATTCAGTGGATTTAAACTCGGGTGACTCTAAATCAACTATCAGGCTACTTAGGGAGATGGACGACAAATCTTCGGTGTATGTACGCGATAGAGCATCGGGAACAATGTTCTGACTACCTTTCTTATGCTGTATTTTAAATTTAAAACCTTGCAACTTTAAGGACCAACGAGCCAAACGCGAACTGAGATCTGCTTGTGTCATAAGCCATTTTAAAGAGGCATGATCAGTGATAACGGTAAACTCCTGACCTTCAATGTAAGCTCTGAATTTTTTACCGCCAACACTGCCGCATAACATTCTTTCTCTGTGACAGTGTACTGCCTTTGGCACCGATTGAGTTTTTTTGACATGAATGCAATCGGTACTTCATCACCTTCGCGATTTGTCTGCATTAATACTGCTCCAACGCCGGTATGACTGGCATCACAGTGAATAGCAAAAGGCTCAGAAAAATTTGGGCTGTGCAAAACTGGAGCGGAGCACATTTGCATTTTTAAAGATTCGAATGCCTGTTGGGCTTCGTCAGTCCATTCAAACTTCTGCTTTGATTTTAGGGTATCCGACAGTGGCGACGAAATAGCGGCATAGTTCCTGATAAATTTATGGTACCAGCCTGTCATACCAAGAAACCTACGAACTTGCTTCATTGATCGTGGGATCGGAAAATCTTTAACGGCTGATATTTTTTCTGGATCAGTGCTAATAAGGCCATTGCCGATTACGTGTCCTAAATATTTGACTTCTCGTCGACAGAACTTACTTTTTTCGACATTGAGAGTGAGATTAGCTCTAGCTAACTGAGAAGCAATAACTGACAACACTTCGAGATGACGCTCAAAGGTATCTGAAATAATTAATAGGTCATCCAAGTATATAAACACCTCATTGCGCAAATGCGCGGGGACTATTTTGTCCATAAGCCGAGACATAGTATGAGGGGCGTTAGTCAGTCCAAATGGCATGACAACAAACTCGTATAACGGACGACCAGGAACTGTAAAGGCAGTCTTGTCCCTACAGTTTGGGTCGAGAGGTATCTGCCAGAAGGCATCTTTTAGGTCCAGACTTGTCACAAATTCTGCTTTCGGTAATCTACTCAAAATACCGTCAATCAGAGGCATCGGATATGCGTCCTTAACGGTAACATCATTAACCTTTCGGCTATCGATGCATAGCCTGACCTTTCCAGGTTTCTTTACTAATACTACGGGAGAGGACCATGAACTGTTTGACTCTTGAATAACTCCCAAATGAAGCATGCGGTCTAACTCCTCGTACATAAGTTTTTCAGTTGCAGGCGACACGGCATAGTGACGTTGCTTTATCGGCTTCGCTTCTGCTACATCAATTACGTGAGCAATTAACGAGGTCCTACCTAATCCTTGTTGAGAAAATGAAGGGAATAGCTCAATCGTTTTTTTCAATTGGTGATGCTGAGCAGGCGTGATCTCCTTCATTGTCGGATTTTCGAACGACGAGATATTAAAGTTCTTAGCCATAAGGTGAACGGGTAATAAATCAAAAACTGTCCAAAAATCAATACCCAGGTAAAGCTCTGCAGCTAGAGAAGGCACTAAATAAAAGCATATATTTTTAGTATCCCCTCGGTACGTTACTTCAGTAATGAGTTTACCTATAATTGGTTGATTCTGTCCGTCTGCTGTTCTTACTTTTGAAACCATCGGCTTATAACTTAATTTGTTACGAAGAAGTTCAGCAACAAGTTTGCCACCGATGCAGCTAATGGAAGCACCAGTGTCCATGAGTCCGACTACGGTTCTTCCAAGAAGCAGTACCTGAGCATGAGGGCGTAAGTCATTAGGTACAGCTATTATTGAGGCTAATATTGAAGTTCTTTCTGAACGACACTTGCTTTTAAAATCAATTTGACGACATTTTGAACGGTTTTTTTGTAAGTTTGGTGGGTCAACACGAATGTTGAGTGTTACATCAGGGTGAGAGGAACTGTCGGGTGGGATAGAAGTTTCAGCTAATTGCCTACTTAGTCGGTGTTGGTAGCTTTGCTGATCAATTGTCTGCGTGCACTTTTCTGCGGTGCGCGCGTACTCGAGTTTTTTGACGCGTTTAAGCTACAGTTTCCACAACTAGGTTTGTAGGTATCTGCTTTTCCACAGCCATAACAAAATACTTTGCGTTCTGCCATGCACTCTTGGTAACGGTGACCTTTTCCCGCACAATTCCAACACGATGAATCTACTGCTGATACTTCAAACTCCATAGCAGGCTCGACTTCTTCGTGAGACACATCTTCGACTTCAGTTTCTGATATGGCATTAACCTGACGAAGCATAGGTCGAGGCGAGGGTACTGATGGTTTGGCTTTAGCTATTGATTGCAAGAAAATCTCTCGCGTACGCACTAAATGTCGTAGAGCCTTTACAGTACTTGCCGGCTCATACAATATATTATGTTGAATTTCATTCAACAAGTTGGCTCTTAATGTTTCTACCAAAGATTTTTCAGACATGGGCTCGGAGAGTCTGTCAGCTAAAGATGCTATAACGCCATAAAAATCGTCAAACGATTCATTTGGTCGCTGTTTGCGACGTTCAATTTCGGTTCGTATGTTTCGGTCCGTTCGGTCGTCTTTAAATTGACCACGTAGAGCTACGCAGAGCTCTGGCCAGTAAACCTCCGATACACTTTTGTGATATCGCCAGTACCACTCACTGGCGCTACCATCAAACAAATTACTTGCATATCTGGCTGTCAAGTCAAAATTCCCATCTAAGGTCTGTTTAGTCAAAGCTTCTACTCGATAAATAAAGTCGTCAATGGACATGATTGCCTTTCCGGTAAACCGAATTTTCCAATTTGCCATTATTTGGCTTATCCGATCTGGTCGAAGGCCTGAACCTACTTCAATTCTACTAGGCGCGGCTCCGGCGGAATACGACCTAACACCAGCATGTATGTGATTTGCTGAGGGCGGTGAATTATGGGATGGTTCGGACATTCTTGCTGATTGACCTTGAGTAAATCCCGAGTTTGGCTGCATTGATGCTGGCAACCTAAGGAACTGCTCTACAGTTTGAGGCTCTACTTCAGCCAAAGGTTGCCTTGGCCCTGGAGATACATTCACTAAATTTGCTGTCGGACTGACTCGTAGACTATCGGACATAGCTTGTACTAGTCTATTAGTTTGATCAGCTAAACTGCTAGCAATAAGTCGAGACTGTTCTACCATGGCCCCTCTTATGGCTTCAGCAATCGATTGTTGAATCAGCTCGGCCATATTCGATGAGTCTTGCTGTAGATTTGCTGAACCCTGAGACATGTTGTTTTCGTCGGAGTTGGGCATTACGATTGGTTCACAATTTGTATCTCGCCTTGCTTGCGATCTGGTTTGTAAGGACTGAAAGGTGCTGGGCCACCTTGGATTTGAAGAGGAGGGCCCAGTGGGACTAAGATTTTCTGTTGAAGCTGAAGTCAGGTGTGTCAGACTTTCTTTGCAAACAGGACACACTTTCCGTTTTCCGATTTTGGTATGAAAACACGCTCGGTGGAAATTGTGTCCACACGATGTTGCCAACAACTGAGCTTGATATACAATAATTTCCGAGCAAATACAACAATGTTTGCCGGTGTCACTACTTCTTGTTAAATTTTCGACGCTATGGGACAAAACCATTTCGAAAAGGCTTAAAAATCTAATCGGACTAATTGTAGTCAAGGACTATATCTTAGACGCGTAATGGTACTAGATATATAAAAAGAGAAGAAAAAAAATTATAACGAAACCTTTTTTTTTTTTTTTCAAAATATCGATTGTAATCTGGGAGTCATGCGAACGACAAGGAGCTAGAATAGACTGCGTTACAACATTAAATGAGAAAATACGTGGGAAAGTGAAGATAAGGTATTGTTGGCCCAATCATTATTTTGCGGCGGATTATAGCACGAAAAATACTGGTTTATCCTTGTCCAGCAAAAATACTTATAGGCTCTCGGTACACTGTACGCTGGCTTCTGCATAAAGCAGAAGTACCAGCTTGGCTTTAATCAAGTTCAGTGAAATTAGTTATAGGGGATGGCTGCAGCTCAATAGTCCACAAGTCCAATAATCATCCAATAATAATCCACATAATTAATTAAACCAGAAGGTGTGATAAAGGGAAGGGAATTTCAAAACAACTATATGTCATTCCGCGGCGGATACAAGCATAATTAACAAGTCGATCCTTGTCCAGCAAAAATAACTTAAGCTCTTTGAAGAAGAGAAGGTAGTGGAAGAGGGATAGCCGATATCTGCATAAAACAGTACCAGTCGGCTTTAATTACAGCTAAGTGTACATAATGAAAAGGGATGACTGCAGCTCAATACTCCGCAAATTCAATAATCAACTTTTAATATATGCACCATGGTAATCAAAACAAACAAAACGAACTAAACAAGCCTATGACCACGGAGCTAAACCAATTAAAGTTATAACCTATCCAGATCGTCTGAGGCTAGTTACAGAAGCTGAAGCTATTTTGGGTATGATGCTAGGCCTAGATATCACCAACCTATCTTGCTTCCATAGCATCTACCAAAAAGCTAGGGAAATGGGTGTACCTTGAAAAGATATCGATCTACTACAGTATGGTAAGTGTCAGATGTCGGACACCGGTTCTACCTGAGGTTGGGGTTAACCGAACTAGACATTCGGGTGCCGAACGAACGTTCGGGCCCCACGTTGGGCGCCAAATTAATAAGATATGTAGCATGTTACGAAGTTGTCGAGAGGCTGTTATTGTGCATTGCAAGAAAAGGGTGCACGCGCTGGCTCCGGCTGTATGATCGGTAGATGGGGGAGGTTCCAATTTCTTTTATGTGTATTCTTGCGCTACGTTCTCGCGGTGCTAATTCATATTAATCGATAAATCGCGTGCGAACCATAGTAATATCGACTAGATAAAGGGGGGAACGAGAGAGGAACAAGAGGGAAAGGATACGCAATATTTTCTCATAACAGGCGCTGGAGGCTACGCTCCAAGATTGTCGTTTGGCTGCGCTGGACTGGTATTATTGTCACAGCTGTTGCCCACCCTACCATGATCATCATATTCCGGCAATAGTATATAGGTTGATGATCCCTAAGCCAAACGCCAATCTAAATCATACTCCTTCTATTGTAATATTGCATGACTCCCCAAAAAAAAGAAAAACTTACAGATTCATTTTAATAAACGTTACAATAATTCATTTTATTCATAAGAGGCATTCCAAGCGTAAAGGTATGTGTGCTATGAACAATAGCAAAAAAAAATAAAAAATATAGCAAAAGCGAAAAAGAACTATCGTTTAGAAAGGTAGTTGTGATTTTGTTTAAGGATTACGTAGAAATAATTAATTAAATATAATTTTATTTTATTTATTTATCTAATAAATAAGGGTACATTTTATTTAAAAAGAAAATACTTCCAAGTTCAAATTCAAATTCAATTGTAAAAAGAGAGGAAATATTATTTCTAAAGTAATCCAAATCAATTTCAAATTTCATATAAATTTATATATATATATATAGGTTTTATAAATGTTTTTAAACTAATTTATTCGCCTATTTTAAGCATTTTATTTATCTTACTTTTATTTAGTAAATTTTATTTATCTATTTATTAATTCATACTTATTTATTTTTAAATCATTTATGTAATTAATATATTTATTTATTTTAGTTTTATTTTTATTTAGTTTATTTTATTTATTTTTTTTTTTTTTTTTTTCTTTACTATAATTTATTTTAATTATCCATTTATAGATATAAGATAAGACAAAATTTTTCTATGTTAGATAGATACTTCACAAAATTCATTTATTTTATGTTTGTGTAGTATTATTTAGGGCGGCAATAATTATTAGTATTGATATTATAATGGCATAGCGTTGCAGGTGATAAAGTGATTTTGGTGGCATACATCTAGGCTGAGAATTATTCTCCGTATTAAAACTCATCATTAATAGCACGAACAAGAGCTTGAACGCTGCAAGCGCAAGCTTTGCTTTGTTGGATTCTCTTAAAATCTCTTCATTTTAAGAGAGCGGTCTTGCACGTTTTTTTCTTTTTCTTTAGCAACAATATTATTTATTATTTACACCATTTTTTTTTTTTTTTTTGTAGCACCGATTCACTTTATCACTTGCTGTAATAAACAATAAGAGAAAATAATTAAAAGATTATAATGCACTTACATTACTCCTCGGCGTCCAAAAGATCTTTTGAAGCGGTGAGAGCTGCATCAAAACAAAAAAGGTGGTTGGTTGGGGCTCTTAAAACAAAGCGGAATTGATAGAACTGTTATTGAGCTTTGACTCAATTATAGTTTTTTTTGCTTTAGTTATGCATGTGTTTCCTTTTTATTTTAAGTTGGTGTAATTGATGTACAAATATATATATTTTTATTTGAAATTTTTCTTTTCACTTCCTGAATATTTGTTTTATTTTAAATTTTAATTAATTTTGGGATTGAATTTGTTTGAACTTAGATTATACGATTAATTAACATATTTTATTTAGCTTAAGGTCGTGTGGGTGAATGTAAGCAATCTCATTGCATGGTTTTTATGAGTGTAATGTTTAGTTTTGTATGTCTAAATAAGTTTGTTGCGGTGTGATTAGGGTAGTATTAAAAGAATATTGTTTTTAACTTTTAACAAATTTGATTGATTTCTTTTATAGACATATACTTTTTTTTTTTTTCACATGTTCAGTTGTTAAGAAATTTAGTCCAACACTTTTTTTTCTGTTTTAGCATATCACGGTTTTAACGTTGATTAAACGTAGGATGTAGTTTTTTTTTTCTTTATTTGAGTGAAACTAACTATTTGGCAGTAAACGCAATTTTTTTCTTTTTTTTTTTGAGTTTTTCTGATTTTCGTTGTTGGGGTTTTATCATTTTTTCTGTTGTTGTTGTTGTTTTAATATATCAATGGCTGCACTTGGTCATGGCTGGGGCTGCGGTGGACGGGTCAGCTAGCACTTGTCGGCACAAATATCCGACTGTTCACTCCGACGGCCACGAGGTAAAAGAGAACGAATCAAACACGATCATCGCGGATATGGCCCGATCTTCACGATCGATCTTCGCTTCGTGAATTGCAAGAGTTGCATTTTCCCCAATTTGTGAGAGCGACTTAATCAGCCTCATATCTATCGATGGCGATTTAATCAGCCGCATAACTATAGGTGTCGCTAGTCAACAGCTCACATTGGTTTGGGCAGAAACGTTTGCATAATTTTAGGCAGGACTAATAGAAATTTCTGAGGCAAGCGCACTACATTGCATAGGGAGCTTTTAGGTGGGGGTGGCATCCAAACTTTTGATGCAGTTTTTTGGGGAATGTCACCAGCTATCTTGGCCATAAAATTTGGAAACTTTTGCTTAAAAACTGGCGAAGAAACATACATTCCGGTTTTTATTAGGGAGGTGGGGAATTTCGCGTTGTTTGGGGGCGTGGCATCCAAAGTTTTGAATCATAACTTTTTCAGTATCTACCTTCATGTCAATTTTGGTGGCTATAGCTTCAAAACTGTAGAAGAAATCCAAAACACCAAAAACGCCTTTTTCACGTATACATGTTGGTGGCTCAAATAAACCGACGTAAAAATAAGCAAAATAGAACGCGTTCTATTTTTTCTAATTTTTGAGTCGGTTTTTGACCGGACCTGAAAAATGTTGTGTATTCACACGAAAGCGCTTACTTTTTTAAAACAAAAGACGATGAAAAACCGACCGTGTGAAGGCAGATTAAGGAATGTCATCGGCTATGTTTCCACCAAATTTGGTGATTCTAGCTGTTTAAATGTGGGATATATAAGTGTTTAATCGATTTGCACATCGAGGTGTATCGATTTGTTATAGTTTTCCCAGGCCCCCTGAGGTCGTAGAGCCCTAAATTTAACACTTTGTCTGACGAAGGCATGTACCAAGATATTTGCAAAGTTGCAAGGCTCTAGCTTTGATGCACTGCGACCACTAGGGTCTATTGTGCCCTCGTCCTGGTTTCTGAGCTAAAGCTCCTCAAACAGGCCAATCGAACGCAAAAATGCGATGATGTCGCACGGTCTAAGAGCTTTCATTTCCTGTGTGGTAAGTGTAAGACCCCCCAAATGGAGCAGGCTCAACTGGCTGATGGATGAGCATTCCTCTAGTAGGTGTTCAGGAGTCTCGTCCTCCTCTAAGCAGAGTCTGCAAAGACTCTCCTCCCCTATCTTAAGATTGCGCAGATGCTTACGCAGTCTGCAATGCCCGGTCAGGAAACCCGTGACTATTCGGAGAGATTCTTTGCTCAACTCTAAACATTCCTTGGTTCTTTTGCTGTTGTAACTATTTAGCAGACGTTTACTCTGTTGTCACTTGCGACGATCGCCAGAAGTTCTCGCAAGCAGTCATGAGATCGGCATGACTGCTCTGACTGATGACCCCTGGGCCCAGCCCACACAAAGGTTCCGGACCATGAAGAGGTGTACTAGCCCCCTTTCTAGCCATGATGTCGGCCACTTCATTGCCGGGAATCCCCGCATGCCCTGCTACCCAGTAGATGGTAACTTTATTATTACTACCCAACCAATTGAGTGTTCCTATACATTGCCACACTAGTCTGGAAACAATCTTGTGTGCACTGAGTGCTTTGATTGCTGCCTGACTATCTGAGAAAATGGCTATGTCCCTACGATGGTGACCCCTCTCAATGTTGAAGGAGGCACATCTTTCAATCGCGTGCACTTCAGCTTGAAAGATGCTGGCGAATTTCCCTAGAGGTTCGTGGTATTTGAGTCGAGGTCCACAGACAACCGCACCCGCCCCATCCTCTGTAAGTGAGCCGTCAGTGTACCATCTAATAGCATGTGGTTTCACAGCATAGGTGGTAAACATGTTGGTCCACTCCGACTTGCTGCTATGTTCTGATTTGAAGAGTTTATCAAAACTAAACTGGGCTATCTGAACATCCTGCGGATATTCCATCAACAGGTCAGTTGCAGTCGCAGCCGAGTCAGCTGGTCTTGACCCTGTTAATCTCATAATGGATTTACGCGCACTGTGCTTGATGTACAAATGCAGTGGTGGGAGTCCGAGCAGCACATCCAAAGCTGTGGGTGGACAAGTGCGCATAGCGCCCGAGATGCACGTGCAGGCAAGTCTCTGGAGCTTGCCCAGTTGCCTTCTCGTGACATCAAGGTAAGCGCGCTTTGCCAGAACCACAGCCCCGTAGCTGACTATGGGCCTCACCATGGCAGTGTACATCCATAGCAGAATCTTTGGAGACACCCCAAGTTCTTCCCTGCAAGAGACCTACAGCTCATTTGGGCCATAGTGGCCTTGCGAACAGCATGTTCCACATGTTGTCTCCACAGTAATCGCTTGTCTAGGATGAGACCCAGATATTTGACTTTTTGTGGATATCGGTATTACTATACCCCCAATGGTTATGGGCCTAATGGATTTTAGCTTATAGCGATTGGTGAAGGCTACAATTGTGGTTTTAGCTGGATTGATGTTCAGCCCCACGTCTCTGCACCAGACTAAGCTGAGTTTTAGACCCAGTGTTATCCTGTCGCACACTGTGCTGTCATCAGCATAGCCTTGACATTCGAACCTATTTTCTGTAAGTTTATCTAACAGCTCATCCACCACAAGGCTCCAGAGTAGTGGTGACAAGACACCACCCTGCGGGCATCCTCTGGTGGTTTAAGCTCTAACTGTCACACTGTTGACAGTGACTTCCGCTATTCTGCTTTCAAGAAGTTTACCCAACCAGAACGTGAGTCCTGTCTCAATTCCCCTTCTACAGAGTGCTCTAACCACAACATCATGAGCTGTGTTGTCGAAAGCACCCTCACAGAGAGCTACCTCTTTTGCCTTTACAGAGCGCTGGACACTGTCAACCAGGCTCAGGAGAGCCGATTCAGTTGACTTACCTACTCTATAAGCTAGCTGATGAGCATGCAGAGGACTAAGCATCAAGTGCGAGATTCTGATGTGATTGTCTACAATCTTTTCGAGGGTTTTCAGCAGGAAGTAGGTTAGGCTGATTGGCCTAAAGGGTTTGGGATGAAATGGGTCTTTCATCCCCACCTTCGGGATAAAGATCAGCCTAGCCGTTCTCCAAGCCCTAGGAATGTAGCCCATAGCTAGACTCCCCCGGAAAATACTTAAAAGAAACAACATTAGCTGTTCAACACCTTCCTGAAGATGGATGGGAATGATGCCATCCATCCCCGGAGCCTTGTAGGGACTAAGTGTACTCACTGCCCACCTTATCTTTTGCTCAGTTACGATCGCTGCAGCCAGGCTCCAGTCAGGTCTCCTGTTGGGGATCCTTTCGTTACTGCTGTCTGCGTTTGAGATGGCTCTACAAAGAGGGAAATGAGTTTGCAGGAGAAGTTCCGCCTTCTCCTTCTCATGCTCTGTGAACGAACCATTCGATCTCTTTAAGCAAAGTTCAGAGAGTACTTTACATTTTGAGATCGCCATAAACACTCTATCCGCTGGTGCGGCTTGCTCTATACAGGAACAGAATTTCCGAAAGTGAGCCCGCTTACTATACCGGATTTCCTTGTTAAATTCTGTTAGCTTTTTAGTATATAACTCCCTTTGGTATATAACTCTTCTTAGCTGTGTTAAAAAGCTTCCTAACTTTTACACGAAGCAGCCCTATCTTCTTGTTCCACCAAGGATTGTCCCTGCTGGAGTCTAATTGTTTGACGGGACAGCTTGCATGATACGCATCCAAGATAGTCTCGCCTACTTCTACTGAGAGATGTTCGAGATCCTCAGGAGAGGATACTCTCCTACTCTGTTTCAGTCTGCTCAGATTTAATCCTAGACAGAGTGATAAAGTGACCAGTCAGTCCGTCGAGGATTCCTGATAACCCTGCTGAAACTGAGGTTGCTGTGAATGTCGAAGAGAATGATTCGGTGATCCGACATTGACGGTTCTGAGGAGACCTTCCAGTTGCGAACCAAACGGGAGCCCCCCTCATTGACGAAAGTGATATCAAGCACTTCGGCCCTAGTTTTAGTAATAAAAGTGGGTTCAGGCCCCACATTAAAGACGGTGAGATCCCTGGATACTAGATAATCAAGTAAATACTCACCTCTGCTGTTGTGCACTGTGTGCGTTGGCATCGCAAAATAGCAGCAGGGGTAGTTTTTGGCTGCTACAGTGTTGCACCAGATCCTGGACCTCTGGTGGGGGGGGCATCCGTCACATCACCCGGGAAGTATGCTGACGCTACCACAATACTCCCGAAATCGCCAGTGATCATCACCGCTACTAGATCTCTGTTGAGAAATTTGGAGAGACAGAGAAAGTTAATGTTCTTTCGCTTCAAGATACAAGCTCTCGGTGATGCCTCCCTAACGTCTGCAATTAATTGCATACTCACTTGGTTTATGCCGCAGATCCTGCCTCTGACGGCCCAAGGCTCCTGGATGAGCACCAGCCCCAGGTCAGACCTGGAGACCAACCTGCCGATGACAGCCGAAGCTGCCCTCGCGTGATGCAGGTTGATCTGTGCCACGCTGGTGACCACCATCCTTAGAGCTCTGGTTCGCCCTCCGATAGCGTCAGATATCATCATCGGATGGCATCTCATTGCCGGTGTGCTCCTCTACGCGTAGGCGCGACAGGTTCAGCCCCTGAAGAAATACCGAGTCCAACTCGGCATCTATTTTCGCTAACGCCTCAGCCTCTGCTGCCTCAACCGTGAGGGGGCAGAAGGGCGCCACTTTGGCTGCTGCCGATGACGTGCCGGGCACATCGTCGGCGTTCACCTCCGTGGACGCTCCCACATCCACCTGCTCCTGCTTCTCATGCAGGCGGCACTTCAGCTGGCCGAAGCGGTAACTCACCAGCATGCTCCTATTTTTGAGAAGCGCGAGCGCCTCGTTGTCCACTCCGAACGTCAACACCTTACCGCCACTCGACTCCAAGTGCCGGATCACGCGCCATGTTTCTGTGAGGAGACCCTTATTTCGCTCGTTGAGCAGACCAAGGGACTTCTCCACCTTCTCACCAGCCGTGCGAGGCAGGTACGGCGTGACAATGTTGGTCACCGGCAGGTCCTTTTGCAAGTACGTGCGAAGCTTTACGCCCACCGTGGTGCTGACGTCTGGCACCTTCGACTGTAGCCACCTGTAACTGGATGCCATTGAAGTTGAGAGCTGAGGTCCAGCCCTTCCTCATCTCGTCGACGAGTGCCTGCTCCACCGCCGTCAGCTCTTCCTTCGACAGAAGCCTCTTTGCGTAGTCACATCCAGAACAGTCAAGTAAGTGCCCTTGGCTACACTGGTGCAAGTGGCCGCCTTCGGACGCTTCGCGCCAAGTGAGGTCCGTGAGCCCTCCAGAGCTGCAGCGTTCTTCTGCCTCTTCTGATCGATCTTGGGGAGATCAGACGGCAACGTGTGGTGCAGCTGCCTTTTCCTCCCCGCAACGGCCTGGCCGTCGACTCTTTCCACAGGAGACCCGTTCAGGGCACGGTGCTCCAGGAATTTTCTACGAGCCTCTTCCGGCTTCCTGCCACGCCCAAGGTATCGAAGGTACGACTTACGGTTAGTACCGCTAAGGCCCTGCCTCAGTGGGTCTCCGGGTCCCCCAGGCTGACCTGCCACCGGAAGAGGTTTCTGCCTCGACCTTCCGGAAGAGGGTGTTGCGGCGTCTCTCCTGCTGGCAACGATCGCCAGAGGGACAGCCGCCGGAGCAGTGCCAGGCACTGCGGACCCCCCTCTGCTGTCAGTTCGTTTGGTGGCCTCACTGTCGGCCACCTGAGACTTGAAAGTCTCTGCACCTTTCGAGGCGCTCTGCTTCGGGGTCGAGCCCTTCAGCTTTGCAACACTCTTCGGGTGAGGGGCCAAGCCCCTGCGCGGCGACAGCTTACTACCATCGCCCAGAGCCACCTCCTCTATCCGCTCTGCTACCTGTGATGCGGTTAAGTCCCGCCTGTTAAATTTTGAAAAATTTGTGTTTTGGTCCATAAAAATCCGACGAGTGTAGGGTAGAGAAGTACCAGCGTATACTCACCGAGGCGGCCAGGTATCGGTAAGGCTCCGTCCAAATACAGTCGGTAACCCCTGACTGCAAACCAACCAATGGGCACGAAACGCATAACACCCTGGCTTAGGGAGGTGAAGCGGCACGCTTGTCTCAGGACGTCACCACCGCCCTTGTGAGATGTTGGGGAAAGGATGTGGGTAGGAACACGTATTGGGATTTGGGTGTATGTAAGACTATGTATTAAAGACGGTCAGACAAGCGCCTTGTCGGTTCCACACACGGTTTGGTACCCGCTGTTGTCCGGGACTGCTTATTCACGACAGATCGCTATTCGCAGCTAACCTCCACCGGAGGCCTTGCGCTATCCGCAACCTGCGACCTGTTCGGTGGCTTAGCTAGCCCACCTCAGAACCACCTCACTAGTTCTTTAGTACAGAAGGCGCTAGCTTTAAGGGAGTCGAAAAAATTTACGTTCATACAGACAGACGGACAGACGGGCGGACAGACACCATGACGGACATTGCACAAACCCAATATACATTGATACCTTTGGTATCAAAGTATAAGGATTAGCTATAACTCCAATGGTAAGGTATAACCAAGCCATATAGAGTATAACCAAGCCGCCAATTTCGATGTAACAACAGAAACAAATAAAGCGAATAAATATTCAGTATTGCGATCATACAAAAAAAAAATATAATTCTTATTTACCATTTAATTTATGGACTGACATTTACTTTTTTTTTTGGAAGGTTACGGAATATCTTGGTGTGCTGGTATGAAGAAAAATAAATATTCCTAAACCTGTAGCTTTTTTGTAGCTGTAGCTTTTTTAACCGACCAAAAATGGTGCCATTCACATTATTCGCATCGGTTTAATCCAAAATCCCGCCACTTTCTTTCTGTCACAAAATCTGGTCACTTTCTCCAGTTAATTGCTTGAATTTGTGCCAAAAATTCCTTAAAAACGCCTTTTTCACGTATACATGTTAGTGGTTAGAACGCGTTCTATTTTTCTAATTTTTGCGTCGGTTTTTGACCGGACCTGAAAAATTTTGTGTGTTTACACAAGAGCGCTGGCTTTTTAAAACAAAAACCGATAAAAAACCGACCGTCTGAAGGCAGCTTAACCCAAAAATAAATAAATTTTCTCATTATAAAAAAAAAAAAAAACGGGCCTGGCGAAAATCCTCCAACTGAACCCTCACCGAGGGTGCCGGCTGGGCACTGGGGACTGCACTGCCACTGAGTAGACGGGCATTGTCCTACGTCTCCGCGCGACTGCACCCATGGTGGTACAGTGCCTAGCTAAGGCTTTGGTACAGTACACTTCGATGGCCTCGGCACCATCGGAGGTACTGAGACTAAGAGCCATGGTTGGAGGTGCCTGGCGGTAGGCTAAAAACGCTCCTCAACGTGTCGCCAGTGATCACACCTCTGCGGTGGTTGGAGCAGCCCACAGCAGTTGCATCGCTACTGCCAAAAAAACCAACGCTTTGGCGAAGCAATGCGGAATTCGGCTCAGAATCCGATTGCGACCCAAGCAAACTTTCAGATAAGCCGATAAAAATCTTCTACCCAGCCTGAACCAGGAGGATGCCAAGGCCACTAGTATGGCAGGGTATGAGAGCGAAGGCACATTACAAGGCGGCTCTAAAGATCAGAGCTCGGCTACAGAGGAGCAGCAACCTCACCCCCGAGGAGAGGAGCAAGCTGCAATGGGCCGAACAAAAGATTGAGGAGGGCAGGCGGCATTTTGCGCAGAAACCGCAGATGCAGGCCGCCACCAGCGCCTACGCTAACATGGTCGAGGAACAGCTGGCAACTAAACGACAGCGTTCCATGGAGACGGCTAATTCGGAGGTGCCGGCCAGCAAGCGGTCAATGCCCACAAAAGCCAGGAAGGAAGCCGACAGAGATGTGTCGAAGAGGCACTTAGTCGTTGCGTTTATCAACAGGAGCGATCCTAATGGTAAAATGTCAGCAGATCAGTGGCAGAAGGTGGAGTCCGCTCTACTAAATGCGCTGATGGTAAGAATGCTGGAGCTCGATGCCACACCCATTTCGTTTGATAGCGCGGGGTGGTACAACGGAGTAAAGGTTCTTAGCTGCAAGGATGAGAGTACTCTCAAATGGGTCACGCAGGCAGTGGCAGCCATGGCGGCTCTGTGGGAGGGCGCCCAGCTAGAGGTAGTGGAGAGAACGAAGATTCCCTCCGTACCAAAGGCGAAGGTGTTCCTACCACGAGTCGTGCCTATGGAGCAGGCGCTGCGACTTCTACAGTGGCAAAATCCGGACGTGCCAACCGCTGACTGGCAGTTTCTTCATGTAGCCAAGCCCGATAGCAAGGGCCAGCACATGATTCTGCAAATTAGCAAGGTGGCCGAGGATTTTCTCTATCCGCGATTCGGGAAGATGGCGTGGGGCATGGGCAGTGTCTTCCTGCGCCTCAAAAAGCGCCACCCCTCCGACAACAATGAGTTTACACTCATACAAGGTGAAGTGGAGCAGGATCTTGGCCTGATCGAGGCGACAAGCGGCCTGGAAATGGCTAGCACGGCCTCAGAAGCCAGCTGCGATGGGGACGAAGAGGAGACGGAGGATGTAGATACGACGCTGACATTCGCCACATATGAGCTGGATGCATCCGACAGCAAAATGCTGAGGGCACTCCAGCTCAACCTACATAAAAGCAAGCTGGCGTCGGCGGAGCTCCTTCTAACCCTGAAGGAAGGACCTGCCGATGTGGCCTTAGTACAAGAGCTGAAAGAAGCCAAGTAGTTTCTTTGAGTATTATTTTTATACTGATTTTATTGTTAAAATCCTAGGCCTTATATACGTAACAAAGTGTTATGCGCTTATTATCTCCTGCAAGATAATAAACTCCTTTATCGTTAGGGTACTTTTAATTCCTACTTTCTATTGACCTGCGCGCAGGCAGGCTTGTCGGGATCCGCGATATTATTTGTTTTATTATCTTCCACATGTATTTACTCTAGGATAATCGCATGAAGGAAAAGCACTGTGGTCACGTCTTGTTATCATCATTCTTTTGTTTATCTAGCTTTATCTTCTAGTGGACTGAATGTATTTATTTGGCCGATAGCCGCGGAAGGCGAGAATCGGCTCTATAACACCGTGTTTATTTTTGAACATTCTGCCGGGGGCCACAAAAGTGAGGTACGGCGTCATGTCCCTTTACTTTTACAGCTTCTCGATGTGTCGAGCCTTAAACTCTGCTAAGGATCCTTAGAGATAGCTGCTGGTCTTTTGCTAGGCACTCTAAGTAGCGCTGTCGGCTGCGTCTTCTGATGGGCAATCTAAGTTGCGCTGTCGGCTGCGACTTTTGTTTGTCGCTCTAGGTAGCACTGTCGGCTGTGACTTCTGATGGGCGCTCTATGTAGCGCTGTCGGCTGCGACTTCTGTTGGACGCTCTAGAATACGTTGTCTGCTGCGACTTCTGTGACGTCCTTTCTTGTGCACTAATATCTGGTATTGGCAAGTCTCAAGTAGCGACGGCCTAGCACTACTTTCTGCTCTAATACTTGATACCGGCTCGTCACTAAATTTTGTGACGGCCTGGCACTGGTTTTTTAAGGCAGCTCTAATTTGTAAGATTAGAGCGGCAAAACCAAAAGGTCCAAGCAGACGGTGTTTGCCCCTTACCACTGGTGGGGGGAAGCAATCAGCGCATCCGGCTCGAAGGACCAATGAAACAAACCAAGTTGTTTCTTTGAGTATTATTTTCATACTGATTTTATTCTTAAAATCCGAGGCCTTATATACGTAACAAAGTGTTATGAGTTTATTATCTCCTGCAAGATAATAAACTCCTTTATCGTTAGGGTACTTTAAATTCCTGCTTTCTATATATCCCCTATCGTGATCCTCGATATTATTTGTTTTATTATCTTTCACATGTATTTACTTTAGGATAATCGCATGAAGGACAAGCGCTGTGGTCACGTCTTGTTATCATCATTATTTTGTTTATCTAGTTTTATCTTCTAGTGGACTGTATGTATTTATTTGGCCGATAGCCGCGGAAGGCAAGAATCGGCTTTATAACACCGTGTTCATTTTTGAACAAGAGCCTTAGATAGCGTCGGGCAACCAAGTCTCGGGGCTAAGGTCGAACAACTTCAACATCTTCTACCCGACCACAGTAAGAAGAACAAGAACTGCCATCCTAGTAAGGAAGGGGATCTATGCCTATTTAATGTCTAATAACAGCACCGATGACCTAACAGTCGTCGCAATAGAGGGCATGAGAAGTCAGCCGCTGCTGCTGGCATTCTGCTACATGGCACACGATAACACGACACCACCAGAAGAATTACATCGCCTTCTGAGGGATGTATCAATGAAAGGGCAGCCACTGATCGTCGGAGCAGACGCCAATGCCCACCACACGTTATGGGGGAGTCCTGACATCAACGATAGAGGTGAGTCACTACTCCATTTTATCCTAGATTACGATTTAAATATAAGAAACGTGGGAAAGTCCAGTACATACATAGGACCGACTTCATCCAACGTGCTAGATTTAACTTTTACAAAAAACGATGTCGATGTGGGAGAATGGAGAGTTCTTGAGAGACCCTCCTTCTCAGACCACAAGTACATCTCCTTCACTACTAGATCAAACCTGAAACCCTTAACTAACATAGTATTCCGAAACCCTCGGAACACAAACTGGGGGAGTGCAGATGCAGGCTCGAAAACGGGCTACCAACAGCACTACATATAAACACGGAGGCGGGCATAGCGGAATCTCTGATGTTCCTGACAAACGACCTCGTGGACGCCTTTATACGCTGCTGAAGAAGAGAGAGGTACTCCTCCTTCCATCTGTTCCAGAAAAGTTGCTGGATGTAAGTAGCGTGCTGCCAGCGATCGAGACGGCTGCAGTTCAAAGATGAAATATCGGGCTCAGGGAGTGCAACGATTGGTCTACCAATAAGAAAATGGCCAAGTGTCAAAACGTCGAGTTCTGCGGGACTTTCTCAAAGCGATACAAGACGGCGTGAATTAATTATTGCTTGAATTTGACACACAAAGGTGCGCAATTCATAAAATCCAAGAATCGAAGACCCCATCGAGCGGTACAAATGATGCTTGGCCAGCTTAACTGCGGCCACCGAAGTGGGGCGATCGAGGAGGTTTGAATTTCCAGTCGAGTCCTTTGCTCAAACAGTAGGCATGAACTGACTCGAGATGCTTTCCATTTAAGAACAAATTCCGCAGCTAAATTAGTCGCATTGTCAGACCACATGCAGTTGGGTATACAGCCTTGGTGGCGAAGCAAACAAAAACGCATATGTAGCACTTGTAAGGAGCCTTTTTCCGAACCTCTGGGCTGTAATAAAAAGGGCCGAAATAATCAACTCCTGTGATCGTAAATGCTTGTGAGCTCTGAACGCGTTCTTTTGGTAGACTTGCCATGATGTGTTTAACAAGGCGAGGACGTGGTCTACATCAAATTATGCACTTGCGCAGGGCTCGCGATACCGTTTTTAGACCGCTAATTGGTCAATACTGCATTCGCATCGCAGCAAGAGCTTGGAGACCAGCGTGATGGTACTTACGATGAAAGTAAGTTACGATAGATAATGTCAAGGGATGATTCTTCGGCAGCAAAATTGGATGGCGGGCGTCGAAGCCAAGTGTTGAATTCGTCAGGCGTCCGCTTACACGCATTAAACCGAAGTCATCTAAGAATGGGCAAAGCGATGATATAATACTTGACGAGCTGACAATCTTTTTCTTCTGAAGCTGAATATATTCCTCATGCAGATGAGCCCTTTGAACGACGCGAATAAGAATCTATGTCCCAAGACGAATGTTTTCGGCCGAGAGCTGCACCGATTTAGAAGAGGTCTGCAGATTGATGAACTGAGTTAATGTATTTCAACGAAAGGGACATATCGCCATAATCAGACGTAACTAAGAGAATCTTGTTCCGAATTTCCGGTAACTGGAGCAGAGGAAGGCAGTGTGCTGGCCACTGATCAAGATTTCCCTGCAAGAATGGAGGACCTCGCAGCCAAAGCGCTAAGCGGAATAGCCCGTTTGGTAATGCTCCCTTGGAAAGAATATCAGCAGGATTCATTGAAGTCGGCGCATATCGCCAATCCATATCCGCTGTTGGCTCCTGTAATTCTATTTGCGACAGAAACATTGAATTTAGATGATTCTCCCAGCAACCAAGAGAGGACTACTGATGAGTCTGACCAGCAGTAAACCTTGAAAATTTTCATCTTCACTATTTCTAAAACCAATTGCGCCTGCAAGTGGGCAGCGCATAGCTCGAGCTTCGGAATCGTGATGGTTTTTAAAGGAGCGATACGAGCTTTTAAGCCGAGTAACTGAGAGTGCACCTGGCTGCGAATTCGAGCACCACCTTCAAAGCCGAAAGTTTCCCTTAGACAAAAGCTTGGTGGATTGATCCATTATGTTGCGGACCTCCTCAAGAGAACCGCCTCCTGATATCAAATCATCCACGTAGAAATGCTGCAGAACGATTCGTGAGCCCAGAGGGTAATGCAAGCTTCGGTCCTTAGCTAGCTGATGCATAGCGCGTATGGCAAGGAATGCGGCGGGCTTAGTTCCATAGGTGACAGTATTCAACTTATAGCATTTTATATCCTCTTCGGGAGAGTCACGCCACAGTATGCATTGGAACCAGGCATCGGGAGCGGCGAGTCGGACGCACCGTTACATCTTGCAAATATCAGCTGTGAGCGCGATAGGAAAGGTTCGAAAACGAATAAGTATATTGAAAAGCTTGTCTTGGATTGTAGGACCAGCCATGAGAATATGGTTTAAGTATAATCCAGACGTAGTAGCGGCAGACCCATCGGATTTTAGCACGCAATGATGAGGTAGAAAATATTGGCATCTGTGCATATCTGCGCTCGGCACCAGTGACATATGATTGAGATCGACATATTCCTTCATGAATGCCGAACATTGCGTCTTAAGGTGAGGAGCTCGAACTAATTATCGCACAAGGTTTTCAAGCCAGCGCCCAGCTTGCATGTTTGAATGGCAAGCGAACCGAATATTCGCCTGAAGGCAATCAAACGAAATTCTGCTGGGCATGCGAGCTCTTCCTTTGTAGCTTTGGAGCGATTTCTCAAAAATGACGCCCTAAGCCGTCCAGCCGAGTATGGTGAGTGCTGGCATCCGATGATCTTTGATTAACGACGAACGAAGAGAGTTTTGGGGTCCGATGACCGCCACCAGAGAAAATCCAACCCAGCTGAGTCTTCTGCAAGAATGGCAGACCTGGCGCAAGCTGTATTTGCCCAATGCAAAGTAGATCGAAAAATAAACCAACTCCGATGAGAAGATCTATACTATAAGGTATATTAAATGAAGGGTCGGCTGGTTGGATGTTAGGAAAAACATCCCAATTGAAAGTGCTCACGCACACCCCAGGCTGATTTTCAGTAATTGTCTGGGCGATGACAGCAGTGAGGCTTGTAACAAAATCTGAAGTCCGCGACTTTAGGACGAGGTCGACTGAGCATCCTTTTTTTTTTAAAGTTGGCATCACCTATGCCAGAAACTGCAGCCTGTGTTTTGATTTTACGAAGTTGTAATTGATTTGCGAAACGAGAAGTAACGAAGTGTAGCTGTGAGCCGGAGTCTAGGAGTGCTCGGCAAGGAACGAAAGAGCCAGAGTTGTTTTTAATAAGTACAACAGCTTAAGCTAGTAGCACGGCATCAAATGTCGAGTGAGATACGAGAGCTTGATGAGAGGTTGGAGATGCCGGTGTGGTGCTGACTGCAGTAAACGACCCTACTGCAAGCTCATGAGTGGTGTTGTGGGTGCCGATGGGTGAAGTTTGCGTAAAATGCAACAGAGAATGATGCTTTGCGCGGCATATGCGGCAGCATCCAGATTTGCAGTCTCGAACTTGGTGCCCCGCTTTAAGACAATTTAGGCACAGAGAGAGCCTTTTAGCTTCCTTTTGTCGTAAGTTTGGAGATAAGTTTCCAAAGCGTGGGCACTGGTATATTTGATGGCTTGTGTTTTCGCAAAAAAAAAAAATACCGAATGGGCTCATTGGAGACAATAAACGATTTTCTTTGTGTTGTACTCACGGTTTTGCCTGACTTGCCAGCATGATCCTTCTGCAATGCAAAATCCATATTTTCAAGAGTTCTACATCGTTTTTCCAAAAAGATTTTTAGTTTATTCCAAGATGGTAGCTCGCTGCTTGAAGACGCTTCTTCCCATTTTGCCAAAGACGCCTTATCAAGCATCTGCGTAAGTGATTTCACAATGATACAGTCGGCTATCTCCTCCTTTGATGCAAATAATTCTGAAGCACAAAGATGAGAGGTGATCTTGTAGGTGAACTCTCTTAGCTTTCCTGCAGACGCATCCACCTTCTCAAGACCAAGTATCTTTCTAATGTGTGCCTGTAAAATAATACGTTTGTTATAAAATCGATTTTTAAGAACTTTCCAAGCGATAGTATTGTTGCCCTCATTATTATAGACGAGAGCTCGGTTTCGATAATGCTCGTAAACAGCGAATAAAAGTTGGTCCAATCAGCATAGGAGACATCGAAACTGGGTAATGTCAAATGAGGCAAACGAGATCGACGGGGAATGACGATAACTGACTGAGTGTCGGTGGGATTTGGTTTGAGTGTTGAACTAAGCGGCATGCTGCTAAGTTTGCTTAGCGCAAGTTGTAAGGTAGTTCTAAGCTGCATTAATGCGGAGCAAAACTGTGCTGGCAACTCACTAGACATGGCGTCAAAGTATATCTCTTCCAAACTGGAATAAGCTGCATCAAAATTTGTCTCCAGTTTGCTTTATAAGTCCAATAGAGCGTTCAGCGCATAATCATCAAGCGCTGCTAGCTTGTTTTCATCTATATCTTGGCACCCATGCTTCAATCGGTTAAAAATTGACTGCGTCTTTAGCCTCAAAATGACACTTTATCCACATTAGCCCCAGTTGAAGCATTCATGTTTGATGGAGAGCTGGAGCCCGAAATATTGCAATTAAAATGCTTTTATATATATTGCGGTGCGTTTGTATGTATTGCTCACCAGGTAGAAGACGAAAGAAAAAATGTACAGCAAGCTCAACTGCAACTACGATAGTCTGCAGCAGTAATGTGACACGATGAGTTTATTAAGGCACTATACGGGAGGCGAGTACTTTTATCTAGCACTGTACGAGAATTGCAAGTCAAAAGCGAAATCCGAAAAGAACTAAAGGCGGGCGCGCGTCCGCATGTACATACTTGTGTGTGTATGATTGCACGCACGTTTTTCACCGAAGCAACAGCGAGATTATGCCTATATACATATGTATATGCATTTGACTGTACAAATCAGTCACTGAGTTGATGATAATTACACACAAGAACGAACCAAGAAACGCGTCGAGAGAAATCACGTCGGGGTCACCAAAATGTTGGGAGCTGCCGAGCTTTTTCGACAACTTTGATTTGCGTAACAATGTCTTAGTTTTTCAGAGTTATTTATTAAGCAGATCGCCTGACATTTGACATTTATTTACATTTGTCTTGTGAGATTATTTTATTTCATTTACATTAGTCAATGCCTTGCTATCTAGCAATACACGCAAATGATCAAGACAACCGACAATCCAAGAGTAAATTCATGCGTGCTTGGCTTAGCTAGGTATGCAAGAAGCAAAGAAGAGAAATGCAGTTATAGAATATATGACGATAACTTAAGAGAGCAGCGCTGCCATAAGCGCTTGCAATTTAACAATTTAAGAGCGCAAAAAGGGCAACGTACTCAGGCAGCAACAGCTGCTGCCCTAAACAGTCACATTAATTTACACTTATCTATGCATAAACAATAATTTCTCCCTTTTGAGTTGTGCCGGTACATTACATAATATTTTTGGGGTTAGGGTCGATCGGCACCCAAAATCACTAAACCTTATCCATATATATAAAATAGTTTGTCCTGACTGGCTGACTGACTGATTGTTGAGAGGCCCACAGCCTAAACGATAAGAGCTAGAAGGCTGAAATTTTCACGAAATATTCCATTCTCGGTGAAAGTGAGCACTAAGAAAGGATTTTTAATTTGGCCCACTCCTTCGAGAACCTCCCAAACAAATCTATTTATTGCATTAATCACTTTACCTCATTCCACCACTCTGGTGGCCTCATTGTCGCACAAGCAGTGAGTTTCAACGCCGCCGAGTGTACAAAAACAAAACACATGACCCATTCCACAAGCTATTGCGGCCGAATTTACAAAAACAAAACACATGACCCATTCCACTTCTCCCGTCTGTACATGTGTCTCCGTTATTCTCTTTTCTTCTTTGTGCCTTTGAAAATTGTTTTTCGAATCAAGTAGCATTTGTTGTTGTTGTTGGTAAGTGTTGTTGTTGGGCGCGCAATGCTTCTTTTCGTTGGTATCATTGATTTAAAACAAATCAATTAAAACATAACTTGGTTTTGTACACCAGAATATGTTACGCGAGTGGTTTTACCTACATTCTTGCTAATTTTCAAACAAAACTTAACACACAAATTCCTATTGCCATTGTTGTTTTTATATAATTTTCAAACTGACATTTGTAACATTGATTGGTGTTGCAAATGCACATATGTACATACATACATACAAACATACACATGTGTGTACCTACATTTTACATTGTTTTGTACATACATATATTTAAAACAAGTAAGAAGGCTCTAGTCGAGAAATCCCGACTAGGACATACCCTTAACCCGATACTTAACCATTACAGTTACTTATGTATATTAAATCAGTGACCAATATGAACAAACTTCAAAATGCGATATCTCCGGGGTTTCTTAACCGATTTTGATCAAATTTGTTTTAAATATTCATTACTTTATCTGTAGTTTCAAACCTCATTTTCACAATATTGAAATTCAAGATTTTTTTGTTATCGATCACATGTGTATATCGGAAACCAGAAATGTTATCGAAAATTTAATGCAAACTTGATCTGCTCAGGGTATAGGAGAGCTTAAGTTTCAAGTTTGAAGTCTCTAGCTTTTATAGTCTCTGAGATCGGAGCGTTCATACGGACGGACAGACGGACAGACAGACAGACGGACAGACGGACAGACAGACATGGCTAGATCGACTCGGCTGTTGATGCTGATCAAGAATATATATACTTTATAGGGTCGGAGATGCTTCCTTCTGTCTGTTACATACATTTGCACAAAACCATTATACCCTTATTTACCCATTTTATGGGTTAAGGGTATAAAAAATACGTAATGCATAAACGTGGCATAGATTTGTACATATGTACATTCATGTAATTTGTATTTGTTTTTTTTATATCGAGCACTTTGTGCGAAAATAATTAGTCTTGAACATCTTTGTACTTGCTGCTTATCTAAATTAGACAAAACGTAACACACAAACATTATTGATATACAATTTCGAACAAGCAAGCAAAGCACATATGTAAGTTTGAAAAGTATGTTGGTTTTGGGTATAAAAAGGCAGGCAGAAGAGGTAGGCGTGACATTCAAATTTGTGATGCACATCTGTGGCGGATGGCACCTTCTATCTCCCTATCAAGTTTGGAGACTCTAGCGCTAAAAATGAGAAAGATATTGAGGTGGTATTGCACATTTGTTACGGTTGTCACTAACAATGTTTCTACCAAATTTGGTGACACTAGCGCAAAAGCTGGGAAAGATATAGAAATTTAAGATTTTACGAGGTGGGTGGAAAAGGTGGGCGTGCCATATAAAACTTTGATGTAGATCGGTTACGGATGTCACTAACAAGGTTTCTACCAAATTTTGTGACTCTACCCCAAAAACTAAAAAAAAAATGTAGAGTTTTCAGATTTTAGGAGATGGGTGGTATACGTGGGGCGTGGCATCCAAAATTTTAATGCATATCTTTGTAAGATCTACCTTCCCATCAAATTTCGTGAGTATTGCTTTAAAACTGTGGGAAATACAGTCATTTTCGATTATAACTGAAAGGGGGGCTGTTTTTGAGGAATGTCACCAGCTATCTTGCTATCAAATTTGGTGACTATATGCTAAGATGTGGAATATATATGTGTTTTATCGATTTGCACATCGAGGTGTATCGATTTTTATCGATTTCCCAGGCCCTTGAGGTCGTAGATCTAAATTTAACACTTTGGCTGACGAAGGTATGTACCAAAATATTTGCAAAGTTGCAAAGCTCTAGCTTTAAGGGTGTTGAAAAAAGTTGCGTCCAAACGGACGGACGGACAGACACCTTGACGGACATTGCATAAGCCCAATATAATATGATACTATTGGTATCAAAGTAAAATGACGCCTCTGATTCTTAACCCCAATGGTGGCGTGAAAAAGAGAATATTAAATATTTTGCTAATATGTTGTTAAACATTAACTAATTTATCTATATATATAAAATAGTTTGACCTGACTGATGCTGAAACTGAGGTTGCTGTGGATGTCGAAGAGAATGATTCGGTGATCCGACATTGACGGTTCTGAGGAGACCTTCCAGTTGCGAACCAAACGGGAGCCCCCCTCATTGACGAAAGTGATATCAAGCACTTCGGCCCTAGTTTTAGTAATAAAAGTGGGTTCAGGCCCCACATTAAAGACGGTGAGATCCCTGGATACTAGATAATCAAGTAAATACTCACCTCTGCTGTTGTGCACTGTGTGCGTTGGCATCGCAAAATAGCAGCAGGGGTAGTTTTTGGCTGCTACAGTGTTGCACCAGATCCTGGACCTCTGGTGGGGGGGCATTCGTCACATCACCCGGGAAGTATGCTGACGCTACCACAATACTCCCGAAATCGCCAGTGATCATCACCGCTACTAGATCTCTGTTGAGAAATTTGGAGAGACAGAGAAAGTTAATGTTCTTTCGCTTCAAGATACAAGCTCTCGGTGATGCCTCCCTAACGTCTGCAATTAATTGCATACTCACTTGGTTTATGCCGCAGATCCTGCCTCTGACGGCCCAAGGCTCCTGGATGAGCACCAGCCCCAGGTCAGACCTGGAGACCAACCTGCCGATGACAGCCGAAGCTGCCCTCGCGTGATGCAGGTTGATCTGTGCCACGCTGGTGACCACCATCCTTAGAGCTCTGGTTCGCCCTCCGATAGCGTCAGATATCATCATCGGATGGCATCTCATTGCCGGTGTGCTCCTCTACGCGTAGGCGCGACAGGTTCAGCCCCTGAAGAAATACCGAGTCCAACTCGGCATCTATTTTCGCTAACGCCTCAGCCTCTGCTGCCTCAACCGTGAGGGGGCAGAAGGGCGCCACTTTGGCTGCTGCCGATGACGTGCCGGGCACATCGTCGGCGTTCACCTCCGTGGACGCTCCCACATCCACCTGCTCCTGCTTCTCATGCAGGCGGCACTTCAGCTGGCCGAAGCGGTAACTCACCAGCATGCTCCTATTTTTGAGAAGCGCGAGCGCCTCGTTGTCCACTCCGAACGTCTACACCTTACCGCCACTCGACTCCAAGTGCCGGATCACGCGCCATGTTTCTGTGAGGAGACCCTTATTTTGCTCGTTGAGCAGACCAAGGGACTTCTCCACCTTCTCACCAGCCGTGCGAGGCAGGTACGGCGTGACAATGTTGGTCACCGGCAGGTCCTTCTGCAAGTACGTGCGAAGCTTTACGCCCACCGTGGTGCTGACGTCTGGCACCTTCGACTGTAGCCACCCGTTGGCATCGTTGTCCATGCAGTCTACCAAGACTAGACCATCCTGGAACTGGATGCCATTGAAGTTGAGAGCTGAGGTCCAGCCCTTCCTCATCTCGTCGACGAGTGCCTGCTCCACCGCCGTCAGCTCTTCCTTCGACAGAAGCCTCTTTGGGTAGTCACATGCCAGAACAGTCAAGTAAGTGCCCTTGGCTACACTGGTGTAAGTGGCCGCCTTCGGATGCTTCGCGCCAAGTAAGGTCCGTGAGCCCTCCAGAGCTGCAGCGTTCTTCTGCCTCTTCGGATCGATCTTGGGGAGATCAGACGGCAACGTGTGGTGCAGCTGCCTTTTCCTCCCCGCAACGGCCTGGCCGTCGACTCTTTCCACAGGAGACCCGTTCAGGGCACGGTGCTCCAGGAATTTTCTACGAGCCTCTTCCGGCTTCCTGCCACGCCCAAGGTATCGAAGGTACGACTTACGGTTAGTACCGCTAAGGCCCTGCCTCAGTGGGTCTCCGGGTCCCCCAGGCTGACCTGCCACCGGAAGAGGTTTCTGCCTCGACCTTCCGGAAGAGGGTGTTGCGGCGTCTCTCCTGCTGGCAACGATCGCCAGAGGGACAGCCGCCGGAGCAGTGCCAGGCACTGCGGACCCCCTCTGCTGTCAGTTCGTTTGGTGGCCTCACTGTCGGCCACCTGAGACTTGAAAGTCTCTGCACCTTTCGAGGCGCTCTGCTTCGGGGTCGAGCCCTTCAGCTTTGCAACACTCTTCGGGTGAGGGGCCAAGCCCCTGCGCGGCGACAGCTTACTACCATCGCCCAGAGCCACCTCCACTATCCGCTCTGCTACCTGTGATGCGGTTAAGTCCCGCCTGTTAAATTTTGAAAAATTTGTGTTTTGGTCCATAAAAATCCGACGAGTGTAGGGTAGAGAAGTACCAGCGTATACTCACCGAGGCGGCCAGGTATCGGTAAGACTCCGTCCAAATACAGTCGGTAACCCCTGACTGCAAACCAACCAATGGGCACGAAACGCATAACACCCTGGCTTAGGGAGGTGAAGCGGCACGCTTGTCTCAGGACGTCACCACCGCCCTTGTGAGATGTTGGGGAAAGGATGTGGGTAGGAACACGTATTGGGATTTGGGTGTATGTAAGACTATGTATTAAAGACGGTCAGACAAGCGCCTTGTCGGTTCCACACACGGTTTGGTACCCGCTGTTGTCCGGGACTGCTTATTCACGACAGATCGCTATTCGCAGCTAACCTCCACCGGAGGCCTTGCGCTATCCGCAACCTGCGACCTGTTCGGTGGCTTTAGCTAGCCCACCTCAGAACCACCTCACTAGTTCTTTAGTACCGAAGGCGCTAGCTTTAAGGGTGTCGATAAAAGTTTCGTTCGTACAGACAGACGGACGGTCGGACGGACGGGCGGACAGACACCATGACGGACATTGCACAAACCCAATATACTATGATACCTTTGGTATCAAAGTATAAGGATTAGCTATAACTCCAATGGTAAGGTATAACCAAGCCATATAGAGTATAACCAAGCCGCCAATTTCGATGTAACAACAGAAACAAATAAAGCGAATAAATATTCAGTATTGCGATCATACAAAAAAAATATAATTCTTATTTATCATTTAATTTATGGACTGACATTTACTTTTTTTTGGAAGGTTACGGAATATCTTGGTGTGCTGGTATGAAGAAATATATATATTCCTAAACCTGCCTTCACACGGTCGGTTTTTCTGTAGCTTTTTTTAACCGTCCAAAAATGGTGTCATTCACATTATTCGCATCGGCTTAATACAAAATCCCGCCACTTTCTTTCTGTCACAAAATCTGGTCTCTTTCTCCAGTTAATTGCTTGAATTTGTGCCAAAAGTTCCTTAAAAACACCTTTTCACGTATACATGTTAGTGGTTCAAATAAACCGACGCATAAATGAGCAAAATAGAACGCGTTCTATTTTTCTAATTTTTGCGTCGGTTTTTGACCGGACCTGAAAAATTTTGTGTGTTTACACAAGAGCGCTGGCTTTTTCAAAACAAAAACCGATAAAAAACCGACCGTCTGAAGGCAGCTTAACCCAAAAATAAATAAATTTTCTCATAATTAAAAAAAAAAAAACGGGCCTGGCGAAAATCCTCTAACTGAACCCCTTCCCGAGGGTGCCGGCTGGGCACTGGGCACTGGGCACTGCATTGCCACTGAGCAGACGGGCATTGTCCTACGACTCCGCGCGACTGCACCCATGGTACAGTGCCTAGCTAAGGCTTTGGTACAGTACACTTCGATGGCCTCGGCACATCGGAGGTACTGAGACTAAGAGCCATGGTTGGAGGTGCCTGGCGGTAGGCTAAAAACGCTCCTCAACGTGTCGCCAGTGATCACACCTCTGCGGTGGTTGGAGCAGCCCACAGCAGTTGCATCGCTACTGCCAAAAAAAACCAACGCTTTGGCGAAGCAATGCGGAATTCGGCTCAGAATCCGATTGCGACCCAAGCAAACTTTCAGATAAGCCGATAAAAATCTTCTACCCAGCCTGAACCAGGAGGATGCCAAGGCCACTAGTATGGCAGGGTATGAGAGCGAAGGCACATTACAAGGCGGCTCTAAAGATCAGAGCTCGGCTACAGAGGAGCAGCAACCTCACCCCCGAGGAGAGGAGCAAGCTGCAATGGGCCGAACAAAAGATTGAGGAGGGCAGGCGGCATTTTGCGCAGAAACCGCAGATGCAGGCCGCCACCAGCGCCTACGCTAACATGGTCGAGGAACAGCTGGCAACTAAACGACAGCGTTCCATGGAGACGGCTAATTCGGAGGTGCCGGCCAGCAAGCGGTCAATGCCCACAAAAGCCAGGAAGGAAGCCGACAGAGATGTGTCGAAGAGGCACTTAGTCGTTGCGTTTATCAACAGGAGCGATCCTAATGGTAAAATGTCAGCAGATCAGTGGCAGAAGGTGGAGTCCGCTCTACTAAATGCGCTGATGGTAAGAATGCTGGAGCTCGATGCCACACCCATTTCGTTTGATAGCGCGGGGTGGTACAACGGAGTAAAGGTTCTTAGCTGCAAGGATGAGAGTACTCTCAAATGGGTCACGCAGGCAGTGGCAGCCATGGCGGCTCTGTGGGAGGGCGCCCAGCTAGAGGTAGTGGAGAGAACGAAGATTCCCTCCGTACCAAAGGCGAAGGTGTTCCTACCACGAGTCGTGCCTATGGAGCAGGCGCTGCGACTTCTACAGTGGCAAAATCCGGACGTGCCAACCGCTGACTGGCAGTTTCTTCATGTAGCCAAGCCCGATAGCAAGGGCCAGCACATGATTCTGCAAATTAGCAAGGTGGCCGAGGATTTGCTCTATCCGCGATTCGGGAAGATGGCGTGGGGCATGGGCAGTGTCTTCCTGCGCCTCAAAAAGCGCCACCCCTCCGACAACAATGAGTTTACACTCATACAAGGTGAAGTGGAGCAGGATCTTGGCCTGATCGAGGCGACAAGCGGCCTGGAAATGGCTAGCACGGCCTCAGAAGCCAGCTGCGATGGGGACGAAGATGAGACGGAGGATGTAGATACGACGCTGACATTCGCCACATATGAGCTGGATGCATCCGACAGCAAAAATGCTGAGGGCACTCCAGCTCAACCTACATAAAAGCAAGCTGGCGTCGGCGGAGCTCCTTCTAACCCTGAAGGAAGGACCTGCCGATGTGGCCTTAGTACAAGAGCTGAAAGAAGCCAAGTAGTTTCTTTGAGTATTATTTTTATACTGATTTTATTGTTAAAATCCTAGGCCTTATATACGTAACAAAGTGTTATGCGCTTATTATCTCCTGCAAGATAATAAACTCCTTTATCGTTAGGGTACTTTTAATTCCTACTTTCTATTGACCTGCGCGCAGGCAGGCTTGTCGGGATCCGCGATATTATTTGTTTTATTATCTTCCACATGTATTTACTCTAGGATAATCGCATGAAGGAAAAGCACTGTGGTCACGTCTTGTTATCATCATTCTTTTGTTTATCTAGCTTTATCTTCTAGTGGACTGAATGTATTTATTTGGCCGATAGCCGCGGAAGGCGAGAATCGGCTCTATAACACCGTGTTTATTTTTGAACATTCTGCCGGGGGCCACAAAAGTGAGGTACGGCGTCATGTCCCTTTACTTTTACAGCTTCTCGATGTGTCGAGCCTTAAACTCTGCTAAGGATCCTTAGAGATAGCTGCTGGTCTTTTGCTAGGAGCTCTAAGTAGCGCTGTCGGCTGCGTCTTCTGATGGGCAATCTAAGTTGCGCTGTCGGCTGCGACTTTTGTTTGTCGCTCTAGGTAGCACTGTCGGCTGTGACTTCTGATGGGCGCTCTAATACTTGATACCGGCTCGTCACTAAATTTTGTGACGGCCTGGCACTGGTTTTTTAAGGCAGCTCTAATTTGTAAGATTAGAGCGGCAAAACCAAAAGGTCCAAGCAGACGGTGTTTGCCCCTTACCACTGGTGGGGGGAAGCAATCAGCGCATCCGGCTCGAAGGACCAATGAAACAAACCAAGTTGTTTCTTTGAGTATTATTTTCATACTGATTTTATTCTTAAAATCCGAGGCCTTATATACGTAACAAAGTGTTATGCGTTTATTATCTCCTGCAAGATAATAAACTCCTTTATCGTTAGGGTACTTTAAATTCCTGCTTTCTATATATCCCCTATCGTGATCCTCGATATTATTTGTTTTATTATCTTTCACATGTATTTACTTTAGGATAATCGCATGAAGGACAAGCGCTGTGGTCACGTCTTGTTATCATCATTATTTTGTTTATCTAGTTTTATCTTCTAGTGGACTGTATGTATTTATTTGGCCGATAGCCGCGGAAGGCAAGAATCGGCTTTATAACACCGTGTTCATTTTTGAACAAGAGCCTTAGATAGCGTCGGGCAACCAAGTCTCGGGGCTAAGGTCGAACAACTTCAACATCTTCTACCCGACCACAGTAAGAAGAACAAGAACTGCCATCCTAGTAAGGAAGGGGATCTATGCCTATTTAATGTCTAATAACAGCACCGATGACCTAACAGTCGTCGCAATAGAGGGCATGAGAAGTCAGCCGCTGCTGCTGGCATTCTGCTACATGGCACACGATAACACGACACCACCAGAAGAATTACATCGCCTTCTGAGGGATGTATCAATGAAAGGGCAGCCACTGATCGTCGGAGCAGACGCCAATGCCCACCACACGGTATGGGGGAGTCCTGACATCAACGATAGAGGTGAGTCACTACTCCATTTTATCCTAGATTACGATTTAAATATAAGAAACGTGGGAAAGTCCAGTACATACATAGGACCGACTTCATCCAACGTGCTAGATTTAACTTTTACAAAAAACGATGTCGATGTGGGAGAATGGAGAGTTCTTGAGAGACCCTCCTTCTCAGACCACAAGTACATCTCCTTCACTACTAGATCAAACCTGAAACCCTTAACTAACATAGTATTCCGAAACCCTCGGAACACAAACTGGGGGGAGTGCAGATGCAGGCTCGAAAACGGGCTACCAACAGCACTACATATAAACACGGAGGCGGGCATAGCGGAATCTCTGATGTTCCTGACAAACGACCTCGTGGACGCCTTTATACGCTGCTGAAGAAGAGAGAGGTACTCCTCCTTCCATCTGTTCCAGAAAAGTTGCTGGATGTAAGTAGCGTGCTGCCAGCGATCGAGACGGCTGCAGTTCAAAGATGAAATATCGGGCTCAGGGAGTGCAACGATTGGTCTACCAATAAGAAAATGGCCAAGTGTCAAAACGTCGAGTTCTGCGGGACTTTCTCAAAGCGATACAAGACGGCGTGAATTAATTATTGCTTGAATTTGACACACAAAGGTGCGCAATTCATAAAATCCAAGAATCGAAGACCCCATCGAGCGGTACAAATGATGCTTGGCCAGCTTAACTGCGGCCACCGAAGTGGGGCGATCGAGGAGGTTTGAATTTCCAGTCGAGTCCTTTGCTCAAACAGTAGGCATGAACTGACTCGAGATGCTTTCCATTTAAGAACAAATTCCGCAGCTAAATTAGTCGCATTGTCAGACCACATGCAGTTGGGTATACAGCCTTGGTGGCGAAGCAAACAAAAACGCATATGTAGCACTTGTAAGGAGCCTTTTTCCGAACCTCTGGGCTGTAATAAAAAGGGCCGAAATAATCAACTCCTGTGATCGTAAATGCTTGTGAGCTCTGAACGCGTTCTTTTGGTAGACTTGCCATGATGTGTTTAACAAGGCGAGGACGTGCTCTACATCAAATTATGCACTTGCGCAGGGCTCGCGATACCGTTTTTAGACCGCTAATTGGCCAATACTGCATTCGCATCGCAGCAAGAGCTTGGAGACCAGCGTGATGGTACTTACGATGAAAGTAAGTTACGATAGATAATGTCAAGGGATGATTCTTCGGCAGCAAAATTGGATGGCGGGCGTCGAAGCCAAGTGTTGAATTCGTCAGGCGTCCGCTTACACGCATTAAACCGAAGTCATCTAAGAATGGGCAAAGCGATGATATAATACTTGACGAGCTGACAATCTTTTTCTTCTGAAGCTGAATATATTCCTCATGCAGATGAGCCCTTTGAACGACGCGAATAAGAATCTATGTCCCAAGACGAATGTTTTCGGCCGAGAGCTGCACCGATTTAGAAGAGGTCTGCAGATTGATGAACTTGTGCACATAGCCAAAAATGCGCTGTGTGATTCCAAATTAGTTAATGTATTTCAACGATAGCGACATATCGCCATAATCAGACGTAACTAAGAGAATCTTGTTCCGAATTTCCGGTAACTGGAGCAGAGGAAGGCAGTGTGCTGGCCACTGATCAAGATTTCCCTGCAAGAATGGAGGACCTCGCAGCCAAAGCGCTAAGCGGAATAGCCCTTTTGGTAATGCTCCCTTGGAAAGAATATCAGCAGGATTCATTGAAGTCGGCGCATTTCGCCAATCCATATCCGCTGTTGGCTCCTGTAATTCTATTTGCGACAGAAACATTGAATTTAGATGATTCTCCCAGCAACCAAGAGAGGACTACTGATGAGTCTGACCAGCAGTAAACCTTGCAATTAAAAATTTTCATCTTCACTATTTCTAAAACCAATTGCGCCTGCAAGTGGGCAGCGCATAGCTCGAGCTTCGGAATCGTGATGGTTTTTAAAGGAGCGATACGAGCTTTTAAGCCGAGTAACTGAGAGTGCACCTGGCTGCGAATTCGAGCACCACCTTCAAAGCCGAAAGTTTCAATTAGACAAAAGCTTGGTGGATTGATCCATTATGTTGCGGACCTCCTCAAGAGAACCGCCTCCTGATATCAAATCATCCACGTAGAAATGCTGCAGAACGATTCGTGAGCCCAGAGGGTAATGCAAGCTTCGGTCCTTAGCTAGCTGATGCATAGCGCGTATGGCAAGGAATGCGGCGGGCTTAGTTCCATAGGTGACAGTATTCAACTTATAGCATTTTATATCCTCTTCGGGAGAGTCACGCCACAGTATGCATTGGAACCAGGCATCGGGAGCGGCGAGTCGGACGCACCGTTACATCTTGCAAATATCAGCTGTGAGCGCGATAGGAAAGGTTCGAAAACGAATAAGTATATTGAAAAGCTTGTCTTGGATTGTAGGACCAGCCATGAGAATATGGTTTAAGTATAATCCAGACGTAGTAGCGGCAGACCCATCGGATTTTAGCACGCAATGATGAGGTAGAAAATATTGGCATCTGTGCATATCTGCGCTCGGCACCAGTGACATATGATTGAGATCGACATATTCCTTCATGAATGCCGAACATTGCGTCTTAAGGTGAGGAGCTCGAACTAATTTTCGCACAAGGTTTTCAAGCCAGCGCCCAGCTTGCATGTTTGAATGGCAAGCGAACCGAATATTCGCCTGAAGGCAATCAAACGAAATTCTGCTGGGCCTCGCATGCGAGCTCTTCCTTTGTAACTTTGGAGCGATTTCTCAAAAATGACGCCCTAAGCCGTCCAGCCGAGTATGGTGAGTGCTGGCATCCGATGATCTTTGATTAACGACGAACGAAGAGAGTTTTGGGGTCCGATGACCGCCACCAGAGAAAATCCAACCCAGCTGAGTCTTCTGCAAGAATGGCAGAACCGGCGCAAGCTGTATTTGCCCAATGCAAAGTAGATCGAAAAATAAACCAACTCCGATGAGAAGATCTATACTATAAGGTATATTAAATGAAGGGTCGGCTGGTTGGATGTTAGGAAAAACATCCCAATTGAAAGTGCTCACGCACACCCCAGGCTGATTTTCAGTAATTGTCTGGGCGATGACAGCAGTGAGGCTTGTAACAAAATCTGAAGTCCGCGACTTTAGGACGAGTTCGACTGAGCATCCTTATCTTTTAAAGTTGGCATCACCTATGCCAGAAACTGCAGCCTGTGTTTTGATTTTACGAAGTTGTAATTGATTTGCGAAACGAGAAGTAACGAAGTGTAGCTGTGAGCCGGAGTCTAGGAGTGCTCGGCAAGGAACGAAAGAGCCAGAGTTGTTTTTAATAAGTACAACAGCTTTAGCTAGTAGCACGGCATCAAATGTCGAGTGAGATACGAGAGCTTGATGAGAGGTTGGAGATGCCGGTGTGGTGCTGACTGCAGTAAACGACCATACTGCAAGCTCATGAGTGGTGTTGTGGGTGCCGATGGGTGAAGTTTGCGTAAAATGCAACAGAGAATGATGCTTTGCGCGGCATATGCGGCAGCATCCAGATTTGCAGTCTCGAACTTGGTGCCCCGCTTTAAGACAATTTAGGCACAGAGAGAGCCTTTTAGCTTCCTTTTGTCGTAAGTTTGGAGATAAGTTTCCAAAGCGTGGGCACTGGTATATTTGATGGCTTGTGTTTTCGCAAAAAAAAACACCGAATGGGCTCATTGGAGCCAATAAACGATTTTCTTTGTGTTGTACTCACGGTTTTACCTGACTTGCCAGCATGATCCTTCTGCAATGCAAAATCCATATTTTCAAGAGTTCTACATCGTTTTTCCAAAAATATTTTTAGTTTATTCCAAGATGGTAGCCCGCTGCTTGAAGACGCTTCTTCCCATTTTGCCAAAGACGCCTTATCAAGCATCTGCGTAAGTGATTGCACAATGATACAGTCGGCTATCTCCTCCTTTGATGCAAATAATTCTGAAGCACAAAGATGAGAGGTGATCTTGTAGGTGAACTCTCTTAGCTTTCCTGCAGACGCATCCACCTTCTCAAGACCAAGTATCTTTCTAATGTGTGCCTGTAAAATAATACGTTTGTTATAAAATCGATTTTTAAGAACTTTCCAAGCGATAGTATTGTTGCCCTCATTATTATAGACGAGAGCTCGGTTTCGATAATGCTCGTAAACAGCGAATAAAAGTTGGTCCAATCAGCATAGGAGACATCGAAACTGGGTAGTGTCAAATGAGGCAAACGAGATCGACGGGGAATGACGATAACTGACTGAGTGTCGGTGGGATTTGGTTTGAGTGTTGAACTAAGCGGCATGCTGCTAAGTTTGCTTAGCGCAAGTTGTAAGGTAGTTCTAAGCTGCATTAATGCGGAGCAAAACTGTGCTGGCAACTCACTAGACATGGCGTCAAAGTATATCTCTTCCAAACTGGAATAAGCTGCATCAAAATTTGTCTCCAGTTTGCTTTATAAGTCCAATAGTTTCAGCGCATAATCATCAAGCGCGGCTAGCTTGTTTTCATCTATATCTTGGCACACATGCTCCAATCGGTTAAAAATTGACTGCGTCTTTAGCCTCAAAATGACACTTTATCCACATTAGCCCCAGTTGAAGCATTCATGTTTGATGGAGAGCTGGAGCCCGAAATATTGCAATTAAAATGCTTTTATATATATTGCGGTGCGTTTGTATGTATTGCTCACCAGGTAGAAGACGAAAGAAAAAATGTACAGCAAGCTCAACTGCAACTACGATAGTCTGCAGCAGTAATGTGACACGATGAGTTTATTAAGGCACTATACGGGAGGCGAGTACTTTTATCTAGCACTGTACGAGAATTGCAAGTCAAAAGCGAAATCCGAAAAGAACTAAAGGCGGGCGCGCGTCCGCATGTACATACTTGTGTGTGTATGATTGCACGCACGTTTTTCACCGAAGCAACAGCGAGATTATGCCTATATACATATGTATATGCATTTGACTGTACAAATCAGTCACTGAGTTGATGATAATTACACACAAGAACGAACCAAGAAACGCGTCGAGAGAAATCACGTCGGGGTCACCAAAATGTTGGGAGCTGCCGAGCTTTTTCGACAACTTTGATTTGCGTAACAATGTCTTAGTTTTTCAGAGTTATTTATTAAGCAGATCGCCTGACATTTGACATTTATTTACATTTGTCTTGTGAGATTATTTTATTTCATTTACATTAGTCAATGCCTTGCTATCTAGCAACACACGCAAATGATCAAGACAACCGACAATCCAAGAGTAAATTCATGCGTGCTTGGCTTAGCTAGGTATGCAAGAAGCAAAGAAGAGAAATGCAGTTATAGAATATATGACGATAGCTTAAGAGAGCAGCGCTGCCATAAGCGCTTGCAATTTAACAATTTAAGAGCGCAAAAAGGGCAACGTACTCAGGCAGCAACAGCTGCTGCCCTAAACAGTCACATTAATTTACACTTATCTATGCATAAACAATAATTTCTCCCTTTTGAGTTGTGCCGGTACATTACATAATATTTTTGGGGTTAGGGTCGATCGGCACCCAAAATCACTAAACCTTATCCATATATATAAAATAGTTTGTCCTGACTGGCTGACTGACTGATTGTTGAGAGGCCCACAGCCTGAACGATAAGAGCTAGAAGGCTGAAATTTTCACGAAATATTCCATTCTCGGTAAAAGTGAGCACTAAGAAAGGATTTTTAATTTGGCCCACTCCTCCTCCCAAACAAATCTATTTATTGCATTAATCACTTTACCTCATTCCACCACTCTGGCGCCTCATTGTCGCACAAGCAGTGAGTTTCAACGCCGCCGAGTGTACAAAAACAAAACACATGACCCATTCCACAAGCTATTGCGGCCGAATTTACAAAAACAAAACACATGACCCATTCCACTTCTCCCGTCTGTACTTGTGTCTCCGTTATTCTCTTTTCTTCTTTGTGCCTTTGAAAATTGTTTTTCGAATCAAGTAGCAGTTGTTGTTGTTGTTAGTAAGTGTTGTTGTTGGGCGCGCAATGCTTCTTCTCGTTGGTATCATTGATTTAAAACAAATCAATTAAAACATAACTTGGTTTTGTACACCAGAATATGTTACGCGAGTGGTTTTACCTACATTCTTGCTAATTTTCAAACAAAACTTAACACACAAATTCCTATTGCCATTGTTGTTTTTATATAATTTTCAAACTGACATTTGTAACATTGATTGGTGTTGCTAATGCACATATGTACATACATACATACAAACATACACATGTGTGTACCTACATTTTACATTGTTTTGTACATACATATATTTAAAAAAATACGTAATGCATAAACGTGGCATAGATTTGTACATATGTACATTCATGTAATTTATTAATTTCTTCTTTTGTTAGTATTTCTGGTAAAAATATATTGTTTTTGGCTGAAGCTATGTTCTCTTGAATGTAATTTATTTTTTCTTCAAAATTTTTTAATTTTTGCATTTGATTATTAAATAATACTTTCATTATTGTGTCTTTATTTTGTTTATTAATTTTTGCTGAATATATTGATATTAAATTTCTGTCTTGTAAAATTGTGTTTGCTATTTTATTAATACTGTCATTAAAATGAGTGTTTATGTAAAGTTTTTGGTTCATATTTTGAATTAAATTGTGGTTGTTCTCATCGATTATGTCCAAGTGTTCTATAATGTTATCTCTGTCCTCATTGTCCATTAAACCAAAAAGCCAATTATACATTGTGCCTACGCCGTTTATTAATCCTCTTTTCTGTTTTCTGCTAGATGGGGTTTTTGATTTGATTTTAGCTTTAATTAAGTCTATTTCATTTATGATTAATTCTTTGTCTGCTATTTCAACTTGTTTTATATTATTTTCAATCTTGTTGATAATGTTTGTAAGTTTGTTTAAATCGATTATATGTAGAATTATTATAGTTTCGTTAACAACTTCTGTTGAATGAATGTGTTGAGCTACTGAGCTTTTTCTGCAGCTATAGAATAACGACAATTTGTCTTAGTTTTGATTCATATATTTAAGCCACTCAGGGCATATAGTAAATATAAATTAATTGTAAGTTTTTGTGTTAATACAACTCAGCAGGCAGACACGAAATTGCCTCTGCTGATTACGAACGAAGAATGGTTTTGGCAAGTCGATCCGAAGTGATCGATGCGCAGCGAAACGAATTGACTGGAGTGGTTAGCGAATCTAACTTAACTAAACTTTGGCTGCGCCAAAGCCGAATACAAAGGGCATGCAATGCAAAACAATTGCTAAACGGTTAACATAGTTGATGCTACGCAGAGCAATTAACATAATTGTGAGCGCAGCTTCGCTGTTGCTGCTTATGCTGTAGTGATGCTGCCGCTTTTTGGCTGCATAGCCAAACATACTCCCCCCGTTGAAGGACTACGGCTTTCAACAACATCCTGTTTGGGTAGGACGCAAAGCTTTCGAACAGCACGTTTAGTTGTTCCGGTGGCAGTCCTGAGCGTAGCTACACGTACTACGCCATCAGCTCCAGCTACTAGCTCGATGACTCGTGCCAATGGCCACTTGAGCGGAGGCAGATTCTCGTCCTTGACCATGACAACATCGTTGACGCACAGGTTGGCCTGAGATGTACGCCATTTCGACCGTTGATTTAGGAGCGTCAGATACTCCTCTCGCCAACGGCCCCAGAAGATTTGCTGGTAGTATGAGATCCTCTGCCAGCGATCCAATCGATTAAAGTTTAGCCCTGTGAGATCAGGTTCGGGAAACAAGGCCAGTGGAGCTGTACCCAGAAAATGCGCTGGCGTCAACACATCGAGGTCGGCAGGATTCTCTGAAATGGGAACTAAAGGTCTCGAATTAATTATGGCGGCGATATGGCATAGAAGAGTGCGAAGGTCATCTGATGGAAGTATAGAGGGGCCAACAGCTCTATAAAAGTGATGCTTAGCCGTCTTAACTGCTGCCTCCCAAATACCGCCAAAGTGGGGCGAACGAGGTGGAATAAAACGCCATTCGATGTTGTCCAGCAAGCAGAAATCGTTGACCGCCTGCTGGTGCTTGCTGCTAAGGAACAACTGCCGTAGATCCGCCAACTCGTTTTTGGCTCCAACGAAGTTAGTGGCATTATCCGACCATATGCGATACGGTTTACCACGAGTCAGTATGAACCGCTTTAATGCACTTAGGAACGCTCCTGTGGACAGATCGCTTACAAGCTCGAGGTGCACAGCCTTCGTTGCAAAACATATAAACACGCAGACGTAGCATTTTACAGGTCCGCGAGTTCGAACTTCGTTTTTGCAGAAGAATGGGCCACAGAAGTCGACGCCCGTTACAGTAAACGCATGCGCTCCAGTCACTCGATCCTTGGGTAGGTCCGCCATGATATGCTCAGCCAAGCGTGGCTTAGCTCGAAAACACATCGTGCATTTGGCAACAACTACTGAGACTGTCTTGCGTCCTCCAATGGGCCAGTACTGCAGTCGAATATGCGCAAGAAGCGAGCGAGGTCCAGAATGCAACGTGCGGCGATGAAAATGCATAATTATTGCGCGAGTCACTGGATGCTTTCTTGGCAATATTGCAGGGTGCTGAGCCTCGAAGTTTAACGCCGAATTCTTTAAACGTCCACCCACACGAAGCAGTCCATTTTCGTCAACAAAAGGTGCCAGAGACGCTAATGAGCTGGATGACGGAACCTGAAGACCGTTCTTCAAACGACTGTAGTCCTCAGCCAAATGCATCATTTGAATGTAACGGATCAGCATTCGTTCACCTTGGCACACATCCTCTGCGATAAGTCCAGGGTGCCTGATGCGATGACCAAACTTGTGTATGTAGGCAAATACATGCTTGAGTTTATCCCAGGAGTTGGCATATTTGCAGCTGGCAGCAAGATCTTCGTTGTTGACAGTCGCAATGAGGACCTTTTTTCTCATTTCTGGCAGTGCTTTAATGGCGAGACAGGATTGTGGCCATTCATTTTTGTCCTTTGTGAGAAATTCCGGACCATGAGCCCAAAGTGATGACTCTATCAACTCACTAGGCAGCGCTCCTCGTGACAAAATGTCAGCAGGGTTGACTTTGGTGGGTACATAGCGCCATTCCATTCCGGCAGTAATATCTTGGATTAAAGAAATTCGATTAGACACAAATATTTGAAATCTTGAGGGCTCATCCCGTATCCATGATAAGACTACTGCAGAATCAGACCAACAATAAAAGGGACAACGAAACAAGTCCATTTGCTTTACTTCTCTCATAAGTCGTGCCAGCAAAACTGCCCCACATAGCTCCAGCTTAGGTACAGTAAGGGTTTTCAACGGAGCTACACGAGATTTAGCACAAAAAAGATGCACTTCTCGCCTTCCCTGAGTCATAGAGACAATGTAGATGCACCCACCATAGGCATCTATGGAGGCGTCGCAAAATCCATGTACGCCTATTGCGCCCTGATGCAGCTGAGCCAAACGTGGAAACTTCAATTGCTGCGTGCTGCCAATATCCGACGACAAACTAAGCCACGATGAATTAAGTGCTGCAGGTAGACTCTCATCCCAATCCACCTTTTCTCTCCAGAGCTGCTGCAAAAGAGTTTGGCCTTTGTAATGACCGGGCATATAAGGCCGAGAGGGTCATAAAATCGCGCAACTGCCGACAAAACCGATCGTTTCGTTGGCCTTAAAGGAGCACGAATTGGCGAAAATGAAAACAGAAGAGCGTCAGACACAGGATCCCATGCGAGGCCAAGCGTTTTTGTTATGTCGCTGCCATCATCAAACTTGAGAAACGTATCCTTATCAGAATCTGGTATTTTCTGCAGCACAGATGAGTCGTTTGAGCACCATTTTCGAATTTTAAAGTTTCCACGATCCAGTAGATCCGTAACTTGAGCCAATACATCCAGCACTTCAGAAGCAGAGTTGCCACCAGTTATCAAGTCATCCACATAGAAATCTCTTTTGACTATCTTTGAGCCGACTGGAAACGAAACTTGCTCGTCAGATGCAAGCTGCTGCATGGCACGAACCGAAAGAAATGATGCAGATGTCGTGCCGTATGTGACGGTGTCCAACTTGTACACTTGCATCCTTTGATGAGATGAGTCCCGCCACAAAATGCACTGCAAATAGCTGTCAGATTCATCCATCCTGACGCAACGGTACATTTTACAGATGTCCCCTGTTAGCGCTACTGGAAATGTTCTAAACTGCAGCAAAGTGTTGAAAAGCTTGGGCTGTAATGTTGGACCTGACATAAGCAGCTCGTTTAAAGAGTATCCTGATGATGTGCTCGCAGAACCGTCGAAAACAACACGAAGTTTGGTTGAAGTGCTTTCCTCCTTAATGACGCAATGATGTGGCAAAAAATATTTACAGAGACTACGAGATTCTTCTGGAACAAGGGACATGTTTTGTAGGGATAAGTACTCAGCAATAAATGCCGAATACTGAGCCTTGAGCTGAGGACGACGGTCGAGCTTTCTCT